>OX940955.1:15737110-16937110 GCA_954870475.1 Euphrasia confusa
TGTTGGATTTTTATGGTGTAACATTGGCTCCCAGGAAAATTGATGGATTATAACATCTTTTTTTCTGAAGTTTGGTCTTGGATCTCCTGGTAATCGACTCTTGATACTCTTCGGAGTTGATATTTGGCTTGTGGATCTTGGCAGCAGTGGATTTTGACGTGGGATCTTCTTGGGATATCTTTGATTTTAGGTGGCTCTAGTGTGGTCTTGAAAGATAATAGGAGACCTATTGAGAGAGATCTAATAGGACTTTAAACATAAGAGCGAATGAAGGTCAGGGGTATTGGCGTGCGTGACATCATAGGGACGTTAATATTTTGGGCCTATAACCGGAAGATGAAGCTGTTAGCAAAATGATATATGTGTCAGTGAACAGTAAACACTTGACCAGTGTGATCAAGGTAACGACTTGCCCAAATGTTTTTAATTCGTTTTTTATTTTGTTTTTGTTTTATTTCAGTCAAGGTAGCAAGGAGATCACGGAACCGATGTGCCCACAGCGAACACAAAACCCTTTTTAAACGTGACAACCCTTTGGGCAAAGCCGGGGGAAAGTAACAATAAACTCCTTGTGGGATCAACCCTATACTTGCCACTAATACTCGTTGGTGAAAGGTCTAGGAAACTTACAAATTTATTTTGACCGACGTTTGTTCCACGACAAACACTCGTCGTCGTCACATCAAAAGAATTTATAACCTCAATTTAATCAACCTTACCAAAAGATGTTTTATCTCCACCCAAAGCAAAATTAATACCTGGATCATGCGGCTTGGGTGGGTGTTTACGGGCAGAAAATCCTAACAGGAATTCACCCGCGAACGTATTGATATTTTGGGGATTGAGAGAACAAATAAGGAAATAGTAAAAGCTTTTAATACTAAATTCTAGGTATATTTCTTGGGAATTGTGCTTGTCCTTTACAAATGAGGAAATTCGACTATTTATAGTACATAGATTAGGGTTTCTATACATGGGCTTGGGCCTAAATTACATGGGCTTTTCCTTGAATAATTACACACATTACCCCTTATACTAGGGAAAGTCTCCCTTATACCCTTGTAACGAGATGCCCTCTCTTGCCCTTGATCCGGTCTAACTTTAACGAGTTGCTTCCTTTTGTTGAGCCGCTTTCCGGACGTCCTCTGAATGAGTTGTAAACCGCCGGTCCTGGCAATCAAATCACACTCATCTCCTCGGTGACACGCGGCTTAAATGGCGGAGAACTCTAACATGACGTGCTGCGGGGAAGCTTCTGCGAACAGAAAGACCATGAGGTGGTTAAATGTGTTCGCGGCGCATCTGCACCGGGGGTGTTCGATGGTGTTAGGTCTCCGTGCTATAGTGATCGCATGTGGTCGCCGGTTGGGTCTCTTCGCTTACTCGTTAAGTGAATTATCTCTGATCAGATCTGAACTTGGGCCGTAATCCGATCATAATGGGCCTTGCGAAAATGGGGAACAACAAATGCCCCCCGAGGATAAGTATTTTACGGAGTTCACGCGGAGTTGAAATGTTATGCTCGGAAAAGATGGACCGTTTCGCTCCATTAGACGGTCGGTCCAAGTTCCAGCAGCCGCCGGTTTAAGGAATTTGAAGAGTCGCCGTCTTGGTACCTGCGCAAACGTCCCTTACTGTCAGTGATTTTTGAATTTTGAATTTCAAAATCTTTGCCGCCATCCCCTCCTATATATATGAGAGATGGGATACTTGGAAACACTTTTGGCCAACTCTCGTAAGAACTCGTGCGATCTGATCTCTGCCTCTGACCTCTCTTGTTCGGGTACGCACCATCTACCTTTACTGCTTCTTTATTTTATATTCTTGCTTGGGGCGCGGACTCTTAGATCTCTTAGAGATTTTATAAGTATTCTCTTTTCCGCGATTTTGTTAAAGAATTCCGCTTTGGTCGATGTCTAGTGAATCCTCGACTCCCGAATACGACTCTGATTACATCCAGACTGTGATCCTTCCCGCGTTTATTGACATCCCGAGGACTTTATCTCCTCTGTCCTCGGACTTACTAGCTTTGCCCGAACAGTTTCCGTCTACTAGCGGAATGAACCCGTACTCGTTATCTAAAGATGAAGAGAATGATTGGTTCTCAGAGGCTGTGCATCCCGACTTCGAGTTGTTCGCAAAACTGGTCGCTGGTTTTCGGGGTCCTCCGGTTGAATTTTCTTATGAGGCTTATCTGGCCAATCACCCTTACGTGCCCGTGAACCGCACATATCTCCCGACTGAGGACCCACCACTCAGCGTTTTTAAAGCCAGCGCTCGGGCGAGCACAGTGATCGACGCGGATCTTCAATCACGAAGGGCCGAATGGGAAGTTCCTTCTGACGTTCATCTACACTGTCCGACCAAGTTCGATCGAGCTGATTGCCCTCCTGAGGGAATGGTCGCCGTAAATTATGACATGATGAGGAGTGGTCTCCGGTTTCCCATCCATGATAATCTTGCCCGGGCAGTCCTCGAGTGGGGTGTTGCTCCTATGCAACTGACGCCAAACTCTTGGCTTCTATTGATTTCTCTTTCCACCCTCTTTGGTCATTATGGTTTATACAGAGGATTGCTTCCCATGGAGTTCACCTCTTTATTGGTTCGCCAGGCAGTGAGGACTAGCGGCGATTACTACTTGAAATCCCGACAAAGCATCATCTGGGACCTGCTCGAAAAGAGAGAATCATGGTGGAACGAATGGTTTTTTGTTAGCGGAGCGTGGAACTCGATCAACTATCGACTGAGCGCCGAGTATCAGATTCCTCGCACCCGTTAGTAAAAATTTTTGTGTTTCCTTTAGTAACGTTTTATATTAGTTATTATTTGTTCCGACCATTACTTTATCCTTTCTAGGACCCCAACCTCCCATCCTAGCAGACATGAGTTGGGATTTTCTGGTTGTTTTGGAAAGGATTTTGGGCATGCCCGATGATTGGTTGATGTTCGGGCAATGGATTCGCGCTGATCGCATCCGTTCGTCACGTTTTATTAGTATCCCTCAAAATGCCGAAAATGATTATATTAGTGAGTACGCGCCCTCACGTTGTAGCGAGTCGTTTTATAAATTCGTATCTGTTTTTCCCTGGAGTATAATTTTGCTTGAAATTTTATAGTTCGCAGGTATCCTCGATACAAATATCCTCCGACCGGAGCTAGTTCGGAAGACATGAATGCTCGCTTATCCGCGCTGTTGGGTAGCAAGAAAAGCACGAAGGATGAGAAGAAAAAAGAAACGGCCGCCGAAGTGGTGGGCGCGGCCTCTGAAAAGCTTACGAGGAAAAGGAAAAGTCGGAAAGACCATTCTCCGCCCGCGGACAAACATCATCGGGTTAGCAGGGAGAAATATCCTTCGCCCATCCTCTCTGATGACTTTGAGACTGCTCGCGACGAGCTCGAAAGAGGCTGAGATTTCGCTGAAGCAAAATCCTGATGTTACTCTGGCCTTTAATCCGGCCTCTCATGTAGCGAGCAACTCGCGGTTTCCGAACACGTAAGTGTTCTGGGGGTCGCCCTTAATTCTAAATTTTGTGGTTCTCAAATCTCGTGGTTTAAAACTTTTACGATTTCAGTTTCAGGCCGGGGGACACAAACTTTTCTGACTTCTTGAAGTCCCTTGAATCGGCCAAGCTCCCCCCGTCTTTGGATAATGTTCCTGATCGCATCAAGAAAGCGATCGATGGAGTTCCTCGTGATTGGTGCCAACATCCAGAATATATCCGCCAACATCCCAAAGAGACGGGTTATCTAACCATGATCGCTGCGTCCAGGCTTTCCTTTCTGGTATATTCTTTGCTCGGGGCTGTGGAGAGCGCATCTCAAGTGCCTGAGGCAGCTCCTTCCTCGCTTAAAGAGGAGTATGATAAGATGATGGTTGTGATCGCCAAAACAAAAGAGCTTCATCGTTTGGAGGTTGAAAGGACCAGGAAACTGGAGGAAGAGACCAAAACTGCTAAGTCCGAAGTGGCCCGTCTGGAAAAAATTGTGGTCGGGTTGAGAGCAGAGGTTGAGGCCTCCGTCAAGAGGGAGAGTGAGCATGAGGAGAATTTTCGAGAAGTGCAACGTGAGCTAGATTCCGTTTGGGCGGATCTTGCGGAAAAGTCACAAACCGGAAACTCTGCCTTGGCTCTTTTGAAAGAAAAAGATGAAACGATCAAGACTTTGGAGGAGGAGGTGGAAGCATATCGTGTGGCCGATGTGGAGAGGGAGGAAAATCCGGCCACAAATCTGATCACCTATGGGGACTGGATCTATTGCTGTGCCTTTTTTGATCGCCTGCGGGATCTGATCCGGGGCGGACAGAAGGTCGATTCCTTGATGGATAATTTCAAGAAATTCGTCGCGGCCAACAAAATCCACCCGGATCTCCGCATCGAGGCTCTGGATTTAAGCGAGGACATGGGTCTTGACCTCGCATGGTGGCCGAACAAAGGCCAGTTATGTCGTCCCCTCAAGAGGCAAGCTCCGATCGCGAAGGAAAATGACAAGAAAATCGATGAAGTCTCAAAAGATGCCGACGTGGGCGGAGACGCGGGCGTTTCCGAGCATGACGCTTGAAAATACTTAGTGTATTTTATCTTTTTCCCTATTTCCCTAGCACTTTTATTTGAACAATGTTTATCCTGTCTTGTTCTTATTTTATGACTTGAAACTTGTATTTGGTATTCATGGATCCTAACTTGCTGCCGGGTTATTTACTTTTCTGTTCGCAATAGCGTGTCCTTTGTGTTCGCGAAATTATTTATTTCGGTCCGCGACCTGAATGCGGACCGAAATGCCTCAGTGTTCGCGGATTCGAGTTATGTTTCGTATTTCTTTTTCGCTTTGTAAAAATGCCAATCATCGCGATTTCAAACGTCAAATCATCATCAAGGCGCGTGAGAAACACGGCGCGACTTTTTATGTGCCAATTGCATCAAACGAGGCTCTGTTCATCTGACAGATGCTCTTTGCGTTGGTTCAGGTCACTGGAATGTCTTTTCAGGGGAATGGCGTCGGTTCCACTTCCCCAGGTGGTAAATAAATCACACCTATAAATATCAGTTCTTCCTTCATTCATTTTCACTCCACCGATCTCAAAACCGCTAATAAACTTATCTGTTCACTAGTTCATGGCTCGAGTGTCCGCTAAATCCGATGGCTCTTGCCGTGTGGACCTGCTCTTTTCCACCAGGTGGCACAGCAAGAAGCTCCCGCTGCCGCCCGTCTTCACCGACTTGATCGTAGTGTGCCTAGGCTACTTCGTCCTCATGACTGACGTGAGGAGGAAACTCTGGGTGTTCGAGCTGAAGCGCCGTCACGGCTTCATCTCGGTGTTCCGGTCAGGCTGGGAGGAGTTCGTTAGGGAGTCGCGTATCCGCCACGGATGGCATGTGATGGAGTAGTATACTTAATGTCTAGATTTGAGTATTCTGAACTCTGTATGCACTTTCATTTACCTATCTATTACAGACATTCATTTGCTTTTAATTATTGTTAATTAAATACATGCAAATCATAGTCCTGGATTTTATACGTTGTAGTTAGTATGGTGTGTCTGGCCCACACAGAAGATCATACTATCGGTTACTCGTATTTAATCGAACAGTTGCTCACGACCTAGATGGACACGGACCAATCCATCGGTATAGTCGTTGTGTGAGAGAGAAGATAATTTGTCTTGATTATCTTATCACACTTGTACACTTGGTGTATTGAGCGGATCGATTGAGACTCATCAATTAGGATTGCTCGGCGATAATTGATTTGAGACTCGGAGTATTTTATTCTTAATCCCTAAAATAATTGCGGGTGTGTATATTTAATATTAGTGACTTTGATTTTCTAAAGGAATTAACCGATTTAATTATTGGGTTAATTACCGGTTAAGTTGGGTCACTATATTTTATATATGGCATGCCGTGAATTCTTGAAGGGGCAGTGTATCCCGGAAGGGTTGATAATATCCCCGAGACGAGCTCATAAGGATTTATTATGTAAACCTCGCGAGTGGATTTGTTCCGCATAATAAATAAGGTTGAGTGGTACTATTCTCGGATATAAGAGATGAATAAATTTATTAAGCAATAAATAAATTTTATTCATGGATATTTAAATCTTAAATACACGGAATAAATAATACTAAGTTGGAGAAATATTATTTGGTATAATATGGAATAATATTGGGAGTTCAATTTTATTTATATAGTGGAAAATAAATAAAATTAATATTGATAAAAATTAATAGATTTGGGTTGGACCCAATTTAATTTTCAATATTAAAGCCCAATATTTATTCTCCTTTTGATCCCCTTCGTAGCCTATAAAAGCACTACATGGTCTTCACTTTTTACTAACCTACGTTACGCCAACAATAAAGTTCTGAGAGTGAAGAGGATCCATAAGTTCGATAGCTCGTCGCCCACCCGACGTTCGAACGGAGTGCAAGGAATACGCGGGAAGATCACGAGGTCATCATCGATTTCGTTTCTCCGAACAACGAATCGTAGGTACAATTCTCAACGCACTTGTTAATTGTTCGATTTGATTTATTGAGAATACCGTAGAACAAGCCGGGCGGTGGTGGTTGGACCACCGGACCGCCGGCGGCTCGTGGATCCCTCGTGGGGATCGAGTGCGCGAACCCTCGGCTGGACGCCGAGGGTCGATCGAGCCCTACGGGGCCGATCGCTAGGGCTGCGGGTTTTACCCGTAGCAGCTCGTAGCGAGCTGCGGGTTCTCCCGCAGCGGCTCGCTGGACGCGAGCCCTAGCCGCGAGCAGCGGATCGCCGGATCCGCTGCGGGGATGCTGCGAGCATCCCGGGGATGCCGCGAGGCATCCCGTGCGATCGCTGCGAGCGATCGCGAGTCCCCTCGCGGGGACTCGGCTGGGCGTCCGCGTGCCTCGTGCACGCGACGCGTTCGGTCGGGTCCCGGATCGCGTGGGCTCGTGATTTCTCCGGCGATTGAGGTTGTCGATTGTACGAACCTCGGCTCGCGGGTTTTTCGGGTGGGGGCGGATTACGTGCCTTCGGGTGCGTGGTCTCCAAAGCCCGGACTCCGGCGGATGAGTCGGTGTACGTACGATCTCCGGCGAAGGGTTCGTTCGGGTTATCGGTTCCGCAATTTTGATAACCCGGGATAGCGAATTCCAACAGCATGTTCGCTTCCTCTACCATCCGACCGACGGGTTCTCTGTCCGGGTGTTCGACTCGGAGTTCCTGCTAGTGGTCGACCCGGACTTTCATTGAAGATTTTCTTTTATCCCGTACTTATTTCGTTTATTCTCTGTTCCCCTTTTGTAATCCCGGCTCTGCCCGGAAGTTTTTATAAATGGAACTTTCCTTTTTCTTCCTTGTTTGTACTGTCTTATCTTTGTTGTTTATTTTGTTAACTTGTGAACGATGTTAGAAAGATGGTGCGCATTTAATCAAACGTACGTAAACGATTTCAAAAACGGTCGTCTCGAATACTTGCGCAGATAATTTTGAAAATTTTGAATCTTAGATCGACGATCCTTAAAACTTGAAATTTTCGATCCTCTGGGGATTCCTCGTTCTTGTCGTTCGAGTGGTCGGACAGTCCATTGCCTGTCCGACTCGGCGACCTCCGAAAAGTAAGGATTTATCCTTATCTTTTTCTGGAGTCTTTTTATCTCTGTCGCCCGAGTTGTCGGACAGTCCATTGCCTGTCCGGCTCGGCGACCTCCGAAAAGTAAGGATTTATCCTTATCTTTTTCTGGAGTCTTTTGATCTCTGTCGCCCGAGTGGTCGGACAGTCCATTGCCTGTCCGGCTCGGCGACCTCCGAAAAGTAAGGATTTATCCTTATCTTTTTCTGGAGTCTTTTGATCTCTGTCGCCCGAGTGGTCGGACAGTCCATTGCCTGTCCGGCTCGGCGACCTCCGAAAAGTAAGGATTTATCCTTATCTTTTTCTGGAGTCTTTTTATCTCTGTCGCCCGAGTGGTCGGACAGTCCATTGCTTGTCCGGCTCGGCGACCTCCGAAAAGTAAGGATTTATCCTTATCTTTTTCTGGAGTCTTTTTATCTCTGTCGCCCGAGTGGTCGGACAGTCCATTGCCTGTCTGGCTCGGCGACCTCCGAAAAGTAAGGATTTATCCTTATCTTTTTCTAGAGTCTTTTTATCTCTGTCGCCCGAGTGGTCGGACAGTCCATTGCCTGTCCGGCTCGGCAACCTCCGAAAAGTAAGTATTAACGATTTTTATAAATGGAAAGACAGAGCGATCGCTTTTATTTCTCAAATCAAACAAACGTTCTTATGCCAAAACATTACATTGGCCGGTTTACTGAAAATACTTCTTTAAGTACAAAGCATTCCACAGATATTGGTCGGCCACTCCGTTTAGGTGTTCGAGCTCGTAAGCACCATTCTGCACATGCTTCCTGACACGCATTGGCCCTTCCCAATTTGGGCCTAACGCCCTAGTGTTCGGGCCCATTATT
Source organism: Euphrasia confusa (assembly GCA_954870475.1). Taxonomy (NCBI): domain Eukaryota; kingdom Viridiplantae; phylum Streptophyta; class Magnoliopsida; order Lamiales; family Orobanchaceae; genus Euphrasia; species Euphrasia confusa. The sequence goes on from OX940955.1 coordinate 15,745,552, forward strand.
CGCTTTAACACTAAATCTTCGGGCATGAATTTTCGAACTTTCACTTTGGAATTAAAGAATCTTTCCGCTTTCTGTTTTGACGCTGCATTCATGTGGACAGAATTCATCCTTTTTTCCTCTAGGAAATCTAACTCCAGCCGCAGAGCCTGGTCGTTATTATCGTTTATTTCCTGGGATGTCCTGTGGCTAGGAACTTCGATTTCGGATGGTATCATAGCCTCCGCCCCATATGCCAAAGCAAATGGGGTTTCCCCCGTGGCGACCTTTCTGGTCGTTCTATACGACCATAACACATCGGGCAATTCTGCTGCCCATCTCCCTTGTCTTTCTTCGATTCTGGCTTTGATAGTATGTTTCATAATTTTATTAACTTCCTCCACCTGTCCATTTGTTTGGGGGTGGTAGGGTGTAGAAAAAGCTTTCTTTATGCGACCATGCGAACGCATCGGTATTTTCCTTCAGAAAATCTATCAGCTCACCCTTCAGTTTATCTGGGATTCTAGATCCTATGAACACCTCCAAATCCGGACGGCTAGGATCCACCTTCACCCTCTCCAATTCGTCGACCGCTGTGAATTGAGAAGGTCCCCGAGGATCTTCGATCTCCTCGGGGTCGTATCCTAAACGGGGATCGAGGTCTTCCCCGATCACGACCCTCGTCGTTTTAGCCTCATGTTTATCCTCTTCTTCGGGTACTTCATCGATCAGGATCTGTAATATTTGAAAGTTCAACGTGTCCGCCTCGTCGAGTTCAGTTGGTTGGATTGTTTCCTCATTCTCTTCTTTAATTTGTTCGTTGTCATTTATTAGTTGCTCGTTTATTTGGTGATCGGGATCTCCAAATGCCCCAGTGTTTACTTGTTTGTCATTTCTTTCGAGCATGTTTATCAATCGGTAGTGCGTGGAAAAATCGGGATAATCAAAACACTTCTTGGCCATATATTGATCCCCTTTCACGGTCCCAACGGATCCGTTAGAGGTAGGAAATTTAACACAGTAATAATGGGAGGACGCCACAGCCTTGAAAACATCGAGAAACGGCCTCCCGAAGAAAGCATTATAGACACTTTCAGAATTAACAATAACAAAATCCATCATCCTTGTGATCTTCACTTCCGGATTCCAATGATCCCTCAACTCTACAGACATCGTGATTTTTCCCAGCGGGCATACGACCACGTTTCCGAATCCCTTCAGCCTCTCCTTATAGGGCTTCACATAGTTGACCAGATCCCCGAGCTGATCCAGAGCCGGCTTGAAAATAATATTGCAGTGGGCGCCGTTATCGACCAGTATCCTCGCGACCTCAACCCCCAAAATCTTGGTCGTGATAACCAACGCGTCCTCTTTTGGGTAGGCGATGCCTTCCCGATCTCGATCGTTGAACGTGATGGTCACGCCCTTGGCTATGGTCGGCTCCTTGAACGGGATCACTGAATTGATGCCTTCCCACTTTCGCAACTCTTCCTTCCTCTGCCTTTTGGATTTATGGATGATGGGGGTCAGACTCCCGATCATGTTAACTCTCCCTCCGTTCAAATCCGGAGGGAACTCATTTTGTTGGAGCCCGCCAGCTGGCGGGGGCGGGGGCAGCAAGTTTTGGTTCATCGGCGGCCCCTCTAGCCTGGGCTGTTGCTGCGGCCTGTAATCCTGGCGATTACCATGATTATGGTCGCGGCCTCTCTTCGGCGCCCGCAGTAGCTGTCCTAACTTCCCTTCATCGAACAGACGGCAGAGTTGCGTGATTAGGTCGCGGCATTCATCCGTTGTGTGTCCGATGTCCTCGTGGAAGGCACACCACTTCCGGGGATTCCTCTTGTCCGGAGGCATATACAAAGGTTTCGGGGGAAAGAGGGCGTTTATCTGATTTTCCAAGAAGATTTGCAATATCGCCCCGGGACTCTTCCCCAGCAGATTCCCATCTTCAGCCTTATGATTTCCCTGTTCGCCTTTCTTAGGACCCTGATACCCTTTATACCCTCCGAGCTTTTTCGACCAGTCCTTCTTCTCTACAAGTTCTTTGCTACCCTTCCCGGGCTCTAACTCCTTCATGCGCTGGGCGTAAATCCGCTGCTGCGCGATCTCCTCGCTGGCCCTTCGCCGAAATTCAGTGTACGTTCTGGGGTAATCTTTCATCATGGGTTTGAAGAGTTCAGACGTGGCCTTCAATCCGCTTACCGCGGCGTGCACCAAAACCTCTTCTCCGACCTGTTCTCCTTGCATCACAATGGTCTCGATGCGTTCAACATATTCTTCATCAGATTCGTCTAGCCGCTGCTTGATTCCCATCAGGCGCTGTCGTCCTTCCGGACACCTGACCCTTGAGGCGAAGTATGAGATAAAGGTTTCTCCCAGCTCTCCAAAGCTGTCTATCGATCTGTGGGGGAGCCCGGTATACCAGTGATAGGCTGCATCCCCTAGAGTTAGCGGAAAAAGCTGGCATTTGGTCTCGTCGGTGGCTCCGCGCCCAACCATATATATATTGTATTTGTTCAAATGGACTTCGGGGTCAGTTCTCCCATCATAAGTCATTGATAGGAGCGGGGCAATATCCAACTGTGCCCACGCCCTTTCCACCCGTAGAGTCAGTGGTTCAACCAAAGCTGACCGCTTTTTCGGATCGGCCTCCTGCTGGGAGATTTTCTTCTCCATTTCGCTCAGACGTCGCTCTAGGTCCTGATCAACGGTTGCCGGAGCCCGACCTCTCCTCATCGTGCGGACAATATGACCTCCAGTTTTCTTCATGGTCACTTGGAAATTATCAGGTTGAGGGTTCTCCTCCTCGAAGTCAGCATCCAAACGCCTTCCCTCTAACTCTGGTGTCCTTGGCTGTTCCTTTTCTTTTAGAATGCGGGAACGTTCCTTCAGCTTCTGGATGGTCCGCTTTATTTCCTCAGGGGATTGCAGGTGTTCGATATTGAGATCGGGGACCTCGATTTCTTGGATGTTCGCTTTCTTTTTCTCTTCGGCCAACCTTTCTGTGATGACCCTATGTCTTTCCGCGAGTTCGCGCTGCTCGGCTCTCAGTTTCTCGATCATCGCCCATTGACGATGCTCTTCTTCGAAGATCGGGGGCAGCTGAACCTCCGATCCCCCCTCTACTACGGGGGACTTTCCGTTGTCGCGGGCGTTTCTTCTCGCCGACTCTCCCACAGTTGCGGTGTTCGGGAGACCTATTTCTAGCATCTCCATTGTGTATTGCCTAAGTTTGTTCGCTCAACGCCCGAGGATCACCCCTCCTTCTAGCGCCAATTGTTTACGGGCAGAAAATCCTAACAGGAATTCACCCGCGAACGTATTGATATTTTGGGGATTGAGAGAACAAATAAGGAAATAGTAAAAGCTTTTAATACTAAATTCTAGGTATATTTCTTTGGAATTGTGCTTGTCCTTTACAAATGAGGAAATTCGACTATTTATAGTACATAGATTAGGGTTTCTATACATGGGCTTGGGCCTAAATTACATGGGCTTTTCCTTGAATAATTACACACATTACCCCTTATATTAGGGAAAGTCTCCCTTATACCCTTGTAACGAGATGCCCTCTCTTGCCCTTGATCCGGTCTAACTTTAATGAGTTGCTTCCTTTTGTTGAGCCGCTTTCCGGACGTCCTCTGAATGAGTTGTAAACCGCCGGTCCTGGCGATCAAATCACACTCATCTCCTCAGTGACACGCGGCTTAAATGGCGGAGAACTCTAACATGACGTGCTGCGGGGAAGCTTCTGCGAACAGAAAGATCATGAGGTGGTTAAATGTGTTCGCGGCGCATCCGCACCGGGGGTGTTCAATGGTGTTAGGTCTCCGTGCTATAATGATCGCATGTGGTCGCCGGCTGGGTCTCTTCGCTTACTCGTTAAGTGAATTATCTCTGATCAGATCTGAACTTGGGCCGTAATCCGATCATAATGGGCCTTGTGAAAATGGGGAACAACAGTGGGTGAAGAGCACGTTTCACCTTTGACTCCTCAACATACATAAGGTCGTTCATGTCGAGTGAGGGAGGAAGGTGTCCGGAATTCTTACACACCAAATCACTCGGAGAGAAATGAGGTGATTCTGTCATACATGCATGCTCGAGAAACATATCATCTACCTCCTCATCATCGTCACTCGAGGCGTAGATATTTGAACATTCGGACTCAAGAGATGTATCTAGCATCGAGACCTCCCCGTCTTCATTATCAACCACTATATTGATGATTATTGTTTCTTTCTCTAGTTGTCTAGGGGGTGGAATTGACAACTTGTATGGGTCTTCGTCTCGATGCGACACTTTTGGTGTAATCTCCTCCAACACGATACTCTCAATCGTATCTTCCTCATCATCTTGTGGTGTAATCTCGTCCCGAGGTTCGATCTCGGATCTTGGTTTGTCGGTATTACACGATAAATAATAATTAAAATCATAAGGGGGTTTTATGATTTTACGTTTGTTCTCGTTGTCCGGAAAAACAAGATCTTTGAAGACCTTGAGACCTTCCCGCATATTCTGATGGAGTTGTATTCTAAATTTCTAGTTTAGTGCTAATACGGAAATCCTTATATATGCCTTATTCTATATATGATTCAAGCATGATTGCATTTAATGCAATAGTCCTTGATGTATACGTTGTAGATAGTATGGCGTGAGGAGACACGCGGAAGATCATACTATCGGTTACTCGTATACTGTCGAACAATAGCTCATGACTTAGATGGACAGTGACAATCCATCGGTACGTCATAGTGTGACTGGCGAATAGTCGGTCTTGACTATTATGTTACACTTGTACACTTGGTGTATTGAGCAGGACCACGAGAGGGCGTTCGATTTATACTAATCGCAGTAATCGAACTAGACCTTAGATATTACGGATATATGAATTACTAATCCCTATATAATTATAGGTGCATGTATCCAATTCTCGGTTCTTTGACTTGCTAGTGAGTGAGACTATTTATTAGTCAATATTCTCGGTAAATTGGGAATCAGAATTGTACACACGGCATGCTATAGATTATAGACAAGAAATCGTGTCCCAATTATTGGGTTGATGATGTCCCCGAGATGAGCTCATAAAATTTATCATCTAAACCCTGCAGGTGGATTTACTCCGCATGATAATAAGGATGAGTGGTACTAGTCTCGGATAATAAGAAATTAATTAATTTAATTATTAGTAATTAAAGTTAATTCGTGGCGGAATTATTATTATTGAAATAATATAAATTCATTATTGGGAATTCAATTATAATTTTATAGTGGAATTAATTATAATTAAAATTGTGGAATTTAATTAAGGTTTTCCTTTTTGGGACGCAGGGTTAATTAAATTGCAATTTAGCCTAATAATTAATTTCCATTAGGTCCCTGGTGTAGATTTATAAATACACCACTCTCTCTTTCTCTAAACCTAAGAAACGCCGCTATTTTATTTTTGCGGAGAAAAATTAATTGTTAGCCCAATTATTTTTCTGTAGAAAATTTTTCTTTAGAAATAAAAAGCTAGCGCAATTATATTTCTGAGACAGAAAATAATATTCTTACGCTGGGTTCAAGAGAGAAAGAAGCAGAGGAAGGTCCAGCAGATCGTTGCACACTCAACGGCTGGACGTCGGGGATAGAGACATACACCAGAAGGCTTCGTGGTCTCAACAATCGACCGAAAAGGTATGAGATCGAAACTCCCAATTCCGCATCGTTTCGATTCAATCTCGTATGTAATTATACAACGAACCACCGATCGAGTTTGATGGCGTAGGTACAATGGTCTCGGACTCCTAGGCGGTCGTCGACCGCCGGAACAATAGTCGGATCGAGAAAATCGGCAAGAACAACCCGAACAGCAGCAACCCGCTGCTGGAATCGCGACGCTGTCGGCCGACACTATTTTCTGTCGGCCGATAGACAGGGCAGAAGCCATCGGTTTTGCGTGGTCGTGCCTCGAGCATGATGGCTGGGCGTAAACCGGGTCTGGGGCTTCATCGTGAGCACAGTAGGGATGCTAGGGGTCGACTGGGCGTGTCCGGATGTTCGAGTGGTCGAACGGACTCGTCCCGAGTAGTCAATTTCCAACAATTGGTATCAGAGCCGGTTTATCGGTTTGTTGTATTGTTCGTATGATTTGTTTGCAGGTTGAACCTGGTTATTATGGCCAACGTTGTGATCGATGTTGTGCTTTTAATTTTGTGGTTTGTTAAACTCTCGGGCTTGTCGAGATTGTTTTGTTTTGGAAATACGTTGCTTGTTGACCAAGTGGCTTTGGCTCCATTCCACTTCCCGGGGTAAGAAAGAGTCGACTTGAAATCAGTTTCAGAAAGACAAATTAGGCATTGTTTGATAAACTCAATCAATGTTTCCTGTAAGAGGAATTACAAGAATTCTCCTCTAATAACTTATCTATATAAACTTCAAAAGTTTATAAAAGTCACCAAGAGAACAGTAATGGAGACTATGGGATTGTTTCTAATCCCTCTCCGACTTAGCTTTTTACAACAAGGGATACGCTATCTAATGCATAAATAAATACTCATAAGCATGCATACATGAAATAAATCACATAGAATATTATCACATAATCAAAACAATACTAGAATATTATTTTCCGACCATTATGGCTTTATTGCATCCCCGTACGCATCTTCTAGTCTTCAGTCTTCGTTCTTGAATACTCCATGTGACGGGAATATTAATTCCAATATTTAAATTCATTTATTTTCAATAAATCTAAAAGTTACTTAATTCGAAAATTAAGTCAATCGAATAAATCAAAAATAAAATTAAATATTATTAATATTTTTATTTTCCTTAGGAAATAAAATAATTTAGGACTCCTAATTTTTCCAAATTAATTCATTTCCTAATACATTAAAAATTTCATAAAGGGTTAATTAAATAAGGAAAAATTAATTAAGGAATTTCAAAACATTCCAAATTAATTATTTTTCTAATTCATTAAAAAAATTGATAAAGAAATAATTAAATAAGGAAAACAAATTAATTTCAAATCAATTCTTTCCTAATTCATGAAATTCCCAAAAATAGCAATAATCAAATTAGGAAACCGGATTAATTTTGGAAAGTGGATCTTTGCCGGGACGAGCACGTGAAGGGGATTTCCGCGCCCATCCTCGATCGATCACCCTCCTAGAGGCGCCGCCCGCCGTTGCCGGCGAGCTCCTCATGGGGTCGATCGATCCTCATGGATCGACCATGGGGATGGTCGATCCGAGCCCTTCCCTCTCTTCCTCTCATCCGTCACTCGTCTTCTCTGGCGGTCGTTTCGTCCTCGAAATGAACATAGAATAAATTACAAAAATAAATTCTATACTATCTGGTATCAATTCTATACATGAAATCGACCCTATACAATTTCCGGAAAAACGTGAACAATAATAATAAATCTAAATTCGGTCAACTCCCAAATTTTTACTATTACAAGCATTCACCACACAAAAACGAATCTCGACATGTCCGAGAGTTTAATAATCAAGAGAATAATTAGGACATTAATTAATTAAAATTAAATCTAGCCATAATAGTCGGAAACACTGCAAGGTAGAACAATTTATCGAAAAATACCGTGAACGAAAACCAACGCTCTGATACCAATTGTTGGAAATCGACATCCCGGGGATGTCAAGGGTTGTTAGCTCAGTTGGTTGAGCACTTGAATTGAGGATCAAAGGTCCTAGGTTCGAACCTCAAGACATTGTAATTGACCTATACAAAAAAAAAACACGGAAAAAAGATAACTACGGTCGAAATGCCAGTCGCCGGAAACCCGACACGAACCACCACGGTGAGAGGCCCAACCAAAACCCTAACCACGGGCGAACCCGCGGCTGTTCGGTCGAGCCCCCGCGTGGGGCTCGCGGCTGTACACGACATTCGCGTGGGGATGCTCGTAGAAGCCTGTTGGACACCTGACGAGCGCGAATACTTGTCGTGGAGCAAACACGCTGTCAAAATGAAATTTATATTTAGCCAGTACTCCTATCACTACCAAAAGGGTAGATAGTGGTAAGTACGTGGGGTCGGTCCCACGAGGAGGCAATTGCAGTAGGTGATCTCGGCTTTGCCCAGAGGGTTGTCACGATTTAAAAGGTTTTGTTTTGATTTTTGTTTGCTGTGGGCACAGCGGTTCTCTCATGAACAACTTGACTCAACTGACTACGACTAAACTAAACTAAATTGATGAAAATCAGTATCTGGGCATACAACATCTCTTAGGTTCATTAGGGCAAACTACCGGTCATCGGCACTAAGGATTTCTACCAGCGGTTTGTCAGCAGTTATAGGGTGCAAAAACAAAAGTGGTCCTATTGCGTCACGCCCAACAATTGCCCCACCCCTCATCTATCCTTACTGTGTAAAGAGAAGGCAAGCTAACCTTATGCCTAAACCCCTGGATCTGAACAATTCGATAACCTATGCGACCAAACATGGATCTAGTTTGCCCAAACCCGCATTACCCTCTAGACAGACCCGCTCGGCCAATAGCATGCTCGAAACATACGACCGCATCTCCTGCAAGTTCTAGTGCTATGCCCGCAACAATACTACAAGGTACATCTATGCGGTTTGCCAATCACCAGTATTCCAGTTTGTAAAGGTTCACTAGTGGTCGTCCTAGTTTGCCCAAACTCCCCAGAAATAAACCTCAACCAACTTTGCCTCGGGAACAAACGCCCAACCGGCTACTCTAGCCCCATCAACCTCTCGGTTCTACTTAGCCCAAAATCCCCCTCGATCTGCCTTTGCCCAGACGCTAATAATCCATCAACAAATAATTAAAACAAATAAATAAAGCAAAAACAAAATCAAATACTAAAAAGAAAAGCTTTAAATTAAATAAAGAAAAACATAATATACAATTTCGCCCAAACGGGCTGCCCCAAAGGGCAGTGTTTCACCTCTCGACTCTCAAAACAAATATATATGAACTCTCATAAATTTCGTATATTAAGCTCTCTATATTTCTTCTTGTGTGTGGCGTCGTGTGTTGTATCGTCTCTCTCGTCCCCTTTTTTCTTCTGATCAGCGATTCCCCTTTTATATGTGCGGCTCTAGGGCATCAGATTTGTATTAATGGGTTGATGGGCCTGGTGGGCTTGGGCCGTTTGGGCGTAGTCCGTCCAGAGTTTGTTTTTGCTGGGACTCTTGGCGGTCAAAGAAACTCCTGGTCTTTAGGGTCTCTTTCCTTATCTGCTGACCGGATAGAGATGGGGAGATAAGGCATAATCCCCCAACTTTCGGAATCTGTTGCTCTGGTATGCCCGATACTCGCCGTTTGCCCAAACTGGTCGCCTTCTGCCCTTTGCCCAAAGAAGCGACTTTGCCCAAATGAACCTCCCAGGTAGGTGGACCATGTGCGATGCTTGTTACGCAGTTGACTCATACGGATAGTGACTTTGCCCATAGTGACGACTTTGCTTCACAGTGGCGACTTTGCCTTATTAGGCCTAACTGCTTGAGTCACCTCTTCAGAATCCCGCGTTAGCCCAAAATGGACCATTCATGACTTTTCCACACAATATCCACCTGCTGACATGAATACCTACATACTTTGCCCAAACACCTAATTGTGCCCTCCCAGACACATTAATGACTCAAACTGACTCAATAAAGGGTGTAAAAATGCTCTAAGATGAGCAAATAAAATGGCTCATCAACACCCCAGCCACGCCCTCGGGAAATCGCCCTCCAGCCACGGTCGAACACGTGGCTCGCGATCGCCCCCAGCTGTCGCCGCGCGAGCGGCGGCCACTCCGCGCGAGCGGAGACAGCCCCGCGCGAGCGGCACTAGGCGTCCAGCCGGGCTGTCCGCCCTTCGACCCTCCAGCTCGAGCCGACGATCCGCCAGCGGTCCGGTGGTCTTCGACCACCACCGCCCAGTTCGTCCTCGTCATGGGTCGCGTCTTCGGATCTAGGTTCAAGGTATTTTCACGATAATTAAATATTAAAATCATCGAGGGGGTTTCATGATTTTACCTTTTTCTCGTTTGCCGGAAAATCGAGATCTAGTTGATGACCTTGAGATCTTCTCACGTATTCCTTGCACTAGCTTGAACGTCGGGGTGGGCGACGATCTTCCAAACTTCCATGGATCTCCTTCTCTCTACTTTCTCTCTCTAGAATTGTATTATGAATAATCAATCATGACTTGAGAATAGAGAACACCGTAGGGGTGCTTTTATAGGCTACGTAGGGGACTTTAAGGAAGTAGAATATTGGGCTTCCAATAGTAGTAATTAAATTGAGCTCAAGCCCAAGTCTATTAATTCATACTACTATTAATTATATTTAATTCCACTGTATAAATATAATTGCACTCCCAATATTAAACCATATTATATTAAAATAATATCTTCCAGTAGTATTATTTATTCTGCATGTTTAAGATATAAATGTCCATGAATAAATTATATTTATTGCTAATTAATTTAATCATCTCTTGTAATTCCGAGAATAGTACCATTCAACTTTATTATCATGGGATAATAATCCACTTGCAAGGTTTACATGATAATTCTTATGAGCTCCCCACGGGGACATTATTAACCCTTATTGGGACACGCTTTCCCGTCAAGAATTCACAGCATGTCATACATAAAATACAGTGACCCAACTTTACCGTTAATCGACCGAATATTCTAATCAGTCAATTCCTTTAGAAAATCAAAGTCAATAATATTATATGCACACACCCGCAATAATATCATGGATTAAGAATAAAATACACTGAGATTTAAATCGATTATTTAAGGCAATCCTAATCGATTAATCTCAAGCAGGCCCGCCAATACACTAAGTGTACAAGTATGATAAAATAATTAAGACAAATTATTTTCTCACTCATACAACGACTATACCGATGGATTGGTCCTTGTCCATCTAGGTCGTGAGCAACTGTTCGATTATATATGGGTAACCGATAGTATGATCTTCCGTGTAACGTCGCACACCATACTAACTACAACGTGTATAATCTAGGACTATGGTTTGCACATATTTAATTAAATATAATTAAATGCAAATGATTGTTTATTATTAAATAGGATAAATGTTTTATACGGAGTTCACATGTTACTTAAATCTAGACATTAAGTATACAACTCAATCAAGTACTACTCAACCTTATTATCATGCAGATCAAATCCACCTGCAGGGTTTACATGATAAACTTTATGAGCTCATCTCGGGGACATTATCAACCCTTTCGGGACACACTGTCCCTCTTATAATTTTCACAGCATGTCATACATAATATACAGTGACCCAACTTTGCCGGTAATTGACAGAATATTCTAATCAGTCAATTCCTTTGGAAAATCAAAGTCACTAATATTATACGCACACACCCGCAATTATATCAGGGATTAAGAATATAACGCACTTAGTTTTAGTTCGATTATCAAAGGCAATCCTAACCGAACTTTTACTCAACGGTCCGCTCAATACATCAAGTGTAAGAGTATAACATAATAGTTAAGACAAACTATTTCCAGTTACATTGCGACTGTACCGATGGATAGTCCCGTTCATCTAGGTCGTGAGCTACTGTTCGATTATAACGAGTAACCGATATTGTGATCTTTCGTGAGACGTCGCCCACCACACTAACTACAACGTATATAATCTTGGACAATTGCTAGTATAGTATTAACTACTATTTAAGTGCAATCATTGTTCGTTTCATAAATAGGAATAAGACAATCACTTAAGAGTTTCATATAACTAAATATAGATATTTAGTATACAACTCCATCAGATATGTAAGCAAATTGTAATGGTGATGATGCTAGACACAAAGATATATTACAAAACTACTGATTTATAAGCATTGGTGTTGCCGGCGATGTTATTTGGACCGCCCATTCATGCTTCAATATTTTGTGTTAAAGTATTCTTTGAAACAAATAAACAATGGCATAACTACATAATTATATTCAATAAAAAATCTAAGAAATACTACTGTAGAAACAATATAATAATAATAATTATGATAATAATAATAATAATATGTTAATATAAACTTTTACCTCTCTCAAGATCCTCCAACTCATGATAAATTACAAGATCGTCTTTGGTCGGCGGTTCATAGATGTTGAAATTTGCAGGAGCACATCTTAACCAATCGGAAGTGCAAACAAGAGCCTCAACTGTCTTTGGTGTCAAAGAATCTCTAAAAGGATCAACAACTCTAGAACCTAAGCTAAAAGCATTCTACGAAGCTACAATAGAGCATGGAACAGCAAGTATGTCTTTTGCTAGTTTGGATAAAATTGGATAAGTTGTTTCTGCTCCCTTCCACCACTTTCCAATATCAAAAGTTTTGCACGTAAGGCTAACATGCTTATCGTTTAGGTACTGATCAACTTCATTATAAATGTATTGTGATTGCTCCGACATCCTTTCTCTAGCTATCTCCTTACTAACTTCATCAAGTTCATCGTAGGCAACTCCATCCAATAGTAAATCTTCTTCGAAAGGTTGTACAACTTGCTCATTATTTTCACAGCCTTTATACTCTTCATACATCTTCATCAATATTTTTTTTAAATCCTCTTCTATCGACTGTATTGTATTTGGGCTTGCATTTATCTTTTTCATAGCCATTTTAGCCCATTGAAGCTTGTACCTCGGGTCCAACACATTCGCTATCAAGACGATCTTGTTGATAGACTCAAAGCTACCCCAATACTTGTCGAATTTCATCTTCATTGAATTTGCGACTCTTTTCATAACAAGGTCTTCTGAAATGCACGCTTTATTGATCTCACATTGCAAGGTGATCATCTCCACAAATAATATATTTGAAGTGATTGATTTCCAAGCACTAAGTATTAAGGTTGCAACATAAAACTTTTTTAAAAAGACACAAAATGCTGCTGCATACCTCCAATTTTCAGAAGTTGGAGGCCCAACTTTGTCCAAAAAATATCTCTTGAACGCCTCATCCTCTTCGGGCATTCGATGAAATGTCAACTCATACTTCAATGAAGCTTCAAGCATAAGATATGTACTGTTCCATCTTGTAACAACATCTTAAGGGACATTGGCATTTGCCTTGGACTGCTCCAGTATTGCAAACTCCCTAAACTTATCAAGTCTCTGCGATGAACTCCTCACATATTTGGCACAATTCCAAATAGCAGCAATCCCATTCTCTAACTCTTTCAAACCATCCTTCACAATCAAGTTGATAATGTGACAAACACATCTTAAATGTAGAAACTCTCCCTTAAACATCAATGTATGGTAACTAGTAAGTCGCCTCTTCATATATTGGACAGCCACATCATTTGCACTAGCATTTTCTACTGTAATAGTAAAAATTTTGTTGATCTCCCACTGCCTCAAACATTGCTCAAGTGTTCTTCTAATGTCTTCACCTTTGTGACTAGTGATATTGCGAAAATTGATGATCCTTTTGTGTAGCGCCCAATCGTTGTCCAAAAAATGCACAGTCACCACCATTTAGTTAATATTTTTAATGGATGTCCAAGTGTCAGTGGTGATAGAAACTCTTGTGTCACCCCCCTTAAACTGACTAAACAACAAAGTCTTCTCCAAGTTGAACCTTTCTAGCACACCCTTTGCAACTTGTTTCCTGTCCAAAACATTCCATTGTGGTTCCAACTCATTGCATAAATCCTTGAATCCCTCCTTCTCCAAAAATCGAAATGGAAGTTCATCCTTGATGATCATCTTAATACATTTATCGTCACACCTTTTCTTGTTCCACCTCCGATAGCCAGTGCCTCCACTCACATTATCTCTAATCAACCTCGTTTGAGTGGGATCACTTTCCTTTTTTTTGATATAAAGGGTGCTTCTCACATTTCTTACTATGATATTGCAAGGAGCTAGTCCCATTAATCTTGGCGCACAACACCTTTTCTAGACAATAGTTGCAAGTAACATATTTGGGATCATTTGTACCATCGGGGAGTTTGCACCTTGCAAAGTAATCCCACATCACACTTTTGTTTGAAGGTTATTTTCTTTTTCGAGGTTGTTCATTAGCATTAGATGGAACTGATTCAATTGGTGGCGCAATTACTAGTTGAGTCGGAAGAAATCCAACAAATAAATTAGCCGGAGTACTGTTGATGGCCTCGACTACATTTGCGCCTGATGAAACTGACATTGTTGAGCTTGAATAACTCGTCTTGTGATATAGAGGAAAATCAATTTACATAACAACATAAGAACATTGTAAAAAAACTAGGGATGTTCATTACACGTACGTATTTTAGTTTCAAAAATTTGAAACATTAAAACTTACTCGAAGTGAAGCGCTAAAGCTACTATGCGTTTCTTCTTCACGAGCAATGGAGAGAGTTATGTTGGGGTTCAAGATATTTATTGATTTAGTTGCCGATATAGATGGAGAATATGAATGGTCAGGACTCTAAAAGTAATGGAGAATATGGACGGTTTACAACTTAAAATATAATTGAGATTTGAGAATATGGACAATCCAATAATAATGAATTTGTTTTGTGTATTTATTAAAAAAAATATTATTTTTAAAATTGGTATAAATCGGTATATACCATATATAATGGTACAAAAAAATTTTGTATCATGTATTGTACCATATTTAAAAGTTGGTACAGTATACTGTACTGCGTACCGTGTACCGCTTTGATGGTATACCAATCAAATTGGTACGGTAGATATCAATTGGTTGGGACGGAATTGTGTACCGTTACCACCCTAGTATTTTAGGTGTTCCCGCTTTTATCTGTAAAAAAACACAAATTTTAAATGGTAATTTAAAAAAGCATATCACTCCACTTTAGGGAACTTATATTTTTGTGGGAATACCACTTTTCATGCACAAATATAATTTATATATCAATTTTAAACTCACATATAAAACTACACCCATTCTACACAAAATGAAAAGGAAAAGTCTTATATACCCTTACTTTTTTTTTTCTCTTTTAATAACATAAAAAACAATTAAAATACATTAAAAAAAAATTATGTGGGGCTCACTAATAAATGCATGCATGAATTCATATCTCCTCTACCACCTCTAACCTCCATAACACAAACCCATTTAAAAAAAAAAAACTTTTCTCAAACAAAAACCTCTATACATGAAAAGCTAGGTCGAAATATGCGTGGAAAGAGCTAGGTTTCGACGGGAAAAAGGTACGTTGCACGGGACCATGCCTCCGTCGTTTTGTTTTTAATTTTCGGACTGAAAAATCGGCACTCAATCGAAGCACTCAGTCGAAAATATGACTGAGTGCCCGACTGATTGATGTTGGTTTCTTGGGCACTCGGTCGTAAAAAGTGGCCGAGTGCACTCGGTCAACCGACCAAGTGACCGAGCAGTACTCGGTGACCGAGCGCTCGGCCAAGTGACCGGATAGTACTCGGTCACTCGGTCACTTGGTCGACCGAGTCCACTCAGTCATTTTGACTGAGTGCAGAAACTGATTTTTTTTTAATTTGTATATTAATGGTTTGTTTTATAAGATTGTTTGGATGCATATTTTTGATTTCCTAATTGAATTCAATTGTTATTTGTAATTGTAGATGTCGAATCAAAGAATCACGGTACATTACGGTGGTCGTTGGGATCGAGAGGGCTACGTTGACGGAGTAGATATGTGTCTCTTCTTTCGTAGGGAAGAAATTACACTCGACACTCTCGTGAGCTGGATTCGTGCAGTTTTGCGCCCTCCGCCCAATGTCGAGTATTTGTTGTATTATTATACCCGAGGCTATGACATGAGGAGCGTGCGAGCTCCTATGCTTTGTGACGAGGATGTGTCCCGCATGTTAGACGAGCAAAGGGCTGAGTGCTTTGTGTTCGTCGTCGAAGTAGAGGGACAACGAGTTGCGCCGGAGGTGAATATCGGAGAAGAAAATCGTGATCGGGGCGTACCGTCAAAAAACGAGAACGACAACGAGGCGGTACACAATTCCAAGGACGAGGAAGAAGCCCGTCAGTCCGATCTCTTGGATTCGTTGACCACGGAGTGGACCGAGTGGATTAGGCAGTCGGGCGTGGTTAAAAGGATTATGTCGCGCCCTAATATGCCCTCGAGTTCTACTGCGGGAGGCGGCGAGCAAGCCGAAGCTTTTCAGAATGGACAGAATAATCCACTGTGCAATCTATTTAATATATAAATCCAGACTTTGCTGATCCCACGTGGCCAATGTGAACACAAAAAAAAATACACTACAAAAAATGAGCATGTTCATACTACGTGGCACAAACAAGCATACATATGTCTACGTGGCATTTCTAAAGCTTTCAATTTTTATTGACGTGGATTTTTCATTATTAGTTATTAATTTTGAATTAGGAATTAGGAAATCTCAATTATATGCTTACTATTTTGGGTCGTTTTTGTCGGGTATATTATATTATTATTTGAGCTGGGTAAGGTTTGGAGACGACGCAAAAACATGTATATTTATATGTAGAAAGGGAGCTGAAATGATATCACACCGAGACTAGGCTTGAATGCCCGAGATGATATCTCTATTTATTTACTGGTATTACACTGGGTTTAATAGTCGGTCCGGCCTCCTTTCTATCGTCTCAATCTAGTCTATTTATAGGAGAATTAAGTATGATCCACCTGTCCATTATCGACGCGTGGTTTCGCATGCATAAGATAGAATTGTCTTCCATTTGTGCACTTCTACCCGGTGTAGGCATTACCTCCATGTTCACAGTGCCGGGTCTCGGAGCCCGGAGCTCGGGTATCGTCTTATCACCTTCTATAACTTTGCTCTCACTCCGCGTCACGCACCACTCACGCGATGGCCTTCGGTGCTTGGGTTTTGAGCTCGCCCCCGTCTCTCACCGTTTCATCCTCCAACGTGGTTGTCGGTATCGGTGCTTGGTGCTCGCTCGTGGTCCTGGGTGTCGAGAAGCCCCGTCGTCTCATACGTATGGTCGTCGTCGCCCGTGCCGGGTGCTCGGTAGTGGTCCTGGGTCTCGGAGCCCCGTCGTCCCGCACGTATGGTCGTCGTCGTCCGTGCCGGGTGCTCGGTAGCAATCCTGGATCTCGGAGCCCCGTCGTCCCGCACGTATGGTCGTCGTCGCCCGTCCCGGGTGCTCGGTAGTGGTCCTAGGTCTCGGTGATAGATCCCAGTCTCCGATCTCGCAGCTTTGTCCTCGTTCCTTAGTCTCGCAGCTCAGGCCCCGGGGCGGGAGGATGTCTTCTTCGGATCTCATTTTCCATCGTCGGGGGTACCTGTGCTCTGTCGGGAGTATCATCTTGAACTGTCTCCTCGTAGGAGTGAGCTGGTAGGTGGGCCCATGGCACGTGTCGGTGGGGGTTTTTTGTGGCTCAACACTGGCCCCCAGAGAAGTCCGTGGAGGAACTCCGCCGATTTCTCTGTAGGTTGAGTTAGCTCTGGTCTTTGGTTTGTGGGCTCCGCTACGTGTCGCCTTTTGTTGACGATCGTGTCACCAGCTCGAGGGTGCGTGTCTCGGGGTTGATCGTCGTCGGCTCGCCATAGCTCATACGAACAACTGTTGTTTGGTCCGGTCACGGACAACTCCTCGTCCTACGGACAGCGGGCTGCAACTCACCTACACGATAGCGGCATCGACGAGGTGGCAGCGGCTGTAAAATTGTTGCAGCGGTTGGGGCGTGCGGCTGGTAGGGGCAGCAGCGGCTCGTTGCGGTGGCTGGACGTTTATGGCTCGATCGACTAGGGTTCGGCTGAGCTCCGTCTCGTCTCGTTCTTCATTTTTTGTATACCTGACTATAATATATATACTGTATATATACATGGGTGAAGTCTAGAGGTTAAAATAATTCATTTATTTTGTTTGGATCTCTCACCGACCCCCGGCTCCCGGCTCCCGGTTTCTGGCCTTGAGTATAATTCTTACAGACCTATTTTGTTTTTTGTTTTTTTTCTTTTCTCGAGTCCAAGAAGTATAGCGTATATATAAATATACGCAGCATATTAAAAACATTTTTGTTTTTTCTTTTCCCGGGCCTCGGATACAGGATACATGTATATATATGCAATTTATTTTTATTTTCTCTATTATTATTTTTCTCTTACCGGGACCCGGATTAAACATTTTTATATTTAAATATTGTTCTTTCTTTCCCGAGTCCCGGGTTACGCACACATACATATTCATTTGTTTCTAACACCTTTTTTACTTATATTATTTATAGTATGTAAACTACTACACATAGATTAATATAATATTATAATATTACAACATCCATATATACCATATGAATATGTTTGTTACCAGGTGTGTCTGCGGGTGCTTGGTCCGGGACCCAGGATCGCCCAGCTCCGGGCTCTGGCCCCAGGCTCCAGGTAAGATTTTTTCTTCTTTTAGCCGGTTACCATACATATTATATATATATATATATATATATATATATATATATATATATATATATATATATATATATATATATATATATATATATGTAAATATATTATAAAAATATATACATGTAAATATTGTTGTTACCAGTGTGTGTGGTCCGGGACCCGGGTTTGCCGAGCTCCGAGTACATTCCCACATAGGAAGTCGCATGTCGTCGTCGTTTGTCTCGGGGTTCTTACGCTGGCCCAAAGAGACTACCATTGGCGTTGCATGCCTACTTTGTTTAGGTCGCACGTCGACTAAATCGAGGTGGGTGAATATCTGCGAGACGGGGCGCGGGCCCTTGTCGGGACCGCGACCACCCTCAGGTCTTGCATCGTGATAAATAAGTCAGCGAGACCGGGTGCGGGCTCCTTACGGAACCACAATAGCCTACAAGTCATGCGACGTGATCCTTAAATATGTGAGACCGGGATTGGGCCCTCGACGGGGACCGCGGAAACCTACAGGTCGCTCATTACGGCGAGACCGGGCCCGGGATCCTTTCGGATCCGCGACAGCCTACATGTCTTTCATTACGGTGAGACTGGGCCGGGGATCCTTTCGGAGCCGCGATAGCCTACAAGTCCTTTCCTTACGGCGAGACCGGGCCCGGGATCCTTTCGTAGCCGCGACAGCCTACAAGTCTTTTCCTTACGGCGAGACCGGGCCCGGGATCCTTTCGGAGCCGCGACAGCCTACAAGTCTTTCATTACGGTGAGACTGGGCCGGGGATCCTTTCGGAGCCGCGACAGCCTACAAGTCTTTCATTACGGTGAGACTGGGCCGGGGATCCTTTCGGAGCCGCGACAGCCTACAAGTCCTTTCCTTACGGCGAGACCGAGCCCGGGATCCTTTCGTAGCCGCGACAGCCTACAAGTCTTTTCCTTACGGCGAGACCGGGCCCGGGATCCTTTCGGAGCCGCGACAGCCTACAAGTCTTTCATTACGGTGAGACTGGCCCGGGGATCCTTTCGGAGCCGCGACAGCCTACAAGTCCTTTCCTTACGGCGAGACCGGGCCCGGGATCCTTTCGGAGCCGCGACAGCCTACAAGTCTTTCATTCTGGCGAGACTGGGCCCGGGATCCTTTCGGAGCCGCGAAAGCCTAAAAGTCTTTCCCGCAATCTTTAAACATGCGAGACCGGGCTCGGGCCCCCGTCGGGGACCGCGGAAACCTACAGGTAATGCAACTTGATTTTTAAATGTGCGAGACCGGGCTCGGGCCCCCGTCGGGGACCGCGGAAACCTACAAGTCATGCATTCATTTTCTACCGAGTTTGTCAGGCGTTGTGCTGAGGGTCTGCAAAAAACACTTTCAACGCAGGAGTACAACAAAATATTGATTAGTCATTAATTGATCTCCCTCAAACTCGCAAAGTGAGCTGGTAGGGGTTAGAGAGTTTATTATAGTGGTCCCGGGATGACCGAAGCTATCTGTCCCGGCCCCCTGGATGGGTGACTAGGTCCCGTAGCCTTCCTTGTTCTAGGCATGCGGGGAAGGTTCATCATCTCTCATTAGGCGTTGGTAACGACATTGAGCCCCGGCTTTGACTTCGTAATCTTCGTAGTTTTGGGGACAACTCAGCATAAGATGTTTGAACAGTTCAGAGTCTCTTCTGAGGCCGGACATCGCGATGTGCAGTTTTAATGAGTCGTTCACCTCTTCATCTTCGAGCAGAATATCCCCTACTCGGTCCACGTAGGCCTCATCTGATTCTCCGATCATTTGTTGGATGCCAATCAACCTCTGGCTCTGCTTCAGCTGGTTGATCTTTGACGCAAAGTGTGCTAGGAAACGAAGTACAATTTCATCAAAATTATGTATGGAATGCGTCGATAAACCTGTATACCACTTAAAGGCCGTGTCCCCCAACGTGAGCGGGAAGAGGTGGCAACGCGTGGCGTCGGTGGCTCCCCTGGCGGACATGTGCGTTCGGAACCGACTTAAGTGATTCCCCGGGTCCGTCTTCCCATCGTAGAGAGGTGTTTGGAGTGGGTGGATTTCATCCTGCAAAGATGCATCTACAACTTCGGGAGCCAAAGGCTCTTTATGGAAATTGGTATGTGTGTGCTGGACCCGGTTCCCGGCTAGCGTTTTCTCCATCCCCGCTAGTCTTTTGTATAAGTGTGAGAGACCGGGATCGGGCCCTGGGTTTGGTCGGTCTGAGAGATGGGGCTCGGGCCCCGGGACCATTAAGTTTGAGAGACCGGGACCGGGCCCCGGGGATTGTGGGTTTGCCTCCGAGGTCCGCGGTTGCGCACTCGGTCGTGTTTGCATGTAGTATATGTCCGCGGGACCGGGACCAAGCTTCGGGACAAGTGGGTCGGCACCCGGGATCCGGTATTGCTCCTTCGGTTGCACGTAGTATGTGTTCGCGGGACCGGAACCGAGCTTCGGGACAAGTGGGTCGGCATCCGGGATCCGGTATTGCGCCTTCGGTTGCACAGATCAGATACCTACATGATTAAGCGGTGTGGTTAACACGTACCTGTGATGTTGAAGTTCATCCGCGCCTTCGGTACTCGAGTCCGAAGTCAACGGTGGTGGTGGACCTCGCCCCGCACGCGCTAAGCGTTGTCGACGATTGGGCCGTGGACGGCGATTAACTCGTGCAACCAAGGCATCGTCCCTTCGGTTCTCGGTTGTAAGGTACCTCGTTCGGCCTATTTCTCGAACATCTTCTTCCATCTCTGGTGGATCTTGCTCTAGATCTGAGATCGGGACGGGGTCTTCATCTTCTCCGGCCAGCATCTTTCCACATTCAAGCTTCTGTCTCTCAGGAAGCGGTGAGGGCACTGATGTCGTGGCTCGTCCTTCTTCACTGCTCCACATCTCGTAGCCGGATCTCGGATGGTTAGATTTCTCAGCTCCCTACCTAGCGCGCCAAATGTTTTGGGTCGTTTTTGTCGGGTATATTATATTATTATTTGAGCTGGGTAGGGTTTGGAGACGACGCAAAAACACGTATATTTATATGTAGAAAGGGAGCTGAAATGAAATCACACCGAGACTAGGCTTGAATGCCCGAGATGATATCTCTATTTATTTGCTGGTATTACACTGGGTTTAATAGTCGGTCCGGCCTCCTTTCTATCGTCTCAATCTAGTCTATTTATAGGAGAATTAAGTATGATCCACCTGTCCATTATCGACGCGTGGTTTTGCATGCATAAGATAGAAACGTCTTCCATTTGTGCACTTCTACCCGGTGTAGGCATTACCTCCATGTTCACAGTGCCGGGTCTCGGAGCCCGGAGCTCGGGTATCGTCTTATCACCTTCTATAACTTTGCTCTCACTCCGCGTCACGCACCACTCACGCGATGGCCTTCGGTGCTTGGGTTTTGAGCTCGCCCCCGTCTCTCACCGTTTCATCCTCCAACGTGGTTGTCGGTATCGGTGCTTGGTGCTCGCTCGTGGTCCTGGGTGTCGAAGCCCCGTCGTCTCGTACGTATGGTCGTCGTCGCCCGTGCCGGGTGCTCGGTAGTGGTCCTGGGTCTCGGAGCCCCGTCGTCCCGCACGTATGGTCGTCGTCGTCCGTGCCGGGTGCTCGGTAGCGGTCCTGGATCTCGGAGCCCCGTCGTCCCGCACGTATGGTCGTCGTCGCCCGTCCCGGGTGCTCGGTAGTGGTCCTGGGTCTCGGTGATAGATCCCGGTCTCCGATCTCGCAGCTTTGTCCTCGTTCCTTAGTCTCGCAGCTCAGGCCTCGGGGCGGGAGGATGTCTTCTTCGGATCTCATTTTCCATCGTCGGGGGTACCTGTGCTCTGTCGGGGGTATCATCTTGAACTGTCTCCTCGTAGGAGTGAGATGGTAGGTGGGCCCATGACACGTGTCGGTGGGAGTTTTTTGTGGCTCAACACTGACCATAATATAAAATTAGTTATTTTCTTTATATTATCATTTCCAATTATTCTCATATTTCTATCACTAATTATGGACAATATAATTTATAATCAATTAGCCGATTTAATTGTGATATTTCTACGTATTAAAAAAATGAGTTATCAATTAACTGATTTATGATTTATGATATAATAATAATATAATAATAATAATTATGATAGGATAATAGTTATTCTCAACTTAAAAAATAATATAATAATATTTGTATAAATATTGGTAATATTAGGGTATGAGGCAGATTGTTTTTTAATATTATTTTGAACACCTGTTAAAATAGTAAAAACGCGCAACGCGCACTTTTTTATTGAAGAACCCTAATTAGGGTTTTATATTATTTCTGCGCAGAAAGCTTAGAGAATTGTTACAGCGGGGGGAGAGCATATATAAGCGGGATAGATGACCTCCCGCTTATCTCTAACAACTCATGCTAATAAACAACTAGAAGATAAATATCAAACATAAATAAAACACATTAATATGATATTTTGCATGGCATGTTTATCCTCTTTGCATGGTTGCTTTCACGCCCCCTCAATTCAAGCGCGGATGACAAGGAAACGACATTGAGTTTGCTGCGCATACGTGCGAAGAATTGACTAGTTAAAGCCTTGGTAAGGCAGTCAGCTGCTTGATCAATAGCAGGGACATGCCTGACTGAGATTTCTCCTCGTTTTACTTTGTCCCTCACAAAGTGCATATCTAACTCCACATGTTTGATTCTTGAATGAGACACATGGTTGGCTGAGAGGCATACAGCTCCCAAGTTATCAAACCATATGATGGGAGTGGAGGTAGAATAAAAGCCGAGCTCCTTTAGTAATGACTTAATCCAAGTTACTTCACAACTGACATTGGCCAAGCACCTGTATTCAGCTTCTGTGCTTGATCTTGAAACAGTAGGTTGTTTTTTTGAACTCCATGATACTAAGTTCCCTCCAAGGAAAACACAATAACCACTTGTGGATTTTCTGTCATCTAAATCTGTGGCCCATGCAGCATCTCCAAAGGCATTGATATTTAGGTTGGATGGTGATGAGCCATTTTATTTGCTCATCTTAGAGCACTTTTACACCCTTTATTGAGTCAGTTTGAGTCGTTAACGTGTCTGGGAGGGCACAATTAGGTGTTTGGGCAGAGTGTGTGGTGATGCAGGTAACAGGTGGCGCACTGGGCAAAAGAGGCAAGGAAATCCCCTTCTTTGGGCAAATCAGATTCTGGAGCGGTAGTGACAAGCAACAGTTTGACCACATCGGGCAAATGGGTAAGGTCATGAAGTAGAAGACCCAGAATTCCCACAAAGTACCGTGCCTGGTCCGACCACCTGTGGAGGAGGAGAATTACCTGCAGATTTCGATTTGGGCAGAGAGCGGTTATTGACAGGAGATTCGCTGCGGGCAAGATGGCAGCACACCAGAATCCCTGGATTCGGGGGATCTGACTTATCCCCCAGCCCATTGACCAAGGACGCCTATTCCTTAGGGGCGAGCAACAACCGGGAATTCAAGAATTCAAATTCAAATCCGAAGTCTATTAAAACGGGACGCGACGGGCAGCAAAGAGAACACATTACGCATCGAGAAATCGAGAGAGCCGCCGGTCCCGAAGTTCGTCGTCGCCGCCGGAGGAGTCGCCGGAGAAGGAAGCGGAGCTGTTCGTCCGAGTTCCTTTTGTTTAATTGCAGTAGATCCGACCTTCGGGTCGAGAAACAATTTCGTTTAATGTTTTGTTTTTAAGTTTTTAATTCCGTACTTCTATTTCCTTCAAGAAAGATTTCAATTTGAAGGCATGATTAATATAGTTTGTTTTCCTTTATTTATTTCGTCTTTTAATTTCTGTATGAGTAGCTAAATTGTTTGTGCATCTGGGCAGGGACGGATCGAAGGTGATTTAGGGTTTAGTTAGGCCGCGAGGTTGGAGGGGCTGAACTAACCGGTTGGGCGTTTGTTCCCGAGGCAAAGTTGGTTGAGGTTTATTTCTGGGGAGTTTGGGTAAACTAGGACGACCACTAGTGAACCTTTACAAACTGGGATACTGGTGATTGGCAAACCGCATAGATGTACCTTGTAGTATTGTTGCGGGCATAGCACTAGAACTTGCAGGAGATGCGGTCGTATGTTTCGAGCATGCTATTGGCCGAGCGGGTCTGTCTAGAGGGTAAAGCGGGTTTGGGCAAACTAGATCCATGTTTGGTCGCATAGGTTATCGAATTGTTCAGATCCAGGGGGATTAGGCAAAGTGTAAACCAAGCCTTTTCTTTATACAGTAAGGATAGATGAGGGGTGGGGCATTTGCTGGGCGTGACGCAATAGGACCACTTTTGTCTTTTTACACCCTATAACTGCTGACAAACCGCTGGTAAAAATCCTTAGTGCCGATGAACGGTAGTTTGCCCTAAAGATCCTGAGTGAAGTTGTCTGCCCGGATGCCTTGTTTATTTATTGATTTAAAGTTTTCACTTTTAGTATTCTGTTAGATCTGAGTGTTCGCTTGTTTACTTTTGGTTTTATTTATTTGCATGTTATTTCTGTTTGCCGTAGTTAGATCTGAGTGTTTGAACGATTGCAAAACCGCTGTGCCCACAGCAACCAAACTCAAAACTTTTTGTGACAACCCCTTGGGCAAAGCCGAGATCACCTACTGTAATTGCCTCCTTGTGGGACCGACCCCACGTACTTACCATTATCTACGTTCTGTAGTTAAAGGGGTACTGGCTAAATACAAATTTTATTTTGGCAGCGCGTTTGCTCCCAACGACAAGCTTTCGTGCTCGTCAAAATTGGCGTCGTTGCCGGGGAGGCAAATTTCCAACAGTAAGTCGTCTGTGCTAACAGTTTGACTTGTTTTGTTTATGCAGGATTCTGTTGCTGGCAAAGAGATTGTAACCTGGTACGATCCAGAGATCGAAAAGACCGCAAAGCGAATCCGGAAAGAAACAAGGCTAGCCAAAGCATTAGCACGAGCCGCCCAAGAAGCTGCCCATACACCAAGGGCAGAAAATCCGCGAAGGGCAAGGAGAGGTGACCCAATTACCCCACCAAGACCTTCACCGGAACCAGCCGTCATGGCAAACCCAACCCTTAGGGAAATGATGTTCCCTGCCAATCTGAACCTCCGACCATCAGGCATCACTTTGCCCACAATCAACGAGAACTGGGAGATGAAACACAACTTCATCCAAATACTGCCTAAGTTCAGCGATATGCCCATGGAAGACCCACAGAGGCATCTTCAAGACTTCGAGTTAGCCTGCGGAACTATAAGGGGAGGGCCCCCTTTGAGTGAATACATCAGACTGCTGGCTTTTCCCTTCTCACTTGGGGATGGAGCACGAGAGTGGCTCTACACTCTGCCCGAAGGACAAATCACTACTTGGGCACAGCTCCAACAGAAGTTCTTGGAAAAGTACTTCCCTGCCGCCAGAATCCAACACATGCGAAGGAACATCAGTAGCATTAAGATGGGGGCAGGTGAAGAGTTTCCAGCATATTGGGCACGGTTTAAACAGATGTTGGCAAAGTGTCCTCAGCACCAGATCCCTGACCATGATTTGATCCAGTACTTTGTGTCTGGGCTAAGGATGCACGAGAGAACCCTCCTGCACGCTGCCAGTGGAGGGTCCATCCTGAATAAAAGTGCTGAGGAGGCATTTAAACTCTTCAAGGAGATGGCAGAGGAGTTCAGGGATGATGGAAGTGAGTTGCCCAGGACCAATTGGGGGACAACCACCGCTGCAGATTTAAAGATCGACAAACTGTGTAGTGCTATGGAAAAGTTCATGAACTCTATGGCCACCGGGCCAAAGAGAGGTGTGAAAGCTTGCCAGATCTGTCAGGGCACAGAGCATGCCACTGATGAATGTCCCTCACTGTATGACGAGGAGGTCAAAGCAATGGGGCAGAGCAACGGTAACGGGCAAGGAAGGGGGAAACCATACTATGATAATAGGTATGGGTATAACAACAACCACAATGAGGGGTATAATGGTAACCAAAATTTCCAGCGCTACAACCAACAGGGGCAGTACCAACAGCAAGGCCCCGGGATGTACCACCAGCCCGCTCAGACCAAAGGGCCTACCTTGTCTGAAATGATGGAAACTTTGGTCAAAGAGAACATCAAGTTCCAGCAAGAGAATGCCAAAGCCCACCAAGAGAATGAGAAATTCAAACAAGAGACTAGAGGGCAGTTCCAAAATCTAGGAGCCCAAGTCTCACATCTCACTCAAGTGGTGGCAAAGCTAGAACAGAAAGGAGGTACTTTGCCCCCGAAAGTCGAAGTAAACAATGCCCATGTTAATGCCGTCCAGCTCAGAAGTGGCAAACCACTTACTATAGTGGAAAATTCTGCAGTAAAGGGCAAAGAGCCTGTGTTAGATGATTCCCCAGTCATTGAGGAAGACCCTGGGACAGATGTTGAGCAAGAAGAGGTGATAGTCAAGGCAAAGAGGGACAAATCCCCACCACCGAAAATCAGGCCACCCTTCCCGGGCAGATTGAATAAAAACCGTGAGAGGGAAGAAACTCAAGAGATGTTCAAGATGTTTAATAAGGTGGAAATCAATATGCCCCTTCTAACCATACTGAACGCTATGCCCAGATGTGCTAAGTTCTTGAAGGAGCTTTGCACAAAGAAGGTGAAATATCAGGATGATGCGAAGTTTGAGGTGGGGGAGAATGTCTCTGCCGTGATTAAAAAGACTGGACCTACAAAGTGTGGAGACCCAGGCATGTTCTACATTCCGTGCATCATAGGGCATATGAAGATAGAGAAGGCAATGCTCGATCTTGGAGCATCAATCAACGTTATGCCCAAAACGATGTACGAAGACTTGGAAATAGGGCAACTGAAGCCCACTCGAGTTGTGATCCAACTGGCTGATAGATCGAATGTTTATCCTGAGGGCATACTGGAAGATGTCCTGGTCAAAGTGGAAGAGTTGATATTCCCTGCTGATTTCTATGTGCTCGATATGGGCAGATCAAGTAAAGCCCCAGTGATGATATTGGGCAGACCGTTCTTGAAAACGGCAAGGACCCACATCGACTGCGAAACCGGTAGGCTGACGTGCAAATTCGAGGGAGAGACGGTCACCTTTGACCTCTACAAATCCATGAAGCACCCAGCTGACACCGAGGAGATCCACTACATTGACCAAATTGAGAAGGCAGTTGAGGCAAAGGCGCTCCAATGTGGCAAGTATGATCATACTGAGATAGTCATTCAACAAGGGCTTACAGAGTTTGACATGGAGGACGAACCGGAAGAATTGCAAGAGGCAATAGAGCAGTTAGATTCTCTGGAGAGTTTTAAAGGCAGTCCGGGCAAACCGATAGAGATTGAAGAAATGATCATGGTGCCTTCCCTCGAAAAGCCACCAATGCTGGAATTGAAAAAGCTGCCCAAACACCTGAAGTACCTATATCTGGGAGACAATGACACTTTGCCCGTCATCATAAGTGCCTACTTGCAAGAGGCAGAGGAGGCAAAGTTGAGGTATGTGCTGGGGCAGTACAAACAGGCCATAGGGTGGACTTTGGCTGACATCAGAGGGATAAGTCCAAGCATCTGCCAACACCACATTCTTCTGGAAGATGACTCTGTGCCCGTGCGTGATCCTCAAAGGAAGCTCAATCCAGCAATGAAGGAAGTTGTGCTCAAAGAGATCAAGAAGCTTCTTAGTGTGGGCATAATCTACCCAGTGTCAGATAGCAAGTGGGTTAGCCCAGTGCATGTGGTGCCAAGGAAATCTGGAGTTCAAGTCATAGAGAACGAAAGAAATGAGCAGATTGCCACACGACTACAAACTGGGTGGAGAGTTTGCATTGACTACCGCAAACTGAACAAGGTAACCCGCAAGGATCACTTCCCTTTGCCCTTCATTGATGAAATGTTGGAATGATTGGCTGGGAAGAAGCACTTTTGCTTTCTGGATGGCTACTCGGGGTATATGCAGATATGGGTTGCTCAAGAGGATCAGGACAAAACCACCTTCACCTGTCCTTTTGGCACCTTTGCCTACAGGAGAATGCCCTTTGGCATCTGCAATGCACCAGGAACTTTTCAAAGGTGCATGATGAGTATCTTCGCTGACCTGCTCGAAAATGGAATTGAAGTGTTCATGGATGATTTCACCGTGTATGGCAACTCCTTTGACTCCTGCCTGGAACACTTAGAGATGGTGCTCAAAAGGTGTGTGGAGAAGAGCCTTGTTCTGAACTACGAAAAATGCCATTTCATGGTCGAAGAGGGAATTGTCCTTGGACATGTGATTTCAGCTAAGGGCATAGAAGTAGATAAAGCCAAGATCGAAGTCATCTCAAAGCTGCCATACCCTAGAAATGTGAAGCAAGTCAGGGGGTTCTTAGGGCATGCTGGCTTCTACAGACGGTTTGTGAAGGACTTTGCCCAAATTGCTCGCCCTTTGACCAGACTGCTTCAGAATGATGTAGAGTGGGAATTTGATGAAGACTGCAAGGCTGCCTTCAATCACTTGAAGGAGAGGTTGGTCACAGCACCTATTATTCAACCACCAGAATGGGGCATGCCATTCGAGCTGATGTGTGATGCAAGTGGATATGCAGTGGGAGCTGTGTTAGGGCAAATGAAAGGGAAAGAAAGGCATGTGATCTACTATGCCTCGAAGACCCTTAATGCTGCCCAAAGTAACTATGCCACGACTGAGAAGGAGCTTTTGGCCATTGTCTTTGCCTTTGAGAAGTTTAGGTCTTATCTGCTGGGCAGTAAGACCATAGTATATACAGACCACGCTGCACTAAAGTACCTCATGGCAAAGAAGGAGACTAAACCAAGGCTTATTCGATGGATCCTGTTACTTCAGGAGTTTGACATCGAAATTCGAGACAAGTCTGGCAATCAGAACCTCGTTGCAGATCATCTAAGTAGAATTCTCCAGAAGGAAGAGGATATGCCCATAACCGAGACGTTCCCTGATGAGCATTTGTATTCTATAACCACTTTGGGCGAAGAGCCATGGTTCGCTGACCTTGTGAACTTCATGGTTACTGGAATTTTCAGGGACGGCATGAGCTACTATGAGAAAAACAAAATGAAGCGTGAGGCAAGGAGCTATGTCTGGGATGAACCCTATTTGTGGAAAAGATGTGAAGACCAAGTCCTTAGAAGATACATTCCTGAGTCCGAGCAGCAGGGCATAGTGGATCACTGCCACAAACAACCCTGTGGAGGCCACTTTGGGCCAAGGCGTACAGCAAGAAAAATTCTGGATTGCGGATTCTACTGGAACACTTTGGTTCGAGACTGCTATGAGCTATGCAAGAGATGTGATGAGTGCCAGAAGGAAGGCAATCTGACCAAGCGCAATGAAATGCCCTCTGTGCCCATACTGCCAGTAGAGATCTTCGATGTTTGGGGCATAGACTTCATGGGGCCATTTCCAAATTCACAAGGTAAGGAATATATACTCCTAGCAGTTGATTATGTCTCAAAATGGGTCGAGGCAAAGGCGACCCCCACCAACGATTCGCGCATTGTGGCTGAATTCCTCAAAGGGAATATTTTCACTCGGTTCGGTGTGCCCAGAGCACTATAAGCGACCAGGGGACCCACTTTTGCAACGCTGTAATTGAGAGGATGTTGCGGAAATATGGAGTCACTCATCGAATCACTTGTGCCTATCACCCCCAGGCAAACGGCCAAGCAGAGCTCTCCAACAGGATTATCAAAGCTATTCTGAGGAAGACAGTTAGGCCAGAGGGGAAGGATTGGGCAGGCAAACTGGATGATGCGCTGTGGGCATACCGCACTGCATTTAAGACTCCATTTGGTATCTCCCCTTACCGAATGATATTTGGGAAAGCTTGCCATTTGCCCGTAGAGATAGAGCACAAGGCACACTGGGCGGTGAATAAAGTCAACTTTGATTGGGATCTGGCTGGAAAAGAGCGTAAGCTTGACTTGGTCGAATTAGAGCAGCTTCGCATTGATGCGTATGACCATGCCGCCCACTACAAAGAGCGGACCAAGAGGGCTCATGACAAACTGATCAAGAGGAAAAAGATTGAGGCTGGACAGTTGGTGTTACTGTACCAAACCAGAAACCTGTTCCGTTCGGGCAAACTGTCCTCTAAGTGGGACGGGCCCTATTTTGTTCACCATGTCAGCCCAAATGGATCTGTGGAGTTGAAAAGCAAAAAAGATGATGACTACATTTTCAAAGTGAATGGCCATAGAGTGAAGCCCTACTTTGGGCAAGAGAATCTGGAAGGGCAGCTTGCCCTGATCGAGTGAACGAATGAAGCAGTTGGGTCCTGCCCGGGACTATAAATAGGGCGCTGGCCAGGAGGCAACCTGGTATGTTTGTATAATTTTGTTATTTCAATTTTTAGATTAGGAATAAAACTACTTGCAAAGAGGGACTTTGACTATGCCGCGAGAAAGGGTATTGTTTGTTTTTGATTTTGCAGAAGGACTTTGGGCAGACCGAGACTTTGGGCAAATAGGGACGCAAGTGGGCAGTTGCGATTTTCAAGGGCTGAAAACCGTCCCATCAGGGACTCTGCAACTCCACCATCATCACGCCTCTATCCCTATCCGCCCGCGATTCCCGATAACTGCCATTAATCCCCTATTTTCAAAATTCAAAAACACATTATATATCTTTTATTCTCTCTCCAAATGGTATCAACGAGAGCAAAAAACAAACTCAGAAAAATCCCTCACGGAACCCTAATTGATCTTACTATAGGTACCGCCGCATCCAAACTGAAAAAGATGGTGTCTCCAAAAAGATCGAGTCCGGCAAAGCCCAAATCCCCCGCCGCCGAAGAAGCCATCCACGCCGTCCCGCTGGTCACCATCCCACCGAGCCCCGCCACGACGGAGACAGACAACACCCCAATCGACGAATTGGCCAAAGAAATCGACGAATCCAAAACCACTAGCGAGAAGGATCTGGAAACCCTAGCCACCGCCGCTCAGGAGGAAGAGGGCAAAGCCGCCGCTGACAGCCCCCCGAAAAAGAAGCAGAAAAAGGCGGCGGGCAAAGGAAAAAAGAAGGTTACTCCCACCCCCACTGCCGGATCCACCTCTGACGACAAGGAAAAGGAAGACTCGACTGCCGCCGGTAAAACTCCGGTGGAAGATGAAGAGGAGGAGGAGGTTATCAAAAGCCCGGCCCCCAAAAGCAGGACCCGCGCATCCACCAAGAAGAGAAAGGCGGTTGACACCACGGCGCGCGAAATCGCGGCCCCCAAAACCGTGTGCTTCGAATCACTCAAACTGATGGGTGTGGAGAAGGAGGTTCGGGGCTATTTCAAGGCCATAGGGTGGGAGCCGTTTCTGGAGTGGTCTGGGCAAATCAACGAAGGCATCGTGAGAGAGTTCTTTGGGTCTCTGGGTATCAAAGAGACCAAGGATGAGGGAGTTATAGGGATTCAGTTTGAGTTGTTTGATCGGGCTGTGTCTATTGGTGGTAACGAATTGGATTTGTGTTTGGATATGGCAGGTATTGCAGATCTGAAGTCAAAGGCCTACCAGGAGTCACTGAGGGCTTTGCCAGAGTACACAAAGAAGGAGCTGCAGAAGATCTGGAAGCAGTTGGGCAAAGGAGGCGAGTTCGTGGGGCAAAGCACCAAGTCAATCCAGTTGAAGAGCCATGCACTCAGGGTTTGCCACAGGATCCTGGCCGTCAACTTCTTTGGCAAGACGGACACCAGTAGTGCTATTTCCCATCTGGAACTGGGCATACTGTGGTGCATGCATCAGAAGATCAGGCTTCATTTCAGTGCCTGCCTCTGTGCCCAAATGAAGTGGCTGCACACTCACCCCCTCCAGCGCCTATCATTGGCCCATTTTCCGATGGTGTACGCAGCCAAGATGAACCTGATCAAGAAGGGTAAAGAGCTGGAGATGATGGTGGAGGGCAAGTTTGACATCCAGTGCTTCAAGCGCATGCAGGACATTGTGCCATTGAGTGACGGCGGTGTAAAGTTTTTGGAAGAGAAACCAGTGAAGGTCGAGGTGAAGGATTCTGTTGCTGAAGCTAAGGCCAAAGAGGAAGTTGCAGAGAGGCAAGGCGCGATCGAGGCGCGTTTGGATAAGATCGAGAAGGTGTTCGAGGAAGTGAAGGCGATGATGATCGCATACTTTGACTACAGTGGATTCAGGTACGCACATGCTTCCACCTCCTAAATTGTACCCTCCCTTGTTTTTAGTAGTTGTTAGTTTTTTTTTTTTTTATTATTTTATTTTTTCTGTTTTTGTTAAGGTCACCCCCGAGTCACTCTGGTTCGGGGGAGACTAGGTTGATCTCCCTGCTGACACACTTTGCCCAGGCAAAGTGTGTGAGGGGGCAGGTGCGCCAAACTTTTTGAGTCATAGTCTGGTCGTGGTTAGCCCCTACTGATCTTATTACTTTTGCACACTTTGCCCAGGCAAAGTGTGTGAGGGGGGAAAGGGAAAGGGCAAACCCCTGTTTCTAATCGAGTCAGCATGATTATGTGTCACTTTGGGCAAACATACATACAGTAACTCAAAATTTATAGTTAAGATGCATGAAATAGGGATGATGGAACTGTTCTAGGCAAACTGTGAGAATTGAGCCTACATTGATATATGATTTCTTTCTTTGAGAGTCTGCTGTGATCTTTACAATGCTTTTCTTTGCCTGTTTGCTGAATTGAGTAGTTTGACTGAGTAGGGTTGTTAAATGATTAGGGCATTTCTTTGTTTTATTTCCCCAGAATAAATAACATTATCCCTTGCTAGACCCTTTGAGCCTTATTGAATATTCTTTGTGAACCCATTCTGGTATTATGCCCACATTACATAGGCAGCCAGAGAGAAGAGAGGGAGTTAGGGCATAGTGTTCAAAAAAAAAGAAAAAAAAAGAAAAAGAAAAGAAAAAAAAAAAGAAAAAAAAATCAGAAAAGAAAAAAAAAAGAAGAAATAGATGAATAAAAAGAGTTGTTGTGCTAAGGCCCGTAAGAAAAGGGGCAAAGTGGCAGAGAAAAGGCTAACATCAAAAAAGCCCTCTGCCCAAATAGAGCCTACTCCCAGAAAAATCTACCCTTATGAGCCCAACACTACAACCCAATAAAAGCCCCTTTGATAACCCCCCTGCTTAGTTAAAACAAACTCAGATTAGCAATAAGGCAAATTTAGGCAAAGTGGAGTCACAGCAGAAATTGAGTGTCATTAAACCCATACACTGAAAAAGAGAGAAACACTGTGAGGGAGTGAACCCAAAGACCTAGAACAGACTCTTGACTTATTTTTATCTTTACTTGAATTTTGTGTTATCTGTATGTACTATGCCCTTTACTGATCATGCTAAAGTCCTTTGCTTTATTTCTTCCTATTTCTTTCATTTCTGTTTTCACTTTGGTCTTGAGTCAGGCAAATCAGAGCCCACGCTTGGGGACAAGCGTATCCAAGTGTGTGCGGTTCTGATGAGCCATTTTATTTGCTCATCTTAGAGCACTTTTACACCCTTTATTGAGTCAGTTTGAGTCGTTAACGTGTCTGGGAGGGCACAATTAGGTGTTTGGGCAGAGTGTGTGGTGATGCAGGTAACAGGTGGCGCACTGGGCAAAAGAGGCAAGGAAATCCCCTTCTTTGGGCAAATCAGATTCTGGAGCGGTAGTGACAAGCAACAGTTTGACCACATCGGGCAAATGGGTAAGGTCATGAAGCAGAAGACCCAGAATTCCCACAAAGTACCGTGCCTGGTCCGACCACCTGTGGAGGAGGAGAATTACCTGCAGATTTCGATTTGGGCAGAGAGCGGTTATTGACAGGAGATTCGCTGCGGGCAAGATGGCAGCACACCAGAATCCCTGGATTCGGGGGATCTGACTTATCCCCCAGCCCATTGACCAAGGACGCCTATTCCTTAGGGGCGAGCAACAACCGGGAATTCAAGAATTCAAATTCAAATCCGAAGTCTATTAAAACGGGACGCAACGGGCAGCAAAGAGAACACATTACGCATCGAGAAATCGAGAGAGCCGCCGGTCCCGAAGTTCGTCGTCGCCGCCGGAGGAGTCGCCGGAGAAGGAAGCGGAGCTGTTCGTCCGAGTTCCTTTTGTTTAATTGCAGTAGATCCGACCTTCGGGTCGAGAAACAATTTCGTTTAATGTTTTGTTTTTAAGTTTTTAATTCCGTACTTCTATTTCCTTCAAGAACGATTTCAATTTGAAGGCATGATTAATATAGTTTGTTTTCTTTTATTTATTTCGTCTTTTAATTTCTGTATGAGTAGCTAAATTGTTTGTGCATCTGGGCAGGGACGGATCAAAGGTGATTTAGGGTTTAGTTAGGCCGCGAGGTTGGAGGGGCTGAACTAACCGGTTGGGCGTTTGTTCCCGAGGCAAAGTTGGTTGAGGTTTATTTCTAGGGAGTTTGGGTAAACTAGGACGACCACTAGTGAACCTTTACAAACTGGGATACTGGTGATTGGCAAACCGCATAGATGTACCTTGTAGTATTGTTGCGGGCATAGCACTAGAACTTGCAGGAGATGCGGTCGTATGTTTCGAGCATGCTATTGGCCGAGCGGGTCTGTCTAGAGGGTAAAGCGGGTTTGGGCAAACTAGATCCATGTTTGGTCGCATAGGTTATCGAATTGTTCAGATCCAGGGAGATTAGGCAAAGTGTAAACCAAGCCTTTTCTTTATACAGTAAGGATAGATGAGGGGTGGGGCATTTGCTGGGCGTGACGCAATAGGACCACTTTTGTCTTTTTACACCCTATAACTGCTGACAAACCGCTGGTAAAAATCCTTAGTGCCGATGAACGGTAGTTTGCCCTAAAGATCCTGAGTGAAGTTGTCTGCCCGGATGCCTTGTTTATTTATTGATTTAAAGTTTTCACTTTTAGTATTCTGTTAGATCTGAGTGTTCGCTTGTTTACTTTTGGTTTTATTTATTTGCATGTTATTTCTGTTTGCCGTAGTTAGATCTGAGTGTTTGAACGATTGCAAAACCGCTGTGCCCACAGCAACCAAACTCAAAACTTTTTGTGACAACCCCTTGGGCAAAGCCGAGATCACCTACTGTAATTGCCTCCTTGTGGGACCGACCCCACGTACTTACCATTATCTACGTTCTGTAGTTAAAGGGGTACTGGCTAAATACAAATTTTATTTTGGCAGCGCGTTTGCTCCCAACGACAAGCTTTCGTGCTCGTCAGATGGTTTAATGAATGTCAGCCCGAAGTCTTTTGTAGCAGCAAGATATCTGAGAATTCTCTTGACAGCTTTCCAATGGAGATCAGTAGGGCTTTGCATGTATTGGCTCAACTTGTTAACAGGAAAAGCTATATCTGGTCTGGTTATGGTAGCATATTGGAGGGCTCCAATCATGCTCCTGTATAGCTTTCCATCTGCAAAGGGCTGACCTGAAAATTTGGGCAGGTAGTTACCTGTAATCATGGGAGTTGGCAGGCCATTGCAGCTTGACATATTTGCTCTTTGTAGTAGTTCTTCTATATATTTCTTTTGTCCAAGGAACAAACCAGAAGGTGTTTGAGCAACCTCAATTCCCAGAAAGTAGTGTAAAGTCCCAAGGTCTTTGACAACAAAGTGAGAGTTCAATGAAGAAATAACTTCTTGAATCTGGTGAGAGCTTGATCCTGTGATTATAATGTCATCAACATAAATGAGAATGAAGATGACTGAGGAGGAAGTTCTTCTGAAATACAGTGATGTATCAGCCTGAGATGGTTTGAAATTCAGAAGGTTGAGGACAGATGCAAATTTTGTTGTCCATGCCCTAGAAGCTTGCTTTAAGCCATATAGTGATTTGTGAAGTTTACAAACCATCTGCCCCCCTTGCTCAAAACCTGGAGGTTGATCCATATAAATGGCAGTGTCCAGCTCACCATTTAGAAATGCACTTTCAACATCTAGTTGCTTGAGTGACCAGGAATGAGTCAAGGCAAGACTGAGGAGGATTCTGATTGTTGTAGGTTTGGCCACAGGACTGAAAGTGTCAGTATAATCAAAACCAGGTATTTGGGAGTATCCCTTTGCTACCAAACGGGCTTTGTATCTGGAGATTGATCCATCTGCATGTTTTTTGATTTTGAATATCCATCTGCAACCCACAGTTGTTTGATTAGGGGGAAGTGGTACTAATGACCATGTTTTATTTTTCTGGAGGGCAGCTAGTTCTTCTTTCATAGCTGCAAGCCATAGTGGAGACATTAGGGCTTCTGATTGAGTGGAGGGTTCACTGGGAACAGCTGAAAGTGTATGAGAGAAAACTTTCCTTTTAGAGATACCTGCCTTGGATCTAGTGACCATAGTGTGAGATGGAGGAGGGTCAGTGGGAGTATTTGTGGGATTAATAGAAGCTGGAGTGGGAGCAGAAATAGGTAACTGAACAAACAAATTACCAGGTTGAGTTAGAGGAATGGATTGAGGCACTGGTGCTATAGGAGAAGCTGGTGGTGTGACTGGTGGAGTTTGAGGAGTAGATGGTGTAGTAATGAGAATGGGAGGAGGTAATAGTTGGGTGAAACACTCAGGATTGGAAGTAGAAGATGAATCAGTGGAAAAAGGGAAAACAGATTCATCAAATATAACATGTCTATTGATGATGATTTTTTTGGTATCCATAAGATATATTTTGAAGCCTTTGTGTTGAGAGCTGTAACCAAGGAAGGTACCAGGTTGAGCTCTAGGTTGGAGTTTATGATTGTTGTAGGGTCTGATGTGAGGGTAACTGAGACATCCAAAGGTTTTAAGGTTGAGGTAGGAGGGTGATTGACCTGTGAGTACTTCATGAGGAGAGAGAGAATGCAGAACAGGTGTAGGTGTGATATTGATGAGGTATACACAGTGGGCAAAGTAGTCATCCCAAAAGGTATTAGGAACAGAAGATTGAGTTAGCAGAGAAAGAGCCATTTCAACTATATGTCTGTGTTTTCTTTCTGCCAAACCGTTTTGTTCTGGTGTGTAGAGACAAGACAAACGATGTATAATGCCATGCTGATGGAGGAAAGGTGTGAGTGTTTTGTATTCAGTGCCACCATTTGTTTGTAGGGTTTTGATAGATTTGCCAAACTGTTTCTCAACAAGTGCTTTGAAGTGAATAAAAGTTGCAGGGACCTCAGATTTTAACTTTAAAAAATAGATCCAAGTGTGTCTGGATTTGTCATCAATATATGTGACATAATATTTGAATCCATTGCGAGATGTGATGGGAGAAGGGCCCCAGAGGTCACTGTGAATGAGCTCTAGTAAATCATAGTTGTGTGATTGTGAAGATGTAAAAGGGAGCTTATGGATTTTTGATTGTGCGCATGGAGAACAAATAGACAAGGCAGGAGTATCATGAAAAGAAATACCAACTTTATTTAAAACAGATTTAACAATGTTCAAGGGAGCATGCCCTAATCTGTTATGCCATTCATGAATACTAGAAACAGAAGAAGCTGAATTTATTTGTTGAACAGGTGAAGCTTGAAAGGTGGAACTCCACTGTTGTCTTGGCTGGAATGGAATAGTGTTGAGGTCAAAGGAGTATAGGCCATCTCTAACTGTCCCTTTGATGAGTGTTTGAGTTGTGGCTTGGTCCTTAACAAGACAAAAGTTGGCATGAAATTCAAAGAAAACATTGTTATCTTTAGCAAATTGAGAGACACTCAAAAGGTTTTTCTTAATATGAGGTACATGGAGTAAGTTTCTTAAAAGGAAATGCCTATGAGAAGATGATTGAGAGTGTTGGACAGTAGAGGTGCCAAGGTGAGAAATAACCAAACCTGTGCCATTTCCCATCTGAACTTTATCAGAGCCATAGTAGTTGGAGTTGAGACTGAGGTTATTGAGGTCATTTGTAACATGGCTGTTAGCACCTGAGTCAGGGAACCAGGTAGCTTCAGATGAAGGTGCTTCAGTGGTTGCAGATGGTGAGTTGTAGTTGCTGTAGTTCACATTGTGTTGTGTTTGTTGTTGCTGATCATTGTTGGGTGGGACATAGTTGAGATTGGCTCTATAGAAGCACTTATCAGCAGTGTGGTTAGTTCTGTGACAGATTTGACACTTGATATTGCCTCTGCCACCATATGATCTGCCTCTACCTCTATTAGGGTTACCTCTGTAAGGGCCATCATTGCCTCCTCTTTGACTGTTGTAACCTCTACCTCTATTGGAGTTGTTGTTTCCAGCTCCATGGCTATAAGAGGAGTAGTTGACTGAAGGTTTTGAACCCTCAAGGTTGACAGTGGAGGTGTCTAATCTTTCAAGTCTGGACTCAAAAGTAAGGAGCAGTGAGGTTACTTCAGAAATAGATGTTGGGCCTCCATTTGAGTTGACAGATACCATGATAGGGTTGTATTCTGAACCCAATCCGGCCATGATGTGCAAGATGCGATCATCATCTGTGACTTTGAGTCCTGCAGCAATCAAGGCATCACAGTACCCTTTAACTTTATTCAAATAATCTCTCATACCTGTGGTTCCTTTCTTGACATTGTGTAACTGTTCCTTTAACTGCATGATTTTGGCTCTGCTTTGAGTTGAAAAACTGGACTGGAGACTGCACCATATTTCTTCTGAAGTGGTGAGGCCCACAGTGCTGATTAATAGGCTTTCTGAGAGTGAAGACAAGAGCCATGATGCTATCAGTTGGTCTTGCCTCTCCCAGTTGTAGTAGTCCTCATTGGGAACATCTTGACCTGAAGAATCCTTGATTAATTTATCAGGTTTGATGTTGGTACCATTGAGATACCCCTCCAGCCCGTATCCACGAGCTGCTGCAAGAATCTGGTGTTGCCATATGAGATAATTGGATTCTCCAAGCTTCACCGTGATAAGTTGACCTTGCGGTTGTTGGACTTGAATGGTTGGCATGGTGATGGAATAGAACACGGCCTCTGGATCTTATTGAGGCTCTGATACCATGTTAAAATAGTAAAAACGCGCAACGCGCACTTTTTTATTGAAGAACCCTAATTAGGGTTTTATATTATTTCTGCGCAGAAAGCTTAGAGAATTGTTACAGCGGGGGGAGAGCATATATAAGCGGGATAGATGACCTTCCGCTTATCTCTAACAACTCATGCTAATCAACAACTAGAAGATAAATATCAAACATAAATAAAACACATTAATATGATATTTTGCATGGCATGTTTATCCTCTTTGCATGGTTGCTTTCAACACCTATTTTTTTTCACCTCATTTTTAGGGTTGTATATTTTTTATTTGTTTATTTATTAGGAAATTTGTATTTTTTAAATACTAAGTAAGGGCATTTTTTAAAATGTATAAAGTTGTAAATATCCCTACAATAAATTACGTAACATATATTAATTTATTTACTATATATATAAATATATTTGCGTAAGAATATAAATATATTTGCGCAAGAATCAGTAAATTATATATATAAATATATTTGCGTAAATATATTTGCGCAACATTATATATATATATATATATATGAATAGATATCTATTATAGATTTACCACATAGCAATAGATATCTATCATAGATAGATATGTAATATATATGTCATATGAATAGATATCTATTATAGATGTATAGATATCTATCATAGATATAGATATGTCATATAAATAGATATCTATTAATATGACATATTGGAGATGAGCAACCTTTTTTAGATAGTCTTGCTAAATCCAAATTCAACTAAAATTTTTCCAAATTGATTAAAATGGAAAAAGTGAAATAAAAAACCTAGAAATTTAACAAACCTAATTCTAACAAATATGCAAATATCGACCGTAGCACAACTGATTTCATTCAATTCATATAAGCAGAAGTTTAGATCTACGAATCAAAACAGATTTCTCACCTTATACGTAAAAGTGCTACGGTAGAACAGACCCGATAGGCAAGAACTTGGATTGTGGTCGTTCTGTGGGAGTGATTAAAAAGGGGATTTTATGGGATGTGGGAGTGATTAAGAATGGGATATAATGGGCATGGTGTCTAACCCTCAACTATGATTGTTCATTTGTAATTGGTGAAAAAAAAATGACGTGTTATAATACTAGAATTCTACTGTACACATAGTTGTTTAAAATTTCAGCGATAGTATTTCAGGTTTAGATATGTTATAATACTAGGTGTTTAGCGTAGTTGTTTAAAATCTCAGCGGATGATATTTCAAGTTTAGATATATAGTTATATTAATTACTAATATACTTTGAAAAGATTAATAATGGAACAATGCCCTATATCAAAATTAGGGAAAAATATAGGTAGTGTTTATAATTCTACTCTTAGAGATGCCCTGATACATGATTCCCCAATAAATATTTCATTCTTATCCTATTTAATTTTAACTATTATATTAATAGATAAATATAAATATTAATACGTTTAAATTTCTACTATCATATTAAAAATAATTATAATATTTATTTAAATCGAATATTTATTCTCTAATCAATTTCTTAATAATTTAATACTGATTTTAAATAATATCCCTTAATTATAGTAATACTGTAGTCAAATCGATTCACAAGAGAATGAAATCACATTTATAAAAAATCAATATGAGAAATTAGTTGTGATTAATAATGGAAAAATTACGTTAGGAATGACTATCCTTAATTAATTACGATTCACAAGGGAATGAAATCACATTAATGGACTTAAAAAATCAATATGAAAAATTAGTTGTGATTAATAATGGAAAAATCACATTAGGAATGACCATTCTTAATTAGTTGTGCTAACAATTTGTAAATTTAAATTTAGTAATTTTAAATTCTAAGTTTTAAATAAATCAATAGTCATGTGCCTTTTCAATTCAGTTTTTAAATTTACTAATTATGATTATTCTCAATCAAAGTTAATTTCAATTTTTTGTTCATTTTCCATAATTGTTATAATATCTATTTTATGAAAAGTTCAAATTCTGACACCTATTTATAACCTATGTATCTTTTATCTCTCCATTCCTCATTATTTGTGTTTTTTTTTGCAGATTTAGATAATGTATCCTTATATTATAATTTTCTCTACCCATTTCTCATGTTGTTCATTGTTGATTTGTTTTCATATTTTATGATTTGTTTAAATAATTTAAAATTTTCATTTGTTTTTCAATTTGTTTGTTTTTCTTATGTGCGGGTAATTTGGCGATTGTTGTTTTGCTTTTCAGGTTAATTATTATGATTTTTTATTTTTTAATGCTTAATATTTTTCATGCTAATTGTTTTTTTTTATGTTTTACTTTTTTATTTCGGTGATTTATATGTTTTAAAAATTGTATAATTGTTTTGTTTATATTTTGCAGAGAAAAATTGTAAGTTTTTTTAATTTTATTGCTTTTCATTATTATATTAATTTTTTGTATTTATGAATTATTATTTTATGTCGTAATTTTATTTCATGTCTATTTTTCATTGAGACATTTATTTTGTTTATTTTTTGCAGGTGGAGTTGTAAGTTTTTTTAATTAAATTTATATTTATTTATAATTATAATTTATTATTTCATGGCATATTTATTATTGATATGTTTATTTTGTTTATTTTATTGCAATGCTTCATCAATATCTCATGGCACATTTTTTGATTTTAATGCTTTGCTTTATTTATTTATTCTTGATCTTATTCAAAGTTTATATTCGTTTTAATTTGGCGTTTTTTTTCTTTAAAATATATTATAATTTTGCTCAAAAAAACAGTTCCTTGAAATTTTTGTAGTACATTTATTTTTCTATTGTTTTTTTTTTAAAGTTTGTTCCTAACTTGTTCTCCTTCTATTTGTTATTTCTTTCTTCAAAATTAATACAAGTTGTCATGATGAAGACTCAAGACTCTTATTTTGTGAAGACTCAAGAATTTCTTATGTTGTAATTTATTTTATTGTTTTTAATATTTATATGAGTCATTTTTATCGGAATGTTTATTTAGGTCATTTTTATTAAAAAGTTGTAATAAATTAGGTTAATATTAAGTCTATTTTTACTTTAGTGATGATTTAAGTCTATTTTATTTAAATCGGTAGGATTTTTATTCTCTTTATTATTTAATTTAATATAAATTATTTCTCTTATATTATATTTATGTTAGGCTAATTAAATCATTTTTTTATATTTATCCATTTAAAGTCATCTCGTGTATGTTTGAAAATTAAATCAATTGAGATTTGATTTCCATTTTTCCAAAGTCTAATTAATTCCAAATTAAAATAAATTAAGATCTATGCAATTTCATGGTTTTTTTAATTTATTTAAATAAAGTCAATATTATTTTAAACTGAAAATTATTTTCATGATTTTTTTTACTTATATAAAGCCAATATTATTTTAAACTGAAAATACCTTCGTGTTAAATAATGTAAATTAGTTAATTGTTAAAGAAGTATTTTTAAAATCAATAAATCCGATGTTTTAATTAAAGAATTAAATTAAAAAATCATTTATTGATTAATTAGTCAATTGGAGAATGTTTTAATTAAATAATTAAATTAAAAAATCATTTCTTGATTAATTAGTCAAACTGACGTCCTTAATTATTGTGAGTTCAACTTGTATAAAATAATAAACTTAATTCAATTTAATATAAATCAACTCCTAATTTATAGCAAGAAAATAATTTATATAGATACTTATTAATATTACTCACCGTTAATATATTTTTACCATAATATAAGACAACTCCTAAATTATAGCAAGAAAATAATTTGATTCAAATTGTTATTAATATTACTCACCATTAATATATTTAATATATTTTTGCCATAATATAAGGCAACTCCTAAATTATAGCAAGAAAATAATTTGATACAAATTATTATTAATATTACTCACCATTAATATATTTATCATAATATAATGCAACAAAAAATAGTAACGTATAAAAATTAAATTAATAAATATACCATTATTTGAATTCTATAATTAATATATTTGATTTCAAATTTAATTTTCTCCAACAATTCTGATTAATGGTTTGTTGGTGCAAAATGCTTTTAGTGACCACTACCACTAATCCAATAACAAACAAAATTTTGCTCTTCCACCATTTCTCACCAGTTAGGACTCAAGGCCCCCAACGGTTTATCCGCCATAGCATTTGTGGCTTCTCACTACTCACATGGAATATCTCGGTGAATTCAAGACGAGTGTAACTTTTTGCGCTGATATTGATGTTTGATATCTAATAAAGTATAAGGTCCCGACGGTTATATGTGTTTTTTCGACATCTCTGACTCACACAAGCAAGTTTGGTTATCTTGTGAAACTTTTAAGTAGTCTTGGTTACTTGCTTTTTTTAATCATTGTAATATTCAATATATAGAATATATAATTTACAATTGGATTTTGTTAGGTTTATCATATTTAGTAGATATTTAATTTTCAGTTTTGTTTTTCTCATCTATTTTTCTAAATTCTCATCTTTTGTTGAGTTTAATTTTTTCTTTGGCACACTTTAAAAAATTTAATTTTTCTCCTTTTGATTATTTCTTAAAAGATTATATATTAAATAATTATTTGTATAATTTTTCTTATCTTTCTTATTTTTTAAATCTATTTTCTTATTTTGTTTTATCTATAATTTCAAAATAAATATTTTTATAGATAAAGTTATATTTTTATAGTATTTTTTTAATATAATTTAAAAAGTATTTAAGATTTTAGTATTTAAGCATGAGTAACTAATAATGTTGGGTTGAAACATTTACAATAAATGAAAGTTTACATATAAAATAATAATACTAAATTGTAATGAGGTATTTCAAAATTTGTTATTTTATTGTAATATAATATACAAATTTTTAACATATTTATTTTTTTTTGAAATCAAATTTTAATTGATTTTCTATAATATATCAAACGAATGAAAAATAATATGATATATATTATTTATATTAAATTTACGTTTTTTTTTCTAACATAAAATTTTAAATTAAATATTCCTGTGCATCGCACAGGAGTTAATACTAGTTGGATTAATTTAGGTGTTATTTGGGTTGATTTAGGTGTTATTTGTGTTGATTTGGTTTATTTAGGTTGATTCGGTGTTATTTGGATTGATTTGGTG
Organism: Euphrasia confusa; assembly: GCA_954870475.1. Taxonomy (NCBI): domain Eukaryota; kingdom Viridiplantae; phylum Streptophyta; class Magnoliopsida; order Lamiales; family Orobanchaceae; genus Euphrasia; species Euphrasia confusa. The sequence continues at coordinate 15,789,841 of OX940955.1, forward strand.
TTATTTGGATTTATTCGGTGTTATTTTGATTGATTCAGTGTTATTTGGATTTATTTAAGTGTTATTTGGGTTGATTTAGTGTTATTTAGGTTGATTCGGTGTTATTTATATTGATTTGGTGTTATTTGGATTGATTCGGTGTTATTTGGGTTGATTCGGTGTTATTTGGATTGATTCGGTGTTATTTGGATTGATTTGGTGTTATTTGGATCGATTTAGGTGTTTTGATCGTTTATGTACGTGTGTTTAGGTTGCTTTGGTGTTATTTGAGTTGATTTAGGTGTTATTTGGGTTGATTTTGGTAAAAAAATGGAAAAAAACAGGTTGCACTTGATCATGTAATTGGTCACTGCACTTGGTGGCTGCACTCAGTCAAAATGACCAAGTGCACTTGGTCGCCGGTTAACTAACCGAGTGTTACTCGGCACTTGGTCATTTTGACTGAGCGCACTTGGTGGTGACTGAGTGCAGAAACCACCAAGTGCACCATCAAGTGCACTAGAATAAAAAAAATCAATTAATTTTAGGCCAATAAAGTGTTGTTATGTTGTTATGTTGACATTAAAGATCATTTTGGAGCCTATAAACATCGAATAAAAATGAAAACAAAGCCGAATTAGTGTTATTAAGATGAAACGTAGAAGTTTGACTATTTTTTGAACTAACTAGTAATATTGTTACAAAGTTATCTACATACTTACTAAATTGTTCATGATCCGCATGCGTAATCACTTAATTCACCAATTTCAAAGGTTGATCATGTTTTTTGAATTATTTTGATTATGAAATTGATGTTTAATGTAACATAACAACTTTACAATTGAAAAAAATGCATTAAAATCAATTAAAATGTAATTATGTTCTAACACTTGGTGGGACACTTGGTGGGACACTTGGTGGGACACTTGGTGGGGTGGGGTACTTGGTGGCCTCTGCACTTGGTCACCACCAAGTGCACTTGGTCACAGTGACCAAGTGCATCGACCAAGTACCGAATAAAACAATACTTTATTTTTCCCCAACCACCAAGTGCACTTGGTGGCGCCACCAAGTGCCAAGTGCAGAATTTTTTTTTTAATTTTTTTATAATACTCAATTTTTATATTTTTTTATACTTAATTTAAATATTTTTTATAATTTTTTTTTTTATAAATTCATATATTTGTTTGATTTGGTTTGTTTGATTTGATTTGTTTGATTTGGTTTATAAAATGAAATAGTTTATTTTTTTACAAATTATATTAAATTAAATAAGTTAATATATTATAAATAATTTTAAAAAAATTTGACGGAATTTATTTAGTTAATATCTTTGAAAGCTCTCGCGCTGTAATTTTTCGTCCGAATCCGAAGTGCTAATGAAAAAAAAGCCGGAAGGAATAATGTGCGGGGCCGAATTAATTATCAAAGGCGTACAAATTCAAATATTTCGTCGTGTAAATAAATTGTGGCCTCCTCCACCGGAACCGATCCTACAAAAACACAATTAATTAATAAACATAACATAATAAATATCAAAAAAAAATAAAAATAAAAATTCGCCACTCAGTCGATCGACTGAGTGCCCTCGGTCGACCGACAGAGTGACCAGATAGGGCACTCGCCCGGTCACTTGGCCGGGCACTTGCTCGATCACTCGGCCGAGCACCTTCTTCCCCGCGGCCGAGGGGTCGACCGAGGGGGGCGGCCGAGTGCCGAAGAACTCGATTTTTTCAGGCGATTTCTGGCCCAATTCAACATCCAATTTCTACTCTAAACCAACTACAACACTCATACAAACTCAAAGGCTACCAATTCACGTATAAAATCGAACACAATATTGAAAAAAATCAAAATTCAAAACCTAGTTTTAGAAAACTTACCGGAGCTTGAAGCGGCCATTGTTGCTCTTCTTCGTGCACGGCTTCCTCCTCGTCATTGTGCTCTTCTTCGTGCTCGTTTTCCGACATTTGGGCGGCCGGATTTCTCAAAATGCGTTGGCGGGTGTTTTGGGTGTGGGGGACCGACGGGGAGAGAGAAGAAGAAAAGGAAGGACCAAATTTTGGATTTTTTTTTGTCTTTTCCTTCTTTTTTTATTTGTTTTGTTCTTTCTTTAATTGTTTTGTTATGTTTTGAAAAATGGGAGGGTAAATGTGTATTTTCCTTTACAAAATACTCCCTCCCATTCAATTTATTTGTCATTTTAGCTTTTCATTCTATTTACTTTTTATTTGTGTTCTGTTAATATATATTTATTATGCCCCTATTTAATGATCTTATTATTAATGACTATAATCATTTTATTATTATTATAACGTCAAAATTAAGAAGAACTAGTAAAACCTGCCCGTGCGATGCACGGTAATATTTAATGTTTTTATTTATTATTAAATAAAATGCATAGAATTTAATATAAATATTTTTAATAATTAATTATAAATTTTATATTTATTAAAATTTAAATACAATATTTTTTATTAGTGTATTTTTAAATTCTATTTTTAACAATTAATTATTACGTTATAATATGTTAAAAGTTAAAATGAATTAATTTCATTTTTCAAAATTGTTATTTTTGGAAAATAAAAATTAATTACTATTGGAAAATATAATTTATTGAATTTTCTATTAGTAACTTATTAATATTGACATTATATTAGTAACTTATTAATTTAATGTTATAATCTAAAATATTTATATGAAACGCACAAATTAAAAATAAAATAAAAAATGATGTCACATAATTATTTTATATTTTTTGAAAGACTTTTTTGTAAACTAAATTGATTGTTTTATTTGTTAGTTATCCTTTCTCATCACAACATAACATCTTCAATCCGACTATATTTGTGAACCTTGAAAGTGCAACATACAACTGTCCACAGGTAAATACCAGTTTCTGTCAAGGGTTGTCAGTTGGTTGAGCACTCGAATCTAGGATCAAAGGTCCTAGGTTCGAACCAAGACATTGCAATTGACCTAGACCAAAAAAAAAAATACCGGTTTCTTCAAAGATATTCGAACATGGGACAAAGATTGACATTGACTCTTGTTAATGGTCATAGCGTAACATACCATTAAAGGGAATTGACGACGCTGGAATCGTAATGAGATCCTGACATCTGAAGGATTAAGAGTCAGCCTTGGAATATATACTACGTCATTCGAGTTTTTTCCTCCTAAGAATTTAGCTTTTACTACGTAAGTTCCAAGCTTCAACAACCATTCGAGTTCTGTTACACAAACCGGCAGTGTGATCCATATTTCGCAAAATCATTACTGGCACTCCAACCTTACAAAAAAAATTAGAAAGTATAGATTTTTTTTCAAATATATACATATTTAATGAATAAATATTTAATATAATATGTTAAAAAAATAAACATAAAGTTTATAATTTTTAAGACTTAATATCACTAACCTTAAGCTTCAATTGATGGTTAGGCATTCCTGGTCACTTGATAGTGTTTAAGAATTCCACCGAATGCATTTGATCAAACATGTTTGTGCCCTTTTCAGTTGTTTCAATAGAATCAGCGCTGAGATAAATCATTTCTTCGGTTGAATGCATCGATACCATATAATCATTAATTGCATCTACCTCTTCCAACGTTGAAGCCAGAATTGCACGTCCTAGCAAATAATCCACGTCTCCAATATGATCGGCAAAAGATGGAAAATTTGCTTATACAATGAATTTTATGTAGTTATCACTTTTTTCTATGAGAAGATCAGGGAGGATTTCAACGACAATCTCTCCATCATTATTTTCACCAATTGAACCGTCCCCAATTGATTGCATCCAATTTGAGAAATATCTCAACTTGTTCAAATTTGATCTGTCAACATTATTTTTCAATCTCATATTTTTCGTTAATCTCAAGACTTTGCAATCCCGCTATATCTTAGATGGGTTAATAATCGCATTAACAATTTCTAGCCTGGTTGTTCCTTTCGGTATCACCGGCAAAACTTGACGGAAATCCCCACCAAAGATTTTAACCTTGCCTCCACATGGAATATAATCAAAATCGGGAATTTGAACTCATAATATTTTGGATTGTTCGATGAGGAGCTTCAAAACAATTCCTATATGAAAAAAAGAAAAAAAAATTATTAATATTAATAAACTATTTAAATAATATAAGGAACCAATATATTTAGGTCAATAATTATTATTCTCTATTTATAAATCATAGAAATAATTTTAACAAATGATAGATTATTTGTAATATATACAAATTAATTATATGTGTACATGTTTTCTGTATTTAAACGTGTAAGGAATGAATTAATTATATTACAATGTTCAATAAAAAATTAATGAATATATGAAAAAACTTTAATAAAAAGATATAAATTATATATGTATTAAAATTATCCATCTTCATAGAGCATGCTAACTAAAATTCTATTTTATTTCCAACTAATAACATTGATAATGGATAATATAAAAAAAAAACATGTTCAAAAGATTCAAATAAGATTAGAAATTTAAAAATATATAATAATTGTACAAAATGAATTTCAAAAATTAGTACTCCATTTGCTAATTCAAAATTTGGATAAAATAACATACAGAATACTTGTTCCATTTATTTAAATATATATATATATATATATATATATATATATATATATATATATATATATATATATATATTATAATATATATATATTATAATATAATATTCAAAAATTAAAAGTAATTTTACCTGTGAGTTATTGGAGCTTCATCCCATATAATAAGTTTCTCCTTTAAAATCATACCGGTGGTGTCACTCTTTTGAGAAATATTGCACGTGTAAGAATAAGTCAAGTTTCATAAGAATTATAAATTTTATACTAATTAAAAATTATAATTTAATAATAATTAAAAATTACAAATAATTTTTTTTAATTAGTGTATTTTTAAATAATTTTTTACATAGTTAACTATTACGTTCTACTATAATAAGAGTTCAAATTAATTAATTTCATGCAATAAAATTGGATTTTTTGAAATATTATTATTAATTACTATTGTAAAAAAATATTTTTTTTAATTTTCTATTACATTCAGTTAAAGATTGGTTTTTGGATTAGAAACTTATTAATTTAAAGTTATAATCTAAAATATTTATATGAAAAGCAAAAAACAAATTAGAAAATTGAGATTTTTTTTTCAAAAAATTACATATTTAATGAATAAATATTGACTTTAATATGTCTTGAAAATGTTTTGAAATATTAATTTACAACATTTTCTTCATTTCCTTGAAACATATATTTCGTGTAAATTATAAAAAATAATCGTATTGTTAATAAAATAGAATTGTTAAAATAATTCTTTTATTTATATTACCAATTTTATTTAGTATTATACACACAAAAAAACTTGAAAATGTTTTTAAATAATATTTTTTAATATTTTTATTCATTTTTTGAATCATATAACCCGTGTAATTTATGAATGGTGAATATTTTAATAGTTAATCATTCATCTTTTAAATCATATAAGCCGTGTAAATAAATGGTGAATAGTTGTATAGCTAAAAAAGTTAAAATTTTATTTAATTAGTTTGTTTGTGTTTCAATCATCTCTCTAGTCAAATTTCTTTAATTCAAAATTTAGAAGTTTATTAACTATTCTAAAAAAATTAAATTAATAAATAAGTATTTTTTTTGTGTTTTAAACTAAATCTCAATTTTAATGAAAATATGCTCTAAATATATAAAATATTTGTTATTTATTTAAGTCATGTTCTTTAAGACTCAAAATGGCTTAATTGAACTTAACTAAACTTAATAAGTTTGAATTGAACTTAACTAACCATAATAAGTTTGAATTGAACTTAACTTAACTAAACTTAATGCGTCTGAAATAAAGAACTGAGAATAAGTATAAAAGAACATGTACCAAATCATAACCAGTATTATGGACCTGCTCTTTTGGAATGAAACTGGCTAAATTGAATTAAATTAAGTTGAATTGAACTTAATAAGTCTGAACTTAACTAAATATAAATTAAGTTCAATTTAATTTAATTTTAAAATATTGAAATTATGATAATCTAAAATAAATTAAACTGCAAATAGCTTTGTTTCGGTTTAATTTAGATCCATTAAGCACATGTTCTTTTGAACTTTAACTGTCCGAACTAAATTAAATTGAACTGAATTTAATAAATTTAAACTGAATTAAACTGAAATTAAATAAATGAATTGATGTAAACATAATAGTTATGAATTGATATGAATTGAACTGGACTTAAATGGTTAAAACTGAAGTGAAATGAGAAAAAGTTTTAAAGACTTATATTGAATTTATTTGTTGTCTTAAAAAAAATCTTACTCGATCAATTTTCTTTAGGATAATACGCAAAAAAAAAATGAAAATATTTTTCAATAATATTTTCTATTATTTTCATTTATCTTTTAAATCATATAACCAGTGTTAATTATAAATAGTTAATAGTTGAATAGTTAAAAAATTAAATTTTAATTAATTATTTTGTTTGTATTTCAACTATCTCTCGTCAATTTTTTTTTAAATCAAATTTTAGAAATTTATAAACTATTTTAAGAAAATTAAATAGATAAATAATTAAGTTCAATTCAAACTTATTATGTTTAGTTAAGACAATTGTACTCCCAATATACTCCCAATATACGCTCTCAATATACTCCCTCTGTCCCAGTGCTATAGACAATTGTGGTCAATGTTGACTTTTTTTGTTCGTCCAATACATATGATAAACAGTATACAAAAGTTATGAAAAAATAACTAAAATATAATTTAACTATTGAATTTTATTTTAGTTATTTTTTCATAATTTTTGTATATTGTTTATCATATGTATTGGACGGAACAAAAAAGTCAACGCCTGTGCCTATAGCTTTGGGACAGGGAGTATAAAATATTTATTTTTTATTAAAGACATATTTTTTAAGACTCTAAATGACTTAACTGAACTGAAATAAATTAAATATGTCTAAATTGTACTGAACTGAATTTAACTTAATGAGTTTGAAATAAAGCGATTTGAGAATAACTCTAAAAGAACATGTTATCAACATTACGAACCTGCTCTTTTGGATTGAAACTGACTGAACTAAAATAAACTGAATTTAATTGAACTTAATGAGTAACTCTAAAAGAACATGTTATCAACATTACAGACGTGCTCTTTTGACTGAAACTGACTGAAATAAAATAAACTGTATTGGAGACTATATTCGGCCCACTATAAATGTCTAGTTGCCCAACTTCTCTAACAGTTCGAGCTTTTAGGTGAAGCGGTTTCTAACATGGTATCAGAGCAAGCCCAACACGATGATGGAGCCCCAGCCGATGAAATTTCCGGCTTGCCCAAAGATGGCACTATATCCACGAGTAGAGCCGACAAAACCGAGCCTACTCGTGAGGGGGCGTGTTAAGTATCCCACATCGGTTGGAAATCGATCCTAAAGCTCAAATATAAGTTGGATTACCTTATCACCTTAATAAGGCCTTTTAAGGTGTTATTGACCCAACTTTAACATGGTATCAGAGCCTAGCCTTGTGGCAGGTCCTGGGTTCGACTCCCGCCATGTGCGACTCCACCCGAATTAATTATCCACTTGTTGGGCCTTCCCCTGAGGTTGAAATCGGCCCACAAGTGAGGGGGAGTATTGGAGACTATATTCGGCCCACTATAAATGTCTAGTTGCCCAACTTCTCTAACAGTTCGAGCTTTTAGATGAAGCGGTTTCTAACATGGTATCAGAGCGGGCCCAACACGATGATGGGTGCCCCAGCCGATGAAATTTCCGGCTTGCCCAAAGATGGCACTGTGTCCACGAGTAGAGCCGAAAAAACCGAGCCTACTCGTGAGGGGGCGTGTTAAGTATCCCACATCGGTTGGCAAAAGGTCCTGAAGCTCACATATATGTTGGACAACCTTAACACCTTAATAAGGCCTTTTAAGGTGTTATGGCCCAACTTTGACATGGTATCAGAGCCTAGCCTTGTGGCAGGTCCTGGGTTCGACTCCCGCCATGTGCGACTCCACCCGAATTAATTATCCACTTGTTGGGCCTTCCCCTGAGGTTGAAATTGGCCCACAAGTGAGGGGGAGTATTGGAGACTATATTCGGCCCACTATAAATGTCTAGTTGCCCAACTTCTCTAACAGTTCGAGCTTTTATGTGAAGTGGTTTCTAACAAACTGAACTTAATTGAATTTAATGAGTTTGAACTAAAGTAAACTGCAAATTGAGTCCAATTTAATTTAAAATTTAAAATATTGAACTGATAATAAAAAAATTATAAAATAATACAAAAAGTAAAAATTAAATTAATAAACTGAACTTAATGAATCGAATTTAATTTATCTTAACTTAACTTAAGTGAACTAAAATGATGTGAATTGAGAATAAGTCCAAAATAGCTTTACTTTAGTTCAGATCAATTAAGGACTTGTTCTTTTAGACTGAAATTGTTTGAACTAAACTCAACTGAACTGAATTTTATTAGGTTTGAACTTAAATTAAGTTCAATTTAATTTAATTTTAAAATATTAATATAATAATAATAAAATAATATTATTAAATTAAATGATGGATTTTGATGTAAACTTAATAGTTATGAATTGAACGAACCGAACTTAATAGGTCAAAATTGAACTGACATGAGAATAAGTCTAAAAGACCTATATGGAATATAATTTTAGTCCCAAATGACTAAACTGGACTGCATTTAATAGGTCTTAACTGAACTGAATTTTACTTAATATAATTGAATTCAACTGAACTAAAATTAATAATTCTGAACTAAATTGAACTTAATAAATTAAATTGTTAATATAATTCTTTTGTTTATATATCAACAATCTTCTTTTATTTAGGATTATACACACACAAAAAGCTTGAAAATGTTTTTCAATAATATTTTCTAATGTTTTCATTCATTTTTTAAATCATATAACACGTGTAATTTATGAATGGTGAATATTTGAATAAATAATTATTTATCTTTTGAATAATATAACCCTTGTAAAATATGAATAGTGAATAGTTTTATAGTTAAAAAAGTTAATTTGTTAAATAATTAGTTTGTTTTTATTTGAACTATCTATAGAAGTTGATAAACTGTTTTAAGAAAATTAAATAGATAAATAATTAATTTTTTGTGTTTAAAACTATATCTAATTCTCAATGAAAATACACTCTCAATATATAAAAAAATTATTTTTTATTAAAGACATGTTTTTTAAGACTCAAAATGGCTGAACTGAATTGAACTAAACTAAACTTAATATGTCTAATTGAACTGAATCGAATTGAACTTAATGAATTTAAAATAAAGATATTTGAGAATAAGCCTAAAAGAACATGTTATAAATCGTTATCAAAATAATAAACATCGATGAAACTACCCATCAAACTTTATAGATTGAGATATTATTAAATATTTAATGTATTTGTTAGATTGGAGGTGGTGCATTGAAAAAATTATTGTTTAATACATCGTTAAATAAATCTCTTTTAATATGAATAATTGTAGTTAGATTGAGGGCAGTGCATTGGAAAATTCAATGTTTAATTAGTAGTAGTTGAAATCTGCACCATTAAACAAATCTCTTTTAATATGAATAATCGATAGATTATATTAAATCTATTTTAATATGAATCGTTAAATGACATTTGATCTAAATGTAATTTAACGATTTATATTAAAAAAAAATTGTATAAAGGTGTAGATATTTTTAAACTTCAATCCCATTAAATTTCTATTAATCGTCTTTTATAATATTGTTTTTTAATTTTATAATTCAAATACTTAATTAATAACGCATGCTATTAAGTCATTTTCAACCATTCGCTTTAAATTGTCATCAAAATACTTAAATTGCTACCAAATTTGAATTCATACAGTAAATCGTCTTCCATCATTAAACTCAAATTTTAACTCAAATAAATAAAACTTTAAAATTACAATACAAAATTACATAACACAATACCATATTAATAATTAAAAACACACATATTGTTACAAAAAATACAATATATAAATTACAAATTACATATTTTTTGAAAAAAATACAACAAATATAATATATAAATTATAAATTACATATTATTTGAAAAAATGTCCCACAAATGTGCAACCAATGCATTTCGAAATTCGAAATGAGCATGCGTGTCTCTAATTTAAATTATAAATATTAATCATAAAATTAAAATTAATCAATATAAAATAATAAGTTATATAAACTTGAGTAAAAATACAATTTAAATGAATAATCACTTTTAGAAATATAGCTAAAATTTACAAAATAATCATAAATTAAAAAAATTAAACAATAATAATTTTGTATAAAATATTTAAGAAATGTTTGAATGTTAAATTAATTATATTTTAATAATTTATAAATTTAAAATTAATAAAAAATGGATAAATAGTGTTTGGGTAGAGATTTGAGTTGAAGGCAAATTTGAGTTCTACTATTCACAATACTCAAATTGAATTCGAATTTGAGTTAAAAAACAAATGGTTGGAGCAACATATTGGTGGCAAATTGGACATTTGAGTCCAAATTTGCCACCGTTGGAGATGGTCTTAGTTGGAGATGGTCTTAGAGTAAAAACTCATGATTATTTTTACTATAATTAGGACTACGAAAAATATCATCACTAATTTAATTATATTTTTCAATATTTCTAAATTATTTTTAATTTAATCACAATTAATTTTGTCATAATTTATTAAGATTTGATATTACATGATTCATAATTATATTATTAACATTTCCATCGGGATTAAAATTTAAACAATATTAAAAATATAAATCATATTTATTATTACTATTATTGTTATTATTGAAATTACTGTTATTAATAATATTATTAAATTATTATATAAGTAGTAAACGACATGTTGTATCCTACAAATTAAAGAAAAACAATAAATCAATAAAAGATCTTTTATTAGTTAGAAACACTTATAAAAAGAAAGAATATTAATTGATCCACTAATGATAAAAATAATTTTTGATAGTGAATAGGACATTTAATTAGAAATTTATATTTGTACGCTATTGTTATGGTAATACATTCTATATTAATAATTACAGTAGAAACTCTATATAGTAATACTCTCCTTATAGTAATAATAAATCAAAGTCCTTACTTGGGACCAGTTATAAATAGGAATAAACTCCACATTGTCATAAGTTATACATTTTCTAAGTCCCGTATTAAGGATTTATACCTTTATATAAGAATAAATGATTAATTATATAATAAAAATATTTATTAATAATTTTTTTATTTATTAAAATCAATAACATGTTTAAAATCACTTAAAATATTTATCAAAATCAATAATGGTCAAAGTTTATAGTTCTTAGATTTATTAATATTTTATTTAATTTGTATGTTAAACATAATTTTTACATATATATGGTCAAATTTTATTATTCAAAACTATTAAATTGATTTTGTGAATTTAAAGATAGATAATATTGCATGTATATTATTTTTATACGAAAAAAATTATTTTTATTTTGTAAAACTCCGTATAAGAATAACTCTCTATAGTAATATTTTTTTTCAGTCTCAACGATATGACTGTACGGAGTTTCTACTGTAATTGAATATGGTAATATATATTTATTATCTAATGCTTTTATTGTAATACTTATAAATGGTTAGGACATCTCTCATAATTAGACATCTCATCTGTTATTAACAATTGACATTAAATTAATAATTAATACGGAAAAATATAAATAAATTAAAGATAAAATGATTAAAAATCCCTATTACATCCCACGCTATTAATAAGTAATTAAAGTAAAAACAAATCATAACAATATCTTTGTTTTATTAAAAAAATATTATTCATATATTTGGTTACAACTTATAATTTTAATTTAGAAATTAAACTGATATGGAGTATTTAATTCCATAATCATAATAATTATACGGAGTAGTTTTAATATGGTCATTGTAATATTATTATTATGCACATTTAATATACGCAATTACGGTATCAGTTCTAGATTTTAATTATTAAAAATTGATAATATTAGTTATTTAAAAATTAATATATGGCATAAAAATAAATATATGTTGGTAAATCGCAAGCTAAGAATAAATAATACGGAGTATAAGTTTTCAGATAAATTGCATAACCAAATAACGCGAAATATTAGGATTAGATAGAGATGTGAGAATTAGTTGTATTTACTATTGAAATAAAATTATAAAAGTATATTATTAATATTTAGTATATATTTAGTTAAAAAAATTATAAAAGATTTTATAAAGGAGGTAAAAAATATACTTACAATTTTATTTTAAATAAAAAAACTTATATAATCACAACGTAAAATTAGTATATATATTTTACATAATTTAAAACTACTTAAAATATAATTTGTAATTTTAAGTATCTAATCTATTTTATGGTAATGAAGTTATAAGTTTGGAAAAATGCTAATTAACAAAATTTAAGATGTGTGGTCAATACAATTAATAATATATGTATTTCATTGCAAAATTATAGGTATTAATGAATTTGAGACATGTAAAAATTGACCAAAAATACTTTTCGATATAATTTTTCACTAAGGAAAATATTTTCAAGATATTCATTAACACAGTTGAGGAAAATAATCAATTTTGAATCTCTTACTTATAGAAAATGAGTAGGAATAAATTGAAGAAGTAGAAAATGCGTGAGAAAACACAAAAATATGAAAAGTAATAACAATGTAATAATATAGTAAATAAATACTTTTTTTTATGAATAATTGTATTAACAGAATTTTTATATGTTAAATTACTAATTAATTTAATCAGGATTAATAAATAAAACTACTAATTTTTTTTTATTTGGTAACAATATAATAGGTCAAACTTTCAATAAAGAAAAAAAAAAGATCACAATAAAAATAAATAAACAAAATATTAAAATATTCAATTATTATTTAACATATACAACAAAATTGCATATGGAGAAGCCACAACTCAATGAGGGCAAAGATCGATAGTTAAAGTACTCATCACAGAGTCCCTTGAAAAAGTTGTAATAGGTCGTCAAACTCTGAAATCCTTGAGAAATAGTGCTAAAGTTTTGCTCGAGTTGGAAAATCCTAAGCCCATCACTCTTCGAATATATGGGTTTGATCTCTTCCCATACATAATTGGAGTTGGTGAAGGTCATTTGCGTCGATCGAATCTCACGGTTCACGGAATACACGACCCATGAAAGGAGAAGGGCGTTGACCCGGTAACAAAAAGAGAACAGAATCGGAACCGCTGGAGTAGAGATAGTAATGGATCCATCCATTGCATAAATTATTATGGTTCATAAGACTAAGATTATGAAAAAAAATACTAAATTGCAATAAATATAAAAAAAATAATATTTATACAATAAAATATACAATAGTATAAAAAAACATAATACAAAAAAGAACCACAATTGAAAAAAATTAACAATACTTACTTTGCTAGCTAAAAAAAAAAAATAGAAACAATAATTATCAAAAAATACAAAGATTAAATTCAATTTGAATTAAATAACTTTACAAAAACAAAAAAAAAACTTAATAAAATCGATTACTTACCTATGAATCCTGTAAAAAATACAAAAAAATTAAACTATGATTACATAATTATAAATAAATTATAATTAATCAAAATATGAAATTAATGAGAAAGTATTCGAAAATACTTACATCATGAATCCTGAAAAAAGTAAAAAAAATTAAAGACAATAGTGCAAAAAAAAGTTGATTAGTCGAAAATACTTACCTCGTGAATCCTGTAAAAAGTAGACAAAAATTAAAGTTAATATAATAAATCAATAAATTATTTCTTATATTGTGGCTTGAAAAAAAAAACAATGACAGAGAATATATCCTAAAATGATAGTCACAATGAGGAAAAAAGAAGTCATTTATATAGAACTTCATGCATGTAATATGGAATTTATATTATTATAATAATATAAATTAATTAATTATGTAAAGATTATTCGTATTTTAGGGAGTATAATAAGAAGAATGAACTATATTAATAAGAAAATATAAAAATATGATTTGATTTGTTTATTATCATCTATTTAATAAATCATACTATTTTATTATATATTGTAGATTGATATATATATATATATATATATATATATATATATGGTAAAAAAAGTAATAGAATTTATGACATTAACAAATCAAATAATGGCATTAGCATATCGGTTATTTTTTATGGAAATACTATTAATTACTCAATTCATTAGCAAATCAGGTCAAAGCATGAAATATGTCTATCATCATTATTTTTTATGGAAATCGGTCAAAGTAGTATAAATTCGGTTATTATTATTTATGGAAATCGAATAATTTACTAAATATTTAAATTATTATTCAATTAAAAGCCAAGTCATAATTAATATTGGTAAAAAAAGCCACATAAGAAAATATTGATCAATAAAAGTTTTGTCTGTGCCAAACATGCTCATTTTTTGTAGTGTAATTTTTTGTGTTCGCATTATCCACGTGGTATCAGCAAAGTCTGGATTTATATATTAAATAGAGGAGAGTCTACAGATAAAAAACTTCTTTTAAAATAATAATTTAACATTAATATATTAGCTTTAATATAACATAAATAGGGTTAAATTAGGTATGTATTAATTTTATTAATTAGTGTGCACAATGCCAAAACGACATGTAAAAAAATAGGAGAGAGTATATAGAGTGGGTGCATTTTTATTTAAAGGTTCAAAATGTATACAGTATGTGTTTTATATTTGTAACCGTTTAAAATTTTCTCTTTATATTTTTTTCCCTTTCATCAATCATATCATCATTCGAAACACCACATGTAACCCTCTTTTCAGTTTTCATAGACTGTATGTTTCTTTCTCTTCAACAGATCAGTCACCACCACCTATTTACAGGCACTCAGAGCATCAAATTCAAAAGGAATTTCGTCATAGCTCAAAACCCAGGTACATCAAACTCCTCAACTCATACTACTAAACAGTCTCTCCATTAATTTTGAAAAAGATTTATATTGAAACCGATTCTTTCGGGGAAATTAGGGATTCATTCATGTCTGTACAAAAATGGCAAAAGGGATCCAATACGCAAAATATGTTGACTAACCTTTTTCTATCGAATCCATTTTGACATTATAAAAAGGAAATAATTATACATGTTTTTCACTTTAAAATACAATTATACATTTTACTACTTTTTATTACTTTTCTACGTTTATATGAAAATTTTCTTGGGATCGGAGGGAGAAGTTTTTATTTGCTGTTGAGTAAGATGGTTTATTTGATGAGAATTTGGATTCAACATAATTGAGTGTAAGATGGTTTATTTGATAAGAATTTGGACTCAACATAATTGACAAATCAATTCATTGGGGAACTATGAAGACGTGCATGTTGTGGTTGATGAATAGTTCTCGATCGATACAATTCACGGTGGAGATTTGAGTCGTGTCATTCTATTGCATACAGAGAACTAATATCATTTCAAAGGCTTGGCAGAGTGAAATGGTTGTGTTGTGCATGTGTGCGTGCGTGCGGTTCAGTGTTACACAAAGTGACTTTGTTTAATTATATGCATAAGAAATGAAAGTATGGATTTCAAATCCGCAAAAGTGAACTTAAAATTTAAAAATTTGAGTTTTAAGCCCAACATGTTGATTGGGGTCGTCAACGGATTTCAAATCCTTCCACCGAAACTCTCCAATCAAAACACATCCTTATAGTTTCCTATTTTGTCTTCCTGATCCTACAAGAAAGAGCTAAAAAAATAAACAATAAAACTCTTATATGACATAAATTGTTGGAATTATTTTAGGCCATAATTCTTTCGTTGTTACTCATGACTATTAATTAACAATTTTTTTCCTTCCAAATCAGCTATGCAGCAGAAAGTATCTTTAACGAACAAGCGTGGTGAAAAGCTTGTAGGAATATTGCATGAAACTGAATCACCAAAACTTGTAGTTCTATGCCATGGTTTCTGTTCCACAAAGGTTGGTGACCTCCTGTGGCCCTTTTGATGCTCATTCACATGTTAGTATTGTGTCAAGCACGATATGTTTCCTTTTCTTCCTCGAATGTATGAAATGGTTGGATTTGTCGTTCGATGTTTGGTCTGCCTCTTATTCTAAATTTCAGATTGATGATTTGCTATTTCATATTGTCACAAATATTCAAGAGTTCAACTACATAAAACTAAAATGTTATCTATCAGGGCATATCAGAGTAGATATCGAGCAAACTTAAAACTACAATATCCTTGATTTTTCATGGGTGCAACAGTGATGAATTTATCACTTTGCATGTGAAAGCCTCACCAAAAGTTTTTTAAGTTCTACATAGAGCTTAGAGTTGCAGTCGGTTATCAGTTTTTCCCTTGTATGTTCTGTTCATTTTTCCTTGCATACTTTTAATATGCAGGAGTACAATATGATGGTCAACCTTGCTGCTGCTTTAGAAAATGAAGGAATTAGCGCTTTTCGCTTTGATTTCTCTGGAAACGGGTATGGTGTTGTAACATAGGTTAATTATCTTCCTGTTATTTAATTAAAATGTGTATAAGCATTGTTTGTAACAGCATCTTCGCACATTGTTTTTTTTTTTAATATTATGCTCATTTTATCACACTATGGATGTTCTCCAAATAGATTATTCATTATGTTAGAAAATTTAAGACTTGGTTACTTTGATGCACTGTGTATTGCATAGTTTCTAGTTAGTTTGTTGCGAGGACTCTGGACTAACCAATAGCTGGATCAGTTTTTTTTTTTTTTTTAAATTTTCTATTTTGCTATCTTACCATCATACCCGAAAAATGGGGTACGCAGGGCTAGGGAGGACCCAGCTCTGCCCCTTGATATACCTCTTTAGTACTGATAGATGGATATAGCTCTTTAGTCTTTACTACTGGCCCTACTGTTGCTTCTGTGGGACAAATTTAGAAAGACAGACTCGATAAAGTTTAATTTGTTCGATAATCATTTGTGGGTACACAGAAACATTCCTTCATAGAAATCACAATGTGTAGATATACCGGGACAAGAACTTTGTTCAGGATTTTCCTTGAAACAAGGTTGGAAGTACTTTCGAATTGTGTTAGAAAGATATGGAAAATATACTTTTGGGAAAAAAAATTGTCTTACTTACGTAAGTTCCACGAACATGGGAACGTAGAAAATGCTTATAATGTTCACCTCTTGTGATCCTGTAAGTTGCGAATGCCGAATGAAAGCGAAAGATAGATTTTTGGCCAAGTAAATTTGTGTGGATTTCAAAAGATTGATCCTATAAGCTGGAATCTTATTTACTCATACTTAATTTTTTTTGTTGACTATGAGTTTTGTTTTTCTTCATTTGTTTTCTGCACATCACACTTTTCAGTATGCTACATATTATCCTCTTTTGAATATCTGAATTTTTAATACTATTATCTTGGGTAATCTTCTTTTGCGTTTCTTTCTTAGACGTTTTAAGTTGAAATGCAGGGAAAGTGAAGGTGTGTTTCATTTCGGTAATTACTCTAGCGAGGTTGAGGACATAAGGTCTGTAGTTGAGTACTTCACTGGATTAAAACGCTCAACAATTGCGGTTATTGGGCACAGTAAAGGTATACCGAAATAGTATTTGTAAGGATTCAATGAACATTGTGGAAAACATTGAAAAAAATGTCATTGAAATTTGTTTGACATCTGTCACAACATGTTGGCCTGAGGGTCACTTACGAGTTCATGTTGTCACATATTGCAGGTGGGGATGTTGTCCTCTTATATGCGTCTAAGTATCATGATATTCCGGCTGTTGTGAATATCTCTGGTCGTCATGATCTGAACAAAGGACTTGAACAGCGGTTGGGAAAAGATTTTATGGAAAAGCTCAACAAGGACGGGTACATGGACATTAAAAACAAATCAGGTAATATTAATAAACAGGCTTCCTTTAGTTACATCTTGTTAGGGTTCAACTCATCGAGTGCAAGGATATTTTCATGATTCGTCGATATCCCTGATCAACCAAACACATCCAATGCTTAACGTAAACTCTGATTCATTCCACCCAACGAATCCACCTCCTTCAAGATCAACAAACAATATTCAAAAGCAATATATATATATATATATATATATATATATATATATATATATATATATATATATATATATATATATATATTTTATTTTATTTTTTTGCCGATGCAACACAAAGCATACTTATATATATTCGAACAATAATCGAAGTAAACACAACATAAGTAAAAGCGAGATAACGAACAAACACAACAAATTATCGTGATTCACCTTTCAAAGGCTACGTTCACTTTGCTGCCATGAAAAATTCCCCTAAATAATTGAATCGATACACCAAGCTTTTTAGGAATTCTTCATCAGATCGTCGAATTTTAACTCTCGCGATTCTCTCCAAGATCCTCATACTCTATAGCTCACCCGAGGAGATAAATTGAGAAATGAAATTACAAGATCTTATAAGAATTTTTCCCTCAAATTCTAACCTTAATTCACTCTCCATTTTTTTATTTCTTCAAATGATGGCTACAAATTCAAGATAATTAGAAATGAGGGGGGAATATTATTTATACTTAAAATCTAAAATCTTCAAAAATAAACCAAGAAACGTGAAACCTAACTGAAATAGTAGACAAACCGCCCACTCGCCACTAAGAGCCTGCTTGGTAGCAGATGATCCCCTGTTCTCTGAACGTCGTATATACAATCATAATTCCTAACCATGTTACCATAATCCAACTAATTTAATCAAGGAGCAAGGACAATGTTCCCATCCTCATTTTTAATTGTCGCCGAGATCATAAACAACACTTCCCTTTTTGGATCATCAATAGACAAATCAATCAGCTCCTAGACTTGCTCGTCAACATCATATTTGTCAGCGCCTCTAAAATATAATTTAAGTCAATTAATTTCAATATAAAACATAATGCGACACAATTATATCTAAAAAAGATTGTAAATTACACAAGTCCCAATACTTGCACGACCCCATTTTATAACTATCTTCCTGATAAAAGTCGGAGATTATTGTAAACATTCACAAATGTTTTCACTCAATCAGAAGTCAGACATTTTCTCTTTACTGTTTAACTTTTACCGTATTAACTCCAATTTCGCTCAAAAATCGAGAATGAAAGCAGATTGAGATAAAAGTTTAAATGTGAGTGATTGTAAAAGATTAGCCGTTGAGCCACGATTAGTCTACCAACTTATAGGCTCTTCATAATCTCTTGAGTTAATAACTTGGGTTTCACTGAAATTGTCTAAACTAGAAGAAAATGAGCCATATACTTTCAAAACAGTCCTGAATCTTTGAAGTTGGGATTAGTCTTCGAAAACAAATATTTCTTGTAGTGAACTTTTTCTGGTCTGGAATGGGTGCAACGCTTTGAAAACCATTTTCCCCCACATTCTTAATAATTGTACCGTAATACGGAGTAACAAATGAGTGAGCTAGACAATGTAAATGTGTATTGCTTTAGTTCCAACGAGTCTTCAAAACTTGTTTTATAACATTCAAAAAAAATTGAAGAATCAGCATCTATATTTTCTCCCTCCTTCCTAAAGTTTGTAACTTTCACTTTTTCGTTTATACATCTCACATATCATAAATAAGATGTAACATAGGGTCCGTATCAGCAAACTTGATCATGTCATTTATGGGTTTCATTATATTCGAAATTTGTAACTTTCACTCGTTCGTTCATACCACATATCGTAAATAAGATAGAGTCCGTATCAGCAAACATGATCATGTCATGTATGGGTTTCATAATATCAATAAGCATTAAACTCTTTTCAACCAACTGTTACCCGATATTAACATTTTAATTCTTATAGCTTTTAAATCAAGAGGATTATCGTTGGATTTTATTAGTGACCTCCATTCCGTATCTATTACTATTTTGTCGAGAGTTTATTTGACCTATATCATTCGTTGTGCTATCAGATGGTGACTAACAAAGCGAGTTTTACCTATTTGCAAAATGTGAAGTGTAGAAGGATTTATGAACAAAGATTTCACCAAAACATGCTTCTATTATACTCTTTTGTATCTCATTTAAGTCGTCACATATAGAAGTCAACCACTTACATTGCTCATATTGGTCATACTTTTTCAATGGTTCACAAATGCTTTTGAAAGCAAATTTCAGACAATGAACCACACAAGGATGCTTGTTCAAATGTCATCAATGAGATTGAAGTTCAAATGTCGTTCAAAAAGTCAGTTACGATGGATCTAGTTTTAAAGCTGTAGGTTATATTATTGAACAAGCATCCTTGTGTGGTCCATTGTCTGAAATTTGCTTTCAAAAGCATTTGTGAACCATTGAAAAAGTATGACCAATATGAGCAATGTAAGTGGTTGACTTCTATATGTGATGACTTGAATGAGATCCCAAAATTTGTCATGAGGCATGATTTGGTTTAATTTTTGTTTATAAAATATTCTACATTTCACCTTTAGCGAGTAGTGGATACTCCATTTGCTAGTCACTATGTGGCAACACAACGATTGATGTTGGTCAAATGAGCTCTCGAAAAAATGGTAATAGGCTCGGAATGGAGGTCTCTTTCAAATCTAACAATAATTCGTTTGATCTAAACGCTTTAAGAATTAAAATGTTAATATTGGATGACAGTCGGTGGGAAAAAAATGAATACTTTTTGGATTTTATGAAACCCATATATGACATGATCAGTTTTTCTGATACGAATGACCTTTTATTGCATCTTTGTTTACAATATGTGGGATATATGATCAAACAAGTGAAAGTTACAATCTTTAGAAAAAATATAGATGTTGATTCTTCAGTTTTCATACAACAAGAGTTTGGGAGGCTCGTTGAAACAAAAACAATACACCTCTACACTGTCTATCTCACTCCCTTGTTCCTCTCTATTATCGTACTAATTTTTAGATTCGGGAAAAAAAAGGTTTTCAACGTGTTGTAGCCCATAAATACCTGAAAGTGTCCACTCAATCTCGACTCTTAAGATTTCAGGACTGTTTTGAAATATAGCTCATTTTCTTCTTGTTTAGACTATTTCAATCACACATATTATTGCCACAAGAGAATATTGAAGAGCATATATTAGAACATAGTGGAAAACTAAATTTTGAGCAGAACATTCATTTCCCCTTCATTTTTTCAGTTGGAGATATCCATGCCTGTAATCGATGAAGTATCACATCCAATATAAATACTTTTTGCAGTATTTTATTAATTGTGTATGTATGGTCTTCTACAACTAATTAATTATACTACTATTTTTTCGTAGGAGAAGTTGACTATCGAGTCACAGAAGAAAGTATGAGGGAGAGACTCAATACAAACATGCACGAGGCATGCCTTTCAATTGATAAGACTTGTAGGTAAAAAAAGCGTCATCTTAACTTCTCTTCTCTGTCTAATTTTAGTTGTTCTTCTGGAACAAAGTTCAAGCAATAGCCTTTAGTTTTAAATATACTATTGACTTCCATTTCTTGTAGATTTTTAAATGCTCAATCTGAATATGGAATCTATTAAAAACTTGTTTCTTTGCTGTTTTCAAAAGTTAGAAGCTATGGTTTCTCATCTATATGATTCCAATTGCTCGACAAAAATGATATGTTTTCCGACTACATCCTTAATTTCTTCTTCTTTTGTCATTGTTGTGAGGGAGTTTTACCAAAACCACCTTGTGGTTTTCGGTATTTTCAAAACGAAATACACAAGAAAAGAAACAGAGAAGTTTCGAAATTTCAGGAAAAAAAACACTTTGTTGTTGATTTGATAACAAAAAAACTCCCTACATTCATAGAAATATTACCGATAGTCCCTTATATTTAAGCAAAATCAAACTTGAGAGTTTTTTTAATGTGTTATAATTCTCCTTTTCTTTCTTATGTATGTGTGTGTTATTTTTTTATGTACGTCTAGACATCAAGAACATTGCTAGCAGCTAATCGTCTCTAACATGCCAAAAACTTGTATAAAGGGTAATGATAGTTCATGGATCAGCTGATGAAGTCATCCCAGTTGAAGATGCACTCGAGTTTGCGAAGATCATACCCAACAACCGTTTGCAAATCATCCAAGGCGCTAATCATGGTTATTCTTCGCACCAAGATGAATTGGTGGCTACTGTCTTGCCTTTCATAAAGGAATGCGTTCAACAGGGCTAAAATGCATAGAAAAAGAAAGGTGAGAATGTGATGTTCTTCGTCATTGATTTTCACACGTACCTTCTCTGTAAGGAGATTCTTAAGGTTCCATTCTGGGTGTTTGGAGTTGATTGAAAGTCTTCAAATCTGTAAGAACAAAGAACAATGATTCTCGTTTATGTTGGCGTTTGTTGGCTTGAAACTTTCAAATAATTTAGTTGTGTTATATTTTATAAATGTAATAACTTGTTATGAGAAATACTTATTTGAGATGACAAGTATTGAATATGTTCTTATTCTATGAGACGATATTTAGATTAAGTCTTACAATTCTTTCTTCCACTTGTACTTAGAATCTTATAGCATTTTTTCTAAATAGATTTCGGTTTATGTAAACTGTCAAGGTTCAAATTAATTAATATAATATATTTGGAGAAAATATTAACGCTTCAAGAATCTCTTAATGTAGACGTTTTTAAGGATGTGTTTTGTTTAGCAATGATGACTCGGAGATGTTTTAGCAACCTTGTTCATTGTTGGAAAGACCGGAAAGGATCTTACTTCAACAATTTTGAAAGGGGTGATGGCTTCCAGGCTACTCCTCCAGGTTACGACTGTTTTGAAGAACGGTCAAGGTACAACACGCTTTGAGTCTTTGACATTGCACAGTATGCAAAGTTTATTTTCCTTAAAAGTATGCAAAGTTTGAAACAACCATTAGAAGTTGTTTGCTTCTCTTGAATAGTTTAAGTGTCCTTGGGCGGAAAAAGAATCGATGACAAGAATGTGAAGAGATTTACTACATTCGTCTATCTGAAAATTCTCACTTTTTTGTTTTTTGAGTTGTTCATCTGAAAATATTTCAAGTTTTAGACTTGAATATTTCAAGTTTTAAACTTGAATATTTAAATAAAAGATAATATTGTAAAGTTTCACATTTATGAAAAATTAAATTTCATCCCATTTAACGGTTTTATGTAAAATTTTGAATGGAGGTGGTATTTAAAGTGTACTTATAGTTCACTCTAGCTTTATATTTTGTGTGAAACCAATTCAATTGAATTAGGGTCACGAAAAAATGATTCTAATAAATAAAAAGGTTTATTACAATTTGCAACCCCATGTTTTGAGTTTTTTAAACATTGTAATTTAAACGGAATTTTGTTACCGTGTAGTACTTCATCTATGAAGTTTTTACACTTTGCAACCTGTTAGACCGAAATATTCGAAAGAATATTCTGTTTTGAAAGGTATATTGGTAATTAACGATACTAAAAAATGGTAAATTAGGAATTTATCCCTAGTCAACTATTAGTAAATTAATAGTATTTGTTATATTTAAAAGAAAAGAAAACTTGTTGTCCATGGCGAAGACGAGAAAATCACAATTAACATAGCTAAAAGTCAACAAACTGCGAAAGCTCCCGAAGGAAGAAGACGAAACCGAAATTTCCTTCCGCTTAGAACATCTTCAACTGATACCAAAAACTTATTTTAGAATACGAGAGATACTCCAACCGATACCAAAACATAATCACGATTAATCACGATTAACATAGCTAAAAGTCAACAAACTGCGAAAGCTCCAGAAGGAAGAAGACGAAACCGAAATTTCCCTCCTCTTAGAGCATCTCCAACCGATACCAAAAACTTATTTTGGATTTGGGGAAATGCTCCAACCGATACCAAAACATAAATCTATTATTGGTTTATGGGTGGGATCCACACAAAAAATACTTATATTTACGTTTACCGTAAACTCAAACCAAAAACTATTTGTTATTTATAAAATGATTATTTTTTTTACAAATTAATAAAAATGACTTATCAATTATTTTTTAGTATCTTATTTCATATTTTTTATAATGTAATTTTTTTTAATAATCATATCATTAATAATTAAAATAAATTTTCATAAAAATAGGTTTAATAATAAAATAAAAATACATATCACAATATGAAATATAATTAAATAATTGTTATGAATATTATTAATTAGTGAATGACTAGTTTACCCTTTCTTGGTGAACAAGATAGAAACCCTACTTTGTATCCTATATAAATGGGTCTCCCCATATGAAACAACAATTCATAACAATTTTATTCTCCTCTCCATATTCTCTCTTATTCTAATATATTATTCTCTCAATTCCTTTTGAATTTATAACACGTTATCAGCACGAAAGCTCAACCGCGTTCTTCTTCGAAGTTCTACTCATCCAAGATTCGAACTCCAAGGCAAGAATTTATATGTTTGTTTATATTCATTAATAATTATAAATATATATAATTCTTCTCCCTTCTTCTTAATATCATATGTTCTCGAAAAACATTATAATCTGATATTCCTGAAGTAATATCATATGTTCTCGAAGAACATTATAATCTGATATTCTTGAAGTAATATCAAATTAATTATGTTTAATAAATCACTTAAAGTTTTTAATGTTCCTGACGAACAGTGTGACATGATATTCCCGAACAAATATCAAAATTAAATGTTCCTGAAGAACATCGTGATATGATATTCCTGTAGAAATATCAATATCAAATTGATTATGATTATATACTAATAATCTCGAATAATATTTTGAAAATTCACCGTAAATGAAATATACGATCACCCGAAGTTGTTCATATTATAGCTTTGTGGAAAGATTTAAAAGAAAGATACGATCACCCGAAGTTGGTCGTACTACAAAAAACGTGGTATGATTGACTTCACATTCGATTACAAGATTTGAAATCTGTCGAGGCATATAATTAAGTTATCATGAAAGTAGCTTTTCAATTAAAATTATGTGGTGAAATTATAACTGATATAGACAAAAAGGTTTTACCAAATATTCTGAATAATTTGGTTGTGAAAAATCATGAAGTCCGACTCACAAGTTTGAGTCGCATTATAATTTGATATTCCTGAAATAATATCAAATCCATTATTCTTAATATATAAATTAAATTGAATGTTCCTGAAGAACATATACTCTGGTTTAAATATTATATTGATTTTTTAAGATCATCCTGATTTGATATTATTCGAGAACTAACAAATCAAATTGTCCTTTGGATAATCCTGAAGAAATATTACGAATATCATCGTATGATATTATTGAGGAAATATCAAATTAAATTGCTCCCGTAGTAGCAATAGTTTTGGAAATATCAAGTTAAATTGCTCCCGTAATAGCAATAAAATTTAAATGTTCCTGAAGAACATTATGATATGATATTTATGATTATATATCAAAATTAAATTTTAAATATTCTTTAAGAACATCATCATATGATATTCCCGCAGAAATATCAAATCAAATTGCTTCTGGTTTAGCAATTAAACTTTAAATATTTTAAATTTTATATTGATATTTATAAGAAATAATGCAAAATATTCTTGAAATAATATTTTTATTGAATGCTCCCGAAGAAGCAAAGTTCAAACATTAAATGTTTTAGAATAAAGTTATATCATGATTAGACGAACGTCAAATTATATTATTCTCGTCATATGAATTATCCCTGAATGATGTCTTTTGAAAATCGAAAACAAATGTACTATGTGGGTACTCATGAAATATCGAAAAAGTTGATTCCAATTAAATGTAATTTCTGAGAAAATTATATATTGAGATTTATTTTGATCCCCGAATGGTCATTGGTAAAGTTATTGTATCCTTGAAAAATCATTGGTAAAGATACAATTATGTTATGCAAATGATGACATATTAAGAGTGGGCTCCGGAAGAGCTTTACTAATGATTCCCACGAGTACTCCAAATGTACTTAAAATGAAGATGATGCATATCATGATTATTATTAAGTGCGTGGAAATGAATCAAACATTTCCCATCTGCGAATTAATATGTAACTTATATTCATATCACCACTAGAGCGTATTTTTATGAACGAGGATAATAGAAAATAAGGTATATTATATATCTCGAGCCCACGATCCAGAAGATCGGTTTATAGCAATTACGTTGAGTTGCATATTTAATGAAGATAATTTCCCGCCATTAGGGGGAGATAAGAATATAAAGATATAAATGCCGAGAAATTTAATGGAATGAAAACGATCTTTAATTTTAGATCCAGGCACCAATCAATTGAACCTGAAGTTCATGAAAATAAGTGACTTGCAATATTTAGCAAGTAATCTGCCAAATTAATGAAGGTGTGAATAAATGACATGTTTGTGATAAATGAACTATAAGAGTTCAAATACCAAAGATATCAACTCAAATGTTGACTCTAATATACGCCTGAAGCGTAGTAGATCGATCTCAAGATATAAAATAAATACGCGGAAAAACAAAGAAATTAAGTCACCCTCAAAATCTCCTGAAGAGAGTTAGATGAAAATCCCATTGAAAAAGCATGTGCACATGATAATAGAAAATCGTGGGATTGCAGAACAACCAAATTAAATATTTTGGGAAATGATGAAAGATTTGGTTGATAGAATGAATTGTCATCAACATGGAAAAAGTCGTCAACGACATATTTGCCTCAAGAGTTGCTCTAGAAAATTTGGATCCAAAACTTAAATCAATAATAGTGTGACTGTAGCACTCAAAGAAATAGAAATGAGCAATTGAGGTTGAGCATGACTCGCTGAATAAATGTATATTTTGACTCTATAATACACACCTCAAAAATATTATCCCGGAAGGATATATGTGAGTGTTCGTACGAAAAACGAGTAATGATGTGGTGAGATATAAAAGCGAGATTAGTTGCTCAAGTATTTTTCATAAAAACTCGATGTTAATCAAATATTTTGAAAGATGACATTAAGTTCCACTACTTAATATTTATGGCAGCACCAACGATAGATATATGCATCGAATGTATGATTTGACTATGGAGAAGTTATAAGAAAGATACATACATGAAAATCCTTGATGAATTTTAAAATTCCTGATATGAAAATCAGAACATGTAAAATATCATATTGCATATGGACAAAATGATATTTAATATAAGGTACCGAAGACCAGTGATTGGTCCCGAAGACCAGTGATTGTACTCTTTTTCCCTCTACTAAGTTTTTCCCATGGGGTTTTCTTAGTTAATGGTTTTAACGAGACAACCACCACAATATAAATGTGAATGTCATGTACTCTTTTCCTCGAGTATTTTTTCCTACAGGGGTTTTTAACGAGGCATGTACAATACTCGATAATAATTAATGATGACATCAAAATGTTGCATATGAGTTTATTTTCGAGATAAACTGAGATATAGAACCTGAAGTTCAAATGGTTGTGAAATGAAGTTCACATTATTGTTCATTTGTCAAGAAATGTATATTGAACACTAGACGCATCTAAAATACTCCAGAAGAGTTATCGGCCGGTTATAACAATTGCGAATGCTCTAGTCAATATAGATGTCTGGTAAAGGCATATTCCAGAAGAACGAAAAATATACAATAATACAAATGAATGTGAAACTCGACAATTCAAAGGTTGTATCCTGAAGACCAAAATGTATATTTGAATAACTAAGTTTTTCCTATATGATTTTATTAGTTACAGGTTTTAATGAGACTGATTGATCACAAATAATTACTTTCAAGAAGTCAAAGATCTTCGGTGATTACAATCAGGGGGAGCAAGTTATACCCTTTTTCCTTAGCTCAGGTTTTGTCCCACTGGATTTTTCTGGCAAAGTTATAACGAGGCAGCAATCCTGTAAATAGTCATTCAAGGGGGAGTGTTATGAATATTATTAATTAGTGAATGACTAGTTTACCCTTTCTTGGTGAACAAGATAGAAACCCTACTTTGTATCCTATATAAAGGGGTCTCCCCATATGAATGAAACAACAATTCATAACAATTCTATTCTCCTCTCCATATTCTCACTTATTCTAATATATTATTCTCTCAATTCCTTTTGAGTTTATAACAATAATTAAATTATATAATTAACATTAAAAATAAAATAATAATAAACGAGATACTTAAAAAAATGCTACCAATTACAAAAACAAAAATAACTAATGATTAGTTTTTCGTGTGTTTTAATGTAATTTTTTTAATAATCAATTAATATTTTATTATTAATTTTTTTATTTATTAGGTTTGAAAATTTAAATTGAAAATAATATTAATTATATTTTTTAATGTAAATGAGGTAAAATTTTAAATTTGTAAAGATATTGGTTATTTATATAAATAGTATAAATAATTATATAAGAAAAATATTTTAAAAAATATTATTTTAAGTTAGAGTATTAGTTTCTCGGTTGGAGTCAAATTACTGTAAACGTAAACTTAATTTATTTTGAGTTCGGTTGGAGTCAAATTACTGTAAACTTAAACTTAAACTTATTTTGAGTTTAAGTTTTGATTTTCGGTTGGAGATGGCCTTATGTCTCAAAACTATTAGTGGTTATAAAGGAAAGGGCCCAGCATATCAAGATAAATTCGGGTACCGATTGGGCCCGATCCGACTCCCCGACTCGAGATTACAGCTCTGGAGATGAAGATGGTGATGATGAAGGACCCGTGCAAAGGGGTTGTTTACTACGTCCAGTTCCACAACAACTCGCAGCTTCTCCTCGTGGGAGGATTAGATCGGACGTTGAGCTCGGATGGGGACGACAAGATTTACCATTTGGGGGATTTTGGGTTAGGGTTCTGGCGGTGGAGAATTGAATACGGGATTCTTTATTTGAATTATGGAAAATTGTTTGTGAATTCTCCTTTAGGGTTCTTCAAAATTGGAGAAAATTTTAAATTCAAGGACGGAAAAATTGAAGTGTGTAATGAATCGAGTGGAATTATTCTTGTTATTAATTCAAAAATAATTAAGGATGTGAATATAAATTAATACCCCTCCAGCTCCAGCATAAGCGAACATTTACACACTTTAATAGAGCGTGATTCTCAATCTCTCGAAATATTCTTTCGAATATTCCGGTCCAGCTAGCCCCAGGTTGCAAAGTGTAAAAGTCTCATAAATGAGGTACTAAATGGTACCAAAATTCCGATTAAGTTGCAAAGTGTAAAAAAACTCCAAAATGGAGTTGCAAACTGGAATAAACCCTATTTTAAAATAGTTGCAAAAAATCGAATATTGATGAAATAAAAGTTTATAATTATTAACGCAACCACTACTACACAAAAAATTCGAATCTTGATTAAATGAAATTTTATAATTATTTCTGCAACCACTACTACACAATTAAGCTTTAACAACAATTAATTAACATCGGTTACATTTCACCATTTGCATTGTTTCCCTGGACAACCATTGTGAGGACCTCTACGGACATCGAGTTATATTATGACTGATGTTCTTTATTGTTTATTCACATCGATTCATGAAAGACCGATGTAAAAATATAAATGTACATCGATTGATCGACAATCGTTGTGAGTTTATGACATTGTGTGTTTTTGAAACTAATCGGTTGAACCATAATCGAGGTAAGGAGGTTTGCACACAACAGTTATATTGTTAACCGTTGTGACACTCATGACCATTTATTAAAAAAAAACAACGGCTCTCAAATAAATAACTAGGGTTTGCAAATTACAAAAGTTCCCCCAAAATTCGATTGCTCTCTCTCCAAAATCTCTAAATCGATGAATCTGATCGGTTAGCTGCCTCGCCATGACCACATTGCCTCTGCCCGCAAGCCCCTCTTCCTCCGCCCATGACCACCGCTTCCTTTAGCTCGTCACCGGCGCCGCTATCTTCGCCTTTG
The DNA here is from genome assembly GCA_954870475.1 of Euphrasia confusa. NCBI lineage: Eukaryota > Viridiplantae > Streptophyta > Magnoliopsida > Lamiales > Orobanchaceae > Euphrasia > Euphrasia confusa. Next base: position 15,819,744 of record OX940955.1, read on the forward strand.
ATCTCCCGTTGATATCTTCGTCCTCGACTACCGCCGGTATATTCATCCACGTGTGTTGCTGCTTTCTTCGTCCTCATCTCTTGCCACTACATGCTGTCTCTTCTGCCGATAAATCACTAGTGAGGGGGTGTGTTAAAGTTGTGTTGTTGTGGTTACTTCTGAGTTGTCCCACATTTGATTTGAGTGGAAAGGGGGACTATATTATAAGTGTAGAGAGCTACTTCACATAGTACCAATTGATTTTAGAATGTAACCTCCCTACGTGTCTTGTGTCTCGGGTCTCCCTTTCCCGTCTTTGTGCGCTAGTTGTGGGACCACACTTACACACCTCCTATTTAACCAATTTGTTTAGGACTCACAAGTGAAGGTGTGTGTTAAAGTTGTGTCGATGTGGTCACTTGTGAGTTGTCCCTGTTGGAGTTGTGTACTTGATGTCTAGATTTAAGTAACGGAAACTCACGATCCACTGCCACTAATCTATTTAATTAAATAAACAATTTTTTGCATTTAATTATTTATAATTAAATATATGCAAATTATAGTCCTGGATTCTATACGTTGTAGTTAGTATGGTGTGTCGAGCCCACACAGAAGATCACACTATCGGTTACTCGTATTTAATCAAACAGTTGCTCACGACCTAGATGGACACGGACCAATCCATCGGTATAGTCGTTGTATGAGGGAGAAAATAATTTGTCTTGATTATTTTATCATACTTGTACACTTGGTGTATTGGGCGGATCGCTTGAGATTTATCGATTAGGATTGCCTTGGATAATCGATTTAAATCTCAGTGTATTTTATTTTTAATCCCCGATACTATTGCGGGTGTGTATATTTAATATAAGTGACTTTGATTTTCCAAAGGAATTGACCGGTTTTATTATTGGGTCAATTACCGGTTAAGTTGGGTCACTATATTTTATATATGACATGCCGTGAATACTTGAAGGGAAAGTGTATCCCGGAAGGGTTGATAATATCCCCGAGATGAGTTCATAAGAAATTATTATGTAAACCCTGCAGGTGGAATTTATTCCGCATAATAATTAAGGTTGAATGGTACTAGTCTCGGATATAAGAGATGAATAAATTAATTAGCAATAAATTAATTTTATTCATGGATATATATATCTTAAATACACGGAATAAATAATACTTCCGGAGAAATATTATTTGATATAATATGGTTTAATATTGGGAGTGCAATTAATTTATATAGTGGAAAATAAATTAATTAATATTAATGGGATTAATAGATTTGGGCTTGGACTCAATTTAATCATTAATATTGAGAGCCCAATATTCCACCTCCTTAAGATCCCCTACGTAGCATATAAAAGCACTACATGGTCTTCTCTATTCTCATAACTTGAAGATCACAATTCTAGAGAGAGAAAGTAGAGAGGGAGATCCATGAAGTTCGGAGGATCGTCGTCCACCCGACGTTCGAGCTAGTGCAAGGAATACGTGGGAAGGTCTCAAGGTCTTCATAGATCTCGTTTCTCCGTACAACGAGAACAAAGGTAAAATCGTTGAACCCCCTCGATGATTTTAATTGATTATTCGTATATGCATATGAACGAAGATCCGAGGGACGAACGAACCCCGGAACGGGATGAACCGGCGGTGGTGGTCAAAGACCACCGGACCGCGGTGGTTCGGATCCCCGTGGGGATCGTGCGCACGCACGGACTAAACCCTCGGCTGGACGCCGAGGGTGGCGATCGATGCCCTAGGGCTCGATCGCCGGGCGCGCAAGGAGAAGCCCCGGCTGGTGCCGGGGCGTGCGATCGACGCTCGGTCGATCGGTGGGGGCAGCCGCGGGCTGGTGCCGCGGCAGGCGCCCCCTCCTCCATTGGCGGTGGCGGTGAGTCGCCGGACTCACCGCCGGGGGCTGCTACGAGCAGCCCCGGGGGATGCACGATGCATCCCCATGCGATCGCCCACCGCGATCGCGAGCCCCTCGCGGGGCTCGGCTAGGGTTTGTCGTGGGTTCATCCCACGGCGGCTACTTTGGCCGGGCTCCGGTTTCGCGAGGTGGTTCGCGGTGGTTTCCGGCGAAGGGATTTTGATCGGGGTTATGTTTCCGCAAATCCGTTAACCCCGGGATATCGATTTCCAACAATTGGTATCAGAGCGTTGGTTCTAGTTCATGTGTATATGCGATAAATTATTCTACCTTGCAAGATTTCCGACTATTATGGCTAGATATAATTCTTCGTTAATTATTGTCATAATTTTATTAAACTCTCGGACATGTCGAGATTCGTTTTATGTGTGGTGAATGTTTGTAATAGTAAAAATTCGGGGGTTGACTGAATTTAGGTTTTATTATTACGTTCTATTTTTCCGGAAAATGTATAAGGTCGATTTCATGTATAGAATCGATACCGGATAATTGTAATTAAATTCATGTAATTTATTTTACGTTGGATCGATGGCGAAACGACCGCCGGAGAAGACGTGTGACGGAGGAGACGATGGGACGAGGGATCGATCATCATGATCGATCCATGAAGGATCGATCGAGCCCTAGAGGCGGGGGCTGCCCGCGGGACTCCTCGGCCACGCCGGCCACCGGTGGTGGTGGCGCGTGGGCTGGGGTGGCGGCGGCGCTCCTCCTCGGCCGGGGATCGATGGTGGTGGGGGCGCGGGGTCCTCGTGATCTCGTACTCTCCCGCCAAGATCCAACTTTCCTAAATTATTCGGTTTTCCTATTTTGAGTATTCCTATTTTTGGGAACTCTAATGGAATAGGAAAATAATAAATTTAGAATAAATTTATTTTCTTATTGATCATTCCTAGTATGAGAATTTTCATGGATAAGGAAGGAATAAATTTAGAATTAATTTGGTCTTCCTAATTGATTATTCCTTTTGGAATATTCATGGATTAGGAAAAGAATTAATTTATTTTTACTATTTAATTATTCCTTTATGGAATTTTTAATGGATTAGGAAAATAATTAATTTGGAAAGTTTTTGAAAGTCCTTAATTAATTTTTCCTATTTAATTATTCCTTTATGGAATTTTTAATAGATTAGGAAAGGAATTAATTTGGAAGGATTAGGAGTCCTAAATTATTTTATTTCCTTATTCCATTATAGAAATCTTCTAGAATATTCCAAGTGGGTCTTGGATAGGATTCTAGAGATTTAATGGAGTAGAAAAGGAAAATAAAAATAATAAATATTAATAATATTTAATTTTATTTTTGATATATTCGATTGACTTAATTTTCGAATTAAGTAACTTTTGGATTAATTAAAAATAAATAGATTTAAATATTTGGATTAATATTCTCGTCACATGGAGCATTCAAGAACGAAGACTGAAGACTAGAAGATGCGTACGGAGATGCAATAAAGCCATGATAGTCGGAAAATAATATTCTAGTATTATTTTGACTATGTGATAATATTCTATGTGATTTATTTCATGTATGCATGCTTATGTGTATTTAATTATGCATTCGATAGCGTATCCCTTATTGTAAAAAGCTAAGTGGGAGAGGGAATGGAAACATTCCCATGGTCTCCATTGCTGTTCTCTTGGTGACTTTTATGAGCTTTCGAAGTTCGTATAGACAAGTCATTGGAGGAGAATTCTTGTAATTCCTTTTACGAGAAACATTGATTGAATTTATCAAACGATGCCTAATTTGTCTTTCTGAAACTGATTTCAAGTCGACTCATTCTCACCCCGGGGAGTGGAGTGGAGCCAAAGCCACTTGGTCATGTGGATGACACAAATTAGAGACCTTCGTACCATTTCTTGAAATGGATCGATTGTCTGCTCGGCTCCCTCATTTATGAGAGATAGGGTTGTTCGCATAGTGAATCACTGGTAAGAAACTTCGAGTTTCACTTATGATTCTCCGCGTCCTGATTTACGAAAATCGAATGGATCAAGTAATTGGGAGTCAATTATAAAAGTCTCTTGGTGTAGTAAACGTCCACACCACGTGGCTTGCTATACTAACGGATTTTGGATTAATTGATGTAGACAGTTATAAGGAATTGTGAAGAATTGTGAAGTTATCGTAAACGTCCACACCACGTGGCTTGCGGTGATGTAGCGGTTCCAAACGATTTACTTTAGTACTGAGTAATGGTTTACACTTAGATACGCATTATAGTATTCTTCCCCACGAAGTTACGTTATAAGTGATGTATGACCGAAGCAAATCTAATTGCTAAATCGTTTGGATAGGTAAACGTCCACATCACGTGGCTTGCCATATCTGATGGGATTTTAGATGTGATTAGTGGTTTAATGATATTATTTGAGGGAGATAATATCGGAGATTAAATCAATTGTTTGTTGTTATATGTGCTCATAGATTAGGAAATGGCTTTGAACCCACTTTATGTGATACTTAAGGATTTTAACTCACTGGTCCCTAAATGTATTGATTGGAATAGAGATCTAGACATTGCCCAAACTGTTAGAAGAGTACAAGTTTGTACTCAGTGAGCTTTGTTCTCCCGAGCCTACTAATGTCTCAACTGATGAGGAAAGAACTGATTTTAAGAAGTGGGAAAATGCTTTTGCAATAACCACTAATTATGGTATCATGTTCAAACTCAAGAAGATATTTAGACATGATGTAGAGGCTAGACAAGAGGCGATGAGGATACTCATAAAGACCAGTCGATTCGAGGAAACGCTTAAACACGTTTTTGAGATGATTGACCTTTTTGGACGAGTTGAGACGGAAATCGCAAGCTCTTGTAGCCAATGCCAAAGGTTTCGAACCTAAAGGCAAAAACCGGGGGAAAGGAAAGGCTAAGCAAAGAAACCCAGTGGTCCTAAGCTACTTGGACCACGAGATGGGGCGAGAAAGCTGTGAGGCAAGTGTTCTCGATACAAACAGTCCGGGTACTGGAAGTCTGATTATCCTCTCAAAGAAAGTACGAAATTTTCTTTAGTCGTAAAACATAGTCAGTGGTATTATCTACCGGAACCTGGTGTGTAGATATAGAACCACTGACGGTATGTGCATTCTAAATGCAAAGGTTCCAGGAAACCCGACGACTTAGAAAAGAAAAGATCGTAGTCTATGTGGGCAATGCTGTGGAGGAGGCAGCTGTTGCAATGGAGGACATTATATAGGATTTCATTTTGAGTTATTGCTTTTATGTACCTTTCATATTAGAAAGAACTTTGTTCTGGATTTCTAATGAATGATTATTTTATTTCTTTTAATCATTTGATGGTTATAAGAAGAAATAAAGATAGTATCTATTCTGATACATTAGCTAGCAATATATAAATGATGAATCCTGAGTCCACCACGATGCAACGAACCGTTTTATATAACTCGTCTTACTGATAAGAGATTTCTTTATTAAATCATTTATACTTGTGGATTCTTATGCTAAGTCATGTTTATTCAAATAAGAAGTTCAAAGGTCGAAAATTGATATTTTGATCAATTAAGTTGAAGGAGTGGACCTTCCGACCTAAGAATCTGATTTGGAAGATAACATAACTAAGCAATCCTTTATGGATATAAGGTATAAGATCCGGACAAGTATTAGAATTGATTAACTCTGATGTGTGCAGACCTATGTCTACTCAGATAATAAGGTACGAGTACTTCATTTTATGATTACTCGAAAAATGGATTAGCATACCTGATGTGCCACAAAAGCAAAGTGTTTTGACAAGTCAATGGACACAAAGCTATTGTGGGGAACCATCATGGTATATCCATTGAAAGCCTGCGATCTAATCGCGGAGGCAAGTGCCTGTCTGAGGAATGCATAGCATACTGATCAGAGATTGGGATTTGATCCCAAATCACTACGCCATACACTTTTGTGTAGAAATGGTGTGTCGGAAATAAGAAATGGAACTCTTATAGAAATAGTAAAAGCATGAGTCATACGGAACTACCTATGTTCTATGGATATGTCCTGAAAAGCAACGGCGCATTCAATGCGGTTGTAGAATATCCTGGAAGGACAAAAGTTGTGTGTTCAATAGTACTATGAACCAGAAGGACGTTATAAGTTCTAACGCCCGGTTCTTAGAGGAAGACTATTAGATGAACCACAAGCCCAAAGTGACGTAATACTTTGAATGAGAGAAAGCGATAAGGACTTAGAACCAGCCGAACCGAGAAGCGGTACACCACTAACTGCACCTACTGTTATTACTGTTAATGCACCAGGAATGCCGTTGTAGTGGGAGGTTGTGTGACAACCGGAGATGTTCATAAGGCTAGGAGAGTTTTCGGACTCTGGACCTAGTATACATGAAATCGATCCCTGGATCTACATGAAGGCAGTACTAGATCTAAATGTGCCTTCTTGGAGAGCAATAAGGATTATTGCTAAGAGGCGAGATCATTTAGAGTACAAGCTTAGTTTATCCATTTATGGATTGAAACAAAGCTTTGAGTTCTTGGTAGTTGCAAATTGATGAGATAGTCCATTTTATGGATTCATCAAAGCATAGACGAATCATGTGTATTGGAAACGTGATGGAAACAAGGTGGTGTTTCTCGGGTTTTATGTAGATAACATTTTATCATCTGCAACAATGTAAAGATGTTGTCAGACATAAAATGATGGTTGTCTAGATAAATCATTATGAAAGATATAGGAAGAAGTTGGACATGTTCTTGAGATCTAGGATCTCTAGAAAAGAACATTGTACTTCTCCTGGACATCTTACATATAAATGATTATGGTTCGTTTTAACATGCAAGTTTCCGAGAAAGGTATGTTACCTTTCAGATACGGAATGCATCTATCTAAGGATATGTGTTTTGGAACACAAAAGGAGATAGATGCAATGAAAGCGGTTTCCTACACTTCGAGTGTGGAAAGCTTATTAAATGCGATGTTGAAAACGAGAACCTGATATCTGCTATGCGGCTAGTATAGTGGGAGGATATCAAGGTAATCCTGGAAAGGAATACACGACTGCTGTAATGAACATTTTAAGTACTTTCAAAGTACTGGAAACTATGTTCTGAATTACGGAGCAGACGAGCATTTCCTTTGGATTACATTCTCTTAGATTTCTAATCGAATGAGGACCGGTGTAAGTCGATATCAGGCTATGTGTTTCAATATTGAAGGAGAAGGAGTTTTTAACATGGAAGAGTGATAAGCACGATGCTTTTCGGACTCTGCCATGGGTAACCAAATAGCGGCCTCAGAGGCAGCGGAAGTTTTGGTATAGCTTCGGGATAATCTCTGGGACTTAGAGGTGATTCTTAATTTGCCAAAGGCTATGTGAATAGCGGTGCGATGGCAAATGGTAAGAAGTCACAAGTCCATAAGTGTAAGATAACACATAGAGCAAGTACCACCTGATACGAATCATCGTCAGGGGAGACGACGCTGTAGTCACCAAGATAACTTCAGAGCGACAACCTAGAGTGCTCATTCACATAGTACTTCTTGGAAGTACAACTTAAGCACGTGATGAGTATGGGAGTCGGGAGTTTGGAGGAAATGACTAGACCTTAGTACAAGTGGGAGATTGTTGGAGTTGTGTACTTAATGTCTAGATTTAAGTAACGGAAAATCACGATCCACTGCCACTAATCTATTTAATTAAATAAACAATTATTTGCATTTAATTATTTATAATTAAATATATGCAAATTATAGTCCTGGATTCTATACGTTGTAGTTAGTATGGTGTGTCAGGCCCACACAGAAGATCATACTATCGGTTACTCGTATTTAATCAAACAGTTGCTCACGACCTAGATGGACACGGACCAATCCATCGGTATAGTCGTTGTATGAGGGAGAAAATAATTTGTCTTGATTATTTTATCATACTTGTACACTTGGTGTATTGGCGGATCGCTTGAGATTTATCGATTAGGATTGCCTTGGATAATCGATTTAAATCTCAGTGTATTTTATTCTTAATCCCCGATACTATTGCGGGTGTGTATATTTAATATAAGTGACTTTGATTTTCCAAAGGCATTGACCGGTTTTATTATTGGGTCAATTACCGGTTAAGTCGGGTCACTATATTTTATATATGACATGCCGTGAATACTTGACGAGAAAGTGTATCCCGGAAGGGTTGATAATATCCCCGAGATGAGTTCATAAGGAATTATTATGTAAATGATTTGTGTCATATTTGTGCGTTTTTCGGTTGTGTTTTTAGTGTTGAGTATATGTTGTGTTGTTTAGTTTTTATGTCTTTTCGTTGTGTTGGATGATTGTTTGTGTGTTGGATCTCACTTGGGTTGGAGTTGCATGTTTAGCAATGTTTCAGGTCGAAGAGTGAAGAAAAGTCGAAGAGTCGAGAAGACGAGCTGAACTGAGGGAAACAACGCTCGCTGAAATGTACCAGCGACCGCTGGGTGTCATTTGACGAGCGCTGAATACATTACAACGGGCGCCGAAAGGTCAAAAAGATGGCAGATTTTCTGCCAAGCAAAATAGCAGAAACAGCGGTCGCTGTTTCTAATTCAGCGACCGCTGAAAGAGCGCCAGCGGGCGCTGTTGATTGCCCAGCGGGCGCTGAATCTGGGCAGTTCTATGGCGGTTACGGGCGACTTTGCTGAGGTATTTAGGCGAAGAAAAATAGGTTTTGGAGATCATCTTTCGCTGGAGAACTTCAAGGAGGGTGTAGGAGAGTTCCGATCCGAAGCCGACAACTTCGGAAGCACGTTCTAGTTCGATAGCCTTTTAGTATACTCGTAATGATTAATGTATTTCTAAGTTTGAATTTCTATTTCTAGATTATGCTTGCTTTAAACTTCATGTTTTCTTAAGAATATGGTTTGAGAATGTTAATCATCTTGTAGTAGAATTCTTATTTAAGTGTTTGTCTACTTGAATTTAAGATCTCATGCTTATTTGCTTTTACTTGTTTATGCTTTTACTTTAATTATAATGATGAACTAAATTTTCTAACTTGGATAATGATATGATGAATGAATAAGAGAACTAGCAAATTCTAGTACAAATTCAATACACTAGCATAATCTTAGAATCGTAACCCGACCGGGAGCGATCCTTTAAGTGAATTAAAAGTTATTTAAACGTGTGAAGTAACCTGACCGGGAACTTGACTTTCATGTGTAAAACGTATTGATTGAATCTTGAGTTTGTGAAATTATCTTAAGGTTTTGAGTATTATTATCCAAGTGCTTTTCTTACTTGCTATTTGCTTAAATTGTTAACTTTGCTTGTCGAACCAAATGAACCTAGGATTTAGTTGTATAACTTATGTTTCTAACTCTTTACTTTCACTTAAATTTTACTCTTTCGTTTCCTTGGATTGATACCGAGTCAACTACAATTGACCTCGGATTTTGACGAGAGACGCGCACGAAAAACGTCTAATCAAAATTGGCGCCGTTGCCGGGGAAACGGATAGTTTTGTTTAAGTGTTTGTTTAGTTTTAGTTTCGTATTTCCTTTAGATAATTTAGTTTACTTGTCTTGTTATTTGCTAATCTTTTACTTTGAGTGTGCATGGTCACTACAAGAAGTAAGGCGGCTAGTGAGCAACAAGGTTCATCTACCGAAGGAATGGAGAAGAATAAAGAAAGGGTTGAGGTTGAAGATGAAACCGGACAAGAAGCGTCGGGATTAAAGAAAGGTCAACCTTCCCAAGGACATGTTCTATCTCCTAATACACAAGGACCTCATCTACCTTTGGGAACTCCTCAAAATGACAACAATCAAGCGGGAGGAAGTAATTTACAGATTCAAATTCCTCAATTCAATGTACAAGCTCAACTTACTCCTTCAACACCTCTAAATCCACAAGATGAAGATCATCATTCTACTCCGCATACCGTGATGAGTCCTAATGTTGGAAATCAACCAAATATGATGAATCCTCAGATGATGAACCAACCACCGATGATGAATCCGAATATGATGAATAACATGGCTTATCAACCAAACTACGGGTATCCATTTCAGCAACCCGGAGTTCAAGTTAATCAAAACATGCAAGGGCAATTCCAACAACAATGGCCAAACATGGTGCCTAATATGATGCCGTATGGGGGTTATGGGATGCAACAAAATCAGTGGAATCAATATGGAAATCCAGCGGCTCGACGAGTTCAACAAGGAGACATCACAAGGCCTATTATTGGAGCAACTCCGGCATGTGTGGATTTACCGGAGGTGGTGAAGAATTATAAGGTGAATCCGATGGACTTTAATCAGCTACCGGAGTATCATGGAAATAATAACGAGGATGTGTTGAGATTCATCCGAGACTTCTACAACACCATTCATACCTTTCCGTTGAATGGTCTTCAAGAGGACGAGTTGAGATGTCGGTTCTTTCCGATGACATTGAAGGACAAAGCCAAGTCGTGGTGGATAGCTTTGCCACCAAACTCTCTACAAAATTGGAATTATATCTATGACGAGTTCATGAGTCAATTCTTTCCTCATCATAAGACGACGGAATTTAGGAATCAAATTTGCGGTTTTACAAGTCGTCCGGGAGAATTTTTCCATGAGATTTGGGATCGTTTTCAAGATTTGCTTCTTAAATGTCCTCACCATACTTTTACTCAGGTTTTACTTAACCAAATTTTTTATGATTCTTTGACAGATTCCTTACAAGGGTCCGTGGATAATCAAGCCGGAGGCGATATCACTTATCGAACTCCGGAGGAAATGGTTAATATCTATAAAACCATGGCTGGAAATTCAAGAAGGAAGAGTTCAAGGAGACGTGTGGTGAATGATGTCAAAGAGGTGGAAGCTAATAATCTCAACATTAGAATCGAGGAAATGTCAAAGGACATTAAAGAGCTGAAATTGGAGGACGGGAACCGAAAGACACAACTTCTTTTGAACCAAATGGAAGTGTGTACATTGTGTGGATATCAAGGGCATGGACCATCTACTTGTCCTATGTCTCAAATGCAAGCTCCGTTGATGATCGAAGGGCCTATGGTTGGAGAGCAATGAAATATGGCTTGTGTACCGTATCAACCACCGAGTGAAGGGGGAGCTACAAATGAAATGCAAGTTTCGGTAGTGCAACCATACAACAATCAAGGAGGTGTTCAACGGCTGAATTATGGGTATCAAAATCAATATCAACAAAGGCCTCAAACTCAAACATGGCAACCGAGGAATAATTTTCAGCAAGGGCAATCATCTTCACAATATCGAGCTCCTTATCAAATGTCGACTCAACAACAATCAACAACTCCACCACAAGCATCAGGATCTCAATTTGAAGAGTGGATCAAGAAATATGTCGAGAAAAACGACATGAGAATGGATAATCTTGAAGTTAAGGTTGGAGTATTTGATGCGGTGTTGAAAGGCATTAATACTCAAATGGGTCAAATGGCTACTACCTTGGGAAGAATGCAAGCAAAGGATGAAACCAATAGACTCCCAAGTAAACCGGCTCATGCTAAATCTATCACGGTTGTGAGCTCTGAAAAAGAGGTAGACAATAAAGTTGAAATACCGGAAGAAAAGGAAGTAATCGCTGAAAAAGAAGTTGTGAATGAGAAGGTTGAACTTCACAAGTCTAAATACCCTTATAAGCTTCCTATGAAAATTCCAAGTCAGCTTGAAATCAAAAGGGAAGGTGATCAATACAAAGGTGTATATGATTTGCTTGCTAAAGACAAAGTCAATGTTCCTTTATTAGAGAAAGTTAAAAATTTTCCTTCTTATGTCAAGTTTTTCAAGAAGCTAGCTTCTAATAAAAGAAAACTTGAAGAGAATGAGAAAGTGATTTTATTTGAGGGAGCTAGAGCAGTGATGCAATGTAAAGTGCCAACCAAAGAGAGTGATCCGGGAAGTTTTGTGATGAAGATGGTGATTGGAGCGGGAAATGAACTTTCCGGTATGTTAGATTTGGGAGCTGAGATTAATTTGATGCCGTCGGTAATTTTTGATAAGCTGAAGTTAGAGAACTTAAAACCGACGAGAATATGTCTCCAATTAGCCGATGGTTCGGTTCGATATCCTCGGGGTATAGTAGAAGATGTTCTTGTTGAAGTTGGAGGATTAATTGTGCCGGTAGACTTCGTGGTTTTGGATGTCGGAGGACCATCAGAAAATATTCAAGATCATTCTTTACTTTTGGGACGACCCTTCATGGCTACAACTAACACTTTGATCGATGTTAAGAAAGGCCAAGTTCAAATGTCGGTGTTAGGGGAAACGGTCTCTATCTCGGTAAGAAAGAAAAATATAACACAAGTAGCTATCGAGAAGAAAGAATGTGCAGAGGTTGATGTTATTCGAACATCTAAGATGATTTTGCTGGAGACCAAAAATAATGACGACAAGGTCAAATATGAAGTCGGAGGTGAAAAAGTTGAAAAGAAGAAAAGAGCATCTCGGTTCTTAGACTTGAGTGTGGGGGAAAACCATCGACTTAAAAATAATTCCAAGAAGTCTAGTAGAGCTGGAATGATGACTTTGGGCCTGGAAAATGAGTCGATATCTCCAAATATGAAAGTGCCTAAGAATGAACGAGTCGAAGAGAGTCGACTCAAGGGAATTGGTTTGTGAACTTGGAAATTGGAATAAGTCCAGCTCTGGACATTAAACTGAGCATGAATAAAGGCTATTGGACTTGGATGGACTCTGAAGGCGAAAGAATCGAAGAAACGAGTTGTAAAAGGGGAAAATCAGAGTGAAGCAAAATCAGCGCCCGCCATTTACTAACAGCGGTCGCTGGAGACCTTTCCGCGGGCGCTGATTTGTCAATTGCGGTCGCTGAAACGGCAAAAATCATGCAGAAGGTTTGCCCCGTTTTTAAGTACAAACAGCGGGCGCTGGTAAATCTTCAGCGACCGCTGAAATCGTTCAGCGACCGCTAACTAGGAAACAGCGGTCGCTGTTTTCGGAAAAATCAGAATTGAAAACAGCGGGCTAGGGCATAATCTTCTTTTCTATTTCACTCTTTTCTCTTTCATTTTCTTTGGCGATTTCTCTCTCGAAATATTATCAAATTCACTAAGATTTCTTCCACCAAATAACTTACAAATCATCTTGAGAATCTTGTTTGCAGGTTTTGGGGAATTTCATCGGCCAACTTTCAAGAAATTCGAGGGTTTTGAGTGTGCACGCAAGGTGTTCGATAGAAGTTCCGAATCAACTTTTCAAGTTTTTAACTCTTACAATGGTGAAAACTCGAGGAAATAAGGAAGCCCAAGATCCTCCACGACAATCTCAGCCCGCAAAGAAGAAAGGACGTGGTTCCGGAAGCACTTCCACACCGACGGGTCCTTTGGACATCTCCGATCAATATGGTGCTCCATTTCCTATTTTATATAAAGAAGAAGGCGAGGCGTATATGAGATTGACCTCCAAAACGGATCATGTGCTTCCTCGACCGATAGATTGGGAGCTAATGGAAAAGCTCAAGGTTAAAGAGGAAATTTTGAAGATATTCGACCACATGAGCCTTGATGATTTCTCGGAGATGGATTTTCGGTATTCAACGAAGCTGGGGCTAGAGATGCTTTGTACTTTCAAGATGATCGAGGAGAGGAATAAGCCGACGTATTGCACATGTCGTCTTAAAGGTCAAGAGATTGAGATTACGGAAGAAATGATGAATGAAGTGTTCAATTTCAGCACGGATCGACGATTCTTATCCGAAGAAAGAGACGAAGCTACTCTCAAAACTACACATTGGCATGAGCTAGCCGGGCCGGATGAGGAGTGGAAGGAAAATGGTCGTACTATTGCTTTTATTGATCCGATATTGTGCATCGTCCACAAGTTCATGACGTATAATGTTTTCGGAAAAACGGAAGGTAATAAGGTTAACTCTTTGGAGTGTACTTTTATTTATGCGGCGGTGCACGGATATGGCTCGACTCCTTTATGGAAAATATGGGGAGTGATGGATCAAGCGGCTCGAGGGAAGCGAGTTCGAGGATCATTGTTTCAATTTGCTCGACTTCTTGCAATTAAAAACAATATCATTGATAAACATGATGCCGGGGCATATGATGGGGAGCCGTGGGAAATTCCAAGACCTATAGATGTTGATGAGTTGGAAGCAATGGGTCTAATTCTAGCCGGTGACTTTGTTCCACACGAGATCCGAACTAAGGGCAAGAACGTATGGAAAAATTATAAAGATTTGAACACGGCTAGAATTAAGAAATGGAAGTTGGAGTTGGCCGGAAAGAGAGTGAGCTCTAGTTTGATGAGAGAGGCTCGACAAGAGGAGGAGAATCTCATGCTAGCAAGAGCGGGTTCTTCGTCGGGAGGAGGAAACAATGTAGTCGACGGGACGTCGACAAGAGATCCGGTGTGGGAGCAAGCTTGCACCGAGTATGAAGCACAAGGTAATCAAGATTCCGGGTGGACAAACTCGGGAATGGATTGGAATGATCAACAATATGAAGTGCCTCAAACCGGTAACTATTACTCGGATTCGGGACGGATGCATCCCGACGATCTCCAAGCAATAATGAATGCGAATGCATCGGCTTTTGAGGTGATAAATGCAAGGTTGGATCGAATGGCGCTTGACGACGCTACATGGACTAACCGAATGGCGGTTGAGAGGAGCTACAATGAGCAAGCGACCCGCCGGATTGTGAATGAAGCGATGGAGAACATGCGACAAGAGCAACGACAACTCTACGAGGCCTATGCTAGAGGAGGAGGCCAATTTCCACCCGACATGTGAGAGAGGTCGTGCTTGGCACGACTTAGGTATGTTTTCTTTTGTTTTTATTTTTGTCTTTGTATATATTGTGTTGGTGCTTATTTGTTTTATTTGATTTAGTATGTTCTTTTTCATTGTTAGTTTGTGTGTTTGGTTTAAATTACTCTTCTACGCTCAAAGAATTGTTTTGTCCCGAATGTGGTAGTGTTTGCATGGGATATGGTTAAGTTGTTACTTGAACTCATTTGGTTTGTTGGTTGTACCGCTTGTTAAGTGTCGAGAAAATGAGTATATGATATACATGAGTTTCTTTCCTTGCTATATACATGTGAGCTTTTGGGCCTATTTTTCTTGGAGTGTAATTATGATATTTTCTCGAGTTGTGAGTATGAGTTGATTGAGAAAGGATAATTGAACTTATTGTAGACATCACATGAATATGAAATTGCTTTGACTTTGTTAAGATTGGAAAATGACGTATGAGATTGCCTACGAATAACTCCACATTTTAAAATTCCCCAAAAATGACCGTGCCCGTCGAGGGACTCCCTAGTTAACCTTTTGAGCCTACATGGAGCTTTTTCTTGTAACCGAGAGTTTCCCGAGCGATGTGAGATTGTGAGTGTGTTACAAGTTGTTGTGAAGGTTAATAAGGGATATTGTGATGAATTGTAAATGTGTTTTCTCGTATAAAGGCGTGTATAAAAAAAGCTTACTCCTTAATAAATATCAAAAAAAAAAAACGAATACTCTTTGATTGTGTAAACAATTGACGAGGGAAGGAAAAAAAAAAAAAAAAAAAGCAAAAAAGCAAAAAAAAAAAAAAAATGAGAAAAAGAAGAAAAAGAGTAAAAAAAAAAAAGTAAAAAGCGGGAGTATTAAATATATTAGCCTATCGAGAGCATGTAGTTTATGATGTGTATTGATGTTATAAGGGGGGTTGAAGGATTTTCATTTGGTGTAGGAGGGTGATTGTGAGTACATTTGGTGTAGGAGGTTGGCGAGAGCGATTTACTTGATTTTATATTTTTCTTTCGATTTCCACCTATTACCCGAGCCCACCTAAATTGCAATCTCGTTCCGATTCTTGTTCTTCTTTGTCAAAGTATGCGGATTTTTTTGTGATGTATTGATTTTTATATTCTCAATTTACTTGTGAGTGATGACCATTTTATATTTTCGAGGGATTCATTTGGAGAGATAGGTGAGCTTGTGTGACATGTTATCATTTCTCTCATTTTTCTCGTTCATGGCAAGTGGTTGGATTGTGGTTCGTAGTGAGTTCAAGTAGGTGATTTGTGCAAATACGTTGTTGGATGATTTTACCTTGCTCGGGACTAGCAAGGATTTGAGTGTGGGGGGGATGATTTGTGTCATATTTGTGCGTTTTTCGGTTGTGTTTTTAGTGTTGAGTATATGTTGTGTTGTTTAGTTTTTATGTCTTTTCGTTGTGTTGGATGATTGTTTGTGTGTTGGATCTCACTTGGGTTGGAGTTGCATGTTTAGCAATGTTTCAGGTCGAAGAGTGAAGAAAAGTCGAAGAGTCGAGAAGACGAGCTGAACTGAGGGAAACAGCGCTCGCTGAAATGTACCAGCGACCGCTGGGTGTCATTTGACGAGCGCTGAATACATTACAACGGGCGCCGAAAGGTCAAAAAGATGGCAGATTTTCTGCCAAGCAAAATAGCAGAAACAGCGGTCGCTGTTTCTAATTCAGCGACCGCTGAAAGAGCGCCAGCGGGCGCTGTTGATTGCCCAGCGGGCGCTGAATCTGGGCAGTTCTATGGCGGTTACGGGCGACTTTGCTGAGGTATTTAGGCGAAGAAAAATAGGTTTTGGAGATCATCTTTCGCTGGAGAACTTCAAGGAGGGTGTAGGAGAGTTCCGATCCGAAGCCGACAACTTCGGAAGCACGTTCTAGTTCGATAGCCTTTTAGTATACTCGTAATGATTAATGTATTTCTAAGTTTGAATTTCTATTTCTAGATTATGCTTGCTTTAAACTTCATGTTTTCTTAAGAATATGGTTTGAGAATGTTAATCATCTTGTAGTAGAATTCTTATTTAAGTGTTTGTCTACTTGAATTTAAGATCTCATGCTTATTTGCTTTTACTTGTTTATGCTTTTACTTTAATTATAATGATGAACTAAATTTTCTAACTTGGATAATGATATGATGAATGAATAAGAGAACTAGCAAATTCTAGTACAAATTCAATACACTAGCATAATCTTAGAATCGTAACCCGACCGGGAGCGATCCTTTAAGTGAATTAAAAGTTATTTAAACGTGTGAAGGTCTTACCTGACCGGGAACTTGACTTTCATGTGTAAAACGTATTGATTGAATCTTGAGTTTGTGAAATTATCTTAAGGTTTTGAGTATTATTATCCAAGTGCTTTTCTTACTTGCTATTTGCTTAAATTGTTAACTTTGCTTGTCGAACCAAATGAACCTAGGATTTAGTTGTATAACTTATGTTTCTAACTCTTTACTTTCACTTAAATTTTACTCTTTCGTTTCCTTGGATTGATACCGAGTCAACTACAATTGACCTCGGATTTTGACGAGAGACGCGCACGAAAAACGTCTAATCAAAATTGGCGCCGTTGCCGGGGAAACGGATAGTTTTGTTTAAGTGTTTGTTTAGTTTTAGTTTCGTATTTCCTTTAGATAATTTAGTTTACTTGTCTTGTTATTTGCTAATCTTTTACTTTGAGTGTGCATGGTCACTACAAGAAGTAAGGCGGCTAGTGAGCAACAAGGTTCATCTACCGAAGGAATGGAGAAGAATAAAGAAAGGGTTGAGGTTGAAGATGAAACCGGACAAGAAGCGTCGGGATTAAAGAAAGGTCAACCTTCCCAAGGACATGTTCTATCTCCTAATACACAAGGACCTCATCTACCTTTGGGAACTCCTCAAAATGACAACAATCAAGCGGGAGGAAGTAATTTACAGATTCAAATTCCTCAATTCAATGTACAAGCTCAACTTACTCCTTCAACACCTCTAAATCCACAAGATGAAGATCATCATTCTACTCCGCATACCGTGATGAGTCCTAATGTTGGAAATCAACCAAATATGATGAATCCTCAGATGATGAACCAACCACCGATGATGAATCCGAATATGATGAATAACATGGCTTATCAACCAAACTACGGGTATCCATTTCAGCAACCCGGAGTTCAAGTTAATCAAAACATGCAAGGGCAATTCCAACAACAATGGCCAAACATGGTGCCTAATATGATGCCGTATGGGGGTTATGGGATGCAACAAAATCAGTGGAATCAATATGGAAATCCAGCGGCTCGACGAGTTCAACAAGGAGACATCACAAGGCCTATTATTGGAGCAACTCCGGCATGTGTGGATTTACCGGAGGTGGTGAAGAATTATAAGGTGAATCCGATGGACTTTAATCAGCTACCGGAGTATCATGGAAATAATAACGAGGATGTGTTGAGATTCATCCGAGACTTCTACAACACCATTCATACCTTTCCGTTGAATGGTCTTCAAGAGGACGAGTTGAGATGTCGGTTCTTTCCGATGACATTGAAGGACAAAGCCAAGTCGTGGTGGATAGCTTTGCCACCAAACTCTCTACAAAATTGGAATTATATCTATGACGAGTTCATGAGTCAATTCTTTCCTCATCATAAGACGACGGAATTTAGGAATCAAATTTGCGGTTTTACAAGTCGTCCGGGAGAATTTTTCCATGAGATTTGGGATCGTTTTCAAGATTTGCTTCTTAAATGTCCTCACCATACTTTTACTCAGGTTTTACTTAACCAAATTTTTTATGATTCTTTGACAGATTCCTTACAAGGGTCCGTGGATAATCAAGCCGGAGGCGATATCACTTATCGAACTCCGGAGGAAATGGTTAATATCTATAAAACCATGGCTGGAAATTCAAGAAGGAAGAGTTCAAGGAGACGTGTGGTGAATGATGTCAAAGAGGTGGAAGCTAATAATCTCAACATTAGAATCGAGGAAATGTCAAAGGACATTAAAGAGCTGAAATTGGAGGACGGGAACCGAAAGACACAACTTCTTTTGAACCAAATGGAAGTGTGTACATTGTGTGGATATCAAGGGCATGGACCATCTACTTGTCCTATGTCTCAAATGCAAGCTCCGTTGATGATCGAAGGGCCTATGGTTGGAGAGCAAGGAAATATGGCTTGTGTACCGTATCAACCACCGAGTGAAGGGGGAGCTACAAATGAAATGCAAGTTTCGGTAGTGCAACCATACAACAATCAAGGAGGTGTTCAACGGCTGAATTATGGGTATCAAAATCAATATCAACAAAGGCCTCAAACTCAAACATGGCAACCGAGGAATAATTTTCAGCAAGGGCAATCATCTTCACAATATCGAGCTCCTTATCAAATGTCGACTCAACAACAATCAACAACTCCACCACAAGCATCAGGATCTCAATTTGAAGAGTGGATCAAGAAATATGTCGAGAAAAACGACATGAGAATGGATAATCTTGAAGTTAAGGTTGGAGTATTTGATGCGGTGTTGAAAGGCATTAATACTCAAATGGGTCAAATGGCTACTACCTTGGGAAGAATGCAAGCAAAGGATGAAACCAATAGACTCCCAAGTAAACCGGCTCATGCTAAATCTATCACGGTTGTGAGCTCTGAAAAAGAGGTAGACAATAAAGTTGAAATACCGGAAGAAAAGGAAGTAATCGCTGAAAAAGAAGTTGTGAATGAGAAGGTTGAACTTCACAAGTCTAAATACCCTTATAAGCTTCCTATGAAAATTCCAAGTCAGCTTGAAATCAAAAGGGAAGGTGATCAATACAAAGGTGTATATGATTTGCTTGCTAAAGACAAAGTCAATGTTCCTTTATTAGAGAAAGTTAAAAATTTTCCTTCTTATGTCAAGTTTTTCAAGAAGCTAGCTTCTAATAAAAGAAAACTTGAAGAGAATGAGAAAGTGATTTTATTTGAGGGAGCTAGAGCAGTGATGCAATGTAAAGTGCCAACCAAAGAGAGTGATCCGGGAAGTTTTGTGATGAAGATGGTGATTGGAGCGGGAAATGAACTTTCCGGTATGTTAGATTTGGGAGCTGAGATTAATTTGATGCCGTCGGTAATTTTTGATAAGCTGAAGTTAGAGAACTTAAAACCGACGAGAATATGTCTCCAATTAGCCGATGGTTCGGTTCGATATCCTCGGGGTATAGTAGAAGATGTTCTTGTTGAAGTTGGAGGATTAATTGTGCCGGTAGACTTCGTGGTTTTGGATGTCGGAGGACCATCAGAAAATATTCAAGATCATTCTTTACTTTTGGGACGACCCTTCATGGCTACAACTAACACTTTGATCGATGTTAAGAAAGGCCAAGTTCAAATGTCGGTGTTAGGGGAAACGGTCTCTATCTCGGTAAGAAAGAAAAATATAACACAAGTAGCTATCGAGAAGAAAGAATGTGCAGAGGTTGATGTTATTCGAACATCTAAGATGATTTTGCTGGAGACCAAAAATAATGACGACAAGGTCAAATATGAAGTCGGAGGTGAAAAAGTTGAAAAGAAGAAAAGAGCATCTCGGTTCTTAGACTTGAGTGTGGGGGAAAACCATCGACTTAAAAATAATTCCAAGAAGTCTAGTAGAGCTGGAATGATGACTTTGGGCCTGGAAAATGAGTCGATATCTCCAAATATGAAAGTGCCTAAGAATGAACGAGTCGAAGAGAGTCGACTCAAGGGAATTGGTTTGTGAACTTGGAAATTGGAATAAGTCCAGCTCTGGACATTAAACTGAGCATGAATAAAGGCTATTGGACTTGGATGGACTCTGAAGGCGAAAGAATCGAAGAAACGAGTTGTAAAAGGGGAAAATCAGAGTGAAGCAAAATCAGCGCCCGCCATTTACTAACAGCGGTCGCTGGAGACCTTTCCGCGGGCGCTGATTTGTCAATTGCGGTCGCTGAAACGGCAAAAATCATGCAGAAGGTTTGCCCCGTTTTTAAGTACAAACAACGGGCGCTGGTAAATCTTCAGCGACCGCTGAAATCGTTCAGCGACCGCTAACTAGGAAACAGCGGTCGCTGTTTTCGGAAAAATCAGAATTGAAAACAGCGGGCTAGGGCATAATCTTCTTTTCTATTTCACTCTTTTCTCTTTCATTTTCTTTGGCGATTTCTCTCTCGAAATATTATCAAATTCACTAAGATTTCTTCCACCAAATAACTTACAAATCATCTTGAGAATCTTGTTTGCAGGTTTTGGGGAATTTCATCGGCCAACTTTCAAGAAATTCGAGGGTTTTGAGTGTGCACGCAAGGTGTTCGATAGAAGTTCCGAATCAACTTTTCAAGTTTTTAACTCTTACAATGGTGAAAACTCGAGGAAATAAGGAAGCCCAAGATCCTCCACGACAATCTCAGCCCGCAAAGAAGAAAGGACGTGGTTCCGGAAGCACTTCCACACCGACGGGTCCTTTGGACATCTCCGATCAATATGGTGCTCCATTTCCTATTTTATATAAAGAAGAAGGCGAGGCGTATATGAGATTGACCTCCAAAACGGATCATGTGCTTCCTCGACCGATAGATTGGGAGCTAATGGAAAAGCTCAAGGTTAAAGAGGAAATTTTGAAGATATTCGACCACATGAGCCTTGATGATTTCTCGGAGATGGATTTTCGGTATTCAACGAAGCTGGGGCTAGAGATGCTTTGTACTTTCAAGATGATCGAGGAGAGGAATAAGCTGACGTATTGCACATGTCGTCTTAAAGGTCAAGAGATTGAGATTACGGAAGAAATGATGAATGAAGTGTTCAATTTCAGCACGGATCGACGATTCTTATCCGAAGAAAGAGACGAAGCTACTCTCAAAACTACACATTGGCATGAGCTAGCCGGGCCGGATGAGGAGTGGAAGGAAAATGGTCGTACTATTGCTTTTATTGATCCGATATTGTGCATCGTCCACAAGTTCATGACGTATAATGTTTTCGGAAAAACGGAAGGTAATAAGGTTAACTCTTTGGAGTGTACTTTTATTTATGCGGCGGTGCACGGATATGGCTCGACTCCTTTATGGAAAATATGGGGAGTGATGGATCAAGCGGCTCGAGGGAAGCGAGTTCGAGGATCATTGTTTCAATTTGCTCGACTTCTTGCAATTAAAAACAATATCATTGATAAACATGATGCCGGGGCATATGATGGGGAGCCGTGGGAAATTCCAAGACCTATAGATGTTGATGAGTTGGAAGCAATGGGTCTAATTCTAGCCGGTGACTTTGTTCCACACGAGATCCGAACTAAGGGCAAGAACGTATGGAAAAATTATAAAGATTTGAACACGGCTAGAATTAAGAAATGGAAGTTGGAGTTGGCCGGAAAGAGAGTGAGCTCTAGTTTGATGAGAGAGGCTCGACAAGAGGAGGAGAATCTCATGCTAGCAAGAGCGGGTTCTTCGTCGGGAGGAGGAAACAATGTAGTCGACGGGACGTCGACAAGAGATCCGGTGTGGGAGCAAGCTTGCACCGAGTATGAAGCACAAGGTAATCAAGATTCCGGGTGGACAAACTCGGGAATGGATTGGAATGATCAACAATATGAAGTGCCTCAAACCGGTAACTATTACTCGGATTCGGGACGGATGCATCCCGACGATCTCCAAGCAATAATGAATGCGAATGCATCGGCTTTTGAGGTGATAAATGCAAGGTTGGATCGAATGGCGCTTGACGACGCTACATGGACTAACCGAATGGCGGTTGAGAGGAGCTACAATGAGCAAGCGACCCGCCGGATTGTGAATGAAGCGATGGAGAACATGCGACAAGAGCAACGACAACTCTACGAGGCCTATGCTAGAGGAGGAGGCCAATTTCCACCCGACATGTGAGAGAGGTCGTGCTTGGCACGACTTAGGTATGTTTTCTTTTGTTTTTATTTTTGTCTTTGTATATATTGTGTTGGTGCTTATTTGTTTTATTTGATTTAGTATGTTCTTTTTCATTGTTAGTTTGTGTGTTTGGTTTAAATTACTCTTCTACGCTCAAAGAATTGTTTTGTCCCGAATGTGGTAGTGTTTGCATGGGATATGGTTAAGTTGTTACTTGAACTCATTTGGTTTGTTGGTTGTACCGCTTGTTAAGTGTCGAGAAAATGAGTATATGATATACATGAGTTTCTTTCCTTGCTATATACATGTGAGCTTTTGGGCCTATTTTTCTTGGAGTGTAATTATGATATTTTCTCGAGTTGTGAGTATGAG
Source organism: Euphrasia confusa (assembly GCA_954870475.1). Taxonomy (NCBI): domain Eukaryota; kingdom Viridiplantae; phylum Streptophyta; class Magnoliopsida; order Lamiales; family Orobanchaceae; genus Euphrasia; species Euphrasia confusa. Next base: position 15,842,655 of record OX940955.1, read on the forward strand.
TTGATTGAGAAAGGATAATTGAACTTATTGTAGACATCACATGAATATGAAATTGCTTTGACTTTGTTAAGATTGGAAAATGACGTATGAGATTGCCTACGAATAACTCCACATTTTAAAATTCCCCAAAAATGACCGTGCCCGTCGAGGGACTCCCTAGTTAACCTTTTGAGCCTACATGGAGCTTTTTCTTGTAACCGAGAGTTTCCCGAGCGATGTGAGATTGTGAGTGTGTTACAAGTTGTTGTGAAGGTTAATAAGGGATATTGTGATGAATTGTAAATGTGTTTTCTCGTATAAAGGCGTGTATAAAAAAAGCTTACTCCTTAATAAATATCAAAAAAAAAAAACGAATACTCTTTGATTGTGTAAACAATTGACGAGGGAAGGAAAAAAAAAAAAAAAAAAGCAAAAAAGCAAAAAAAAAAAAAAATGAGAAAAAGAAGAAAAAGAGTAAAAAAAAAAAGTAAAAAGCGGGAGTATTAAATATATTAGCCTATCGAGAGCATGTAGTTTATGATGTGTATTGATGTTATAAGGGGGGTTGAAGGATTTTCATTTGGTGTAGGAGGGTGATTGTGAGTACATTTGGTGTAGGAGGTTGGCGAGAGCGATTTACTTGATTTTATATTTTTCTTTCGATTTCCACCTATTACCCGAGCCCACCTAAATTGCAATCTCGTTCCGATTCTTGTTCTTCTTTGTCAAAGTATGCGGATTTTTTTGTGATGTATTGATTTTTATATTCTCAATTTACTTGTGAGTGATGACCATTTTATATTTTCGAGGGATTCATTTGGAGAGATAGGTGAGCTTGTGTGACATGTTATCATTTCTCTCATTTTTCTCGTTCATGGCAAGTGGTTGGATTGTGGTTCGTAGTGAGTTCAAGTAGGTGATTTGTGCAAATACGTTGTTGGATGATTTTACCTTGCTCGGGACTAGCAAGGATTTGAGTGTGGGGGGGATGATTTGTGTCATATTTGTGCGTTTTTCGGTTGTGTTTTTAGTGTTGAGTATATGTTGTGTTGTTTAGTTTTTATGTCTTTTCGTTGTGTTGGATGATTGTTTGTGTGTTGGATCTCACTTGGGTTGGAGTTGCATGTTTAGCAATGTTTCAGGTCGAAGAGTGAAGAAAAGTCGAAGAGTCGAGAAGACGAGCTGAACTGAGGGAAACAGCGCTCGCTGAAATGTACCAGCGACCGCTGGGTGTCATTTGACGAGCGCTGAATACATTACAACGGGCGCCGAAAGGTCAAAAAGATGGCAGATTTTCTGCCAAGCAAAATAGCAGAAACAGCGGTCGCTGTTTCTAATTCAGCGACCGCTGAAAGAGCGCCAGCGGGCGCTGTTGATTGCCCAGCGGGCGCTGAATCTGGGCAGTTCTATGGCGGTTACGGGCGACTTTGCTGAGGTATTTAGGCGAAGAAAAATAGGTTTTGGAGATCATCTTTCGCTGGAGAACTTCAAGGAGGGTGTAGGAGAGTTCCGATCCGAAGCCGACAACTTCGGAAGCACGTTCTAGTTCGATAGCCTTTTAGTATACTCGTAATGATTAATGTATTTCTAAGTTTGAATTTCTATTTCTAGATTATGCTTGCTTTAAACTTCATGTTTTCTTAAGAATATGGTTTGAGAATGTTAATCATCTTGTAGTAGAATTCTTATTTAAGTGTTTGTCTACTTGAATTTAAGATCTCATGCTTATTTGCTTTTACTTGTTTATGCTTTTACTTTAATTATAATGATGAACTAAATTTTCTAACTTGGATAATGATATGATGAATGAATAAGAGAACTAGCAAATTCTAGTACAAATTCAATACACTAGCATAATCTTAGAATCGTAACCCGACCGGGAGCGATCCTTTAAGTGAATTAAAAGTTATTTAAACGTGTGAAGGTCTTACCTGACCGGGAACTTGACTTTCATGTGTAAAACGTATTGATTGAATCTTGAGTTTGTGAAATTATCTTAAGGTTTTGAGTATTATTATCCAAGTGCTTTTCTTACTTGCTATTTGCTTAAATTGTTAACTTTGCTTGTCGAACCAAATGAACCTAGGATTTAGTTGTATAACTTATGTTTCTAACTCTTTACTTTCACTTAAATTTTACTCTTTCGTTTCCTTGGATTGATACCGAGTCAACTACAATTGACCTCGGATTTTGACGAGAGACGCGCACGAAAAACGTCTAATCAGTAAACCCTGCAGGTGGAATTTATTCCGCATAATAATTAAGGTTGAATGGTACTAGTCTCGGATATAAGAGATGAATAAATTAATTAGCAATAAATTAATTTTATTCATGGATATTTATATCTTAAATACACGGAATAAATAATACTACCGGAGAAATATTATTTGATATAATATTGTTTAATATTGGAAGTGCAATTAATTTATATAGTGGAAAATAAATTAATTAATATTAATGGGATTAATAGATTTGGGCTTGGCCTCAAATTAATCATTAATATTGGAAGCCCAATATTCCACCTCCTTAAGATCCCCTACGTAGCCTATAAAAGCACTACATGGTCTTCTCTATTCTCATAACTTGAAGATCACAATTCTAGAGAGAGAAAGTAGAGAGGGAGATCCATGGAGTTCGGAGGATCGTCGCCCACCCGACGTTCGAGCTAGTGCAAGGAATACGTGGGAAGGTCTCAAGGTCTTCATAGATCTCGTTTCTCCGTACAACGAGAACAAAGGTAAAATCGTTGAACCCCATCGATGATTTTAATTGATTATTCGTATATGCATATGAACGAAGATCCGAGGGACGAACGAACCCCGGAACGAGGATGAACCGGCGGTGGTGGTCGAAGACCACCGGACCACGGTGGTTCGGATCCCCGTGGGGATCGTGCGCACGAGGGTGGCGATCGATGCCCTAGGGCTCGATCGCCGGGCGCGCAAGGAGAAGCCCCGGTTGGTGCCGGGGCGTGCGATCGACGCTCGGTCGATCGCTGGGGGCAGCCGCGGGCTGGTGCCGCGGCAGGCGCCCCCTCCTCCATCGGCGGTGGCGGTGAGTCGCCGGACTCACCGCCGGGGGCTGCTACGAGCAGCCCCGGGGGATGCACGATGCATCCCCATGCGATCGCCCACCGCGATCGCGAGCCCCTCGCGGGGCTCGGCTAGGGTTTGCCGTGGGTTCATCCCACGGCGGCTACTTTGGCCGGGCTCCGGTTTCGCGAGGTGGTTCGCGGTGGTTTCCGGCGAAGGGATTTTGATCGGGGTTATGTTTTCGCAAATCCGTTAACCCCGGGATATCGATTTCCAACAGTCCCACATTGTATTTGAATGGAAAGGGGAACTATATTATAAGTGTAGGGAACTACTCCACCTTGTACTAATTAGTTTTAGGATGGAACCTCCCTACATGTCACGGGTTTCCCTTTCTCATCTTTGCGCGCTAGTCCTGGGACCGCACTCACACACCTCCTATTTCAACATGGTCTCAGATCCATGTGGCTTCTGTTGCTTCTGTTATGTCCCATCAGTTTGGCGTCCATTGTAGTGACGTCAGGGCACGTGGTGGTTGCTCAGTCAGGGGGGTCGACCATTGTTGATGTGGGACCGATTTGTCTAGGGCTCACAAGTGAGGGTGTGTGTTAAAGTTGTGTTGTTGTGGTCGCTTGTGAGATGTCTCACATTGGATTTCAGTGGAAAAGGGGACTATATTATAAGTGTAGGGAGCTACTCCACCTAGTACCAATTGGTTTTATGATGGAACCTCCCTACGGGTCCCGGGTTTCCCTTTCTTCATCATTGTGTTGCTAGTCGTGGGATGACACACACATCTTATTTCAACATCTGTATAAAATGTATTTTTCACAGATCTGTATAAAACTTCTTGAAGTTGTTGTATTGGAATTGACTTTTTGTGTTCGTGTGCTTTGCATATCTAAGCTCCATCAACTGATCGATTAATTAGGTAAATATTTTCAATTTTTTTGTTGAGTAATTGGTGATTTTTTTCGAATTCGAATCGTTTCATATTTAATGCTACTGATATGGATATCTTATTGCAATATAGTATAATTGAGATTAATAATGTTGGATATAGTATGTTAGAAGTATTGATTTCTAAATTATTATATATGTATGCAAATATTGAAATTATGTTATTGATTACTTTTAATAGTGTAGACTTGTTGAAGAATATATATGTAGGTATGTTAGAAGTTTTGATTTCTATATTATTAAATATGTAGGCATATATTGAAATTTTGTTATTGATTACTTCTAGCAGTGTAGTGTAGGGTTATTTAAGAAAATGTATTGAAATTAGAATAGGAATGTTAATTCTATTTTGAAGGAATTACTTAAACGAAATAAGCAATTCGATGAAATTAAATTAGAAGACTTACTTGTCTTCGATGCGAAAACGTAAATCGAACGGATCTAATTCTCTTGTTGCGTGTTGTTTCTCGTGCTACACAGTGTCTACAGCACTCTCCCGATTGGAGTGTTGAATTGTTCTTCACAATCTAAGAACTCCCAATGATATTCTTCTTTGTTATACAATTTTTTTTGTTCTTCCTTTTCTTTTGCGTCAAATTCACTGTGTGCATTTTTATCAATCTGTATAATTTATATGAATATACAATTATACAGATAACTGCTCACTTTTAACCGCAACGGGAGTTTTGGATATATATATATATATATATATATATATATATATATATATATATATATATATATATATATATATATATATATATATTATATAATGAATTAAAATACTTTTATTATAATTTTTTAGCGGGTCGGGTCGAGCACACGGGCGACCCTAATCCCAACATATTTTTTTATATAGTTTAGCTAAAGTGTTAAATTAGAATGGATCGAAATTGGATGAATGCAAGTCGCATAAGCACTGGATATGAAAATGGAATTGAACAATTGTTAAAATTCGCTAAAAAAACATCGACCAGAGCCAGATGGAAAATATCTATGTCCTTGCATCAATTGTTTGAATGGGAGAAAATCCGAGAACATCTTATTTGTGATGGGATCGATAAGAGTTATACAATCTGGATATGACATGGTGAATCGTTAAACGCTCCAATGAAGTCAAATGAATCAAACAACAAACATTGGGACAATATATTTGAGGATATGATTCGTGATATTGGAGTCCAATATTTTTATCAGTCGAATATTTATGATGATCTGAAAAATGACTCAGAAATACCTTTGTACTCGGAGTGAAAAAATTTCACACGCTTGTTAGCAGTGTTGAAATTGGTGAATGTGAAGGCAAGAAATGGATGGACTGATAAAATCTTCACCGAATTTTTGGAGTTATTGAAAGAAATGCTTCTAGAAGACAACAATTTGCCAAATCGAAATTACGAGGCAAAAAATATATTATGCCTGATGGGTATGGAGTACAAAAAATACGTGCCCGCCCAAATGACTGTATATTGTACTGAAAAGAGTTTAAAGCGTTGAATAAGTGCCCTCGATGTGGTCTATCACGGTACAAAGCGAAGTATGAAGATTGTAGTGGTGATAAAAATGGTAAGACGGGTCCTCCGACGAAAGTGTTATGGTATCTTCCAATAATACCCAGATTCAAATGATTGTTTGCTAATGGTGTAGATGCAAAAAAAAAACTTACATGGCATGCCAATGGAAGAAAATGTGATGGAAAACTTCAACATCTTGCTGACTCTTCAAAGTGGAAGAAAATGTTGGAATTTGATATCCCGGGTTATTTAAAATTATGCGGAAACCAATAACCCGATCAAACCCTTCGCCGGAGATCACATGAACGCCGACTCACGCGCCGGAGCTCGACCGAGGAGACCACGTACCCGAAGGCACGCGGCTGCCCCCCCAGCCGAACCCCCGCGAGCGGGGTTCACGCGATCGAACGATCGTGTCTCACGCGATCGATGGGCGAGGCTGCTCCCAGCAGCCCCCGCGGGGAGTCCGGCGACTCGCCGCCGCCTGGAGGTTCCCCCACCATCGAGGTGGGGAGGGGACGGCACCAGCCCGCCCCCAGCGATCGATCCTTGTGATCGATCGCAAGCCCTCGGCCCAGCCGAGGGTTCGACCTCCGCGCGCCGCCAAACCCTAGCGGGCGATCCCGCGGTCCGGTGGCTTCACCACCACCGCGTGATCGTTCGTCTAATCCGGGTTCGACTTTTCCGGATCTTCGTTCTACGGTATTCTCGATAAATCCAAATCAAAATAATATCGAGGGGGTTTAGATATTATACCTTCGATTCGTTGTTCGAAGAAACGAAATCAAACACCTTTGAATCTTCCCACGTATTCCTTGCACTTCGTTCGAACGTCGGGTGGGCGACGATCTATCGAACTCCTATGGATCTCCTTCAACTCTCTAAAACTATCAAATAATGATATTCTTGTCTTATAATTTATGAAGGCCATGTAGTGGTTTTATAGGCTACGTAGGGGATCTAAAGGAGGTGGAATATTGGGCTCCTAATATTGATGATTAAATTGAGCCCAGCCCAAATCTATTAATCCTTATCAATATTAATTTTATTTATTTTCCACTATATAAATAAAATTGTACTCCCAATATTTACCCATATTATATCGAATAATATTTCTCCGGTTAGTATTATTTATTCCGTGTATTTAAGATTTAAATATCCATGAATAAAATTTATTTATTGCTTAATAAATTTATTCATCTCTTAAATCCGAGAATAGTACCACTCAACCTTATTTATTATGCGGGAACAAATCCACTCGCGAGGTTTACATAATAAATCCTTATGAGCTCATCTCGGGGATATTATCAACCCTTCCGGGATACACTGTCCCTTCAAGAATTCACGGCATGTCATATATAAAATATAGTGACCCAACTTAACCGGTAATTAACCCAATAATTAAATCGGTTAATTCCTTTGGAAAATCAAAGTCACTCATATTAAATATACACACCAGCAATTGTTTCGGGGATTAAGAATAAAATACTCCGAGACTTAAATCAATTATCACAGAGCAATCCTAATTGATAAGTCTCAAGCGATCCGCTCAATACACCAAGTGTACAAGTGTGATAAAATAATTAAGACAAATTATTTTCTCTCTCACACAACGACTATACCGATGGATTGGTCCGTGTCCATCTAGGTCGTGAGCAACTGTTCGATTAAATACGAGTAACCGATAGTATGATCTTCTGTGTGGGCCCGACACACCATACTAACTACAACGTATAAAATCCAGGACTATATTTTGCATTTATTTAATTAATAATAATTAAAAGCAAATGAATGTTTATTATTAATAGGTAAATGAAAGTGTACAAGGAGTTCAGAATACTCAAATCTAGACATTAAGTATACTACTCCATCAGAAAATTGATCGTTTGTTTCCACATTTTGGTAACGAAGATAGAGACCTTCGGCTTGGACTTGCTACTGGTGGAATGAGTCCATATGGAAACTTGAGCACTAATCACAGTTCGTGGCCAGTTCTTCTTGTGATATAAAATCTACCCTATTGGTTGTGCATGAAACATAAGTATGTTTTGTTATCTATGATGATATCTAGGTGATGCAGCCCAAGAGTCGTCAATGATACAAGACCCGGTGCGAGTTTCAACGAGGTACGTATCACTAGGCCAAAACAATCAAGAAATTATATCCATGTTTATCTAAGTCCCTTGATTGAAGACTTGAGAATGTTGTGGGAAGGATAGAGGTGTTTGACGGGTACTACCAACAAAGTTTCAATTTGCGTGAAATTTTATTTTGTACTATCAACGACTTCCCGGCATATGGAAATTTGAGCGGGTACAGTGTCAAGGGGCATCATGTCTGCCCTATTTGTGAAGACGAAGACACAAGTTTCATACAACTAAAACATGAAAGAAATACTGTTTAACACTCAACATCGAAGGTTTCTGAGGCGTAATCACCCATATGTATCGTAGATTGAAGAAAGCTTTCAATGGATATCAAGAAGATGGAATTGTGCCTACACCATTGAATGTAAAACAGGTTTATGATCGTGTGAAACACATCGACACTATATTTGGAAAGACCCAAAAGAAGAGCACTGTGAAAAATGTATGGAAGAAGATGTCAATCTTTTTTTATCTTCCATATTGGAGTGATCTAGATGTTAAACATTGCATGGATGTTATTTGGTGGCTTTTTTTCTTTAGTCAGAATTAAACTGTTTAATCTTTGACGCTACCGTCGTGGAATAGCGTAAAATAGTATTTATAAGTCTTAAAACTATTCACTAGTGAGTACTAGTAGCAAGCATAAGGTCGATCTCACGAGTAGGTAATTAGCATATAGTTTTCTCGGCTTTTGTTGCTCAATTTGGTTGTCACGTTTATAAAGAGTTTTGTTTCGGGAGCAGTTGGGCACTGCCGAACCGTGGTCACCTTTACTACTTAACAAAAAATAAACAAATAACTTATATTAAGTAACAGAAAATAAACAAGCATAAAACTCGCCCAGCTATAACTACTAAATGTAAACTTAACAGAATGCTCAATTAACAGAATTGACTAAACAGAAGATAAATCAAATAAATAATAGAGTATTCAGGCATTAACTCGCCTAACTTCCCATGTGATCAAGTATTGCCGTTCATTAGTACGCATATCATTTTGCTAACAGTTTCATCCTCCGGTTATAGGCCCTAAATATTAACGTCCCTATATTGTCACGCACATTAATACCCTTGGCCCTTATTCACTCTTATGTTTAAAGTCCTACTAGATCTCTCCATGTAAGTCCCCTTATGTTGACCAATTCGACACTATGTGACCGCATGAGCCTAAGTTTATCATCGCTTTTAACTACTAAGTAAACTCAGAATGGCCAATAGCATGCCTGGACAGATCCGAGTCATACGACCACATCTCCAGGAACACGTTGTACTTCGCGGACGCCCAGTCTCCCGGTCACGTTGATCCACGTGTTGGAGTTGTGTACTTAATGTCTAGATTTAAGTATCGGAAAACTCCCGGTCATAGCATTTAACCTATTTAATTAATAGACAATTATTTGCATTTAATTATTATTAATTAAATTATGCAAAATATAGTCCTGGATTTTATACGTTGTAGTTAGTATGATGTGTCGGGCCCACACAGAAGATCATACTATCGGTTACTCGTATTTAATCAAACAGTTGCTCACGACCTAGATGGACACGGACCAATCCATCGGTATAGTCGTTGTGTGAGAGAGAAAATAATTTATCTTAATTATTTTATCACACTTGTACACTGGGTGTATTGGGCGGATCGCTTGAGATTTATTGATTAGGATTGCCTTGGATAATCAATTTAAATCTCAGAGTATTTTATTCTTAATCCCCGATATTATTACGGGTGTGTATATTTAATATAAGTGACTTTGATTTTCCAAAGGAATTAACCGATTTAATTATTGGGTTAATTACCGGTTAAGTTGGGTCACTATATTTCATATACGACATGCCGTGAATACTTGACGGGAAAGTGTATCCCGTAAGGGTTGATAATATCCCCGAGATGAGTTCAAAAAGAATTATTATGTAAACCCTGCAGGTGGATTTAATCCGCATAATAATTAAGGTTGAATGTACCTATTCTCGGATATAAGAGATGAATAAATTAATTAGCAATAAATTAATTTTATTCATGGATATTTAAATCTTAAATACACGGAATAAATAAATACTACCGGAGAAATATTATTTGATATAATATGGGTAAATATTGGGAGTGCAATTTTATTTATATAGTGGAAAATAAATAAAATTAATATTGATAAGGATTAATAGATTTGGGCTGAGCTCAATTTAATCATCAATATTAGGAGCCCAATATTCCACCTCCTTTTGATCCCCTACGTAGCCTACAAAAGCACTACATGGCCTTCATAAATCACAAGACAAGAATATCAATATTTGATAGTTCTAGAGAGTTGAAGGAGATCCATAGGAGTTCGATAGATCGTCGCCCGCCCGACGTTCGAACGGAGTGCAAGGAATACGTGGGAAGATTCGAAGGTCTTCAAAGGTGTTTGATTTCGTTTCTCCGCACAACGAATCGAAAGGTAAAATCATAAACCCTTTATATGATTTCATGTGAGTTAATTGTAGCATATACATGAACACACGATCCGGATAAACGTACGAACTTCGGGGACGGGGATTCGAGATCCCCGGCGAAGATCGAGGAACCCTCAATGGGATCGAGGGTGGCGGCCGAACCCTAGGGTTCGACCGCCGGCGCGCGGACAAAGGGAGGAGCCCCGGCTGGACGCCGGGGCATGGATCGACCTTTGGTCGATCACCGGGGTTCGCCGTGGGCTGTGATTCTATGTGCTTTATTACTTGTATGCATGCTATATGTGTTTACTTTATGCACTAGATAGCATATCCCTTTATTGTAAAAAGCTAAGTGGGAGAGGGGATGGAAACATTCCCATGGTCTCCATTACTGTTCTCTTGGTGACTCTTATGGACTTTTGAAGTTCGTATAGACGAGTCATTGGAGGAGAATTCTTGTAATTCCTTTTACGAGAAACATTGATCAAGTTTATCAAACAATGCCTAATTTGTCTTTTTGAAACTGACTTCAAGTCGACTCATTCTCACCCCGGGGAGTGGAATGGAGCCAAAGCCACTTGGTCATGTGGATGACACAAATTAGAGACCTTCGTACCATTCTTTGATAGGTGGATCGATTGTCTGCTCGGCTCCCTCATTTATGAGAGATAGGGCTGTTCGCATGGTGAATCACTGGTTAGAAACTTCGAGTTTCACTTATGATTCTCCGCGTCTTGATTTGCGAGAATTCAATGGATCGAGTAAAAGGATGTCAATTGTAAAAGTCTTTTGGTATAGTAAACGTCCACACTATCGTGGTTTGCTATAATGAATGGGATTTTGGAACGATTGATGTAGACAGTTTTAGAAGGGAGTAAGGGATACATATGTTAACGTAAACGTCCACACTATCGTGGCTTGCGGTGATATGCGACTCCCAAACAAACTTCTTGGTACTGAGTAATGGTTTACACTTAGGTACGCTTCATAGTATTCTTCCCATCGAAGTAACGCTATTTATGATGTACGACCAAAGCAAATCTAATTGCAAAATCATTTGAGTGGGTAAACGTCCACACTATCGTGGCTTGCCTTACCTGATGGGATTTTAGACGTAATTAGTAATTTAATGATATTATTTGAGGGAGATAATATCGGATATTAAATTAATTGTTTGTTTATATGTGCTTATAGGTTTAGAGAATTACTATGAATCCACTTTCGTTGATACTTGAGGAATTCAACGCACTGGTTCCATACTGTGTTGAATGGAAAGAAGAGTTAGACATTACTCAGACTGTAAAGGAGTACAAAGGCGTACTCAGTGAAACTTGTCCTCCTAGACCTACTATTAACTCAACTGATGAGGAAATAGTTGACTTTGAAAAGTGGGATAATGCTCATGCATTAGCCGCTAATCATGATGTCATGCTTAAACTCAAGTTGATGTTTGGACATGATGTAAAGGCTAGAAAAGAGGCGATGAGGATACTCATAAAGATCAGTTGCTTCGAGGAAACGCTTGAACACGTTTTTGAGATGATGGATCTTTTAGACGAGTTGAAACAATCGCAAGCTCTTATAGCCAAGGCCAAAGGTTTCGAACCTAAGGGCATACATAAGGAAAGGGAGAAGAAGACAAGGGGATCCAGTGGTCCTAAGGGACTTGGACCAAAGGGCGGGATAAAGAAGCCTTCTGGCAAATATCCCCAAGGGAAGCAGTCTGAGTACTGGGGGTCTATATCTTGTCCTCTCAAAGGTACGAATTTTTCTTTAGTCGTAAAACATAGTCAGCGGTATTATCTACCTGAATTCTGGTGTGTAGATATGGAACCACTGACGGTATGTGCATTCCAAATGCAGGGGTTCCAGAAAACCCGGCGACTTAGAAAAGAAGAGTTCGAGTCCACATGGGCGAAGCTATTGAGGAAGCAGCGGTTGCAGTAAAAGACATTTATCTTTTTCGATAATTATAGGATTTCATTTCAAGCTTATTGCTTTATGTACCTTTTATTTTAGAAAGAACTTTTGTTCTGGTTTTCTATTATTAATGGATATTTTATTTCTTTAATCATTTGATGGTTTGGATAAGAAATAATGGTGATATCTATTCTGGTACATTAGATAGCAATATATGAATGATGAACCCTTAGTCTACCACGATGCAACAAACCGATATGTATAACTTGTTTTACTCATCAGATATATTTCCTTATTAATCATTATACTTGTGAATTCTTGTACTTAGTAATATTTATTCAAATAAGGTTCAAAGGTCGAAATTGATTTGATCAATTATAGTTGAAGGAATGGACCTTCCGACCTAAGAACTAAATTTGGAAGATAATACAGCTAAGTGGACCTTCTAAAGGGTGGAATTCGGAAAAGTATTAAGAATGATCAAAGATGATATATGCAGACATATGTGTAATTAGAAAGGTATGAGTAGTTCCTTTTAGGAATACTCGAAGATGGATTAGAATACTGTTTACGGGCAGAAAATCCTAACAGGAAATTCACCCGCGAACGTATTGATATTTTGGGGATTGAGAGAACAAATAAGGAAATAATGAAAGCCTCTAGTATTAAATTCAAAGAGTCTTTCTTGGGAATTGTGCTTGTCCTTTACAAATGAGGAAATTCGACTATTTATAATACACAGATTAGGGTTTCTATACATGGGCTTGGGCCTAGATTACATGGGCTTTTTCATAGATAACTACAAGTATTATTCCTTGTATTAGGGGAAGATCCCCGTTATACCCCCGTAACATGATGCCCCTGACCCGGTCTGACTCGAGCGGGTTACTTTGGCTCGCTAATATGATATACAGGCGGCCTGGGGTCGAGTTGGAAAACCGCCGGTCTTGACGAACGAATCCTGCCCGTTTCTTTATCAACACGCGGCCAGAAAAGCAAGTAACTCCAACTCTGTATATTTCGGGGAAGTTCCTGCGGACAGAAAAGTCATGAAGTGATTAAAGATGTTCGCGGTGCATCCGCATTGATGGTGTCCGATGATGTTCGGCCTCTGTGACATGGTGATCGCATGTGGTCGCTGATTAGGTGTCTTAGTCTCCTCGTTAATTGGGCTATCTCTGGTCTGGTCTGGACTTGGGCCGTAATCCGATCATAATGGGCTTTGCGAAAATGGGGAACAACAAATACTTTATGTGCCATAAAAGCAAAGTGTTTTTCAGTTATCACAAAGCTATTATGGGGAACCTTCAAAGTATATCCGTTGGTAGTCTGCGACTTGTTCGCAGAGGCTATCACCTATCTAAACAACACATGGCATATATCAAGGATTGGGATTTAAGTCTCAAAGGACTGCACCATACACTGATGTGTAGAAGTGGTGTGTCAGTAATAAGAAATGGAATTCTAATGGTAAAAGAACAAGTTTATTCGGAACCACCTATGTTCTATGGATATTTCTGGATACAACGGCACATTCAATGTGGTTGTAGGATATCCTAGAAGAACAAGTAATTGTATGATCAATAGTACTATGAACCAGAAGGGCGTCTACGCCCGGTTCTTAGAGGAAGACTATTAGGTGAACTACAATGCCCTAACTGACAAAGGTACTTTGAAATGAGATAAAAGGAAAGACTGAGAACCAGCCTAACCGAGTAGTACACCACTAAATGCACCTAATGTTATTACTATTATACACCAGAACGCCATTGCAGTGGGAGGTTGTTAAGCAACCAGAGATGTTTATAAGGCTAGAGGAGTTTTGAACTCTGGATCTAGTAAAGATGAAATCAATCCCTGGCTCTGCATATTGCAGTGGGAGGTTGCTAAGCAACCGGAGATGTTCATAAGACTGGAGGAGTTTTGAACTCTGGATCTAGTAGACATGAAATCGATCCCTAGTTCTGCATACGGGGCAGTACTAATCTGAATGTACCTACTTGGATAGCAATAAATATTATTGTTAAGAGGCAAGACCATTTAGAAGTACAAGCTTAGTGAATTATTACAAAGCTGTAAATTGTGGAACTTGCGAATTGATGAGATATTCCATTAGATGGATTCATCAAAAGGCATAGACAAGGAAAGGTGTATTGGAGACGTAATGGAAACAGGGTGGTGTTTCTCGGAGTTTTGTGTAGATAACGCTTCATCGTTGGCAACAATGTAAAAGTGTTGTCAGACATAAAATAGAGGTTGTCTAAATAAATCGAAATATAAGATTAAGATGAAGTTAGATCATGTTCTTAGAATCTTCGATCTCTAGATAAGAACATTTGTACTTCTCTTAAGATATCTTATGCGATTATGGTTTGTTTTAAACATGCATAATTCTGAGAAAGGTTATTACCTTTCGGGAACAGAATGCATCTATCTAAAGGTATGTGTCTTGGACACATGAAGGAGATAGATATAGACAAAGCAGTCTCCTACACTTCGAGTGTGGAGAGCTTTGTAGATGCAGTGTTGTAAAGCAAGAACCTGATATCAACTATGCGGATAGCATAGTGGGAGGATATCAAAGTAATCTGGATAAGAGATATTCGAATGCTGTAAAAGTACTTGGAAGTACTAGATTACCAAGCAAGACGAAATCTTCTTGGATTTCAAATTCTCAAATCTCAAATCAGAGAAGGACCAGTGTAAGTCGATATCAGGCTATGTGTTCACTTTAAAAGAGGTGGAACCTAAAGATAAAAGAGTGATAAGCATGATGCTTCTCGGACTCTATCATAAACCGAATAGCAGCCTCAGAGGCAGCGGAAGTTTTGGTTGGGTTCCGGAATGACCTCTGAGCTTGGATATGATTCTTGGTTCACCAAAGGCTATGTATATAGCGGTGCATGGTAAACTGGAAGAAGTCATAAGTTCAAAAGGTGATGATAACACATAGAGCAAGTACCACCTGATTCGAGTCATCGTCTAGGGAGACGACGCAATAGTCACCAAGATAACTTCAGAACGACAACCTAGATTGCTCATTCACATAGTAGTTCTGGGAAGTATAACTTAAGCACGTGATGAGTATGGCAGTCGGGAGTTTGGAGGAAATGACTAGACCTTATTACAAGTGGGAGATTGTTGGAGTTGTGTACTTAATGTCTAGATTTAAGTATCGGAAAACTCCCGGTCATAGCATTTAACCTATTTAATTAATAGAAAATTATTTGCATTTAATTATTATTAATTAAATTATGCAAAATATAGTCCTGGATTTTATACGTTGTAGTTAGTATGGTGTGTCGGGCCCACACAGAAGATCATACTATCGGTTACTCGTATTTAATCAAACAGTTGCTCACGACCTAGATGGACACGGACCAATCCATCGGTATAGTCGTTGTGTGAGAGAGAAAATAATTTATCTTAATTATTTTATCACACTTGTACACTGGGTGTATTGGGCGGATCGCTTGAGATTTATTGATTAGGATTGCCTTGGATAATCAATTTAAATCTCAGAGTATTTTATTCTTAATCCCCGATATTATTACGGGTGTGTATATTTAATATAAGTGACTTTGATTTTCCAAAGTAATTAACCGATTTAATTATTGGGTTAATTACCGGTTAAGTTGGGTCACTATATTTCATATACGACATGCCGTGAATACTTGACGGGAAAGTGTATCCCGTAAGGGTTGATAATATCCCCGAGATGAGTTCAAAAGGAATTATTATGTAAACCCTGCAGGTGGATTTAATCCGCATAATAATTAAGGTTGAATGGTACTATTCTCGGATATAAGAGATGAATAAATTAATTAGCAATAAATTAATTTTATTCATGGATATTTAAATCTTAAATACACGGAATAAATAAATACTACCGGATAAATATTATTTGATATAATATGGGTAAATATTGGGAGTGAAATTTTATTTATATAGTGGAAAATAAATAAAATTAATATTGATAAGGATTAATAGATTTGGGTTGGGCTCAATTTAATCATCAATATTAGGAGCCCAATATTCCACCTCCTTTTGATCCCCTACGTAGCCTATAAAAGCACTATATGACCTTCATAAATCACAAGACAAGAATATCAATATTTGATAGTTCTAGAGAGTTGAAGGAGATCCATAGGAGTTCGATAGATCGTCGCCCACCCGACGTTCGAACGGAGTGCAAGGAATACGTGGGAAGATTCGAAGGTCTTCAAAGGTGTTTGATTTCGTTTCTCCGCACAACGAATCGAAAAGTAAATTCATAAACCCTTTCTATGATTTCATGTGAGTTAATTGTAGCATATACATGAACACACGATCCGGATAAACGTACGAACTTCGGAGACGGGGATTCGATATCCCCGGCGAAGATCAGGAACCCTCGATGGGATCGAGGGTGGCGGCCGAACCCTAGGGTTCGACCGCCGGCGCACGGACAAAGGGAGGAGCCCCGGCTGGACGCCGGGGCATGGATCGACCTTTGGTCGATCACCGGGGTTCGCCGTGGGCTGGTGCCACGGCGGAAGAACCCCAGCCCTCCTCGTCCGGCGGCGTCGCGGGCTGAAGCCCTCGGCTGGAGCCGAGGGGGCGATCGAACCTAGGGTTCGATCGCCGGGTGAGCTGCGGGTTTACCCGCAGCGCCTCGTATCAAGTTGCGGGGTTTCCCGCAGCGGCGATGCGGGGAGGATCGAACCCCCCGCGAGCAGCGAGCCTTGAGCTCGCTGCGGGGATGCCTCGCGCATCCCCAGCGATCATCGCGAGATGATCGCGAGCCCCGTGCGGGGGCTCGGCTGGACGCTCGCGGCCTTCGGGCCTCGCTGGGTGTTCGGTCGGGCCCCGGCTCGTGCGGTGGTTTGCGTTCGGATCTCCGGCGATGAAGGATTTCGGTCGGGTTATTATTTTCCGCAAATTTTAATAGCCCGGGACATCGATTTCCAACACCACGTACTTGTGTGTTAAGTAAGTCGGGGTTTCCACTGGCCACTGTAGGATTGCCCAAGTCCCTAACATGCTCAATTATACTACCCTGTTGAATCAGGAACGAAACTAAGCTAGTTGTTGTCATCACTAAGCTTCTCGGCAAATCACATCTCACGGTTGGTCATGTTCTATCTTTGCCCAGATACAAACAGATTAGATACTCATGATATTAAACGAAAATTAAATAAGAAAGGAATTACGACGAACTATATTATGCATTAAAACGGGAAATTTTTCAAAGGAAAATAAACAACTAAGTACGAAATTAAAAGCAAGAAAACATAAAGATTGTTTTTGGCCCGTAGGCTTGATCAGAAATAAACGCTGGCGAGTATGATAGCTCACGCGGCTGTCGTCTTCGCTGCTGGTCAGGTAGGGTTTCTTCTCTTTGTGCGCGTTCATCCGTGTGTTCTTCATCAGTCACTCCTTATATAGACGGGTTTGAAAGTGATAAGAGACGTGTGGGGTATATACCTCTAAGTCCAGACGAGAGTCCAACTTAGAATGATCTCTGAACCTGGTCGCCTTTGAAGACTCCACAAGTTTCAGGACTCTGGGTACACCGCATGCCCAACGTTTCGTCTCCGTCAATTGTCGCTCTTGCCCATGTGCTTTCTTCTCTGAC
The DNA here is from genome assembly GCA_954870475.1 of Euphrasia confusa. Lineage (NCBI taxonomy): Eukaryota > Viridiplantae > Streptophyta > Magnoliopsida > Lamiales > Orobanchaceae > Euphrasia > Euphrasia confusa. The sequence goes on from OX940955.1 coordinate 15,860,253, forward strand.
TGCCTTCTCCTTTCTCGAGGTAGCGGACCATGTGCGGTACTTGATCGTCCTATAGTCTTGCTCCACCTGTTGACGTTGTCCCTGCTTGCTCAACTCCTCTTGGACCTTTTCGTCAGACCGGCTGGCTCCACGAGCTCACTTGAATAGGAAGGTGATTTCCTTGCCTCTTTCACACAGTGTGCTCCTCTTTCCACACCTTTCTTGCCCACGTTGATGGAGTAGTATACTTAATGTCTAGATTTAAGTGATCTGAACTCCTTGTACACTTTCATTTATCGATTAATAAATAAACATTCATTTGCTTTTAATTATTTATAATTAAATATATGCAAATTATAGTCCTAGATTATACACGTTGTAGTTAGTATGGTGTGCGTCGTCACACGGAAGATCATACTATCGGTTACTCGTATATAATCGAACAGTTGCTCACGACATAGATGGACAAGGACCAATTCATCGGTATAGTCGTTGTATGAGTGAGAAAATAATTGGTCTTGATTATTTTATCATACTTGTACACTTGGTGAATTGGGCAGATCTGCTTGAGATTTATCGATTAGGATTGGCTTCGATAATCGATTTAAATCTCAGAGTATTTTATTCTTAATCCCTGATATTATTGCAGGTGTGTGCATATAATATTAGTGGCTTTGATTTTCCAAAGGAATTGATTGATTAGAATAACCAGTCAATTACCGGTAAAGTTGGGTCGCTGTATTTTATGTATGACATGCCGTGAATTCTTGACGGGAAAGTATGTCCCGATAAGGGTCGATAATATCCCCGAGATGAGCTCATAAGGAATTATTATGTAAACCTCGCGAGTGGATTTGTTCCCGCATAATAATAAAGTTGAGTGGTACTAATCTCAGAAATAAGATATAAATAAATTTATTAAGCAATAAATAATATTTATTCATCTTAAACATACGGAATAAATAATACTACCGGAAGAATATTATTTGATATAATATGGTAAATATTGGGAGTGCAATTATATTTATATAGTGGCGGTAATATATAATTCATGAATTAATTAATAGATTTGGGTTTTAGCTCAATTTAATTAATTTATGGGAAGCCCAATATTCTACTTCCTTAAGGTCCCCTACGTAGCCTATAAAAGCACTACATGGCCTTCATAAATCATAAGACAAGAATATCAATAGTTGATAGTTCTAGAGAGTTGAAGGATGCTGGAAATCGACATCCCGGAGTCGTCGAGAAACGCGGAATATTGACAACTCCGATCGAAATCCCGCCACCGGAAAAATTCCAGGTCGCCGGACGCGGGGAGAAGCCCCGAACGATCACCCTCCGCGAGCAAGGCCGCTGTGATCGATCGCATCTCATGATGGCGTGAGGGGCTGTTCAAAATAGCCCGTTGGACGTGCCTTGAACCCTCGCCGGAACAACCGAAGCCATCCCCGAAGGAACTCCCAATCGAGCCCTAGCCGCGGACGAGCCGCTGCTGCTCGTACTCGCGTCCAGGCGAGTCCTAGGGTTGCAGCCGTGCGACCCCGCACGCAACCCGCGGATCCGCTGCGGGAAATCCCGCAGCCCGCTGCCTGGGCATACGAGGCGGCCGCTTGACCCCCCAGGCGGCCGCTTGCCTGGGCAGTCAAGCCCTAGTCGCGATCCGTCGCCGTTGGGTCGCTCCAGCCGCGGTGGTCCGGTGATCTTCGATCACCACCACCCAGCTCGACCCCGGTGAGGATCCCGAACTTCGGATCTTACTTTCACGTTATTTTCACGATAATTAAACATTAAAATCATCGAAGGGGTTTCAACGATTTTACCTTTGTTCTCGTTGTGCGGAGAAACGAGATCTTTGAAAACCTTGAGACCTTCCCACGTATTCCTTGCACTTCGTTCGAACGTCGGGTGGGCGGCGATCCTCCGAACTCTATGGATCTCCTTCTCTTCTTTCTCTCTCTAGAATTGTGATCTTCAAGTTATGAGAATAGAGAAGACCATGTAGTGCTTTTATAGGCTACGTAGGAGATCTTAAGGAGGTGGAATATTGGGCTTCCAATATTAATGATTAAATTGAGCCCAAGCCCAAATATATTAATCCATTAATATTAATTATATTTATTTTCCACTATATAAATATAATTGCACTCCCAATATTTTACCATATTATATCAAATATTATTATCTCTCCGGTAGTATTATTTATTCCGTGTGTTTAAGATATAAATGTCCATGAATAAATTTAAATTAATTGCGTAATTAATTTATTCATCTCTTGCATCCGAGACTAGTACCATTCAACCTTAATTATTATGCGGAACAAATCCACCTGCAGGGTTTACATAATAATTCCTTAAGAACTCATCTCGGGGACATTATCAATCTTTATCGGGACACACTTTCCCGTCAAGAATTCTCAGCATGTCATACACAAAATACAGTGACCCAACTTTGCCGGTAATTGACCAGATATTCTAATCGGTCAATTCCTTTGGAAAATCAAAGTCACTAATATTAAATGCACACACCCGCAATAATATCAGGGATTAAGAATAAAATACACTGAGACTTAAATCGATTATCTAAGGCAATCCTAATCGATAAATCTCAAGCGATCCGCCCAATACACCAAGTGTACAAGTATGATAAAATAATCAAGACCAATTATTTTCTCACTCATACAACGACTATACCGATGGATTGGTCCTTGTCCATCTAGGTCGTGAGCAACTGTTTTGTTGTAGTTTTTGGTTACTGAAAGATGTAGAGGCTTGGATAAATATTGAATCGCGTAGCAACGCTTTCCTTAAAGAGTATTTCGACCCTATAAGCCTGGGTATCACGAAATACCTCGTAGGATAAGACAATATCGACACTCGAGTCTTAGGCTTAGAACACGAGCAACTTATGGAACTTTATGTATTATTTGTTGCTTCAAAGCTCTCAATTTCGTAGGTGATGTTGTGTGTATTCAGAAAATGAATTCCACTCCCTTATATAGGTTTTAGACACCCCTTCCTTTGAACATAAGCACCCTTTAGTTGAATAGGTGCCTTTTAGTGAACACACCCTCTCACTAAGCATCTATTCATGTTGTTTTGCATGGTTATTCATGCAATTTCAAATTTGCATACAATATATGATATTAAATCATTACTTAGCCATGCAAACCATGCAACTACGAGATTAAACTCGACATGCATCAACATGCTTATTCAAAGTATTAATCCGTATCAATTTTATATGAACGTGTACTCCACACTTCTCCAAATTCATATTCTATTGACTAGGATTAATCCGAAGCCTTGAATGATTCCAACTACATTAAACGGACAATGATTTCACTTAAATCATCAACATGTTTGATTATATACGAGCAACCGATAGTATGATCTTCCGTGTGACGACGCACACCATACTAACTACAACGTATATAATCTAGGACTATAATTTGCATATATTTAATTATAAATAATTAAACTCAAATAATTGTTTATTTAATTAAATAGATTAATGGCAATGGATCGGGAGTTAATATCACTTAAATCTAGACATTAAGTATACAACTCAATCAATCTCCCACTTATACTAAGGTCTAGTCTTTTCTTCCAAACTCCCGACTCCCATACTTTTCACGTGCTTAATATGCATTTCCAAGAAGTGCCTTGTGAAAGAGAAATCTAGATTGTCGTTCCGAAGTTATCTTGGTGACTACAGCGTCGTCTTCCCTGACGATGATTCGTATCAGGTGGTACTTGCGCTCTATGTGTTATTTACACTCATGGACTTGTGATTTCTTATAGTTTGCCATAGCACCGCTATTTACATAGCATTTGGTTAACTAAGGATCACATCTAAGTCCCAGAGGTTATCCCGGAGCAACACCAGAACTTCCGCTGCCTCTGAGGCCTCTATTCTTGGTTACCCATGGCAGAGTCCGAAAAGCATCGTGCTTATCACTCTTCCATGTTAAATCTCCTCCTCCTTTAATAGTGAAACACATAGCCTGATATCGACTTACACTGGTCCTTATTTGATCAGAAATCTAAAAGAGTGTAATCCAAAAAAAAATCTCGTCTGCTCCGTAATCCAGAACATAGAGTACTTCGAAAGTACTTTTTAAATGTTCATTACAGCAGTCGAACATTCCTTTCCAGGATTACCTTGATATCCTCCAACTATACTAGTCGCATAGCAGATATCAGGTTCTCGTTTTCAACATCGCATTTATCAAACTTTCCACACTCCAAGTGTAGGAAACCACTTTCATTGCTTCTATCTCCTTTTGGGTTTCAAAACACATGTCCTTAGATAGATGTGTTCCGTGTCTGAAAGGTAACAAACCTTTCTCGGAATCTTGCATGTTAAAACGAACCATAATCATATCTATGTAAGATGTCTAGGAGAAGTACAATGTTCTTTCCTAGAGATCCAAGATCTCAAGAATATGTCCAACTTCTTCCTTTATCTTTCATAATGATTTATCCAGACAACTATCATTTCATGTCTGATTACATCTTTACATTGTTACCAATGATAAAATGTTATCTACATAAAACCTGAGAAACATCACCTAGTTTCCATCGCGTTTCCAATACACACGATTCGTCTATGCTTTGATGAATCCATAAAATGGACTATCTCATCAATTCGCAAGTACCACGATCTTAATGCTTTGTTCCAATCCATAAATGGATTAACTAAGCTTGTACTCTAAATGATCTCGCTTCTTAGCAATCCTTATTGCTCTCCAAGAAGGCACATTTAGATCTAGTACTGCCTTCATGTAGATCCAGGGATCGATTTCATGTATACTAGGTCCAGAGTCCGAAGACTCTCCTAGTCTTATGAATATCTCTGGTTGACCCACAACCTCCCACTACAACGGCATTCCGGTGTATAACCAGTAATAACAGTAGGTGCAGTTAGTGGTGTACCGCTACTCGGTTCGGCTGGTTCTAAGTCTTAATCTTTCTCTCATTTCAAAATGTATCACGTCACTTTGGGCTCGTGGTTCATCTAATAGTATTCCTCTATGAACCGGGCGTTAGAACTTATAACGTCCTTCTGGTTCATAGTACTATTGAACACACATCTTTTGTTCTTTTAGGATATTCTACAATCGCATTTAAATGCGCCGTTGTCTCCAAGACATATCCATAGAACATATGTAGTTCCGTATAACTCATGCTTTTACTATCTATAAGAGTTCCATTTTTTATTTCCGACTCACCACTTCTACACAAGAGTGTATGGTGTAGTCTCTTGGGATCTAATCCCAATCTCTGATTAGTATGACATGCATTCCTCAGACAGGTGCTTGCCTCCGCGATCAAATCGCAGGCTTCTAATGGATATACCTTGAAGGTTCCCCACAATAGCTTTGTGTCCATTGACTTGTCAAAACACTTTGCTTTTGTGGCACATCAGGTATGCTAATCCATTTTTCGAGTAATCATAAAATGAAGTACTCGTACCTTATTGTCTGAGTAGACATAGGTCTGCATACATCAGAGTTAATCAATTCCAATACTTGTCCGGATCTTATATCCTTTCCAAAGGATTGCTTAGTTATGTTATCTTCCAAATTAGATTCTTAGGTCGGAAGGTCCACTCCTTCAACTTAATTGATCAAAATATCAATTTTCGACCTTTGAAATTCTTATTTGAATAAACATGACTTAGCATAAGAATCCACAAGTATACATGATTTATTACAGAAATATCTCTTAAAAGTAAAACGAGTTATATAAAACGGTTCGTTGCATCGTGGTGGACTTAGGATTCATCATTTATATATTGCTAGCTAATGTACCAGAATAGATAATATCATTATTTCTTCTTATAACCATCACATGATTAAAAGAAATAAAATATTCATTCATTACAAATCCAGAACAAAGTTCTTTCTAAAAGGAAAGGTACATAAAAGCAATAACTCAAAATGAAATCCTATAAAAATGTCCTCCACTGCAACAGCTGCCTCCTCAACAGCATTGCCCATGTAGACTACGATTTCTTCTTTTCCAAGTCGTTGGGTTTCCTGGAACCCTCGCATTTAATGCGCACATCGTCAGTGGTTCCATATCTACACACCAGGTTCTGGTAGATAATACCACTGACTATGTTTTCACGACTAAAGAAAGATTTCGTACCTTTGAGAGGATAATCAGACTTCCAGTACCCAGACTGTTTGCATCGAGAACACTAGCCTATTGGCTTTCTCTCCCCATCTCGTGGTCCAAGTAGATTAGGACCACTGGGTTTCTTTGCTTGCTTTTCCTTTCCCCCCGGTTTTGCCCCTAGGTTCGAAACCTTTGGCATTGGCTACAACAGCTTGCGATTTCCATCTCAACTCGTCCAAAAGGTCCATCATCTCAAAAACGTTTTTCAAGCGTTTCCTCGAATCGAATACGAGCGATCGCGAGCCCCAAGCGGGGGCTCGGCTGGGCGCGCGCGGGTTTTCTCGCGTGGCGCGTTCGGTCGTGCCTCGGTTCGCGTGATCTCTCCGGAGATGGGTTTTTGATAGGGTTATTGGTTCCGCAATTATTTTGATGACCCGGGATATCGATTTCCATCACACGTATCACTTGACCACAAAACCAAAAATGTGCCCTCCCAGACACAAAATAAAGTAAAAACAAACTAACGACTCAAAATACTCCAGTAGAGGTGCATACACATAATGTTTCGCGTATCAGCACAAAAGGGAGTTGTATTGATCCTACTCCACCCTCAGTGGGAGAGGAGACTTACATCAGTAACTCTAAATGTCTTGAATTATTTATTGATGAAAATCCTCAACGTATGGTTTCCATCAGGGAGAGTTCATGACGGGGCTTCAATTTTACATGGTGTGCCATTATCCGAAGAATTGGTAAAGGTTGTGGTTGAGGAGGTTCGAAATGCCAATGCTCCAGTCCCTACTCAGGAGAATTGGTAAAGTCCTGTGCCTACTCAGGAGGTTCACATAGTTGGTCAAGCAGTCGGTGGTTTCTTGCGTGGCCAAGACATCTTGTAAAGACCATATCTTCTCATAAGGTATGTTATTCCTTTTTTTTGTTCTAAAAGATCACATCTTGTGAAGACCATATCTTCTCATAAGGTATGATATTCATTTTTTTTTTCTAAAAGAAAATTATGTTTTTATGAGAAGATGATATCCTCATGAGTATCCTTTATGAGTATCCTCATCGCCTCTTGTCTAGCCGCTACGTAATGTCTAAACATCTCCTTGAGTTTGAACATGATATCAAAATCAGTTCTTTCCTCATCAGTTAAGACATTGGTAGGCTCGGGATGACAAAGCTCACTGAGTACAAACGTGTACTCTTTAACAGTCTAGGCAATGTCCAGATCTCTATTCCAATCAATACATTCAGGGACCAAAAAAAATCCTTAAGTATCACAGAAAGTAGGCTCAAAGTCATATCCTAATCTATGAGCACATATAACAATAAACAATTGATTTAATCTCCGATATTATCTCCCTCAAATAATATTATTAAATCACTAATCACATCTAAAATCCCATAAGATATGGCAAGCCACGTGGTGTGGACGTTTACCTACCCAAACGATTTAGCAAATAGATTTACTTCGGTCATACATCACTTATAGCGTAACTTCGTGGGGAAGAATACTATAATGCGTATCTAAGTGTAAACCATTACTCAGTACTAAAGTAAATCGTTTGGAACCGCTACATCACCGCAAGCCACGTGGTGTGGACGTTTACGATGATTTCACAATTCTTCACAATTCCTTATAACTGTCTACATCAATTAATCCAAAATCCGTTAGTATAGCAAGCCACGTGGTGTGGACGTTTACTACACCAAGAGACTTTTATAATTGACTCCCAATTACTTGATCCATTCGATTTTCGTAAATCAAGACGCGGAGAATCATAAGTGAAACTCAAAGTTTCTAACCAGTGATTTGCTGGGAATCGATATCCCGGATTACCAAAATATGCAGAAACCGATAATCCGATCGAAATCCCGTCGCCGGAAACCGCGAACAAGAGCACCACGATGTCCGGAGCTCGACCCGAGCATCGCCGCGGGATGAACCCGCGGCCGAAACCCTAGCCGAGCCCCACCGCGAGCTCGCGATCGCGTTTGATCGCGTGGGGCTGCTCCGGCAGCCCCGGGCGGTGAGTCCGGCGACTCACCGCCATCACGGGAGGTGGGGGGAGCCACCAGCCCGCGGCAGTCCCCCCGGCGATCAAGCGAGGGCTCGATCGCCCCCAGCCGCGGCTTCTCTCCGTGCGCCACCGCCGGCCAGGGAGGACCGAGGAGGTCGTCTGCCGTGGCGCCAGCCCACGGCGACTCCCCAGCGATCGACTTCACATCGATCGCATGCCCCGGCGTCCAGCCGGGGCTTCCCTTTGGCTGCGGTACCGGCGGTCGAACCCTAGGGTTCGGCCGCCCCTTTCGATCCTCGCCGGGGATCTCGAATCCCAGTCCCCGAGGTTCGTCGTTTTCCCGGATCGTGCGTTCATGTATATATCACAATATAATTCACATAAAATCATAGAAGGGGTTTATGATTTTATACCTCGATTCGTTGTGCGGAGAAACGAAATCAAAACGTTGAAGACCTTCGAATCTTCCTACGTATTCCTTGCACCTCGTCCGAACGTCGTGTGGGCGACGATCTATCGAACTCCTATGGATCTCCTTCAACCTTAATTATTGTGCGGAACGAATCCACTCATGAGGTTTACACAATAATTCCTTATGAACTCATCTCGTGGATATTATCAACCCTTCCGGGATACACTTTCCCGTCAAGTATTCACGGCATGTCATATATAAAATATAGTGACCCAATTTTACCGGTAATTAACCCAATAATTAAATCGGTTAATTCATTTGGAAAATCAAAGTCTCTTATATTAAATATACACACCCGCAATAGTATCGGGGATTAAGAATAAAATACTCTGAGATTTAAATCAATTATCAACGGCAATCCTAATTGATAAATCTCAAGCGATCCGCCCAATACACCAAGTGTACAAGTGTGACAAAATAATTAAGATAAATTATTTTCTCTCTCACACAATGACTATACCGATGGATTGGTCCGTGTCCATCTAGGTCGTGAGCAACTGTTTGATTAAATACGAGTAACCGATAGTATGATCTTCTGTGTGGGCCCGACACACCATACTAACTACAACGTATAAAATCCAGGACTATATTTTGCATAATTTAATTAATAATAATTAAATGCAAACAATTGTTTATTATTTAACTAGGTTACATGCTATGACCGGGAGTTTACCGATACTTAAATCTAGACATTAAGTACACAACTCCAACAATCTCCCACTTGTACTAAGGTCTAGTCATTTCCTCCAAACTCCCGATTCCCATACTCATCACGTGCTTAAGTTGTACTTCCAAGAGGTACTATGTGAATGAGCAATCTCGGTTGCCGCTCTGAAGTTATCTTGGTGACTACTGCGTCGTCTCCCTAGACGATGACTCGAATCAGGTGGTACTTGCTCTATGTGTTATCATCACCTTATGAACTTATGATTTCTTCCAGTTTACCATGCACCGCTATATACATAGCCTTTGGTGAACCAAGAATCATATCCAAGCTCAGAGGTCATTCCGGAACCTAACCAAAACTTCCGCTGCCTCTGAGGCTGCTATTCGGTTTATGATAGAGTCCGAGAAGCATCATGCTTATCACTCTTTCATCTTATGGTTCCACCTCTCTCAAAAGTGAACACATAGCCTGATATCGACTTACACTGGTCCTTCTCTGATTTGGGATCTGAGAAGATGTAATCCAAGAAGATTTCGTCTTGCTCCGTAAGCCAGTACTTCGAAAGTACTCTTACAGCATTCGAACATCTTTTGTCAAGATTACCTTGATATCCTCCCACTACGCTAACTGCATAGTTGATATCTGGTTCCTGTTTTTCAACATTGCATCTATAAAGTTTTCCACACTAGAAGTGTAGGAAACCGCTTTGTCTTTATCTATCTCCTTCATGTGTTCAAGACACATACCTTTAGATAGATGTATTCTGTTTCTGAAAGGCAATAACCTTTCTCAGAATTATGCATGTTTAAAAACAAACCATAATCGTTTAAGATATCCAGGAGAAGTACAATGTTCTTATCTAGAGATCGAAAGATTCCAAGAACATGATCCAACTTACTCTTAATCTTATGTCTCGATTTATTTAGACAACCTCTATTTTATGTCTGACAATACTTTTACATTGTTGCCAATGATGAAGTGTTATCTACATAAAATTCCAAGAAACACCACCTTATTTCCATTACGTCTCTAATACACCTTCCTCGTCTATGCCCTTTGATGAATCCATCTAATGGACTATCTCATCAATTCGCAAGTTCCACGATTTACAGCTTTGTAATAATCCATAAAAATATCTACCAAGCTTGTACTTCTAAATGATCTTGCTTCTTAACAATAATTCTTATTGCTATCCAAGTAGGCAAATTTAGATTAGTACCGCCCCTTATGCAGAGCTAGGGATCGATTTCATCTCTACTAGATCCTGCTGGGATTCGATGTCCCGGGGTATCAAAAATTGCGGAACCGATAACCCCGACCGAAATCCCTTCGCCGGAAACCGATCACGAACGCTACGAAGAACCGGGCTCGACAAGAGCATCGCCGCGGGATGAACCCGCGGCTAAACCCTAGTCGAACCCCATCGCGGGGTTCGCGATCGCGCACAAGGCGATCGCTGGGGCTGCTCCGGCAGCCCCGGGCGGTGAGTCCGGCGACTCACCGCCACCGCCCGAGGAGGGCGGTTCGCCCAGCGGCGAACCCGCCGCGGCTCCAGCCGCGGCTGCCCGGCGATCGACCACCGCGGTCGATCGCCCACCCCGGCTCCCAGCCGGGGTTCCTCGCGTGTGCACGCGATCGAACCCTAGGTTCGATCGCTCCCCTCGGCTCCCAGCCGAGGGTTCGTTTGATCCTTCGCCGGGGATCTCGAATCCCCGTCCCCGAAGATCATCGTTTACCCGGATCGTGTGTTCATGCATGTATCACAATTAAATCACATAAATTCACACAAAGGAGTTTATGATTGTACCTTTGATTCGTTGTGCGGAGAAACGAAATCAAGTTGAAGACCTTTGAATCTTCCCACGTATTCCTTGCACTTCGTTCGAACGTCGGGTGGGCGACGATCTATCGAACTCCTATGGATCTCCTTCAACTCTCTAGAATATCAAGTATGATAATCTTTTCTTATGATTTATGAAGGCCATGTAGTGCTTTTATAGGCTACGTAGGGGATCTAAAGGAGGTGGAATATTGGGCTTCCAATATTGAAGATTAATTTGAGCCCACTGCCCAAGTCCATTAATCCTTATCAATATTAATTAATTTATTTTCCACTATATAAATTAATTGCACTCCCAATATTAAACCATATTATATCAAATAATATTTCTCCGGTAGTATTATTTATTCCGTGTATTTAAGATTTAAATATCCATGAATAAAATTAATTTATTGCTAATTAATTTATTCATCTCTTTAATCCGAGACTAGTACCATTCAACCTTAATTATTGTGCGGAACGAATCCACTCATGAGGTTTACACAATAATTCCTTATGAACTCATCTCGGGGATATTATCAACCCTTACGGGATACACTGTCCGGTCAATTATTCACGGCATGTCATATATGAAATATAGTGACCCAACTTAACCGAAAATTAACCCAATAATTAAATCGGTTAATTCCTTTGGTAAATCAAAGTTACTTATATTAAATATACACACCCGCAATAATATCGGGGATTAAGAATAAAATACACTGAGACTCGAATCGATTATCGCCGGCAATCCTAATCGATGAATCTCAACGATCCGCTCAATACACCAAGTGTACAAGTGTGAAAAAATAATTAAGATAAATTATTTTCTCTCTCACACAACGACTATACCGATGGATTGGTCCGTGTCCATCTAGGTCGTGAGCAACTGTTTGATTAAATACGAGTAACCGATAGTATGATCTTCTGTGCGCCCATGCTTGCACCATACTAACTACAACGTATAAAATCCAGGACTATAATTTGCATATATTTAATTAATAATAATTAAACGCAAAACAATTGTTCGTTAATTTAATAGATTAAATGCTATGATCGGGAGTTTACAGTTACTTAAATCTAGACATTAAGTACACAACTCCAACAATCTCCCACTTGTACTAAGGTCTAGTCATTTCCTCCAAACTCCCGGTTCCCATACTCATCACGTGCTTAAGGTGTACTTCCAAGAAGTACTATGTGAATGAGCACTCTAGGTTGCCGCTCTGAAGTTATCTTGGTGACTACTACGTCGTCTCCCCCGACGATGACTCGTATCAGGTGGTACTTGCACTATGTGTTATCATCACTTTTAGACTTATGACTATTTCCGGTTTACCATGCACCGCTATTTAATAGCCTTTGGTAAACTTAAGAGTCATATCCAAGTCTTAGAGGTTATCCCGGAACCTAACCAAAACTTCCGCTGCGTTTGAGGCTGCTATTCGGTTATGAGAGAGCCTGAGAAGCATCCTGCTTATCACTCTTTACATATTAAAGGTTCCACCTTTTCCAAAAAGTGAACACATAGCCTGATATCGACTTACACTGGTCCTTCTCTGATTTGAGATCTGAGAAACTGTAATCTAAGAGGATTTCGTCTTGCTTAGTAATCCAGTACATCCAAGTACTCTTACAGCATTCGAATATCTCTTATCCAGATTACTTTGATATCCTCCCACTACGCTAACCGCATAGTTGATATCAGGTTCTTTGTTTTCTAACATTGCATTTAAGCTTTCCACACAAGGTGTAGGAAACTGCTTAGTATCATCTGTCTCCTTAATGTGTTCAAGACACATAACCTTAGACAGATATACATATTCTGTCTCCGAAGGGCAACGACCTTTCTCAGAATTATGCATGTTTAAAACAAACCATAATCGTATAAGATATCCAGGAGAAGTACAATGTTCTTATCCCTAGATCATAAGATCTTCCAGAACATGCTCTAACTTCTACTTAATCTTATATCCCGATTTATTTAGACAACCATTATTCTACGTCTGACAACATCTTTACATTGTTGCCAATGATAAAATGTTATCTACATAAAATTCCGAGAAACACCACCTTGTTTCCATTACGTCTCCAATACACCTATCGTCTCTGCCTTTTGATGAATCCATTGAATGGATTATCTCATCAATTCGCAAGTTCCACGATTCATAGCTTTGTAACCATCCATAAATGGATTTACCAAGCTCATACTCTAAATGATCTAGCCTCTTAACAATAATCTTATTGTTTTCCAAGCAGGCTCATTTAGATCTAGTACTGCCCTTATGCAGAGCTAGGGATCGATTTCATGTTTACTAGATCCAGAGTCCGAACTCCTCTAGTCTTATGAATATCTCCGGTTGTTCAACAACCTCCCACTGCAATGGCATCCCGGTGTATAACAGTAATAACAATAGGTGCAGTGTGTGGTGTACTTCTACTCGGTTTGGCTGGTTCCCAGTCTTTTGTCCTTTTTCTCATTCCAAGGTATTAATTCAGTTCATGCTTTTGTGGTTCATCTAATAGTCTTTCTCTATGAACCGAACGATAGACGTCACTCTGGTTCACAGTACTATAGAATACACAATACTTCGTTCATCTAGGATATCCTACAACCATTGTTGTATCCAGGAATATCCATAGAACATAGGTGGTTCCGAACAACTTGTTCTCTTTTACTTTTAGATTTCCATTTCTTATTTTCAATGCACCATCTCTACACGTAAGTGTATGGCGCGGCTCTTTGGGATTGAATCCCAATATTTGATTATGCTATGTGTTATTTAGATAGGTGATGGCCTCCGCGACCGAGTCGCAGGCTTCTAATGGATATACTTTAATGGTTCCCCATAATAGCTTTGCGTCCATTGACTAGTCAAAAACACTTTGCTTTTATGGCACATTTAAGTACTCTAATCCATCATTGAGTATTCTTGAAAGAACTACTCGTGCCTTTCTAATTCACACATGTGTCTGCATATCTAATCATTTCCAATACTAGTCCGAATTCTATCCTTTATGAATAAAGGTTCGCTTAGATGTATTATCCTCCAAATTCAATTCTCAGATCGGAAGGTCCATTCCTTCAACTATAATTGATCAAATCAATTTCGATCTTTTGAATCTTATTTGAAAATACTACTAAGTACAAGAATTCACAAGTATAATGATTTAATAAAGAAATATATCTAATCAAGTAAAACAAGTTATAGAACGGTTCGTTGCATCGTGCTAGACTTAGGATCTATCATTCATATATTGCTATATAATGTACCAGAATAGATAATGCCATCATTTCTTATCAAAATCATCCAATGATTAAAGAAATAAAATATCCATTCATAAATAATAGAAATCCAGAACAAAATGTTCTTTCTAAAATAAAGGGTACATAATGCAATAATCTTGAAATGAAATCCTATTTAACTACTAAAGCAGATAAATGTCTTCCACCGCAACAGCTGCCTCCTCTACAGCTTTGCCCGTGTAGACTCGAACTCTCCTTCTCTAAGTCGCCGGGTTTTCTGGAACCCCTGCATTCAAAATGCACATACCGTCAGTGGTTCCATATCTACACACCATAATTCTGGTAGATAATACCGCTGACTATGTTTTTTCGACTAAAGAAAAATTCGTACCTCTGAGAGGACATTCAGACTTCCAGTGTCCAGACTTGTTGCATCGGAAGCACTTGCCCCTTGGCTTTGCAGCCCCCACTCGTGGTACAGTCTTCTTGACACCACTGGGTTTCCCGGCTTGCTTCCTTCTCTTGCCCCTACCTCCACCAGGCTTAAAGCCTTTGGACTTGGTAGCTACAAGCGCTTGAGACTTGCCCTTCTTGTAGATCCCCTCTGCCGCCTTTAGTTCAGTCAGGAGTTGCGCAAGAGTATAAGATAGTTTACCCATATTATAGCTCATACGAAACTGCTCAAAACTAGGGGTCAGAGACTGGAGTATGATGTCGACTTGCGTCTCCCCATCAATAGAAGCTCCTAGGATCTCAAGCTCATTCAACAGACTCATCATCTTAAGAACGTGCTCCCCAACGGGCGTTCCTTCAGACTGAGTAGTTGTCATGAGGACTCTCATGGCTTCTTGCCTTGCCGCACGATCTTGCTCCCCAAACATCTCCTTGAGGTTAAACATCATATCATAGGCAGTGTCCATTGACTCATGTTGGGTTTGGAGTACATTTGACATGGAAGCCAAAATATAACACCTAGCCATTTCATCAGCCTTTTTCCACTTCCGATATTCCAGTTTTTCCTCATCAGTTGAGGCAGCCGTGGGCTCAGCAGGGCATACTTCATGGAGTACAAACTTGTACTCCTCCGAAGTCAGGACAATGTCTAAATTTCTCTTCCAATCAATATAGTTGGGGCCAGTGAGCTTATGCTCCTTGAGTATCATAGAAAGTGGGTTCATAGCTATTCTCTAAACCTATAAGCACATTTAAACAAACAATTAATTTAATATCCGATATTATCTCCCTCAAATAATATCATTAAATTACTAATCACATCTAAAATCCCATCAGATAAGGCAAGCCACGATAGTGTGGACGTTTACCCATCCAAATGATTTAGCAATTAGATTTGCTTTGGTCGTACATCACTATAGCGTTACTTCGATGGGAAGAATACTATAGAGCGTACCTAAGTGTAAACCATTACTCAGTATCTAAGAAGATTGTTTGGGACTCGCATATCACCGCAAGCCACGATAGTGTGGACGTTTACGTTAACACACGATCCTTCACTTTCTTCTATAACTGTCTACATCAATCGTTCCAAAATCCCATTTAATGCAGCAAGCCACGATAGTGTGGACGTTTACTACACCAAAAGATTTTTACAATTGACATCCAATTACTTGAAGCATTCGATTTCGTAAATCAAGACGCGGGGAATCATAAGTGAAACTCGAAGTTTCTAACCAGTGATTTACCATGCGAACAACCCTATCTCTCATTAGATGAGGGAGCCGAGCAGACAATCGATCCACCTTAAAAAAAATGGTACGAATGTCTCTAATTTGTGTCATCCACATGACCAAGTGGCTCTGGCTCCATTCCACTCCCCGGGGTGAGAATGAGTCGACTTGAAGTCAGTTTCAGAAAGACAAATTAGGCATTGTTTGATAAACTTAATCAATGTTTCTTGTAAGAGGAATTACAAGAATTCTCCTACAATGACACATCTATACGAACTTCAAAAGTCCATAAGAGTCACCAAGAGAACAGTAATGGAGACCATGGGAATGTTTCCATCCCCTCTCCCACTTAGCTTTTTATAACAAAGGGATACGCTATCTAATGCATAATTAAACACATAAGCATGCATACAAGTAATAAAGCACATAGCACATAGTCAAAATAATGCTAGAAAAATTATTTTCCGACTATCATGGCTTTATTCCATCTCCGTATGCTTCTTCTAGTCTTCAGTCTTCGTTCTTGAATGCTCCATGTGACGAGAATATTAATCCCAATATTTAAATCTATTTATTTTTAATAAATCCAAAAGATACTCAATTCGAAAATTAAGTCAATCGAATAAATCAAAAATAAAATTAAATATTATTAATATTTTTATTTATTTATTTTCCTATCTAATTCTATTAAATCTCTAGAATAATCTATCCAAGTCAAACTTGAAATATTCTAGAAGACTTCTATAATAGAATAAGGAAATGAAATAAATTAGGACTCTTCTACTTTCCAAGATTAATTAATTTCCATTACTATGAAAATTCCCATAAAATAGGAATAATCAATTAGGAAATAAATCAATCCTAAATTAACTATTATTCCTTTTTAATTCTATTAAATCTCTAGGATCCTATTCCAAGTAGAACTCGGAATACTCTAGAAGACTTCCATAATAGAATAAGGAATAAAATTAATTCCAATTAATTCTTTTCCTAATCCATGAGAATTCCCAAAAATAGGAAAAACTCAAATAGGAAAACCGAATTAATTAGGAAAGTGAATTTATGGTAGGAGTAGCACGGGATGGGGATTCCCGCACCACCCCACCATCATCGGCCACCCCCCGCGGAGGAGCACCGCCGCCCAGCCCAGCCACCAGCCGCCACCGTCGCCGGCGGCAGCCCTAGCCGAGGGCGATCGGCCCCCTCCCCTAGGGTCGATCGATTGGGGTCGATCAAGGGGTTTGATCGATCCCCGGTCCTTCGTCCTCTTCGTCTTCTTCGTCACACGCGTTTTCTGGCGGTCGTCTCGGCATCGATCCAACGTAAATAAATTACAAGAAATAAATTTACAATTCCGGTATCGATTCTATACATGAAATCGACCCTATACATTTTCCGGAAAACATAGAACAATAATAATAAATCTAAATTCGGTCAACCCCCGAATTTTTACTATTACAAGCATTCATCCACACAAAACGAATCTCGACATGTCCGAGAGTTTAATAAACGAACAATCATGGTAAATTAAATAGCAATTAATTAAACGAATAATTAACAATTAATTAAACCATGATAGTCGGAATCCCTGCAAGGTAGAACACAATTGAATACATACATGAACACGAAACCAAACGCTCTGATACCAATTGCTGGGATTCGATGTCCCGGGGTATCAAAAATTGCGGAACCGATAACCCCGACCGAAATCCCTTCGCCGGAAACCGATCACGAACGCTACGAAGAACCGGGCTCGACAAGAGCATCGCCGCGGGATGAACCCGCGGCTAAACCCTAGCCGAACCCCATCGCGGGGTTCGCGATCGCGCACAAGGCGATCGCTGGGGCTGCTCCGGCAGCCCCGGGCGGTGAGTCCGGCGACTCACCGCCACCGCCCGAGGAGGGCGGTTCGCCCAGCGGCGAACCCGCCGCGGCTCCAGCCGCGGCTGCCCGGCGATCGACCACCGCGGTGTTGGAATTCGCTATCCCGGGTTATCAAAATTGCGGAACCGATAACCCGAACGAACCCTTCGCCGGAGATCACACGAACACCGACTCATCCGCCGGAGTCCGGGCTTTGGAGACCACGCGCCCGAAGGCGCGCAATCCGCCCCCACCCGAACCCCCGCGAGTGCGGGGTTCATGCGATCGAGAGGATCGCGCCAAGCGCGATCGGGGTGGGGCTGCCCAGCAGCCCCCGCGGCGGGTCCGGCGACCCGCCGCCACCAGGAGGTCCCCACCGTCGAGGTGGGGTGGGGTGCGGCACCAGCCCGCGCCCCAGCGGTCGATCGTCGTGATCGACCGCGCGCCCTCGGCCCAGCCGAGGGTCGCCTTCTCCGCCCCGCGAAACCCTAGCCCGGGCGATCGCCCGTGGTCCGGTGGCTTCGCCACCACCACGCGATCGTCCCCCGTTCATGGTTTCATATCTCGGATCTTCGTCCTACGGTATTCTCGATAAACCAAAACGAACAATAATCAAGGGCGTTGAGAATTGTACCTACGATTCGTTGTTCGGAGAAACGAAATCGATGATGACCTCGTGATCTTCCCGCGTATTCCTTGCACTCCGTTCGAACGTCGGGTGGGCGACGAGCTATCGAACTCTATGGATCCTCCTCACTTTCAGAACTTTATTGTTGGCGTAACTTAGGTTGTGAAAAGTGAAGACCATGTAGTGCTTTTATAGGCTACGTAGGGGATCAAAAGGAGATTAAATATTGGGCTTCAATATTGAAAATTAAATTGGGTCCAACCCAAATCCATTAATTCTTATCAATATTAATTTTATTTATTTTCCACTATATAAATAAAATTGCACTCCCAATATTAATCCATATTATACCAAATAATATTTCTCCAACTTAGTATTATTTATTCCGTGTATTTAAGATTTAAATATCCATGAATAAAATTTATTTATTGCTTAATAAATTTATTCATCTCTTATATCCGAGAATAGTACCACTCAACCTTATTTATTATGCGGAACAAATCCACTCGCGAGGTTTACATAATAAATCCTTATGAGCTCATCTCGGGGATATTATCAACCCTTACGGGATACACTGCCCCTTCAAGAATTCACGGCATGCCATATATAAAATATAGTGACCCAACTTAACCGGTAATTAACCCAATAATTAAATCGGTTAATTCCTTTGGTAAATCAAAGTCACTTATATTAAATATACACACCCGCAATTGTTTCAGGGATTAAGAATAAAATACTCCGAGTCTCAAATCAATTATCGCCGAGCAATCCTAATTGATGAGTCTCAATCGATCCGCTCAATACACCAAGTGTACAAGTGTGATAAAATAATTAAGACAAATTATTTTCTCTCACACACAATGACTATACCGATGGATTGGTCGGTGTCCATCTAGGTCGTGAGCAACTGTTCGATTAAATACGAGTAACCGATAGTATGATCTTCTGTGTGCCCATGCAACACCATACTAACTACAACGTATAAAATCCAGGACTATAATTTGCATATATTTAATTAACAATAATTAAAAGCAAATGAATGTCTGTAATAGATAGGTAAATGAAAGTGCATACAGAGTTCAGAATACTCAAATCTAGACATTAAGTATACTACTCCATCAATCTCCCACTTATACTAAGGTCTAGTCTTATCTTCCAAACTTCTGACTCCCAAACCCTCCAAGTGCTTGTAGTATACTTCCTTAGGAAGTATCTTGGTGAAAGGGTCCGCTAGGTTGTCTTCCGAAGCTATCTTGGTGACTATCGCATCGCCCCTCTTGACGATGTCTCGAATCAGGTGGTACTTGCGCTCTATGTGTTTTGTAGCACTATGGGACCGTGGTTCCTTACTGTTTGCCACTGCACCGCTATTATCACAATAAATTGTCATAGCTTTAGGCAAACTCGGAATCACATCTAAGTCCTGGAGGAAATTAAGGAACCACACTGATTCTTTCGCTGCCTCTGAGGCTGCAACATATTCAGCTTCCATGGTAGAGTCCGAAATGCACTTTTGCTTAACACTCTTCCATGATACGGCTCCACCTCCCAAAGTGTACACATAGCCTGATGTCGACTTACGCCGGTCCTTATCAGCTTGGAAATCCGAATCTGTGTAACCCAAAGGAATGAGATGGTCTGCACTGTATCTCAGAACATAATCCTTAGTATTTCGCAAATACTTGAAAATGCTCTTTACAGCAGTCCAATGAGCCTTTCCAGGGTTACTCTGATATCTCGCTACTATGCCAACGGCATAACAGATATCAGGCCTCGTGCATAACATTGCATACATTAAGCTTCCCACAGCCGAAGCGTAGGGAATCGCTTTCATGTCATCTTTCTCCTTTTGTGTCTGAGGACACATATCCTTAGAAAGATAAGTTCCTTTACTGAAGGGTAGATCACCCTTCTTGGAATCTTGCATGTTAAAACGAGCTAGAATCGTGTCTATGTAAGATTGCTGGGAAAGGCACAATGTTCTATTCCGGCGATCCCTTATAACTTTGATCCCTAGAACATGTCCGACTTCTCCCAAATCTTTCATATCGAATTGTCTAGACAACCATCCCTTTATGTCTGATAACATCTTTACACTGTTGCCAATGAGAAGTATGTCGTCTACATAAAGCACGAGAAACACCACCTTCTTTCCATCACGTTTCCAATACACACACGATTCGTCCATGCTTTGAATGAATCCAAAAGATTGGACTACTTCATCAAATCGCAGGTTCCACGATCTCGAGGCTTGTTTCAATCCATAAATTGATCGATTAAGCTTGCACACTAGATGATCTCGCCCCTTAGCAATGAATCCTTCTGGTTGTTTCATATAAATCGTCTCGTCAAGACTTCCATTAAGGAAAGCTGTCTTGACATCCATTTGCCACACCTCATAATCCATATGAGCTGCTATGGATAAGAGAATCCGGATTGACTTTATCTTGGCTACCGGCGAGAAGGTCTCCTCATAATCGATTCCTTCTTTCTGAGTATATCCTTTCGCAACAAGCCGAGCTTTAAAGGTTTCAACCTTTCCGTCAGATCCTCTCTTTCTCTTGTAGACCCATTTACACCCAATTGGCTTTACGCCGCTTGGTGGTTCTACAAAATCCCAGACTTTATTAGAATCCATAGATTCTATTTCGGATTTCATCGCTTTCTTCCAAGAAGGCGCATCTATATCTTGTACCGCCTAATCATAGGTCCAGGGATCGACTTCATGAACTCCGGGTGCCGAGTCCGAAGACTCACCCAGTCCAATCCATCTGTCCGGTTGTTTAACAACCCTCCCACTACGACGGCGTTCCGGTGTATTAACAGTGACAGTATTAGGTGCAGGTTCTAGTGGTGTATCTATACTCGGTTCGGCTGTATCCAGGTCTTCCTCGTTACCTCTCAACTCATCAAGTATTATGTCACTTTTGGGCTTGTGGTCCATGACATAGTCTTCCTCTAGGAACCGAGCGTTAGTACTTATAACGATCTTCTGGTCCGTAGGACTATAGAACATGCCACCCTTAGTTCCTTTCGGGTATCCTACAAACAGCCGTATTTCTGATCTAGGTTCTAACTTATCGGCGCCATGTCGCAACACATGTGCTGGACATCCCCAGATCCGAATGTGTTTCAAGTTAGGCTTACTCCCACTCCACAATTCCATGGGTGTAGTTGGTACCGTTTTGGTCGGAACCCTATTTAGAATGTACGCCGCTGTTTCCAAGGCAAGTCCCCAGAACATAACAGGTAAATCCGAGTAACTCATCATTGATCGCACCATCTCCATAAGAGTCCTATTCCTTCTTTCTGACACACCATTCTGCTGAGGAGTATATGGTGAGGTCAGCTGGGATTCAATCCCATTCTCTGCCAAGTATGCCTTGAATTCTCCAGACAGGTACTCGCCTCCGCGATCAGATCGCAGGCATTTTATGGATTTACCACGAAGGTTCTCCACAAGAGCCTTGAATTCCTTGAACTTGTCAAAAGAATCACTCTTGTGGCGCATCAGGTAAATATATCCATACCTTGAGTAATCATCAGTAAAGGTGATGAAATACTCGTACCCTCCCCTTGCCTGAGTAGACATAGGTCCGCATACATCAGAGTGAATCAAATCCAATACTTGTTCAGCTCTACGTCCTTTACCAGAAAAAGAACGCTTGGTCATTTTACCCTCCAAACAGGATTCGCAGGTTGGAAGGTTCTCTCCTTCTATGCCGCTAATGAGACCATCAGCTTTCAACCTTTGAATTCTATTCGAATTAATATGACCTAGCCTTAGATGCCACAAGTATAATTGATTCATTTTAGAAGGTTCCTTTCTCTTATTGGTGTTCGTAGATGTGTTATTACTCTCGGTTAGTTGCATCGTGTTAGACTCAGGATTCAGAATATACAAATCGTCTACCAATGTACCAGAACAGACAATCTCACTATTTCTTCTTATGACCACAGAGTGATCAAAAGAAATAGAATATCCATTCAGAATTAACTTAGAAACTGAAATTAAATTCTTTCTAAAATTCGGTACATAAAGACAATTTTGTAAAACCAAAACCCTATCACTACTAAAGCGTAAGTGAACGTCTCCCACTGCAACAGCCGCCACCTTCGCGGCATTGCCCATGTAGACTACGATCTCTCCCTCTCTAAGTCTCCGGGTTTCCTGGAACCCCTGCAATGAATTGCAGACATGGTCAGTGGCACCCGTATCTACACACCAGGTGCTGGTAGATATCACCGCTGACAATGTTTCAGTGACTAAGGAAAATTTCGTACCTTTGATGAGAGGACAATCAGACCTCCAGTGCCCAAACTGCTTGCATCGAAAGCACTTGCCCAAAGGCTTGCCTTTCCCAATCCGTGGCTTTGAGCCACTGGGTTTCTTTGCACGCTTTTCCTCTAGCCTTGCCACAAAAGCTTGTGATTCTCTTAACTTACGCACAAACTCCGCTCTCGTTGAATCCTTTTTAAGGGACTCATTGAGAGAGAATTCTGTGAGTATGTTAATCACCTCTTGTCCGGCTTCCACGCTATGTCTCAACATCATCCTGAGGTCATTTCGAATGTCCTCATCAGTTGGGACAACAGTGGATTCGGAAAGCTCAACAGTCTGGACAATGTCCAGATTTCGTTCCCAATCATCACCATATGGAACCGATGAGTTTTCATCCTTAAGTATATCACAAAGTGGGGTCACAGTCATTCTTAACCTATAAGCACATAAAACAAACAAACAATTTAATATCCGATATTATCTCCCTCAAATAATATCATTAAATCACTAATCACATCTAAAATCCCATCAGGTAAGGCAAGCCACGTGGTGTGGACGTTTACCCACCCAAATGATTTAGCAATTAGATTTTCTTCGGTCATACATCAATTATAGCGTGACCTCGTTGGGAGGAATAATATAACGCGTATCTAAGTGTAAACCATTACTCAGTACCAAAGTAAATTACTTGGAATCGCTACATCACCGCAAGCCACGTGGTGTGGACGTTTACGATAACTTCACAACTCTTCATAATTACTTACAACTGTCTACATCAATTAATCCAAAGTCCGTCAGCATAGCAAGCCACGTGGTGTGGACGTTTACTATACTAAGAGACTTTTATAATTGACTCCCAATTACTTGATCCATTTAATCTCGTAAATCAAGACGCGGAGAATCATAAGTGAAACTCGAAGTTTCTAACCAGTGATTCACCATGCGAACGACCCTATCTCTCATGAATGAGGGAGCCGAGCAGACAAACGACCCATCTATCAAAGAATGGCACGAAAGTCTCTAATTTGTGTCCTCTACATGACCAAGTGGCTCTGGCTCCATTCCACTCCCCGGGGTGAGAATGAGTCGACTTGAAATCAGCTTTGGAAAGACAAATTAGGCATTGTTTGAAAAACTCAATCAATGTTTCTTGTAAGAGGAATTACAAGAACTCTCCTTCAATGACTTATCTATATAAACTTCAAAAGTTTATAAAGGTCACCAAGAGAGCAGCAATGGAGACCATGGGTATGTTTCCATACCCTCTCCCACTTAGCTTTTTACAATAAAGGGATACGCTATCTAGTGCATAAAATAAACACATATAGCATGCATACATGTAATAAAGCACATAGTATTATCACATAGTCAAAATAATTACTAGAATATTATTTTCCGACTATTATGGCTTCATCACATCCCCGTACGCATCTTCTAGTCTTCAGTCTTCGTTTCTTGAATGCTCCAAGTGACGAGAATATTAATATCCAATATTTAAATCTATTTATTTTCAATTAATCCAAAAGTTACTTAATTCGAAAATTAAGTCAATTGAATATATCAAAAATAAAATTAAATATTATTAATATTTTTATTTATTTTATTTTCTTTTTCCACTTCATTAAATCTCTAGAATAATCTATCCAAGATATTCTTGGAATATTCTAGATGATATACATAATGAAATAAAGAAATAAAATAATTAGGACTATTATACTTTTCCAAATTTATTTTATTCCTAATCCATGAATATTCCCATGAGTAGGAATAATCAAATAGGAAAAATAAATTTAGTACTAAATTAATTCTTTTTCTATTTTTCTAGAATATTCCATAAAGAAATAATCAAAATAGGAAAATGAATTAATTAGGAAAGTACATTTCCGGTAGGAGTAGCCCGGGTTGGGAGACCCCGAGCCACCCCCCACCATCGATCGATCGGCCAGCCACGGGGAGGACCGCCGCCGCCCATCACGCCGACAAGCCACCAGAAACGGCGGCAGCCGTGGCTAGGGCAACAGCCCCCCCGCCCCATGCCTTCGATCGGGCATCATGGGGATCGATCCAATCGATCCCTAGACCCTCGTCCATCCCGTCACTTCGTCTTCTCCGGCGGTCTTCGATTCGTCGATCCAATCGCAAAATAAATTTACAAAATCTAAATTACAATTCCGGTATCGATTCTATACACGAAATCGACCCTATACATTTTCCGGAAAAACATGAACATAATAATAAATCCTAAATTCGGTCAACCCTCGAATTTTTACTATTACAAGCATTCACCACCAAAAACGAATCTCGACATGTCCGAGAGTTTAATAAAACCAACAATCATGACAAAATAAATTAAGCGAATAATAAATTAAGCCATAATAGTCGGAACCCTGCAAGGTAGAACAACATTTATCGAAAATACCGCGAACGTAAACCACGCTCTGATACCAATTGTTGGAATTCGCTATCCCGGGTTATCAAAATTGCGGAACCGATAACCCGAACGAACCCTTCGCCGGAGATCACACGAACGCCGACTCATCCGCCGGAGTCCGGGCTTTGGAGACCACGCGCCCGAAGGCGCGCAATCCGCCCCCACCCGAACCCCCGCGAGTGCGGGGTTCATGCGATCGAGAGGATCGCGCCAAGCGCGATCGGGGTGGGGCTGCCCAGCAGCCCCCGCGGCGGGTCCGGCGACCCGCCGCCACCAGGAGGTCCCCACCGTCGAGGTGGGGTGGGGTGCGGCACCAGCCCGCGCCCCAGCGGTCGATCGTCGTGATCGACCGCGCGCCCTCGGCCCAGCCGAGGGTCGCCTTCTCCGCCCCGCGAAACCCTAGCCCGGGCGATCGCCCGTGGTCCGGTGGCTTCGCCACCACCACGCGATCGTCCCCCGTTCATGGTTTCATATCTCGGATCTTCGTCCTACGGTATTCTCGATAAACCAAAACGAACAATAATCAAGGGCGTTGAGAATTGTACCTACGATTCGTTGTTCGGAGAAACGAAATCGATGATGACCTCGTGATCTTCCCGCGTATTCCTTGCACTCCGTTCGAACGTCGGGTGGGCGACGAGCTATCGAACTCTATGGATCCTCCTCACTTTCAGAACTTTATTGTTGGCGTAACTTAGGTTGTGAAAAGTGAAGACCATGTAGTGCTTTTATAGGCTACGTAGGGGATCAAAAGGAGATTAAATATTGGGCTTCAATATTGAAAATTAAATTGGGTCCAACCCAAATCCATTAATTCTTATCAATATTAATTTTATTTATTTTCCACTATATAAATAAAATTGCACTCCCAATATTAATCCATATTATACCAAATAATATTTCTCCAACTTAGTATTATTTATTCCGTGTATTTTAGATTTAAATATCCATGAATAAAATATATTTATTGCTTAATAAATTTATTCATCTCTTATATCCGAGAATAGTACCACTCAACCTTATTTATTATGCGGAAAAAATCCACTCGCGAGGTTTACATAATAAATCCTTATGAGCTCATCTCGGGGATATTATCAACCCTTACGGGATACACTGCCCCTTCAAGAATTCACGGCATGCCATATATAAAATATAGTGACCCAACTTAACCGGTAATTAACCCAATAATTAAATCGGTTAATTCATTTGGTAAATCAAAGTCACTTATATTAAATATACACACCCGCAATTGTTTCAGGGATTAAGAATAAAATACTCCGAGTCTCAAATCAATTATCGCCGAGCAATCCTAATTGATGAGTCTCAATCGATCCGCTCAATACACCAAGTGTACAAGTGTGATAAAATAATTAAGACAAATTATTTTCTCTCTCACACAACGACTATACCGATGGATTGGTCCGTGTCCATCTAGGTCGTGAGCAACTGTTCGATTAAATACGAGTAACCGATAGTATGATCTTCTGTGTGCCCATGCAACACCATACTAACTACAACGTATAAAATCCAGGACTATAATTTGCATATATTTAATTAACAATAATTAAAAGCAAATGAATGTCTGTAATAGATAGGTAAATGAAAGTGCATACAGAGTTCAGAATACTCAAATCTAGACATTAAGTATACTACTCCATCACGCGGTCGATCGCCCACCCCGGCTCCCAGCCGGGGTTCCTCGCGTGTGCACGCGATCGAACCCTAGGTTCGATCGCTCCCCTCGGCTCCCAGCCGAGGGTTCGTTTGATCCTTCGCCGGGGATCTCGAATCCCCGTCCCCGAAGATCATCGTTTACCCGGATCGTGTGTTCATGCATGTATCACAATTAAATCACATAAATTCACACGAAGGAGTTTATGATTGTACCTTTGATTCGTTGTGCGGAGAAACGAAATCAAGTTGAAGACCTTTGAATCTTCCCACGTATTCCTTGCACTTCGTTCGAACGTCGGGTGGGCGACGATCTATCGAACTCCTATGGATCTCCTTCAACTCTCTAGAATATCAAGTATGATAATCTTTTCTTATGATTTATGAAGGCCATGTAGTGCTTTTATAGGCTACGTAGGGGATCTAAAGGAGGTGGAATATTGGGCATCCAATATTGAAGATTAATTTGAGCTCACTGCCCAAGTCCATTAATCCTTATCAATATTAATTAATTTATTTTCCACTATATAAATTAATTGCACTCCCAATTTTAAACCATATTATATCAAATAATATTTCTCCGGTAGTATTATTTATTCCGTGTATTTAAGATTTAAATATCCATGAATAAAATTAATTTATTGCTAATTAATTTATTCATCTCTTTAATCCGAGACTAGTACCATTCAACCTTAATTATTGTGCGGAACGAATCCACTCATGAGGTTTACACAATAATTCCTTATGAACTCATCTCGGGGATATTATCAACCCTTACGGGATACACTGTCCGGTCAATTATTCACGGCATGTCATATATGAAATATAGTGACCCAACTTAACCGGAAATTAACCCAATAATTAAATCGGTTAATTCCTTTGGTAAATCAAAGTTACTTATATTAAATATACACACCCGCAATAATATCGGGGATTAAGAATAAAATACACTGAGACTCGAATCGATTATCGCCGGCAATCCTAATCGATGAATCTCAACGATCCGCTCAATACACCAAGTGTACAAGTGTGAAAAAATAATTAAGATAAATTATTTTCTCTCTCACACAACGACTATACCGATGGATTGGTCCGTGTCCATCTAGGTCGTGAGCAACTGTTTGATTAAATACGAGTAACCGATAGTATGATCTTCTGTGCGCCCATGCTTGCACCATGCTAACTACAACGTATAAAATCCAGGACTATAATTTGCATATATTTAATTAATAATAATTAAACGCAAAACAATTGTTCGTTAATTTAATAGATTAAATGCTATGATCGGGAGTTTACAGTTACTTAAATCTAGACATTAAGTACACAACTCCAACAGATCCAGAGTTCAAAACTCCTCTAGTCATATGAACATCTCTGGTCGCTTAACAACCTCCCACTGCAATGGCGTTCTGGTGTATAACAGTAACAACATTAGGTGCAGTTAGTGGTGTACTACTACTCGGTTAGGCTGGTTCTCAGTCTTTTCTTTTCCTCATCTTAGAGTACCTAGTCAGTTAGGGCATTGTAGTTCATCTAATAGTCTTCTTCTAAGAACCGGGCGATAACGTCCTTCTGGTTCATAGTACTATTGAACATACAATCACTTGCTCTTCTAGGATATCCTACAACCACATCGAATGTGCCGTTGTATCCAGAAATATCCATAGAGCATAGGTAGTTCCGAACAAACTTGTCCTTTTACTATTAGAATTCCATTTCTTATTTCCGACATACCATGTCTACACTTCAGTGTATGGTGTAGTCCTTTGAGACTTTAATCCCAATCTTTGATATATGCCATGTCTTATTTAGATAGATGATAGCCTCCGCGAACAAGTCGCAGGCTTCCAATGGATATACTTTGAAGGTTCCCCATAATAGCTTTGTGTCTACTGACTAATCAAAAACACTTTGCTTTTATGGCACATCAAGTATTCTAATCCATCTTCGAGCATTCTTTGAAAGAATTACTCGTACCTTTCTAATTACACATGCTACCGCATTAATCATAAATCATTCTCAATACTTGTCCGAATTCTATCCTTTATCCAGAAAGGTTAGCTTAGTTGTATCATCTTCCAAAATTGATTCTTAGGTCGGGAGGTCCATTCCTCCAACTATAATTGATCAAATCAATTTCGACCTTTTGAATCCTTTTTGAATAAATACTACTAAGTTCAAGAATTCACAAGCATAATTATTAATAAAGAAATATATCTAATAAGTAAAACAAGTTATACATAACGGTTCGTTGCATCGTGGTAGATGATTTATGTTGTGTGTGTGTGTTTTTCGGTTATGATTTTATGTCGTTTTTGAGTTGTGTGTCGTCATGTTTAGGTTGTTTGAGTTGTATTTTATGTTTTTATGTGTTTCGGATCTCACGGGGTGTGTTGGAGTGGTTTGAGTTGTTTTGTAGGTCGAATGTTGAAGAAAATCGAAGAATCGAGAAAGAGCCGAAGTAGAACAAAAACGGAGGGCGCCAAAAGATAAACGGCGGTCGCCGAATCGAAACGGCGGTCGCCGAAGATGAAATGACGACCGCCAAAAGGGCTGGAAAGAGTCAGATTTTCAATCAAGATAAATGGGAAAAACGGCGGTCGCCGTTTTGTAAACGGCGGTCGCTGAAACTTTTCGGCGGTCGCGGAAATGAGAATGGCGGGCGCCGTTTTGAGGCAGTTTCAGGGCGGTTCCATGCGAAGTCAAAGGTGTATTTAGGCGAGGTTTTGAGGGAAAACAGATATCTTTTCGCCTGAGATTTGGAGGAGGAGAAGGAGACGATCCACTCGGAGCCGACAACTTCGAGATTCAAGTTCAAGTCACGAGCCGTTTCAATTCACCGTAATTGTAGTTGCTTTTTCAATTTCTAAATTCTAGTTTATTTCTTTTTATGCTTTGTTCAACTTTTGCAAAACTTATGAATGCTTTCAAGATTATGATGTTTGAATGATTTAGTTGATGAATGCTTTGTTAATTAAAGATTGTTTCAAGCTTTTACTTTGTTGTATTCTCTTTTTAAATATCTTGTTTATCTTTGATTGTATTTTAAAAGCTTCGTTTTCATTAATCGTTATTCTTGTAATTCGATCTTTGTTTAAGATGATGAACTAATTTTCTTACTCGGGGGTTTATATGAAGAATTAGGCGGATAATTATTTAACCGGAAGATCTTGGATAAACGACATACTCTTGATATCGTAACTTGACCGAGAGCGATTAATCAAGTGAATTAAACGTTGAAAAACGAGTTAAGCAACCCGACCGGGAACTTGACTTTCGATTGTTGTTTATTTAGATTGAAAAAGGTAGAAATAATTTGAAGTCGAATTTGAAGTATAATCATCCGAGTCTTTTCCTTATTATTTATTTCAAACTTTCCATTATAATCGAGAGTACCAAAATGATCTTAGGATTTAGTATAATGATTTCTGATTCTAGAATTTCTCATACACTTAAATACTACTCTTTTGTTTCCTTGGATTGATACCGAGTCAACTACAATTGACCTCGGATTTTGACGAGAGACGCGCACAAAAACGTCTAATCAAAATTGGCGCCGTTGCCGGGGAAACGGATAGTTTTGTTTAAGTGTTTGTTTAGTTTTAGTTTCGTATTTCCTTTAGTTAAATTAGTTACTTGTCTTGTTATTTTCTAATCTTTTACTTTGAGTGTGCATGGTCACTACAAGAAGTAAGGCGGCTAGTGAGCAACAAGGTTCATCTACCGAAGGAATGGAGAAGAATAAAGAAAGGGTTGAGGTTGAAGATGAAACCGGACAAGAAGCGTCGGGATTAAAGAAAGGTCAACCTTCCCAAGGACATGTTCTATCTCCTAATACACAAGGACCTCGTCTACCTTTGGGAACTCCTCAAAATGACAACAATCAAGCGGGAGGAAGTAATTTACAGATTCAAATTCCTCAATTTAATGTTCAAGCACAACTTACTCCTCCGACACCTCTTAATCCACAAGAAGAGGATCATCATTCTACTCCTCATACCGTGATGAGTCCTAATGTTGGTTATCATCCAAATATGATGAATCCTCGGATGATGAACCAACCACCGATGATGAATCCGAACATGATGAATAACATGGCTTATCAACCAAACTACGGGTATCCATTTCAGCAACCCGGAGTTCAAGTCAACCAAAACATGCAAGGACAATTCCAACAACAATGGCCAAACATGATGCCTAATATGATGCCGTATGGGGGTAATGGGATGCAACCGAATCAGTGGAATCAATATGGAAATCCAGCGGCTCGACGAGTTCAACAAGGAGACATCACAAGGCCTATTATTGGAGCAACTCCGGCATGTTTGGATTTACCGGAGGTGGTGAAGAATTACAAGGTGAATCCGATGGACTTCAATCAACTACCGGAGTACCATGGGAATAATAACGAAGATGTGCTGAGTTTCATCCGAGATTTCTACAATACCATTCATACTTTTCCGTTGAATGGACTTCAAGAAGATGAATTGAGATGTCGGTTCTTTCCGATGACATTGAAGGACAAGGCCAAGTCGTGGTGGATAGCATTGCCACCAAACTCTCTCCAAAATTGGAATGACATCTATGACGAGTTCATGAGTCAATTCTTCCCACACCATAAGACGACGGATTTCCGAAATCAAATTTGTGGCTTTACAAGTCGTCCGGGAGAATTTTTCCATGAAACTTGGGATCGTTTTCAAGACTTACTTCTTAAATGTCCACATCATACTTTTACTCAAGTATTACTTAATCAAATTTTCTATGACTCTTTGACAGATTCTTTGCAAGGGTCGGTGGATAATCAAGCCGGAGGTGACATCACATATCGATCACCGGAAGACCATGGCTGGGAATTCAAGAAGGAAAAGTTCGAGAAGGAGAGTTGTGAATGATGTGAAAGAAGTGGAAGCGAGTAACCTCGACTTGAAAATTGAGGAGATGTCAAAAGAAATCTAAGAGTTGAAAATGGAGGACGGGAACCGGAAAACACAATTTCTTTTGAACCAAATGGAGGTGTGTACTTTGTGTGGATATCAAGGGCATGGTCCAGCTACATGTCCGTTGCCTCAAATGAAAGCTCCGTTGATGATTGAAGGGCAGCCCATGGTTGGAGAGCAAGGGAACATGGCATGTGTTCCGTATCAACCACAACAAGGTGAAATGGTGATTTCGGA
The DNA here is from genome assembly GCA_954870475.1 of Euphrasia confusa. NCBI lineage: Eukaryota > Viridiplantae > Streptophyta > Magnoliopsida > Lamiales > Orobanchaceae > Euphrasia > Euphrasia confusa. The sequence continues at coordinate 15,892,323 of OX940955.1, forward strand.
AGTACAAGCTTCGGTGGTACAGCCGTATAACCAACAAGGAGGCTACTACAACAATCAACAAGGAGGGAATCAAAGGCCTAATTATTCTTATCAACCAAGGCCACAACCTCAACAATGGCAACCGAGGCAAAATTTTCAACAAGGTCAATCATCGAGCACACCTTACCGAGCTCCTTACCAAGCACCGAACCAACAATACCGGGCTCCGTATCAAGCTCCTACTCAACAACAACAGCCCCTAAGGCCACCTCAACAACCCTCGAGTAATAATTTCGAAGAGTGGATGAAGAAATATGCCGAGAAAAATGATTTGAGGATGGACAATTTAGAGGTGAAGGTGGGAGGATATGATGCGGTACTTAATAGCATCAACACTCAAATGGGACAAATGGCTACTACACTTGGAAAAATGCAAGCCAAGGAAGAATCGGGAAGACTTCCAAGTCAACCATCCCATGCCAAAGCTCTTACGGTGTTAAGGTCGGGTAAGAATATAGACAATAAAGTAAGGATGCCGGGTGAAGAGGTTGAGAAAGAAAAAGATGCAGCGGTTTTTGATGAAGAAAACGAGGAAGAAATCGAGGAAATTATTTGTGAGGAGAAGGAAGCCAAAAATGAGGAGAAAGAAGAGGAAAGGAAGAAGAGAAAAAGAGTAGAAGCCGAGGTTGAAAGTGAAAGGGTAGTTCTTCATAAGGCGAAGAACCCGTACAAGCCTCCCGTTCCTTTTCCGAGCAATCTTAGGAACAAAAAGAAGGATCAACAATTTCAGCAATTATACGATCTTCTAGCAAAGGTTGAGGTAAATGTTCCTTTGCTTGACATGATTTCAAATATTCCTTCTTATGTTAAATTTTTTAAGGAATTGGCTTCTAACAAGAGAAAGTTCGAGGAGAACGAGAAAGTCGTGTTGTTTGCAGGTGCAAGTGCTGTGATGCAACATCAAGTACCACCAAAGGAGAGCGATCCGGGAAGTTTTGTTATTAAAATTGTGATTGGAGCCGGAAACGAGGTGTCCGGTATGCTAGACTTGGGAGCCGGAATCAACTTGATGCCGTCGGCTATATTTGACCAATTGAAGCTTGATAACTTGAAGCCGACGAGGATTTGTCTTCAACTTGCCGATAGGTCGGTTAGATATCCAAGAGGAATTGTCGAAGACATTCTTGTTGAAGTCGGAGGGTTGATAGTGCCGGTTGATTTCGTCGTTCTAGATGTTGGTGACATACCGGAGAATTCCCAAGACCACTCTATATTATTGGGACGTCCGTTCATGGCTACAACCAACACTCTCATTGATGTGAAGAAGGGACAACTCCAAATGTCGGTACTTGGAGAGACGGTGTCGATATCGGTGAGAAAGAAGAACATGGCTCCAGCTGCAACGTTGATGGAAGAGTGCTCATTTGTCGATGTGATTGATACATTGACCATGCAAGTTCTGGAGATTAAGGAAGAGAATGAAGTGGAGCTTGGAGATGATGATTTGGTAGAGTTAGAAGAGAATGAACAAGCTCCACGGTTTGTCGACTTGAGCGTGGGGGGGGAGGACCGAAAGAAGGAAGTTTCGTTGCCAACAAAAAGTGTGAAGTTGGTGTTGAAAGACTTGCCTCCTAACCTCAAGTACGTGTTTTTGGAAGAAGGTGAGAACAAACCGGTCATCATTTCATCGAAGTTGACCGTTGAAGAAGAAGTGAGATTGGTTGAAGTTTTACAAGAGAATAAGGCCGCCATTGGTTGGAGTATCGAGGACTTGAAGGGAATCAACCCTTCTATGTGCATGCATCGTATCAACTTGATCGAGAATGCTACTCCGAAGAGGCAGCCCCAAAGACGACTCAATCCACTTCTTAGTGATGTTGTTAAGAAAGAGATCATCAAGCTACATGGAGGTGGTTTGATAGTACCGGCAGCGGATAGTGAATGGGTATCACCGATTCACATGGTACCGAAGAAAGGAGGGATCACGGTTGAAGAGAACGAAGCGGGTCAGCTCATAGCTACAAGAGAAAGAACCGGTTGGAGAATGTGCATGGATTACCGGGAGTTGAATGCCGCTACGAAAAAGGATCATTTTCCTTTACCTTTTATTGATCAAATGCTTGATAAACTTGCCGGTAATTTCTTATATCATTATCTTGATGGACTTTCAGGTTATTACCAAATATTCATAGCACCGGAGGATCAATCGAAGACCACATTCACGAGTCCTTTCGGAACCTTTGCATGGAAGAGGATGCCATTTGGGCTTTGCAATGCCCCAGGTACGTTTCAACGTTGCATGCTTTCCATATTTTCCGAGATGGTAGGAGACTTTGTTGAGGTTTTCATGGATGATTTTTCCGTATTTGGTTCTTCATTTGATGATGCTTTGAAAAAGATTGACACGGTTTTGAAAAGATGCATTGAGTGTAACCTTACTTTGAGTTGGGAAAAATCTAATTTTATGGTTACACAAGGGGTGGTACTTGGGCATGTTGTCTCTAGGAGAGGGATAGAAGTTGATCCCTCGAAAATTGAAGTGATAAAAAATTTGCCACCCCCGGTTAATGTTAAAGGTGTGAGAAGTTTTCTCAGGCATGCGGGATTTTATCGTCGATTTATCAAAGACTTTTCAAAAATTGCACAACCTTTGTGTCATTTACTTGGTCAAGATGTTGAGTTTGTCTTTGATGATTCATGTTTGCATGCATTTAACACTTTGAAAGAAAAGCTTGTGAGTGCACCTATCTTAGTGTCACCGAATTGGAATTTGGAATTTGAAATAATGTGTGATGCTTCGAACTTCGCTGTGGGTGCGGTGTTGGGTCAAAGAATAGATAAAAAGTTGCATGTGATTTATTACGCTAGTATGACTTTGAATGATGCACAAGTGAATTATACGACTACGGAAAAAGAGATGTTAGCGGTTGTATTCTCGTTAGACAAATTTAGGTCGTATTTACTTGGTACTAAAGTGATTGTTCATAGTGATCATGCGGCTCTTAGATATTTGATGACTAAGACACAAGCTAAACCGAGAATCATAAGATGGATACTTTTATTGCAAGAATTTGATGTGGAAATTAGGGATAGGAAGGGTTGTGAAAATGCGGTAGCCGATCACTTATCTAGACTTGAATCGTGTGAAAACAATGTGATTGCTAATGTTCCTATCTCTGAATCTTTTCCATATGAACAATCCATGCTTGTGAATGCTATTGATGAAAAAGTTCCATGGTATGCCGACATTGCTAACTATTTGGCAAGTGGAGAGATGCGTGAGGGAATTACTTCCCAAGAACGCAAACGTTTGTTGCATGTGTGTAGGTATTACTATTGGGACGATCCTTTGTTGTTCAAGCTTGGGAAGGACAACTTGTTGAGGAGATGTGTACCGGAAGGAGAACAACGAGCTATCATTTCTAAATGTCATGAAGATGCATCGGGTGGGCACTTTGCAAGTAGGAAGACCGGAGCTAAGATTCTACAATCGGGTTTTTTCTGGCCTACTTTGTTTAAAGATGTTCATTTCTTTATTATTTCATGTGATCGATGTCAACGTATTGGTAACATTGGTAAAAGGAACGAAATGCCCATGCAAGTTAATCTTGTGTGTGAAATTTTTGATGTGTGGGGCATTGATTTTATGGGTCCTTTTATTAATGCTAACAAGTACGAGTATATTTTATTAGCCGTTGATTATGTGTCGAAGTGGGTTGAGGCAATCCCCACTCGAACATGTGGGGCTGATGTTGTTTTGAAGTTTGTGCATGAGAATATCATTTCTCGCTTTGGATTTCCAAAGGCTATCATTAGTGATGGAGGGTCACACTTTTGCAACAAGCTTTTCAAGAGATTGATGAAGTTAAATGGGATTGATCATCGAGTTGCTACTCCGTACCATCCTCAAACTTCCGGACAAGCCGAGACAAGCAATAATCAAATCAAGACTATCATTGCCAAAACCGTGAAGCCATCGAGGAAAGATTGGCCGGAAAAACTTCGAGATGCACTTTGGGCTCACCGGACAGCTTTCAAGACAATTCTCAATGCTACTCCGTTCCAAATAGTCTATGGCAAGTCGTGTCACTTACCGGTTGAGATTGAGCACAAGGCTTTTTGGGCTATCAAGAAAGTTAATTTGGAAATGACAAAGGCCGGGAAAGAGCGTGCTTTGCAAATCGAGGAGTTAGAAGAGCTTCGGAATGAAGCTTATGAGAATGCTGTGATTTCAAAGGCTAAAATGAAGAAAGCTCATGATCGGAAATTGATTGTGAAAGACTTACAACCGGGTATGAAAGCACTTTTATTCAATGCTCGGTTAAGGTTATTTCCGGGAAAGCTAAAGTCGAGGTGGGTCGGACCATATGAAGTTGTGGCAATTCATGAGAATGGATCAGTTACCTTGAGGAAGGAAGAAGACGAGCACGAATTCAAAGTCAACGGGCATCTTGTGAAACGATACTATGAAGGAGAGTCGAAAATCGGAAATGTCGAGATTTTTCGGCTAGAGGAATTCGACATTTGAACTTGGAAACAAGAATAAGTCCAGCTCCGGACAATAAACTGAGCATGAATAAGGTTACTAGGCTTGGACAGGCTTGGATTGGGTTGTTTTCGAAGAAAAAGGGTCGGAATTTGAAAGACGAAGATTCTGGGAGTTCGGCGCCCGTCGAAACTGAAATGGCGTTCGTCAAAGAAAAACGGCGCTCGTCAAATGCAAAACGGCGGTCGCCGAAAGAGACCAAAATTGAAAAAAAAATCTGCCCATTCTGTACCGATTTGACGGTCGTCACATGGCATTCAGCGACCGCCGAAAATTTTCTGCGATCGCCAAACATGAAACGGCGGTCGCCGTTTTTGAAATTTCTGGAATTAAAAGGGGGACGGGCTAGGGCAGTTCACAAATACTCCCTTCTTCAAAATCTCTCTTGCGATTTTTCTCTTTCGATTTTTCATCGAATTCACTCAAATTTCTTCCATAATTCACTCACAAAACATCTTGAGATCATTGTGTGCAGGTTTTGGGGATTTCCATCGGCTAAATATCAAGAAATTCTCAAGTTCTTGAGGTGCACACAAGGTGTTCGACAAAAGTCCCGAACCAAAATTTTCAACTTTCTTCATCCAAATTCAATGGTGAGAAGTGCACGAAGGGCCGGAGATCGCAATCCTTCACCACCACCACCACCAAGGAAGAAGGGACGAGGTGCCGCTACTACTTCCGCTTCAACCGGACCTCGAGATATATCCGCACAATATGGAGCTCCGTTTCCCATTTTCTACGTCGAGGAAGGAAGAGCCTATGAGAAATTAATATCAAAGGGTGAGCACATCTTACCTCGTCCGATAGATTGGGAGTTAATGGAAAGGTTGAAGATCAAGGAAAGGATTTTAGAGCTTTTCCGGCGTATGAGTTTGAGGATTTTTGTGGAGATGGATTTCAAGTATTCCACGAAGCTTGGATTGGAGATGCTTAGTACCTTCAAACTAGTGCATGAGAAGAGGAAGCCATCGTATGCTATGTGTCGACTCAAGGGAGTAGAGGTCACGATAACGGAAGAAATCATGAACGAGGTGTTCGGAATTCAAGATGGAGAGGGACGGCTTACCGAAGAACGGGAAAGTGAGACCGTGAAGACAACACATTGGCAAGAGATGGCCGGGCCTAAAGAGAAGTGGAAGGATCATGGTCGATCAATTGCATTCATCGATCCCGTGCTTTGTATTGTCCACAAGTTTTTGACCTACAACATCTTCGGGAAGGTAGAAGGCAACAAAGTGAATTCCTTGGAGTTTTCTTTTATTAATGCGGCTTTGAATGATATACCTTCGACTCCATTGAAGAAAGTGTGGGGTTTGATGGATCAAGCGGCTAGGGGAATACGGACTCGAGGGGCTTTGTTCCAATTTGCTCGACACCTTGCCATTGCAAATCAAATCATTGATGAGGATGATGAGACGTATGATGGAGAGCCGTGGGAGGTACCTCGAGCTTTGGATGTGGATGAGTTCGAGGCTAGTGGATTAATTTTGGCCGGAGAGTTCGTGCCACATGAGATCCGAACCGCCAAAGATCCACAAGTAATGGTGGATTATCGACAAAAGAACTCGGCCCGCATACAAAAATGGAAGTTAGAGTTGGCGGGGGAAAGAGTGGGATCTTCGATTTTGAGAGCGGCTCAACTTGAAGAGGAGAACTTAATGCGAGAACGAGCCGGTTCTTCGGCGGGAGGAGGTCCAAATGTTGATGATGGGACGACACGGGATCCGGTTTGGGACCAAGCGTACTCGGGCTACGGAGCACAAGGAAATCAAGGCTCCGGGTGGACCGATTCGGGAATGAATTGGAATTCTTCATACGAGGTTCCTCAAACCGGAAACTACTACTCGGATTCGGGACGGATGCATCCCGAGGACCTCCAAGAGATCATAAATGCCAATGCTCGGACATATGATGCACTAAATGCGAGAATGGATCGGATGGCCCTCGACGAGGCTACTTGGAATAACCGGATGGCGGCCGAGAGGAGCTACTACGAGCAAACCACCCGTCAAATTTTGAGGGATGAAAGGGACTACAACGAGCAAACTACTCGTCGGATTGTGAGAGAGGAGATGGAGGATATGAGAAGAGAGCAACGTCAATTCTTCGAGGCCTATGCTAGAGGAGGAGGCCACTTTCCACCACCCAACATGTGAGAGAGGTCGTGCTAGTCACGACCTAGGTATGTTTTCTTTTCTTTTCTTTTATGTTTTGTAAATATGTGTTTGTGTTTATTTGATTGTGTGGATTAGTTATGTTTCTTTTTATTTTTAGTTTGTTTGTTTTGTGAAAAATCACTTGTTCATGCTCAAGGTTTTGGTTTGTCCCGAATGTGGTAGTGTTTTCATGTGGATTTGGTTAAGTTGTTGCTTGAACTCATTTGGTTAGTTGGATGTTCCACTTGTTAAAAGTTGGGAAAATGAGTATATGATATTCATGAGTTTCTTACCTTGCTATATATACATGTGAGCTTTTGAGCCTATTTTCTTTGGAGTGTATTGATGATTTTTCTCGAGTTGTGAGCATGAGATGATTGAGAATAATGATTGGACTTTGTTGTGACGTTGCATGAATATGAAGTTACTTTGCCTTGGTTAAGAATGAGAAAATGAAGTATGAGATTGCTAGGATTTAACTCTACATTTAAAAATTCCTCAAAATGACCGTGCCCGTCGAGGGACTCCCTAGTTAACCCGTTGAGCCTACATTATGCTTTTTCTTGTAACCGAGTGTTCCACGAGCGATGTGAGGTTGAGAGGTTGTTACAAGTTCGATTGAGAAGGTTAATATGGGATATTGTGATGTATTGACATGTTTTCTCGTATAAAGGCATATTATAAAAGAAAAAGCTTACTCCCTAAATAAAAAAAAAATAAAAAATAAATGAATACTATTCGATTGTGAAAACAATTGATTAGGAATGAAAAATAAAAATAAAAATAAAAAACCAAAAAAAAAAGCATAACGAAAAAAAAATGAGAAAAAGAAAGAAAAAGAGTAAAAAAAAAAGTAAGAAGCGGGAGTATTAAATATATTAGCCTATCGAGAGCATGTAGTTTATGATGTGTATTGATGTTATAAGGGGGGTGGAATGATTTTCATTTGGTGTAGGAGGGAGTTGTGTGAGTTCATTTGGTGTAGGAGGTTGGCGAGAGCGATTTACTTGATTTTATATTTTTCTTTCGATTCCCACCTATTACCCGAGCCCACCTAAATTGCAATCTCATTCCGATTCTTGTTCTTCTTTGTCAAAGTATGCGGATTTTCTTGTGATGTGTTGATTTTTATATTCTCGATGTACTTGTGAGTGATGACCAATTTATATTTTCGAGGGATTATTTGGAGAGATAGGTGAGCTTGTGTGACATGTATTATTTCTCTCATTTTTCTCGTTTTTGACAAGTGGTTGGATTGTGGTTTGATAGTGAGTTCAAAGTACGTGATTTGTGCAAACATGTTGTTGGATGATTTTACCTTGCTCGGGACTAGCAAGGACTTGAGCGTGGGGGGGTGATTTATGTTGTGTGTGTGTGTTTTTCGGTTATGATTTTATGTCGTTTTTGAGTTGTGTGTCGTCATGTTTAGGTTGTTTGAGTTGTATTTTATGTTTTTATGTGTTTCGGATCTCACGGGGTGTGTTGGAGTGGTTTGAGTTGTTTTGTAGGTCGAATGTTGAAGAAAATCGAAGAATCGAGAAAGAGCCGAAGTAGAACAAAAACGGAGGGCGCCAAAAGATAAACGGCGGTCGCCGAATCGAAACGGCGGTCGCCGAAGATGAAATGACGACCGCCAAAAGGGCTGGAAAGAGTCAGATTTTCAATCAAGATAAATGGGCAAAACGGCGGTCGCCGTTTTGTAAACGGCGGTCGCTGAAACTTTTCGGCGGTCGCGGAAATGAGAATGGCGGGCGCCGTTTTGAGGCAGTTTCAGGGCGGTTCCATGCGAAGTCAAAGGTGTATTTAGGCGAGGTTTTGAGGGAAAACAGATATCTTTTCGCCTGAGATTTGGAGGAGGAGAAGGAGACGATCCACTCGGAGCCGACAACTTCGAGATTCAAGTTCAAGTCACGAGCCGTTTCAATTCACCGTAATTGTAGTTGCTTTTTCAATTTCTAAATTCTAGTTTATTTCTTTTTATGCTTTGTTCAACTTTTGCAAAACTTATGAATGCTTTCAAGATTATGATGTTTGAATGATTTAGTTGATGAATGCTTTGTTAATTAAAGATTGTTTCAAGCTTTTACTTTGTTGTATTCTCTTTTTAAATATCTTGTTTATCTTTGATTGTATTTTAAAAGCTTCGTTTTCATTAATCGTTATTCTTGTAATTCGATCTTTGTTTAAGATGATGAACTAATTTTCTTACTCGGGGGTTTATATGAAGAATTAGGCGGATAATTATTTAACCGGAAGATCTTGGATAAACGACATACTCTTGATATCGTAACTTGACCGAGAGCGATTAATCAAGTGAATTAAACGTTGAAAAACGAGTTAAGCAACCCGACCGGGAACTTGACTTTCGATTGTTGTTTATTTAGATTGAAAAAGGTAGAAATAATTTGAAGTCGAATTTGAAGTATAATCATCCGAGTCTTTTCCTTATTATTTATTTCAAACTTTCCATTATAATCGAGAGTACCAAAATGATCTTAGGATTTAGTATAATGATTTCTGATTCTAGAATTTCTCATACACTTAAATACTACTCTTTTGTTTCCTTGGATTGATACCGAGTCAACTACAATTGACCTCGGATTTTGACGAGAGACGCGCACAAAAACGTCTAATCAGTAGACTAGGGATTCATCATTCATATATTGCTATCTAATGTACCAGAATAGATAACACCATTATTTCTTATCTAAATCACTGAATGATTAAAGAAATAAATATCCATTCATTAATAGAAAAAACCAGAACAAAAGTTCTTTTTCAAAATAAAGGGGTACATAAAGCAATAATCTTGAAATGAAATCCTAAAACTACTAAAAGCAGATAAATGTCTTCCACTGCAATCGCTGCTACCCCAACAGCTTCGCCCATGTAGACTCGAACTCTTCTTCTCTAAGTCGCCGGGTTTTCTGGAACCCCTGCATTCAGAATAATGCACATACCGTCAGTGGTTCCATATCTACTCACCAGAATTCTGGTAGATAATACCGCTGACTATGTTTTTACGACTGAAGAAAAATTCGTACCTTTGAGAGGACATTCAGACTTCCAGTGTCCAGAATTGTTGCACCGGAAGCACTTGCCCCTTGGCTTACTAGCCCCCACTCGTGGTCCATTCCTCTTGGCACTACTGGGTTTCCAGGCTTGCTTCCTTTTCTTGCCCCTACCTCCAACAGCTTTCAAGCTTTTGGACTTGGTAGTTACAAGCGCTTGAAACTTGCCCTTCTTGTAGATCCCCTCTGCCGCCTTCAGTTCAGTCAGGAGTTGCGCAAGAGTATAAGATAGTTTACCCATATTATATCTCATACGAAAATGCTCAAAACTAGGGGTCAGAGACTGGAGTATGATGTCGACTTGCGTCTCACCATCAATTTGAGCTCCTAGGATCTCAATCTCATTCAACAAACTCATCATCTTAAGAACGTGCTCCCCAACGGGCGTTCCTTCAGACTGAGTAGTTGTCATAAGGACTCTCATGGCTTCTTGCCTTGCCGCACGATCTTGCTCCCCAAACATCTCTTTGAGGTTGAACAACATATCATAGGCAGTTTCCATCGACTCATGTTGGGTTTGGAGTACATTTGACATGGAAGCCAAAATATAACACCTAGCCATTTCATCAGCCTTTTTCCACTTCCGATATGCCTCTTTTTCCTCATTAGTTGAGGCAGCCGTGGGCTCAGCAGGGCATACTTCATGGAGTACAAACTTGTACTCTTCAGAAGTCAGGACATTGTCTAAATTTCTCTTCCAATCAATGTAATTGGGATCAGTGAGTTTATGCTCCTTGAGTATCACAGAAAGTGGATTCATAGCTATTCTGTAAACCTATAAGCACATATAAACAAACAATCAATTTAATGTCCGATATTATCTCCCTAAAATAATATCATTAAATTACTAATCACATCTAAAATCCCATCAGGTAAGGCAAGCCACGTGGTGTGGACGTTTACCTACCCAAATGATTTAGCAATTAGATTTTCTTTGGTCATACATCACTTATAGCGTAACCTCGTGGGGAGGAATACTATAATGCGTATCTAAGTGTAAACCATTACTCAGCACCAAAGTAAATCGTTTGGAATTGCTACATTACCGCAAGCCACGTGGTGTGGACGTTTACGACAACTTCACAACTCTTCACAATTCCTTACAACTGTCTACATCAATTAATCCAAAATCCGTTAGTATAGCAAGCCACGTGGTGTGGACGTTTACTACACCAAGAGATTTTTATAATTGACTCCCAATTACCAGAACCCATTCGACTTTCGTAAATCAAGACGCGGAAAATCATAAGTGAAACTCGAAGTTTCTAACCAGTGATTCACCATGCGAACAACCCTATCTCTCATAAATGAGGGAGCCGAGCAGACAATCGATCCACTTTCAAAAGGATGGTACGAAGGTCTCTAATTTGTGTCATCCACATGACCAAGTGGCTTTGGCTCCATTCCACTCCCCGGGGTGAGAATGAGTCGACTTGAAGTCAGCTTCAGAAAGACAAATTAGGCATTGTTTGATAAACTTGATCAATGTTTCTTGTAAAAGGAATTACAAGAATTCTCCTCCAATGACTCGTTTATACGAACTTCGAAAGTCCATAAGAGTCACCAAGAGAACAGCAATGGTGGAGACCATGGGAATGTTTCCATCCCCTCTCCCACTTAGCTTTTTACAATGAAGGGATATGCTATCTAATGCATAATTAAATACACATAAGCATGCATACATGAAATTAAAGCACATAAATATTATCACATAGTCAAAATAATACTAGAATATTATTTTCCGACTATTATGGCTTTATTCCATCCCCGTACGCATCTTCTAGTCTTCAGTCTTCGTTCTTGAATGCTCCATGTGACGGGAATATTAATTCCAATATTTAAATCTATTTATTTTTAATTAATCCAAAAGTTACTTAATTCGAAAATTAAGTCAATCGAATATATCAAAAATAAAATAAAATATTATTAATATTTTTATTTATTTTTATTTTCCTTTTTAATTCTATTAAATCTTTAGAATCCTATCCAAGTCAAACTTGGAACATTCTAGAAGACTTCTATAATAGAATAAGGAAATAAAATAAATTAAGACTCCTAATCCTTTCAAATTAATTCATTTCCTTTTCTATTAAAAATTCCATAAAAAAATAATTAAATAAAGAAAAAATTAATTAAGGACTCTTAAAACTTTCCAAATTAATTATTTTCCTAATCTATTAAAAATTCCATAAAGGAATAATTAAATAGGAAAAATAAATTAATTCTAAATTTATTCATTTTTCTATTCCATGAAAATTCCCAAGAATAGTAATAATCAATAAGGAAAAATAAATTTATTCTAAATTTATTCTTTTCCTATTCCATGAGAATTCCCAAAAATAGGAGTACTCAAAATAGGAAAACCGAATAATTTAGGAAAGTTGGATCTCGGTGGGAGAGCACGGGTTGGGAGTCCCCGCGCCCCACCACCATCGACCGAGAGCCGAGGTGACACGCCACCGCTGCCGCCTAGCCGGCGCACCGCGCACGGCCGAGAGGCTCGTTGGCCGCCCCTCCTTTGGGTCGATCGATCCTCATGGATCGATCATGGGGATGATCGATCCGAAGTCCTCCTTCTCTTCGTCTCTTCCGTCACACGTCTTCTTCTCCGGCGGTCGTTTCGGCATCGATCCAACGTAAAATAAATTAGATAATTTAATTACAATTATCCGGTATCGATTCTATACATGAAATCGACCCTATACAATTTCCGGAAAAAATAGAACGTAATAATAAATCCTAAATTCGGTCAACCCCCGAATTTTTACTATTACAAGCATTCACCATACATAAAACGAATCTCGACATGTCCGAGAGTTTAATAATCAAGAACAATATTATGACATTAATTAAAATAATTAAATCTAGCCATAATAGTCGGAAACCCTGCAAGGTAGAACAATTTATCGAAAAATACCGTGAACGAAAACCAACGCTCTGATACCAATTGTTGGAAATCGACATCCCGGAGTCGTCGAGAAACGCGGAATTGACAACTCCGATCGAAATCCCGCCACCGGAAAAATCTCACGTCGCCGGACGCGGGGAGAAGCCCCGAACGATCACCCTCCGCGAGCAAGCCCGCTGTGATCGATCGCATCTCATGATGGCGTGAGGGGCTGTTCAAAACAGCCCGTTGGACGTGCCTTGAACCCTCGCCGGAACAGCCGAAGCCATCCCCGAAGGAACTCCCAATCAAGCCCTAGCCGCGGACGAGCCGCTGCTGCTCGACGGGGCTCGTACTCGCGTCCAGCGATGCCCCGCGGATCCGCTGCGGGAAATCCCGCAGTCCGCTGCCTGGGCATACGAGGCGGCCGCTTGACCCCCCCAGGCGGCCGCTTGCCTGGGCAGTCAAGCTCTAGTCGCGATCCGTCGCCGCCGGGTCGCTCCAGCTGCGGTGGTCCGGTGATCTTCGATCACCACCACCCAGCTCGACCCCGGTGAGGATCCCGAACTTCGGATCTTACTTTCACGTTATTTTCACGATAATTAAACATTAAAATCATCGAAGGGGTTTCAACGATTTTACCTTTGTTCTCGTTGTGCGGAGAAACGAGATCTTTGAAGACCTTGAGACCTTCCCACGTATTCCTTGCACTTCGTTCGAACGTCGGGTGGGCGACGATCCTCCGAACTCTATGGATCTCCTTCTCTTCTTTCTCTCTCTAGAATTGTGATTTTCAAGTTATGAGAATAGAGAAGACCATGTAGTGCTTTTATAGGCTACGTAGGGGATCTTAAGGAGGTGGAATATTGGGCTTCCAATATTAATGATTAAATTGAGTCCAAGCTCAAATCTATTAATCCATTAATATTAATTATATTTATTTTCCACTATATAAATATAATTGCACTCCCAATATTTTACCATATTATATCAAATAATATTATCTCTCCGGTAGTATTATTTATTCCGTGCGTTTAAGATATAAATGTCCATGAATAAATTTAAATTAATTGCGTAATTAATTTATTCATCTCTTGCATCGAGACTAGTACCATTCAACCTTAATTATTATGCGGAACAAATCCACCTGCAGGGTTTACATAATAATTCCTTATGAACTCATCTTGGGGACATTAACAATCCTTATCGGGACACACTTTTCCGTCAAGAATTCACAGCATGTCATACACAAAATACAGTGACCCAACTTTGCCGGTAATTGACCAGATATTCTAATCGGTCAATTCCATTGGAAAATCAAAGTCACTAATATTAAATGCACACACCCGCAATAATATCAGGGATTAAAAATAAAATACACTGAGACTTAAATCGATTATCTAAGGCAATCCTAATCGATAAATCTCAAGCGATCCGCCCAATACACCAAGTGTACAAGTATGATAAAATAATCAAGACCAATTATTTTCTCACTCATACAACGACTATACCAATGGATTGGTCCTTGTCCATCTAGGTCGTGAGCAACTGTTTGATTATATACGAGCAACCGATAGTATGATCTTCCGTGTGACGACGCACACCATACTAACTACAACGTATATAATCTAGGACTATAATTTGCGTATATTTAATTATAAATAATTAAACGCAAATAATTGTTTATTTAATTAAATAGATTAATGGCAATGGATCGGGAGTTAATATCACTTAATCTAGCCATTAAGTATACAACTCCATCAAAGGAGATCCATAAAGCTCGGAGGATCGTCGTCCACCTCGATGTTCGAGCTAGTGCAAGGAATACGTGGGAAAGCTTCAAGGTCATCGAAGTTCTTCGTTTTTTCGGACAACGAGAACGAGGTATAAATCGTAAACACCCTTTATGATTTTATCATTTAATATATCGTGAAATACCGTAAAACAAAGATTCGAGATTCGGGATCCGGGGACGACGGCTCGCCCACGCGGATCGCACGCGAGGGGGCGATCGAGCTCGAAGCTCGATCGCGGCTGGGCTGCGAGGCTTCGCGCAGCGCCCAGCAGCCCGCTGCGGGGTTTCCCGCAGCACCCCGCAGCAGCGAGTCGCCGGATTCGCTGCGGGCTGCTCTTAGCAGCCCATGCGATCGCTACCTTATGATATTCATATCTTCTCGTAGCAGCCCATGCGATTCACTGAAAAAAATTATGTTTTTCAATTAGGATATTGAGCGACAAAGAAAAAGAGTTCAACATGCAACTACCAAAGATCACATTCGTGAATTGATTAATATCACTCCGCTTCTTTGTGATAATCCTTTGCAAGTAAGATGTGATGCTAATGAATTTGGGTATGAGAATGAATTCCCATTGTACATACATCACACTGACGTTTTAGAGATCATTACATGCAAGACGTGGCTTAACATCTCAATTATACAAGTTTTAATCTTGTAAGCATATTTAACATTTTATTCATTACTGATATGATTAACAAAATTATTAACATTATTTATATTATACAGGTTTTTGAAATCAATAAGTGTGGACGGCGGGATTAATGGTGATTTGTATGGATATCCTGAACCGCATTCCTTGCAAAGTGCTAAAAATAAGAAAGAAGAAACAGTCAATTACATCATGCAACATATCAGAAATTCAAAAAAGAAAATTTATTTAGGAGCTTATCACCAAGAGTAAGCACAAACATATATAATATATTAAGAATTGAAAGTAAATAATTCATTATTGATTGCTTATTTATTTATTTATTCAATATAGATCGCATTGGCAACTCTTAGTGATTGTCCCTAAAAAGAGAGTTGTTGTTTGGTTTTGTCCACAACATCGTAAGCCCTCCGACAACATCACACATATAGTGCAGAGGTGAGTTATTATAGTTTAAATATGCAATTAAGTTCATTAATGATTAGTTCTTAATCTGACCATAGTTTTATTTGTATCTTGTTTTCTTATAGGAGTATCACAAAATTTATCATTACTTCAAAGTGTTGTGACAACACATAGCTTATTGGTTGGCAAACGCACGAGTAAATATTCACTTCAATGGATTATCCTGAGAGTAAGTATAATATATGTTTTTGAATGATTATTCTTATATAACATTGGTTAAAGTAGCAATGGTTTTGTTTGTATTAAATATTAGTGTCATAAACAAAAGGGAAATTGGGAGTGTAGATATTTTGTTATGCATGGGATGTGGACAATAGTGAGTTAGCATTCAAGAAAATTGGAATGAGGTGATATTTTTTTGTTAAGTTTTATCTAATAATTAAGTAAGTGTTATCATGTACTAATTGTTATATTTATCGTTTGTTGCAGGTATTTCGGATACTAGCTCACTCGATAAAAATGATACTGACGAAATTCGAACTCGATGGACAAGTTATATTTTGGAAATAAAGGACAAATCATAGTATGATTAGTTTATAATTTTGAATGATATATGCACGGATTGAATGTTTTTTTGGAAAAGATCAATCAAATAGAAAAGAAAAAAGTGTTTGATACAGCGCATAGGGGAAGAAACTTGCACTGCATCACCGAGCTAACATACTAGCTTTCCAACTAATCAAACTAACCATAAGCACTAAAGAATACAAACACAATCACCAGGTTATATATCATACCCTCTTCAGTTCACGTGCCTGGAGAAAAAGTGTACGGATTGATTGTTGGTATTTGTAGGAGTGTAAATTTGATTTTTGGTTTGTTAAGTTTATTTTGACTTTGCAGCATTTTATTGATTTTTTGGTATTTGGGCATGTTAAATTGCAGCAGTTTATTAAGTATAGGAGTGTAAACGTGATGGAAATAGTTAATTATGAAGAAAAAAAAACTGATTAAAATGCACATCGGTTAGTAATATAACTGATATAAAATGTTCAGGTATTACATCGATTATGTAACCGATGTACTTGTTTGAAATTCATTGATTCTGTTTTCGAAATTTACATCGATTATATAACTGATGTAAAAAAAAATCGAATTTAAGTCGGCGTCGGTTACATTGGTTGAGCACCTTAGGAAATTATCAACAAATTAATGCAATTTGAAATTAATATTTAATTATAAAAAATTAGTCAAATTTTGGTCAAACCAAATATTTAATTATTTTGATTTTTTCAACAAGAGTTACAAATTTTTTTTTAATGAAAATGAAAAAAATATTTATATATAGAGTAATATAATACGTATGTATGAAGTGTTATTTAGTGCATGGCCTCTAGGTCGAAAATTCCAGTTTTACCGGCCCTCTACTAGCATCTTTGGATGACATCTTCTCATACAATTTAAAGTAGAAAGTAAAGAATCAGCACCAAAATTTGATAATTTGTTAATTCGTAAAATAAATAAATGCAGTCAAATAGTTTTCATTTTCTGCATAAATCTAATGACAAAATGATGACATTTGACTGATTTTAAACTACTTGTACTTAAAGAGTAGAGGAATTTAGAATTCTCATATCACTCAAATTGACTACATTTTTTTTAACTACCAAACAATATTGACCTGACTTTCCAAATATTTCAGTCACTTCTATGACTTGACTCTTCCTTTCAAAAGTGCACCTTAAATTGGAGTATTTCTCTAACAACTACTGTACTACCAAAGTTCTCACCCTGGCCTAATTAGTACTAATCTAAGTGGTGGAACAATGATCACATGTATTCAAACATAATGATAAAAAATAGTAGTAGTATCATTTTATTAACTCTTTTATACAAAAAATTAAGAATAAAATTATATTTTTTAAATTAATGAAGTAATTAGTTGAAAATAAAATTTAAAAAATTAAGTGAAAATGTAAATGTATAAAAAACTATAATTTTTTAAAATGATGTATCATGTATGACTATAAATTTGTAATTAATTGTTAAGAAATCACACTACAAAGTACTAGAGTACCTTATACTATTTCAAAGTATTTGGTTTTATTTGATATGAAAACAAAAACTACATGAATACACACTAAGTTACAAACATATTACTTCATTTAATTATTTTACTCCATATATATAACCATACAAATATACGACGTCCATATCAAGGTCGGTCGGTCACTTTACAATTTCACTACATACACTAATTAATAAATTAATTACCACCTCACATAGTCACATGTGATGATTAAAAATTCTTTGACCCGTGGACAATATCATTCTCGGATCGAACTTCATTTTCCTTTGCCGAAAAGTTTCCCATTTAGGACCGAAATGCTTCTTCCAATCTTCCTTGCAATCGTAAGACGGCAGATACTGCTTGGCCTCGATCCCAGACTCCTCGCAGAAACGAATGATCTCCGCGTTGAGCTTATCGAAAGCCTCGGTCTCGGTGGGCCCGCACGAGGGCAGTAATCCTAGTGTGTAGAAGATCTCCTCATCCGGTATCACAGCAGACATTCTCTCATCCCACCTGCACCCACAACATCATCATTACCTAGTCGTCAGTAACTCAAATAAATAAATAAATAAATAAATAATAATAATAATAATTATTACTTTTGTCTGAGAAAAGGGTAGAAAAGGATGGGCCCGGAGCCGGAGGCCTTGTTGTTCCGGCGAATTATGTCTTTGAAGACGCCGGCGTTGAAGTCCTCGATTCGCGATTTCGGCACAAAGAGATTGAGCCACGGATGAGCTTCGTCGGACTTATTACTCGAACTGCTGCTCCCGACTCTGTTCAGGAAGCTGAGGAGAGGGACGTCTTTAGTGAATACTGCTCCTGGAATGAAACGAAGATCTCTGAGCAAAGACTCGATTTGGTTGTCGATGGGGTGGTCGTAGTACTTGACGACCTCCAAGGAGTAGAGGAGGCCGTTGTTGGATTTCAAGAGGGAGTGGATTTGAGATAGATCGGAGGGAGAGTAAAACGAGGATCTCCAGTTGTTGGGAGGGCTGTGATCTGTGATCAGTGATCCTTCCACGTAGTTCGGCCCGTGGTCGGACGAGATCGTGATGAGTCGCTCTTGGTCGCTCGTGAAGTCGGAGAAATCGCTGTATATCAGTCGCACCCATTTCGCCTATTTCAATCAATTTTTAATTAATTTTTATATTGTAGAGTATTAATTATAAATTTAATTAATATTTAATTAATTACCCTGGAGGGTGCTTTTTGTAGCACAATTCTCGCTCGGGTGATGATGCCAAACTGTCCTAGTCCTCCGAGCACTGAAAAGAACAGCTCCGAATTAACGTCTTTGGAACAACTAACAAACTCCCCTTTTCCTGCGTAAAAATAAATAAAATTTATTTAATATGAGAAAAATAAAATAATAAAAAAAATTTATGTATATATACCTGTGATAACATCGAGTTCGAGGACGTTGCTGATCTGAGGGCCGTGCAGGAAGGACTGGCCGCTGATTCCGGCGTTGGACAAGGTTCCGCCGACGGTGAGGTACAAGTAGTCGGTCCAGGAAAGTGGGGCGAGCCCGTGGTCGAGGGTTGCGCGGAGGACGTCGATCCACATCTGCTCGGCTCCGACGTCGGCGTAGTAGTGGCTTCGACAAACCCTTATCCGAGAGGTGGGCCCGCCGGCGAGGGAGGGCATGTGGACGACGACGCCGCCGCCGGCGGAGGCTTGGCCGCGGACGGAGTGGCCGCAGCCGCGGGCGGAGACGGGGAAGGGGGAGGGGCAGGAGTTGGAGAGCTTCAGGAGAGCGGCGATGTCGTGGACGGAGGAAGGGTGGAGGACGGCGGCGCAGGGCGGTGGTGCGTCTCCGGCGAGGTTGCCGTAGTCGGTGGAGGCGGCGTGGATGGAGGCGGGGTCGGTTCGGAGGGATTGGATGGGTTCGTGAGGAGTAGTGCTGGTAGTGGGTTTGTTAGTTGGGTTCCATGTGTTGGAAATGAGGAATTGTGAAGAGAGGTTTGGATTTGCCATTACGTGCGTGTGCGTGTAAGTGTGTGTGGAATTGGTATATGATGATTATTAGTTGAGAAGGTGTGGTTGTATTTAAAGACGAAATAAGATGCATGAAATGAGAAGCAAATCTTTGGCATACATTGCACGAAGATACGGGGGAGGATAAGCCTAACTAACCTATATATGTATTGTATAGTCAACCCAACCTATATAATTATATGGCCCCTATATATGACTGTATGAGAGAGGGGGTTTAATTTTACATGCACATATATTTGTAATTTAAATTTCATTTTTTATTTTTTTTTAAATCAATCTCAAATTAATTAAGCAGTAGTATAAGTTTAATGAATTATTTTTTCAATATTAATTTTAAAACAATTAATGATGTGCATATATATAATTTTAATAATAGAATAATTTAATTAAACAAAATAACAAAATTTTAATTCTTTATATATATATAATTGTTCATAATTCATAATTTGAATCAAAATAACACAGTTTAAAGTACAAATTTACTTGTACTTTTGTACTCACTCAAGTAAAATTTGGTCACAAGTACTTAGACTGTTTAATTTAAAAAAAAAAAATTATTTTTTGTTGTTTATAAATAAAAAAATCAAAAATTAATATTGTTTTTAAATTTTTATGTCAAAAAAATATATTATCATATAACCAAGATATAGTACCATTTTTTTAATTTTTGCTTTGACATGAATTGGACGCGAAAGTCTTGTTTCTTTAGATGGGCGACTATTTCATTATCAATTTTGTCAAAATGATAAACTATGTTTTAAATGAAAATTGTTTTAAAAATAATTATCAACTGTTTCAATGAGTTTATTTAAATTAAATAATAATGAGTCAATTTGATCGGCTAAACTTGTCAATAATATATTTTAAAATCAGCATTTTGAGTTTTAAATCAAAATATAATTAAAACCTTTTTTTTTTTTTATCAAACAACACAAACGGCAGACGAGTTAACTAATCAAAACCAAAACATGATTGCAAAACTCTTACTTGGTCTCAAGCTTCTAATTTCAAACATGTACATATATAGCTTCAAGAAGTACTTATGATCTATATTTAAATTATATATCGAAACTTTTGAAGAAATATATGTTGAACAAATACTTTTAAAATAATATTACATTTTTTTCAAAATTCAACTTCAACCAAACACCTTGACTCAGCCAGTCAGCCAAACCGCGTACACTTTTATGTTTTTAAATATATGTTAACTTATTTGAATTCAGTAATAAAAATTGAGTACTACGGAGTACTAGTATTTATTTACGTGTGCCCTATTCAAACTATGTTCAAAGTAAAATAAAAAGAAACCACAGAAACAAAAGTCAGCACTTCTTACATACTCCCCTTTGTCTCAAACTGATTTTGTATATTTATAAGAAATTTAATAAATAAAATATTTTATGTATTATTTATTAAATTAACAATTTGTATTATTAGAATTATTTTATAAATATTTTCAATAAGAAAAAAAATACTAATTTAAAAAGATGTTCGAAAAAAAAACTAATTTAAAAAAACGTTCAAAATGATGTGTGAAATTATTTTAGGTTGTGAACAAAAAAAATAATATATATATATATATATATATATATATATATTTAAAATTAAAAATAAATTGTGTCATTTTTTTATGAGAAGGGAGAAGTACTTGTGTAATTTATCAATGAAATTCAACGGTTAAAATGTGCACTAAAGCTGGCAAAAAACTAAAATCTAAGAAAAAAACCACTAGAGTCCAAAAAAAGCACTCATTGGATTAATTGTTGGTGTTAATATCGAATTAATTAATTAATAAATTAATTGGTTAACACGTTTGTTAAGAATCTTTCAAAATTTGACCAATCATAATCAAGATGTGAATTGTGAATGATCAATACGCATTTTGACATCATTAAATAATTACTTTTTAATTGTGATTTGTAGTTGTGTGAGGCAGCAACAAAATCTCAAAAGTCATGCTCTCTAACTATAGTTTCCAGCCCATGTTGTACTGCTGTACTAGGAAATAAAATGTCATTTTTTTAGGAAATTAAATATTAGTATCTCATTGAACTCTCAAATTTAGCTGTCCTTGTCATAAAGTCGGCCAAGCTTATTTATATTTTTCTCGCACATACATTTTTTTAATAAATACATTTATTTGCTCGGTGGATGTCAACTTAGCTCGAATTTGTGGGCTGACCGAGTCAGTCTAGAAATAATATTACTATACCTCTATTTTTTAAGGGTGAGTTTATTTACACCTCTAATTTTACTAAACCCACCACCAAGATTAGTTCACCCCTTAATATTTTGTAATTCGATTATTACACACCCCTTAAATTATCTAATCTACCCTTTACCTATTAACCTAAACACAAATCTCTGTACACGATATTGAATAGATGAAAACAGAGCAAGAGTAGAGGTGGTCGGAAATCACCGCCAACGACGGAGATACCCATGGGCCTGTATCTGTCCACGAAGATATCCACAATGTGGTTGAACGCCTTGTGATTCGAGACGAGCGTTGTTATGTCCTGAAACATAATCCCTGTCACCGCATTCAAACCAATCGAATCAATAACAAAAAAAATTAATATTTAACTTTCCAGAATAAAAATTGGATCTTTTTGTTTATTGTTCTCCCCGACGGTAATGGAGTCGGAGACGGCCTTCAATCTCGGATCTCCCCTTACACCGTTCTCCGCGGCGAACATCTTTCGATCGATCGATTTTTTTATTCTATTTAAAAAAAAAGGGAAGTAGTTAATTGGCCTACGTCCTCCGCAATGAGTGTTCAGAAAGTTGAAGGCGGCAGATCTCTGGTGGGTCGGAGTTCCGGGTTGCTGATGTCAAGACTCACAAAGGAGCATCTGGAATTCGTCTTCGATTCGGTAGCGGCAGATCTTGACTAATACAGCATTTTTCTTGAATATTAAAGCAACTACTTGGAAGAACAGAAATTGTACGTGAGATTTGGAGAAGAAAAATAATTGTAGTATAAAATGGGGAGATGTTGATGATGCAGCGGTTGGCGGCGGTTGCCATTCTGGATAACTATATTTCACTTTATACTTTTTTTTCTTGCAAAATTATTTTGATTTAGAGTTTAATCTTAAAAATTAAGATGAAAATCGAAAGAATTATTTACTGTCAAGACTTCAGAGATTTCATAAAAACACCAAATGAAATAGACTCGACTCTCGAGCTCATCCCTACGACCCGACAACCCAATCAGAACATCTTCCTTGCATTCCCTGTTCTTGCAAACTTCATCACACAAACCATCATGTATGTGCATCACAAATAACCGAGGATGGATATACGTGAATCGAGTAGTAAATAGAGAACCTATGATTTTATTCTAGTTAGTAGGCAAGGGTAATATAGATATTTCATGTTAGCTTAAAAAATTAAAATTTAAAAGAGGGGTGGATTTAGTAAAGTCGGAGGTGTAAATAAACTCACCCATTTTTTAAACCTTTATACATAAATATCTATAAATATTAAGAAAAATATATGTAAAATTGAGATTGTGTTTGAAGCACTACAGTGTTAAGAACTGCAGTACTAGGTAGACCCGTAGTGTAAATAGCGTTGGGTTTATGTATTTTGATTATATGTCAACACAATAAAGAGGTTCTTGAATGATGTCATTATATTCAAATAAGTTTGAACACTTCAATCAAACATCTACAAGTCCGAACTTTCAGACTAAACAACTACACTTCGAACTCCTTCTAGCGAACTCGTTCTAAGTGTACTACAGCAGAGTTAACTACCGGGGCTTTCTAGCGAAGTCCTTCGGTTACAATATTTCTCTCTCTAGAAATTCCAAGTAAAAGTGTTGAACTCTATCACTACAAAAAAACCGCGGATCCCCTATGGGGATTCCCTACGACATTTTTCCCGTAGGGATTCCCTACGGGAATTATATTCAGACTTCCCCTACGGCATTCCCTACGGCCCCAGCCGTAGGGGTGACTCCCGTAGGGGACTACGCGCGACATCGCGCGCATACATTCCCTCCAAGAGCCCTACGGGATCCCCTACGGCTAGCCGTAGGGGAATAATAAATCCCCTACGGGTATTATTTCCGTAGGGGTCCCCTACGGCATTTGCCGTAGAGGTCCCCTACGGCATTTGCCGTAGGGGAGTCTTTTTTTTTTAAAACTATACGCAGTTAAATAAATACCCTACGGGTATTTTTCCCGTAGGGGTCCCCTACGGCATTTGCCGTAGGGAGTATTTTTTTTAAAAAAAATATTAATTTATATATTAGTAAATTAATTAAATATTATTATAAAATTAAGCTAAATTATTTTAAACCATTATTTTAATTAATAATAAAATTACTATTAAAGTTTTTTTAATTGTTTACGCAACTACGCAATTATGCAATTATAATTTTATAAATATAAATAATTAATATTAGGAAAAAATTACGCAATAAATAATAAAAATGTATTATAGTCTAAACAAATTTCAAAAACTACTACTAAATATATTTAAATCTACGTAAAACTTGTAAAGAAAAAAAGTTAAAAAATAAAAGACTTTAAAAATTAATAAAAAAATATTGAAAGTTCTATTTAATTAAATGTATTTAAATTCCCTTTTATTTAAAATTACATTTTTTTGAAACCACTATATATATATATTGTATTTTATATTATACTTACATAATAAATATAAGTAATGATACATATATATTATCTTTTAAGAATTGGACATATAACTCTGATAGCCTAGCGGTCATCATCTTTCTTTTCATTCATAAGGTCAAGGGTTCAAACCCTAGGCTATGCAATATTCATGAATAATTATTATAAAGCCCTCAATTGAACTTCACACATTGGTTTTTGAATGAACTTCATTCTTATGTGTTTTTGTTATTTGGAGTTCGAACCCTTGAGGTCTTCGAACTCCAGGGACTTAGTAGCAGCAGTGCTTCCAAGATCCACAGTGTAATTTGTACTTGCATATGGCTAAGACTTCCAAGCACTAGCATACTTAGAATTACTTAACCTGTACAAATAACAAAAACACATAAGAATGAAGTTCATTCAAAAACCAAAGTTTGAAGTTCAAGCTAGTTCACAAGAGTTCGAAGACTCTTAGTGAACGAGAGCGAACTACACACTAACAAAAAAATATGATAAAACGAGTGAGCTAGCGCCGTATATGATAAATATGTAAAATTTCAAGTAATTTAAATATTATAATTATAATAATTATTATTAAATATTAATATTCTACTTAAATGTGCATTGACAAATATATTTTTATTATAATTATAATATTAATTTTCTCATCCTGATTAGTTAGTCCGAAATTGTCCGAAATTATATGACTTAGGAGTTAGGACTGCTAATTTACGGTCTGAAAAATTACAGCCTCGAACAAATTCTATCCGAAAAGTTTTAGCTCGAACAAACTTTATCTTATCCGAAAAATTTTAGCTCGAACAAACTTTATCTTAACAACTCTATTTTCAGCGCGCTCTATTTGAACAAGTTCTATCTGAACAAGCTCTATTTTCAGTTCGAACAAACTCTATCTTAAAATTTTGCTTAATAATATTTTGTGATGTCACACAAAAAAAGTGTTTTATATTGAAATATGACTAGGAGTAATAATTTTCTTTGGTTCGGATAATCGTATTATATATGTTTCTCAAAAGAAAGATATACTTATAAAACAATACATCATTGCTACAACCAATAATCTTTAAAAAAATGTTAAACCTTACACGCTAAACGCTAGCAAGGTGCATGCATGAGATCTAGACGAAAAAGCTTATTTTTTTAGTATGATCGGTTTATTACAAAAAATAATTAATATAGTTCATATATATATATATATATATATATACTCCTACTTAATTAATATTTTTAATAATACTGTACAAGAATTTGTATTAATATTATTGTTGTACTAGACGGCTCACGTAAGGACGCTTTCAGCTTAAAATTTGGGTATAATTGGGCTCTGTTAGACAGAGTTTTGTAAAACATATGTTACATATTACACTATACTCTATAATCGAGATGAAAGAAGTACTACTTATGTCTCATAAATATTGACTCACTTTTTTATATACTATAAATTACGAAATAAGTGAATCAATTTTTTCGAAACAGAAACTAGTATTATTTTTGTACTATGTTTTTTCAACAAATGATACTATATTTTACATCATTTTAAGTATCTAGTCATAAGTTGGTAGAGTACGGACAAAAGAAAACCCAAGCGATTTGTAGTATACTATGTATTATTTTAACCATGGGATGTCAAATACATTATTTATTTATTCATCAATTTTCTCAAACAAGTTCATTTTTATATGTTACTGAATCAAACGATCCTATTAGATATTAGAACGGCGCGCCAGATTATACTATGCATTATATATTTATGTTTGGAAATTGCAGTACCTAACTAATCGAAAATCTTTTAAAGAAATATGGAGTGACAACTCATGAAGGGCATGCATGTCTTGATAGAAAATACTTAAGATCCGTTTTCATATGTGAATATGAAAGAGTTAATAATGTTAGGGATCATTCACGTTCAAATTCATTAATAAACGAATTAAAATAAAAAAATTAATCCACATAAGAATTTATATTTATCAACAGTACATTAACAAGGGTCATTTTCAAGACCGTCGTCTATGTTGGATTTGAGTCCAATTTCTCATCTTGGACCTGACTCACTATATAAAATAAGTTTTTCTAGCTGTACGCGATTTTAGATTTTAATCGCGCTCACTTTAATTACATACATATTTTGTGTTGGTTAAGTGATCACCCGACCCACTAGAGAATCCTCAGGACATTTACATTTTTAGGGCTTCAAACTTGCGTGTGAGACCATCGATCTGAATTTATAGAATAAGTGACCAACATGTCAATTTATAACTATGGTTGATACGCTTTTTTTTTTATTAATCAATTTATTTGTATTAACTAATATTTTTCTGAGAAGACATTTATATATATTCTCCCTTTACTTTAGCATATATATAGCCATGATGGGTTACAATTTAAGAAAAAAAATTAAATTTTAATATAGATCTACTAGGATAATTAAAATTACTAAACCTATTTAACCTAATTAAGAAGACATTTGATCATAAAGATTCCTCTAAACTAACTCAATTATACAACTGTTCATGGACACTTGAGATCACAAGTTTTTTATTGTCAACTAGTTATAGTCTGGATGAAAAGCGTTCATATTTGTCCTGCACCATTTTTTTTTCTCTAGATCATAATCCTCTTATGTGCATGGAATAAACAAGATTAATTTTGTCTACCCCTCTCTTATTTGCATAAATCAACCTGAGTAACTGGACGAGGGTTTTTCTACCCACATAGCATTTAACACTAGGTAAATTATTTATTGAAATTGGACTAAAACCATCTAAAAAGACATTTTAAAAGTTATAAAGTAATCCAATTTACATTTAAGCTTTAAGATCTGTTTTAATATATAACAATTTCTCTCACGATTAGACTCGATTTTGTGGGTTCTACTCGTGGACTTATGTGTCATCTTAGGGCGCGCAAACCAAAATTTCATCGGTTGAGGCTCTCATCGTTTTATTGGATATGCTCTGATACCTGCATATTGAAATTCAATCAATAACACTTTAAAATATCTTGTTAATGTAATAAGATATCAAACTTATATGTGAGCTTGATGATTATTAATTTTACAATCGATTAAGGATATTTAACACCAATATAACTCATAAGCATGCTAGCGGTGTGCTGGTCATCTGGTCATCTCACTACTTTTCAATGATCAGCTACACTATACGAACGCTATATATAGACTCTCTTTCTGTACGGTTCTCCCTTGCTTATGCCTTAATGGAATAAGTTCAATAATATTGTTTGAGGTATTTATGATTGTTAAAATATCTTTTCTCATTTGTTCATTTAACTAAACTTTGAAGAAGCTAGAGCTAAGTCTTGAAGTCAACTTTCTTTAAAAAGCTCCATTAATCGTAATTTTACGTTTCACGATTGGTGTTGTAATCCTAGATTGTGTCTGACTTAGGTGGACTCTTGTTCTTTTGAATACTTCTGGTACTCGTTTTTAATATATTTATTTTCTCCGTTAAAAAAAATGAAATAAGTTGAATAATAGTTTGTTTGAGGTAGCTATGATTGCTTATCTTAAATGAAATAAGTTCAATAGTACATATGGTTTGTTTGAAGTATTTATGATTGTTAACTAAACTTTGTCTTAATCAATTTTAATCGGTGATTTATTCACAAGTAAATGCACGTGTAAGTAGAAATATGAAAACGATTTCCATTATGTTTGTTTGATGGATTTAACCAAACACAGTTTTTATGAGTGTGCACGTACACTGATGCAGTAACATTTAAATACTTTGATTTATATAAAAAGGCACGTTTAACTTTATTTTAACTTTATTCACACGTACGGATATCGCATATATTTCAAATCTTCAAATTGATCAATAATCATGATCAACCAAAATCTCAACGAAATTTATTATGGATTTTGACCACCATTTACTCCACAAAATCTGGCCTTTTGACTCTTTGAAATTTCCTGCAGCCAATTAAGATGAGGATCATGGCGAGTGCAGAGTATACAAATTTGTATACTTGCATGAACCGATTTATATATATATAGCAGCTTTTATTGACATAATTAAAATAGCTCCAAATTAAAGCAACATTTATTTATTTAAATTTGTTAATGCGATGAGCTATAATCACTAATTTTGTTAATGTATTTTTTTGAATTAAAATATGCGTATATAGGGAAACAAAATCACTAATTTGTCCATAAGCGTTCAATTTCTCTTTGGTGAGCATACAATATAAAATATATTATGCATATATAACAAATAATATAAAATGTACCGTGTTTTATCATTGGTTTTTGCTCCTTCATTTTGGGATGCCTTGTGCATTTAGCATGCAATGCACTACAGCTTAAATGGGGGGCTATATGTATAGTTCAAACTGACTAGATAGGCACAAATTAGCTACATGAGAAATGAACGATCGATGCTTCCTAATCCGAGTTTTGATTCGAGAAAAGATGTAAATCAGACTGACATTTGGTCATTAACACACAAACGTATTGAATTCTAGAAAACAGCCGAGGTGTTCTTGAATGATGGCGATGCGCTCACCAAACTCGTTTTTATGATCCAACTTACAACATGTTTCGTTGATACGTTTCAACTCCTATTTGTTGCCTTTGGGATTTCACCAATCTTAGTGTGACTCATCTTTCGTTTATCTTCTTCGGGGGGTTCACGTAATTCCTTCACCTGTTTCTCTACGTTGAAGAGCATCCTCACAGGAAACAACCCTATTTTGCTTCGCTATATTTCATCGCACGCACTCACTTCGAATTTGTATATATAGATAGATAGACTACAAAAATAGTTCGTTTATAACCTAGACAATTCTAAAATTATACTAATATGACATAAATTGGTTAAATAGCTTGTTAGCTCTTCACGAGACCTAAGGATATTCCTTATGTTTAGGATTGTACATTTCTCTTTTCTTGTATATGAAATTGATTTTTAGTAGAAAAATAATTTTAGAAATTTAATTCATGAATCAAGTGTTGGGATTTGCACCCAATTCCGTCACTGCAAGAAACGAATACGAAATACGAACAACGAACGAGAAATTAAACGACACAAGAATTATAGTGGTTCACCCGTTAACAAGGGCTACGTCCACTCTCGCCGCTGCAGATTTCACTAGAATACGCAATAATCGACTCCGGAGAGTTTACAAATACTCTCGTATCTCAGTATACTCACGCTCTCGATTATTCTAACTATTCTAGACTTCTATAGTGCTTCTGGTGCTCTCATACCCTAATTACACGAGTAGGGTATTAATATATAGGGGGGGAGTGACTTGGAGAGAAAGACAAAAAAGTCCCGCTGGACTTTTCGTGCATGTCGGCCGACAATACAAGGGTGTCGGCCGACACCCAATACGCAATGCGTATTTCACCTCGGGCTGGAGCTCGGAATCGTCAGAATCATGCTCGACCGCCCTCTGTCGGCCGACGGGGCTTGGTGTCGGCCGACACCAAGCCAAAGCTCTCGGCTGGACTTCTCGGCGACTCCCCGACGCGCGTCCAATCCCGTTTTTCTTCTCCGTCGTCTCCAACGATCGTCTCCGGCGTGAATTAACCTTCACACCCAACAATCTCCCACTTGAAGCTAATTCACAGCCCCTATCTTCTCTTCTCACCTGGAGGTGAATCCCGATCATCGATCACCTCCCACTGCAGCGGCATCCCCGGTTCTCACCAACATCGCCCAGTCGAAGTATCCACCAACTTCGACGCATCACGACTTCTCAGGTTCTTCCAGGCCTTCATCACATTGTCATCCCCGTTAACCTTCTCATCACCTAGCAACTCCCTTTCGGACCTCCGAAACCGCAACATTGAAACCAAGCTTCTCAAAGCTCTCAAACGTCGCTTCCCCGAATTGCTTGTGAACCGGCTAACTCCCACTGTATGGACAACGTCAGCAATCGCATGCCCGTCGTCTATCCCCGACGACTCCTTTCGAGAACCACCGACATTCTCACCGTTAGCTTCACGATTCCCTTGCATACTCCTCTTCGTTTCCAGAATCCTCATCACTGGACTCTCTCCAAAACGATCCCCAGAGCTACATCTAAATCGTCTAACAACTCCCACCGCATGGGAAATGTCGGACTCCTCAACAATGCTATTCGAATTTTTCATAAGTCCTTCTTCAGCAGAGTCACAAGAAGACTTACCCGAATGCATTACCTCGTCTCTTACCAACGAGTCACACCTTGACAATAACGAGCTCATCTCGTTTCTCATTGCCCTATTGCTCGAATTTTCAGCCAACATTGCTACGTCGTCTCGCTTTGAAAGCATATGATTGAACATCGAGACCTCCTCCGGTTGGTCTACATGGGCCACATCTACCGGAACATCTCCCAAATCATATCTCAGCTCTCCATCTTCCGATTCTCTCTCGGCTACCGAGAATCGTACTCTTCTCTGCTTCTCGAGACACGGACTCCGATCCATATGAGGTTCCTCCGAACTCACTTTTGGTTGCAACCTTCTTTCGCTCATATGACCCAGCCCACAATGCTCAGGCTCATTAGTGTCGTCGGCCACACCAATATCACGACCACAAGTCGTAGTGTAAAGGGTACCCGTCCTTCGACCACGAGCAATAACCATCGCACCATCGGATTAAGCTTATTGTTTGCTTTATATGCTTATAGGATTAGATTTGGCTTTATACCCATTTTTGTATGACACTAGAAGTTAACAAACTCACTGACCCTCAATATGTTGATTGGAATCGAAACTTGGACATTGCCCAAACTGCTGAAGAGTACAAGAATGTACTCAACATCAACCACTCTGCTCTTCCTAGGTCTTCGGGCAGCAAAAGGAAGAATAAGCCGAGTGGGAGACCTAGTGGTTCCAAGGTCTGGACCACTAGATGGGACTAGCAAGCCTAAGGGCAAATACTCTCGATGTAAGCACTCTGGACACTGGGAGTTTGATTGTCCTCTCAAGCAAAAGAAGATTATTTTTCCTTAGTCACTGAAACATGTTTAGCGGTGTTATCTATCAGTACTTGGTGTGTAGATACGAGATTCACTAATCATGTCTGCATTTCAATGCGGGGGTTTCAGGAAATTCAGGGACTTAGAGAGGAATGTTGCAAAGGTAACAGTCGTTGCAGTGGGAGATTTTAAAATGGTTTTAACGGTAGGATTTTAGTTCTAATAACCTACATGGGCAATGTTGCAAAGGTAACAGTCGTTGCAGGGACTTAGAGAGGAATGTTGCAAAGGTAACAGTCGTTGCAGTGGGAGATTTTAAAATGGTTTTAACGGTAGGATTTTAGTTCTAATAACCTACATGGGCAATGTTGCAAAGGTAACAGTCGTTGCAGTGGGAGATTTTAAAATGGTTTTAACGGTAGGATTTTAGTTCTAATAAATTGTCTCTATGTGTCGGCATTTAGAAAAAAATAATAGGCTATGAATGGATATTCCGTTTCCTTTGATAATTCTATTGTTATCAGAGAAGGAAACGGGAATATTATCTATTCTGGTAAATCGATATACAATTTATACTAAATCTTTATTCTTCCAAGATGCAACAAACTGAATCTAATAACACACCGTCGAAAACCAATAAGAGTAAAGAGCATTTTAGGATGAATCCAATGTACTTATGGCATCTTAGGCTATGACATTTTAACTTGAGTACGATTCAAAGGTTGAAAGATGATGGACTACTCAACTATGTTGACTCGGTATCAATCGATTAATAAAGAAAGTAAATAAAAACACGAAATCAATAACTCAAAGACAATTGAAATGCGATAATTGAAAATACTCGGACGATAATATTCAAACTTAGGAATTAGATTTATATTTCTCATTTTTCAATCAACACGATTAAACACACGAATTTCAATTTCCCGCCTGGGTTGCTTAAATCGTAAAAATTACTTTTAATCCACTTAGAGGTTCGCTCTCGATCGGGTTACGATTCAAAGATTATGTTAATCGCACTTGATCTTCCGGTTAGTACAAATCGATCATCTCGTTTATACTATCATCATCCGAGTTACTACTTAGTTCATCATCTTAACATAAGACATAAAAGAAAAATAAAAACGAGAATTTAACAACAATATGAAATCAAAAAAACATAAATGAAATTAATTAAAAATATACTCTTTAAACATATGAAAAATTCTACAAATTATTTGGAAATCAGAAAGTTCATCAATTAACAACCGATCTACGAAATTGGAAATGAAAGAAACAAAAGCGAATACATGAATTGAAATAGCCGTAGAACTTCGACCGTGCTCCTCGTGAACGTTGTCGTTGTAAATGGCGTCATCCCCGATCTTCTTTCAAGTTCAGCATGCGAGAGGTATGTTTTTCCTTGCCTTTTTTTCGCCTAAATCCATTCCCAAATCCACTCAAAAAACGTCATGAAACCGCCTCAAAATAGCGCCCAAAGTAGCGACTGCTACTTGAGGTCGCTAGAAATTCTTTCCGAAATGCAATGTTTCAAAAATGCTACTGTAGGCCTTCAGAAATCGACTAGCGCCCTTCTAGCGCTCATGTAGCGGGCTTACGTAACGGTCGCTACTTCATAGTAGTGCCCGCTATTTTGCCATTTTCCAGCTTTTTCTCGTTTTCTTCGTTTTGATCCGATCTTCGACCTATAAACCACACAAAAACAAAATCTAACCAAACGTGAGATCCAACACACAAACACTAACATAAACAAACAATATATACATGCACACGACACAACACCACACAAACTATACTAAAAACACACACTAAAAACTTAAACACACGACATAAATCAAATGCATATTATAAAAACATGAAACATGATCTCAATAAGTGTATTTTTAAATTCCTCCCTTTAGGTCATGTTCTTTTAGACATATTCTCAGTTCACTTCAGTTCAGACTAACATATTATGAATTATATGTGTGAAAATACATATTATTAAGCGAGTATATAAAAACATGAAACACTTTCTAATAAGTGTATTTTTAAATTCCTTCATTGACATGTTCTTTTGAACTTATTCTAAGTTTACTTCAGTTCAGTCATTTAATTTATTTATTTTTATTTTTTATTGATATTATTATTAATTAAATATTTTAAAATTAAATTAAATTAAACTTAATTTCAGTTCAGACTTATTAAGTTCAATTTAGCCCGTTCGTTCAAATCTATAAAGTTTAATTCAATTTGGACTTATTCTAACTTTATTTCACTTCAGTTCAGTCATTTAATTTATTTTTTAATATTTTTTTATTGTTATTATTATTATTAAAATATTTTAAAATTAAACCAAATTAAACTTAATTTTAGTTCGGACTTAGTAAGTTCAATTTAATTCAGTTTAGTTCAAACCTATTAATTTTAGTTCAGTTCAAACATATTAAGTTCAGTTTAATTCAATTAAATTCAACTAGTTATTAGTCCAAAAAAATAAGTTCTTAATGTCATGTATAAAAATATTTCTTAAGTTATTAATTCTTTCACGAGTAATATACTATTACTATTTTAATAAAAATTGGGAAATTAAAACATTTGGTAAAATCTTATTGGTGCAAGTAGGATCGGTAGGGCCCTTATGACCAGACACATCTGGGCTATTTTGAGTCAGGATCCGGAATCTGTTTGGGTCAGTTGGATTCAGGAGAATCTATTGAGGAGGCATTCCTTCTGGAGTGCCAAGTTGCCAAAGGCATGCTCCTGGACTTGGCGCCAACTTCTGAAACTACGCCCCGCTGTGTTACCAGCTATTCAGATGCAGGTCGGGGATGGTTCGCAATTTTACCTTTGGAGAGACCCGTGGCATCCCCTTGGTCGATTGGAGGAGGTGTATCAGTTGAGACCGTGGTTTACGAGGCTTCCTAGGGCTGCGTCGCTGAGTATGGTCATTGTTTATGGGGTGTGGAGGTGGCCAGCAGATTTTGCGGAGGAGTTCGTTGATCTTATGGACGGCTTGACGAGTATAGATGGGAGGACTGATACAGTGCGGTGGACATTGCATCGATCAGGGACCTATACCTCTGACTCGGAATATACTCTTTTCCGACCGGAGGGTCACCGGGTGTCGTGGGCTGCTCTTTTGGCCGGACCAGGACGTATCCCACGACATTGTTTCATTCTTGGAATGGCTATCTGAGGTTGGTTGCCGACTCGGGATAAACATTGGATTGGTCGGGGGGATGACTCGTGTGTGCTATGTGGTGGGGAGAGCGCAGAGACACACTCTCACTTTTTCTTTGAGTGCCCCTTTTCACAGGATTGCTTATAGAGACTACAGGTGGAGGTGAGATTTCTATGGCCACATGGTGGTTGACATAGTGTAGTATTACGGGCTGCTAGTCGATGGAGTGGGAGGCATTTGATATCTTGCACGTATCATGGACTTCTCACTACTCTGATCTATTATATTTGGCTTGAGAGGAACACAAGGATACATGAGGCACGGTCGGTGCCGTCTGGAGTGGTGGCTTCTCAGGCGATTGCTATCATACGGGAGAGGATACACTCGTTACGACTCCCTGATTCTCTTCAGGCACGAACACTGGAGAGAGTATGACATATGGCATGGTGATTGTATTTATATTGTTGAGTGTTACTCCCTCCATCCCCCAAGACTATGCATAGAGAAATTTGCACGTGGATTAAGAAAAAGTGAGTTTTTGTGTGTTTAATAATATAAAGTAGGGGTATAATAAGTATTGATGTGTAAGTAATAAAGTACTTAGTTGAAAAAGTAGTGGTATAAGAGTAAATAAATGTGTATTGAGAGGATAAAGTTGCGAAAAGACATTCCATTTAGGGAATGTGCACTGTTTTAAGGGATGGACTAAAAAGGAAAGTGCATTGTTTTAAGGGATAGAGGGAGTATATGTTAGTTTGACGGATTGGAGAGCTAGTCTGTTAGCTCTGAGATGCGGTATAGTTTTTCATTCCCTATGCGTTTATTATTCTATTTGATTGACCTTTACCAAAAAAAAGTAAGATCGTTAGTTTGAACAAAAAAAAATTTAGAAATTCTATTGTTAGAACTTGGAAGAAATAAAAGTCTGAAAAATTAAAATTAAATTGAATTACCAATAATTTGAAATATAAGAACGAAAACAAAAGTATTCTGAGAGGAACCGTCCAATTTTTAGAAGAAATAGAAGTCTGAAAAATTAAAATTAAATTACCAATAATTTGAAATATAAGAACGAAAATAAAAATATTCTGAGAGGAACCGTCCAATTTTCGTGAGGGGTTGTGTTGCAATTTCCCGAGAAAATATCACATATAGTCCTTTTCGGAAGTCAAATTCAATAAGTAGTCATTTATCTTTAAATATTATCAAAAATAGTCATTTGACCGGCTAGTAGAGGTTAAATAATGACGTGGCACATGGATGAACTTATTAAACCGTCATTTTTGCTAAATAATTTAAATAAATAAAATGTTGAATAAGGAACCAAACCTTTGACCTATTCAAAATTAGTTGTTCATAAACCCACTAGACCACGAACACCAAATATGAACATTTTGATCCATAATTCATTATACTAATATTAAATAAATAAATAAATCATAAAAGTTAAAAAGAAATACTTAAATAAATAAATATTATAGTATAAAATAAAATAATATAAATTTTAAATTAAATAAATAAATAAAATAAATAAAATTATTAAATTTTAAATTAAACACAAAAATCATTTTATAAATAAATTAAATATTAAATAAAATAACAAATTATTTTAATATTATATTAAAAATAAAAAATAATTTTTATAATTTTGGGTATTAAATTTAAATTATTAATTATTAATTCATAAATTTAAGATACTAAATTATTAAATTTGAATTATTTTATATTTAAATATTTTTATTTTTTAATTTTTATTATTATGTTTTTTGATTAATAATTTTTTTACCATTAAATATTCAATAAATGTGAACTAATGAATTATTAAATTTAAATTTAATCTATAATTTATTAATTTTTAGGGAAAATGGCAATAAGGCCAATTTTCAACATTTTTTCGCAAATAAGGCCAAATTCTAATTTATGTGTCAATTAGGCCTTTTTGTTCCAATTGGGCCAAAAAAATGTATCGGGAAGGACGAATCTACTCTCATTCTATCTTACTCCATCCCACCCACCCCAGTACACTACCTCTCACCTAACAGGCAATCGACGAGGGAGATTAAGATTTGAGAGCGATCGGGAACACCTCCGCCTCGTCGCTGGCGGCGCCTCAACGTGGCAGTCGAACACCTCAGGCTTGGGGATAACCTCCGCCTGTCGATCACGGATCCACATATCGCAATCGGGAAATCGCGAGAGGCCGTCAACACAAATTACAACAAATCAGTCGACATCGACACGAAGTTCGGTCGGACCTCAACCACGCACCACCACCGCCGCCCTCCACCGTTCAGCTCTCACCTTCGCCGACGAGAGCTTCAGAGCGCTACGAGGATCTCGACCTCCCTTTTTAGGTGGTCGTCGAGACGCGACATCGTGACGAGGCTGAAGAGTTGAGTTTTGTCTCCTGTAAAGTATTATGGTGTTTCGAATGTGGGTTTGAGTTGCGGGAGAAGGAAGAAGGTGGTGGGGAAGGGGAAAAGGAAAGCAAACAACGTGTTCGATAAAATGCTCAAGAAAAGGTGCTTTCCTGTGAAGTCGTGCGGTTCCCACGCGTTCTTTGTGATGGAGAATTGGGGCATGGGTGGAAGTTCTTCGATTGGGGAAACAAACAAGAAGTTGGGCATGGAGTGGTTCAAACTCTCCCGACAAAAGGAAGGCAACCCGGCTCATTTTTTTCTTTTATAATTAACAACTTCCGATGCGTGTTTTTGTTTGATTAGTATTATCATTTTGTGATCGAAAGATAATGCAAGATACAAAAGGCAATGCGTTCCAATCGAACACGACTTTAAAGAGCTCTCTCGTGTCGTAGCTTCTGCGATGATCTGATCGGTCAGACGAGAAGCTTTGGGGCAGACTCGTGGGGCAGCCCATGGCGTTGCCGTAGTAGGTGGAGTGGCCCGCGAGACCATCGACTTCCCAGGGTTCTTGAACCTCATGGACAGGAAGATGAAGGACACGTACTCCGAGGAAGAATTGAAAGAGGCCTTCCGGGTTTTCGACAAGGAATAGAACGGCTTCATCTCCGCTGCCGAGCTCCGCCATGTGATGACCAACCTCGGCGAGAAGTTGGCCGACGAGGAATTCGATGCTGGATGCTTGAGTTGATGAGCTTCACGTTTTAGGCGTTTGTGTTCATGTTATCAGAACCGTCTTTAGACACAAGATGTACAGTGTTTTAGTTGTAAATGTGAATGATATTCAGTGTTTTTCAATGATATGCTGGGATTCGATGTCCCGGGCTATCAAAAAATTATGCGGAACCGATAACCCGACCGAAACCCCGTCGCCGGAAACCACGAACGCGAACACCACGAAGAACCGGGCTCGACGAGAGCATCACCGCGGGATGAACCCGCGGCTAAACCCTAGCCGAACCCCATCCGCGGGGTTCGCGATCGAGTTCGATCGCATGGGCTGCTCCGGCAGCCCCGGGCGGTGAGTCCGGCGACTCACCGCCATCACAGGAGGCGGGGGGAGCCACCAGCCGCGGCACCAGCCCGCGGCAGTCCCCCCGGCGATCGAGCGAAGGGCTCGATCGCCCCCAGCCGCGGCGTCCAGCCGCGGCTTCTCTCCTTGCGCGCACCACCGGCGAAGGGGGGGGGGGGGGGCGGGGGGTTCGTCCCGCCGTCGCACCAGCCCACGGCCGAACCCCCAGCGATCGACTTCACGTCGATCGCTTGCCCCGGCGTCCAGCCGGGGCTTCGCCACACGCCCGCGCGCCGGCGGTCGAACCCTAGGGTTCGGCCGCCTCTTGTTCGATCCCGACGGGGATCGCGAGATCCCCGTATCCCGGTCTCGACATTCCCGGATCGTCTTGTTCATGTACATATTACGATTAAATGAACATATAATCATAGAGGGGGTTCTCGATTATATTACCTCGATTCGTTGTACGGAGAAACGAAATCAAACGACCTTGCGATCTTCCTACGTATTCCTCGCACCTCGTCCGAACGTCGTGTGGGCGACGATCTATCGAACTCCTATGGATCTCCTTCACTCTCCAAGACTTTATGATTGGCGTAGGTTAAAAAGTGTTGTGAAAAGTGAAGACCATGTAGTGCTTATATAGGCTACGTAGGGGATCAAAAGGAGATGAAATATTGGGCTTCTAATATTGAAGATTAAATTGGGTCCAACCCAAATCCATTAATCCTTATCAATATTAATTTTATTTATTTTCCACTATATAAATAAAATTGCACTCCCAATATTTATCCATATTATATCAAATAATATTTCTCCGGTTAGTATTATTTATTCCGTGTATTTAAGATTTAAATATCCATGAATAAATTTATTTATTGCTCAATAAATAATATTCATCTCTTATATCCGAGACTAGTACCGTTCAACCTTTATTATTGTGCGGAACGAATCCACTCATGAGGTTTACACAATAATTCCTTATGAACTCATCTCGGGGATATTATCAACCCTTCCGGGATACACTTTCCCGTCAAGTATTCACGGCATGTCGTATATAAAATATAGCGACCCAATTTTACCGGTAATTAACCCAATAATTAAATCGGTTAATTCCTTTGGAAAATCAAAGTCTCTAATATTAAATATACACACCCGCAATAATATCGGGGATTAAGAATAAAATACTCTGAGATTTAAATTGATTATCCAAGGCAATCCTAATCAATAAATCTCAAGCGATCCGCCCAATACACCAAGTGTACAAGTGTGATAAAATAATTAAGATAAATTATTTTCTCTCTCACACAACGACTATACCGATGGATTGGTCCGTGTCCATCTAGGTCGTGAGCAACCGTTCGATTAAATACGAGTAACCGATAGTATGATCTTCTGTGTGCCCATGCACACCATACTAACTACAACGTATAAAATCCAGGATTATATTTTGCATAATTAATTAATAATAATTAAATGCAAATAATTGTTTATTAATTAAATAGGTTAAATGCTATGACCGGGAGTTTACCGATACTTAAATCTAGACATTAAGTACACAACTCCAACAATCTCCCACTTGTACTAAGGTCTAGTCATTTCCTCCAAACTCCCGACTCCCATACTCATCACGTGCTTAAGTTATACTTTCCAGAAGTATTATGTGAATGAGCAATCTAGGTTGCCGCTCTGAAGTTATCTTGGTGACTACTGCGTCGTCTCCCTAGACGATGACTCGAATCAGGTGGTACTTGCTCTATGTGTTGTCATCATCTTTTGAACTTATGACTTCTTCCAGTTTACCATGCACCGCTATATAAATAGCCTTTGGTGAACCAAGAATCATATCCAAGTTCAGAGGTCATTCCGGAACCTAACCAAAACTTCCGCTGCCTCTGAGGCTGCTATTCGGTTTATGACAGAGTCCGAGAAGCATCACGCTTATCACTCTTTCATCCTTAGGTTCCACCTCTTCTAAAAGTGAACACATAGCCTGATATCGACTTACACTGGTCTTTCTCTGATTTTGGATCTGAGAAGCTGTAATCTAAGAAGATTTCGTTTTGCTTAGTAACCCAGTACTTCCAAGTACTCTTACAACATTCGAATATCTCTTATCCAGATTACTTTGATATCCTCCCACTATGCTAACCGCATAGTTGATATCAGGTTCTTGTTTTACAACACTGCATCTACAAAGCTTTCTACACTCGAAGTGCAGGAAACTGCTTTGTCTATATCTTTCTCCTTTATGCGTTCGAAACACATACCCTTAGATAGATGTATTCTGTTCCCGAAAGGCAATAACCTTTCTCAGAATTGTGCATGTTTAAAACAAACCATAATCGTATAAGATATCTTAAGAGAAGTACAAATGTTCTTATCTAGAGATAGAAAGATTTCTAAGAACATGATCCAACTTCATCTTAATCTCATATCTCGATTTATTCAGACAACCTCTATTTTATGTCTGACAACACTTCTACATTGTTGCCAACGATGAAGTGTTATCTACATAAAATTCCGAGAAACACCACCTTGTTTCCATTACTTCTCTAACACACCTCTCCTTGCCTTTGCAAGTTCCACAGCTTTGTGATAATCCATAAATGGATTCACCAAGCTTGTACTTCTAAATGATCTTGCCTCTTAACAATAATAGTTATTGCTATCTAAGTAGGCACATTCAGATTAGCCTCCTATGCAGAACCAGGGATCGATTTCATGTCTACTAGATCCAGAGTTCAAAAACTCCTCCAGTCTTATGAACATCACTGGTTGCTTAACAACCTCCCACTGCAACGGCATTCCGGTGTATAACAGTAATAACAATAGGTGTAGTTAGTGGTGCACTACTACTCGGTCAGGCTGGTTCTCAGTCTTTCCTTTTCTCATCTTGAAGTACTTTGTCAGCTAGGGCATTGTAGTTCATCTAATAGTTTTCCTCTAAGAACCGGGCGAGGACACCCCTCTGGTTCGTAGTACTATTGAACATACAATTACTTGTTCTTCTAGGACATTCTACAACCACATTGAATGTCGTTGTATCCAGAAATATCCATAGAACATAGGTAGTTCCGAACAAACTTGTTCTTTTACTATTAGAATTCCATTTCTTATTCTTGACACACCATATCCACACATCAGTGTATGGTGTAGTTGTCTGAGACTTAATCTCAATCTTTGATTCATGCTATGTGTTATTCAGATAGGTGATAGCCTCCGCGAACAAGTCGCAGGCTTCCAATGGATATACTTGGAAGGATCCCCATACTGGCTTTGTGTTGAAAAAACACTCCACTTTTATGGCACATCAAGTATTCTAATCCATCTTCGAGTATACTTGAAAGAACGACTCGTACCTCTCTAATTACACATGTCACCGCATTAATCATAAATCATTTTGAATACTTGTCCGAATTCCATCCTTTATCCAGAAAGGTTAACTAAGTTGTATCATCTTTCAAGATCGATTCTCAGGTCGGGAGGTCCATTCCTCCAACTATAATTGATCAAATCAATTTCGACCTTTTGAATCTCTTTTGAATAGATACTACTAAGTTCAAGAATTCACAAGTATAATGATTGATAAGAGAATACATCTAATGAGTAAAACAAGTTATACATAACGGTTTGTTGCATCGTGGTAGACTAAGGACTCATCATTCATATATTGCTATCTAATGTACCAGAATAGATAACACCATTATTTCTTATCTAAATCACTCAATGATTAAAGAAATAAATATCCATTCATTAATAAAGAAAACCAGAACAAAAGTTCTTTTTCAAAATAAAGGGGTACAAAAAGCAATAATTTTGAAATGAAATCCTAAAACAGATAAATGTCTTCCATTGCAACCGCTGCTACCCCAACAGCTTCGCCCATGTAGACTCGAACTCTTCTTCTCTAAGTCGCCGGGTTTTCTGGAACCCCTGCACATACCGTCAGTGGTTCCATATCTACACACCAGAATTCTGGTAGATAATACCGCTGACTATGTTTTCACGACTAAAGAAAAATTCGTACCTCTGAGAGGACATTCAGACTTCCAGTGTCCAGACTTGTTGCATCGGAAGCACTTGCCCTTTGGCTTACTAGCCCCCACTCGTGGTCCATTCCTCTTGGCACCACTGGGTTTTAAAGCTTGCTTCCTTTTCTTGCCCCTACCTCCAACAGCTTTCAAGCTTTTGGACTTGGTAGCTACAAGCGCTTGAGACTTGCCCTTCTTGTAGATCCCCTCTGCCGCCTTCAGTTCAGTCAGGAGTTGCGCAAGAGTATAAGATAGTTTACCCATATTATAGCTCATACGAAACTGCTCAAAACTAGGGGTCAGAGACTGGAGTATGATGTCGACTTGCGTCTCACCATCAATCATAGCTCCTAGGACCTCCAATTCATTCAACAGACTCATCATCTTGAGAACGTGCTCCTCAACGGGCGTTCCTTCAGACTGAGTAGTCGACATGAGGACTCTCATGGCTTCTTGCCTACCCGCACGGTCATGATGCCCAAACATCTCCTTGAGGTTAAATAACATATCCTCGGCAGTGTTCATCGACTGATGCTGGGTTTGGAGTACATTTGACATAGAAGCCAAAATATAGCACCTAGCCATTTCATCAGCCTTTTTCCACTTTCGATATGCTTCTTTTTCCTCATCAGTTGAGGCGGCCGTGGGTTCAGCAGGGCATTGCTCATAGAGTACAAATTTGTACTCTTCAGCAGTCAGGACAATGTCTAAATTTCTCTTCCAATCAATGTAGTTTTGACCAGTAAGTTTTTGTTCCTTGAGTATCATAGAAAGTGGATTCATAGCTATTCTCTAAACCTATAAGCACATGTAAACAAACAATCAATTTAATATCCGATATTATCTCCCTCAAATAATATCATTAAATTACTAATTGCGTCTAAAATCCCATCAGGTAAGGCAAGCCACGTTCGTGTGGACGTTTACCCACCCAAATGATTTAGCAACTTAGTTTTGCTTCGGTCGTACATCATTATAGCGTTACTTCGTTGGGAAGAATACTACAAAGCGTACCTAAGTGTAAACCATCACTCAGTACTAAGGCGAATCATTTAGAATTGTTACGTCACCGCAAGCCACGTTCGTGTGGACGTTTACGATAACTCGCAATCCCTCACAATTTCCTATAACTGTCTACATCAATTATTCTAAAATCCCATTCAGTATAGCAAGCCACGTTCGTGTGGACGTTTACTACACCAAAAGATTTATATAATTGAAATCCAATTACTTGAACCATTTGATGTTGTAAATCAAGACGCGGAGAATCATAAGTGAAACTCGAAGTTTCTAACCAGTGATTCACCATGCGAACGACCCTATCTCTCATAAATGAGGGAGCCGAGCAGACAATCGATCCATCTATCAAAGAATGGTACGAAGGTCTCTAATTTGTGTCATCCACATGACCAAGTGGCTTTGGCTCCATTCCACTCCCCGGGGTGAGAATGAGTCGACTTGAAGTCAGTTTCAGAAAGACAAATTAGGCATTGTTTGATGAACTTGATCAATGTTTCTTGTAAAAGGAATTACAAGAATTCTCCTCCAATGACTCGTCTATACGAACTTCGAAAGTCCATAAGAGTCACCAAGAGAACAGCGATGGAGACCATGGGAATGTTTCCATCCCCTCTCCCACTTAGCTTTTTACAATAAAGGGATACGCTATCTAGTGCATAAAGTAAACACATATAGCATGCATACAAGCAATAAAGCACATAGTATCCCATAGTCAAAATAATGCTAGAAAATTATTTTCCCGACTATCATGGCTTTATTCCATCTTCATATGCATCTTCTAGTCTTCAGTCTTCATTTCTTGAATGCTCCATGTGACGAGAATATTAATCTCCAATATTTAAATCTATTTATTTTCAATTAATCCAAAAGTTACTTAATTCGAAAATTAAGTCAATTGAATATATCAAAAATAAAATTAAATATTATTAATATTTTT
Source organism: Euphrasia confusa (assembly GCA_954870475.1). Lineage (NCBI taxonomy): Eukaryota > Viridiplantae > Streptophyta > Magnoliopsida > Lamiales > Orobanchaceae > Euphrasia > Euphrasia confusa. Next base: position 15,936,049 of record OX940955.1, read on the forward strand.
ATTTATTTATTTTCCTATCTAATTCTATTAAATCTATAGAATAATCTATCTAAGTAAAATTGGAATATTCTAGAAGATATCTATAATAGAATAAGGAAATAAAATAAATTAGGACTCTTCTACTTTCCATTATTAATTAATTTCCATCAATGAAAATTCCTAAGAATAGGAATAATCAAATAGGAAATAAATTAATACTAAATCAATTAGATTCCTAATCCATGAATATCTCCATAAAGGAAATAAATCAATAGGAATAAAATTAATTCCAATTAATTCTTTTCCTAATCCATGAGAGTTTCCAAAAGGAGAACACTCAACTAGGGAAAATCCGAATTAATTAGGAAAGTAATATCTTGGTAGGAATAGCATGGGATTGGGAGACCCCACGCCATCCCCACCATGATCGACCGGCCGGCCACCAGGGGAGGTGCGCCGCTGCCGCCTAGCCACGCCGGCTAGGCCATGGATCGATCACCATCATGGGATCGATCCCAAGCCCTAGTTTCTTCGTCACTTCTTCGTCTTCCGGCGATCGTCTCATCATCGAACCAACGTAAATAAATTACAAAATTTAAATTACAATATCCGGTATCGATTCTATACATGAAATCGACCCTATACATTTTCCGGAAAATAAAGAACGCAATAATAAATCCTAAATTCGGTCAACCCCCAAATTTTTACTATTACAAACATTCAACCACACAAAAACGAATCTCGACATGTCCGAGAGTTTAATAAACGAATAATCATGATAATTAATTAAGCAATAATTAAATCAACCATGATAGTCGGAAATCCTGCAAGGTAGAACAATAATCGAATATATACATGAACACGAAACCAAACGCTCTGATACCAGTTGCTGGGATTCGATGTCCCGGGCTATCAAAAAATTATGCGGAACCGATAACCCGACCGAAACCCCGTCGCCAGAAACCACGAACGCGAACACCACGAAGAACCGGGCTCGACGAGAGCATCACCGCGGGATGAACCCGCGACTAAACCCTAGCCGAACCCCATCCGCGGGGTTCACGATCGAGTTCGATCGCATGGGCTGCTCCGGCAGCCCCGGGCGCTGAGTCCGGCGACTCACCGCCATCACAGGAGGCGGGGGGAGCCACCAGCCGCGGCACCAGCCCGCGGCAGTCCCCCCGGCGATCGAGCGAAGGGCTCGATCGCCCCCAGCCGCGGCGTCCAGCCGCGACTTCACGTCGATCGCTTGCCCCGGCGTCCAGCCGGGGCTTCCCCTCACGCCCGCGCGCCGGCGGTCGAACCCTAGGGTTCGGCCGCCTCTTGTTCGATCCCGACGGGGATCGCGAGATCCCCGTATCCCGGTCTCGACGTTCCGGATCGTCTTGTTCATGTACATATTACGATTAAACGGACATATAATCATAGAGGGGGTTCTCGATTATATTACCTCGATTCGTTGTACGGAGAAACGAAATCAAACGACCTTGCGATCTTCCTACGTATTCCTCGCACCTCGTCCGAACGTCGTGTGGGCGACGATCTATCGAACTCCTATGGATCTCCTTCACTCTCCAAGACTTTATGATTGGCGTAGGTTAAAAAGTGTTGTGAAAAGTGAAGACCATGTAGTGCTTATATAGGCTACGTAGGGGATCAAAAGGAGATGAAATATTGGGCTTCTAATATTGAAGATTAAATTGGGTCCAACCCAAATCCATTAATCCTTATCAATATTAATTTTATTTATTTTCCACTATATAAATAAAATTGCACTCCCAATATTTATCCATATTATATCAAATAATATTTCTCCGGTTAGTATTATTTATTCCGTGTATTTAAGATTTAAATATCCATGAATAAATTTATTTATTGCTCAATAAATAATATTCATCTCTTATATCCGAGACTAGTACCGTTCAACCTTTATTATTGTGCGGAACGAATCCACTCATGAGGTTTACACAATAATTCCTTATGAACTCATCTCGGGGATATTATCAACCCTTCCGGGATACACTTTCCCGTCAAGTATTCACGGCATGTCGTATATAAAATATAGCGACCCAATTTTACCGGTAATTAACCCAATAATTAAATCGGTTAATTCCTTTGGAAAATCAAAGTCTCTAATATTAAATATACACACCCGCAATAATATCGGGGATTAAGAATAAAATACTCTGAGATTTAAATTGATTATCCAAGGCAATCCTAATCAATAAATCTCAAGCGATCCGCCCAATACACCAAGTGTACAAGTGTGATAAAATAATTAAGATAAATTATTTTCTCTCTCACACAACGACTATACCGATGGATTGGTTCGTGTCCATCTAGGTCGTGAGCAACCGTTCGATTAAATACGAGTGACCGATAGTATGATCTTCTGTGTGGGCCCGACACACCATACTAACTACAACGTATAAAATCCAGGACTATATTTTGCATAATTAATTAATAATAATTAATTGCAAATAATTGTTTATTAATTAAATAGGTTAAATGCTATGACCGGGAGTTTACCGATACTTAAATCTAGACATTAAGTACACAACTCCAACATGATATTCAGTGTGTTTCAGTATGTTTCAGTCGCACTCAGTGTATTTTTAATCAAACATGTATTAATGTGATATTCAGTGTGTTTCATTCATATTCACTGTGTTTCAGTCCTATTTAGTGTTTTTTTAATCAAACAGTGTATTCATGTGACATTCAGTGTTTTTCATTCCTATTCAGTGTCTTTCAGACGTACTCAGTGTATTTTTTAATCAAACAGTGTATTCATGTGACATTCAGTGTTTTTCATTCCTATTCAGTGTCTTTCAGTCGCACTCAGTGTATTTTTTAATCAAACAGTGTATTCATGTGACATTCAGTGTTTTTCATTTCTATTCAGTGTCTTTCAGTCGCACTCAGTGTATTTTTTAATCACACACTGTATTCATGTGACATGCTTAATTTCTCATTCCTATTCCGTGTCTTTCAGTCGCACTCAGTGTGTTTCAGTCCTATTCAGTGTGTTTAAGTGTCATTCAGTGTTTTTCATTTCTATTCAGTGTCTTTTAGTCGTACTCACTGTATTTTGCACTCAGTGTGTTTCAGTCCTATTCAGTGTGTTTAAGTGTCATTCAGTGTTTTTCATTTCTATTAAGTGTCTTTCAGTCGCACTCAGTGTATTTTTTTAATCACAATCACACAGTGTAATCATGTGACATTAAGTGTTTCTAATTCTTATTCAGTGTCTTTCAGTCGCACTCAGTGTGTTTAAGTGTTATTTAGTGTATTTTAATCTTCAGTGTGTTTCAGTCCTATTCAGTGTATTTAAGTGCTATTCAGTGTATTTTAATCATATTCAGTGTGTTTTGAATAATCAAATTTGATACTGAATGTCATAAAAAATACACTGAATTTAAAAAAATACACTAAAAATAAAATAAATAATTTATTTATTCCAAAAAAAAAGAAAAATTTCATCGTTCAAAACATCTACCTCAATTTCATCGTCTTAGTCCTTTACTAACTCTCTATACAACATCTACCTCAAATTCAAGCATCAATTCAGAACAACAACTGATAATAAAACTCAAATATCTAGTTACATAAGCTCTCCAAGTAGTCTTATTGCATCCGAGCCATATACGCCCTTCGAGAGCGCTCAAACACTCATATTGATGATCTATAGTTTAATTACGAGCAAGCTCGAAAGACTCGACCCGATGTTCCTTCAGTAGTCGAGCCATGTCGATCTTCAGCTTCTCGACTTTATGTTGGTTAGCAAAGGATGAAGCTTGTGGGTAGTTAGTTCCAAAGTATCTACATTCGCTTCCTCTCCATCTTTAAGTCTCCTTTCGAACTCCTGCACCAACCGATAAGTTGATGCTCAAAACCAAAGAGGATTAACATATTGTCCTAAGAACCATCAAAGAAAAAGTACTGTATATGCACTCCCCCAATAATTTATTTTTGAAAACAGGGCTGTAATTGAATTCTATGAATGACTAACATAATAGTCTCTTCCGAAAGCAACTATTGCCGAGGAGTCCAGGTATATAATCAAGTAAAGTAAGAAAATAACTTACAGTGGAGTTGGAATCCACTTTCACATTCAGTAGTCGTGTTCTTGTTCTTCAGCTGAGTGTTAACATCGGCTAGAAAACTATCACCCTTTTTTATTCCAGAAGAAGTGATCGACTGTAAAGTAAAAAAATAAAAACAAAAAACAAGATTACTCGAACAAACCAATCTGATTGTATAAGGCAATATTAGTTTCCGCGAAAATATAATAAGTTTAATCGGACGAATATCCATTTTCAAAGATTGGAACGTAAACACCAAAAATACTCAACACAACAGAAACACGTACTACAAAATACATTCCCCCATTGACACACACGCACAACACAATGCCTAGTCAAATGCACCCGGGCCTGTCTCTCAGCATCGCCACGAAGAGTTCGAAAGTCGTTCCTTCCTCGATCCTGCTTCTGATGTAAGTGTTGTAAACAGAACAGACATCCACTCCTCGTTCATCCTCAATCGCTCCTTCGAATCCCTCCGACTATGGAACATAATGAAAGACATGATACACTGAATGACATATAAGTACACTGAATGACATATAAAAACACTGAATGTAAACTGCTACTCTAGTCATCTAATCAAAGTACCAAACACGAATTTAAAATCATCTCACTCAACTCAATCAAACAGAACCTAAAATCACGAAAAAAGCTTCGTGTCATTCGAGCCGATCGAGCCAATTCTAGTTTTAAAATCAGAGGTTCTCACAAATTAAAGGGACTGTATACCTCTATGAATCCTTGCACGAAAATTAGCAAAAAAAAATCAGAACAAATAAATGAAAGAAGCAATCACCTACACGACATGAGGTATGACAATCCAACAACGCACACGACGAGAAGGCAATCAAGCTTCTCTCCGCCGGCACCAACCTCATCAGCCGATTATGCGCCACGTCAAGCTGCTCCAGGCTCCTCATACGGGTGATCTCTCTGGGCAGCGGGCCCCGCGGGCTGTTGAAACTTGCGTCGGAGATCCTGTGTCTCCTAGAAGTTGGTTAGCTACCTCTCATTTTGTTCTAGGATTCTTCTTCTTCGTAGGTCATTTGTGGCATGCGGGAAGAGCTCGTGCAGCTGCAGCAGGATTTGAAAAAGGAATTGATCGTGATTTTGAACCTGTTCTTTCCATGACCCCTCTTAATTGAGATGAGACAGAAGATCCAAGGCTTGAATTGAAGTCGGAATCAAAGCGATTCCATCACCCATATTCGGATCCGGTTATACTTAAAAAGTCTTTTTTTTTTCAACTCTAGTTAAGAGATTTTGCTATTTTTCGGGCTTGGCTAGGCGGGATACCGCGCGCCGGTCCTGTTGAACCGGCGGATGAATGTCTTCCACTTCGGACAGAATACGAGCTCCGACCACTCCCCCACCTTCTTCAGCGCGTCGATTCCTCTCCCCCAAAAACTCCGCCCTCCACTCTCGGGAGATTCCGTCTCCGACGCCGAGATTCGCTCTCAATTCTCTGATTTCCGATTGGATTTCCAGAAGTAGCAGCATCTGCGGCGGAGGATCGCGGTTTCCTGAGATTCGTCGCTCGCCTCGAGTTCTGATTTGATCGAATGAGGGGATTGGGGTGGAATTCGATCTGAGACGTGAAATTTAAAAAAGGGTATTACGGTCTTTACACATTTTAAACGGCCTAATTGGTACACGTAATTTCTCGAAATCCTTATTGGGCAAAAAATGTTGAAAAAAGACCTTATTGCCATTTTCCCCTAATTTTTATTATATTTTTTTATTCAAAATTAATCAAGAAATTTAAATTAATTAATATTTACTTAATTTTAAAGTTATAATTATATATTACTTAATTAATTTTTTATATTTTTTTAATGAATTATTATTGTGATTAAATATGAAATGTAAGTTATTTTATTTTTTTATCAAATAAATATTTATAGTATATTATCATTTAAGGCCTTGTTTGGTTGAAAAGATAAGTTATCTTAACCTAACTCAAGATATTATCTTTTATACTATTTAGATAGGATAAATAAATTAACTACGTTTGCTAGAAATTTAATATCTCAAACCTTTTTACAGTAGAAAATAGTAAACCAAAAAAAAAAAAAATCAGACAAGAACATCACACGTCCAGATCCTGATGGAGTTGTATTCTAAATGTCTAGTTTAGTGCAAATACGGAACTCCTTATCTATACCTTAATTCGAGATATGATTCAAGCATGATTGCATTTAATGCAATAGTCCTTGATGTATACGTTGTAGACAGTATGGCGTGAGGAGACACGCGGAAGATCATACTGTCGGTTACTCGTATACTATCGAACAGTAGCTCACGACTTAGATGGACAGGGACAATCCATCGGTACGTCGTAGTGTGACTGGTAGATAGTCGGTCTTGACTATCATGTTACACTCGTACACTTGGTGTATTGAGCAGGACCACGGGAGGGCGTTCGATTTATACTAATCGCAGTAATCGAATTAGACCTCAGATATTACGGATATACGAATTCCTAATCCCTATATAATTATAGATGCGTGTGTCCAGTTCTCGGTTCTTTGACTTACTAGTGAGTGAGACTAATTGATTAGTCAATATTCTCGGTAAATTGGGAATCGGAATTGTACACACGGCATGCTATAGATTATAGACAGGAAACCGTGTCCCATTTATTGGGTTGATGATGTCCCCGAGATGAGCTCATAAAGTTTATCATGTAAACCCTGCAGGTGGATTCGTTCCACATGATAATAAGGATGAGTGGTACTAGTCTCGGATAACAAGAAACGAGTTAATTTAATTATTAGTAATTAAAGTTAATTCGTGGACATACGATATCTTAAACACGGGGAAAGTCGTATATGTAATTCGGCGGAATTATTATTGTTGAAATAATATAAATTAATTATTGGGAATTCAATTATAATTTTATAGTGGAATTAATTATAATTAAAATTGTGGAATTTAATTAAGGTTTGCCTTTTAGGACGCCGAGTTAATTAAATTGCAATTTAGCCTAATAATTAATTTCCATAAGGTCCCTGATGTAGCTCTATAAATACCTCACCCTCTCTTTCTCTAAACCTAGGAAACGCCGCTATTTTATTTTTGCGGAGAAAAATAAATTGTTGCGCAATTATTTTTCTGTAAAAATAAATAGATTAACGCTGTTATTATTTTCTGGAGAAATTGATTGCTAGCGCAATTATATTTCTGAGACAGAAGATCAAAACCTTACTTACGGCGCTATAATTAATTCTGCAGAGAAAATAAAAGCTTGCGCAATTAATTTTCCTCTGCTTAATTAATTCAGATTAGCGCAGTAATAATTCTGTAGAAATAATTTTGCTTGCGCAAATATATTTCTGAGACAGAGGATATTATTTCTACGGTGGGTTCAAGAGAGAAAGGAGAAGAGGAAGGTTCAGCGGATCGTTGCCCACTCAACGGCTGAACGTCGGGGATAGAGACATACACCGGAAGGCTTCGTGGTCTCAACAATTCGGCTTCTCCGAATCACGCGACAAAGGTATAAGAAATCGAAACCCTTATTCCGCATACGTTTCGTTTTCTATTTCGTTAAAAATACATCGGATCTAAGATCGGGTTCCGGGCGTCGTGGATCATGTTCCTCGACTACTAGGGGTCAAGGACCTCCGGATCGGTAGTCGGAAGAGGAAAATCGACCCGGAAACGCGCTCGGAACAGCAGGTCGCGCTGCTGTTCGCGGACAAACTGCGGTCGCCGGAGGGCAAACGGCGGTCGCCGTTTCGCTGTTTTTCGGGCAACCAGCTCTGGTTCGCGCGGTTGTCCTTCGGGGCAATGGCTGGGCGTGAATCGGGACACGGGCTGGCACGTGAACGGAGTAACGGACCTGGAGGTCGACTGGGATCGTTCGGATGTTCGAGTGATCGAACGAACGCATCCCGGGTAGTCGATTTCCAACAATTGGTATCAGAGCCGGTTTTGTCGATTCGTTGTATTTTTGCGAGATTTGTTTTGCAGGTTCGAACCCGGTTATTATGGCCAACGTTGTGATTGTATGTTGTGCTTTAATTTGTGGTTTTGATTAAACTCTCGGGCTTGTCGAGATTGTTTTTGTTTTGGAAAAACGATGCTTGTTTGTAATAGATAAAAACGACGGGTTGAGTCGTTAGGTTTATTTATTTTTCGTTGTATCCGGGACATGTATAGGGTCGATCACCTTGTATAGGATCGATGCCGGATTTAGTAAGTTTATTCTTGTAATTTTTCTTACTAATTTTGGTGGATCGAGACGAGATCAAAACCCGGAGAAACGAGGATCGAGGAGAGCGAACCGGCAACGGGCAGCCATCGAACACACCCCGTGTTCGCGACGGGCAGCAACGGGGCTGCGGTTCGTTCGACCCCACGGACGACTCAACGAGGCTCGAGACGAGGCTCCAGTGGGAGGAGTTCGTCTCTTGACCCTCGAGCGAGTCGGTGGTGGACTGAGATCGAGACGAGCAACGAGATGAAGTTCCAAGAGACGTGCATTGGAAAATATTTAAGGCCATAATAATCGGGGCCACGTTAATTGCTTTTTATGTGATTTACGTGTTTATTATTATGCTTAAATTATTTATGCATGTTATTGTTGGAAATCGACTACCCGGGACAAGTCCGTTCGACTACTCGAACTTCCGGACAAGCCCAGTCGACCTCCGGTCTGCCCAAGGTGTTCACGACGAAGCCCCTGACCCGAAATGCACCCAGCCATCGCACCCGAGGCACGACCGCGCAAAACGAGAGGCTTCTGGCCTCTCTGTCGTCCGACACCAGAAGGTGTCGTCCGACAAGACCGTCCAATGTCGTCCGACACCAGAAGGTGTCGTCCGACAAGCCTGTCGGCCGACAGTAGAACCTGTCGTCCGACACCCGTCGCGAACAGCGGCGGGATTCGCCCGTTCTGGTTCATGTATAATCAACGAGAAAAGAGATCGAATGATATAGCGGAATAGAGATCCGATCTCATACCTTATCGGTCGATGGTTGAGACCTTAGAGCTTCTAACGTATGACTCTTCCCGTCTCCAGCCGTTGTGTGGGCAACGATCCGCTGGAAATTCCTTGTCTGCTCTCTCCTTTCTCAAACCACCGTATGAATTATTCTCTGGTGAGAAAATAATTTATTTGCGTTAACTTTTATTTTAACAGAGAAAACTTTTATTTGCGCTAAGCAAAATAATTTTTCTCTGCTGAAATAATTATTGCGGCGTTCTGTAGGTTTTAGGAGAGGGCAAGGGGGGGTTTATATAGAGTTACGTTAGGGACCTTAGGTTAAATTAATTAAGGGCTAAATTGAAATATTAATTATCTTGGAATACGTAAACGCAATTCCTTAATTAATCGATTTCAATTTTAATTATTATTCACTCCACTAAAAAATAATAATTGAATCCCCGAAATTAATTTTAATATTATTTCAACCATAATATTTCCGCCGAAATTACATATACGATTTTCCCCGTGTTTAAGATATCGAACGTCCACGAATTTATTTAATTACTAATAATTAAATTAATTCGTTTCTTATTATCCGAGACTAGTACCACTCATCCTTATTATCATGTGGAACAAATCCACCTGCAGGGTTTACATGATAAACTTTATGAGCTCATCTCGGGGACGTAATCAACCCAATAAACGGGACACGGTTTCCTGTCTATAATCTACAGCATGCCGTGCGTACAATTACGATTCCCAATTTACCGAGGATCTCGACTAATCAATTAGTCTCACTCATTGGCAAGTTAAAGAACCGAGAATTGGACACACGCACCTATAATTATATAGGGATTAGGAATTCGTATATCCGTAATATCTGAGGTCTAGTTCGATTACTGCGATTAGTATAAATCGAACGCCCTCCCGTGGTCCTGCTCAATACACCTAGTGTACGAGTGTGACATGATAGTCAAGACCGACTATCTACCAGTCACACAACGACGTACTGATGGATTGTCCCTGTCCATCTAAGTCGTGAGCTACTGTTCGATAATATACGAGTAACCGACAGTATGATCTTCCGCGTGTCTCCTCACGCCATACTGTCTACAACGTATATATCTAGGACTATTGCATTAAATGCAATTATGCTTGAATCATATATCGAATTAAGGTATAGATAAGGAGTTCCGTATTTGCACTAAACTACACATTTAGAATACAACTCCATCAATCTCCCACTTATACTAAAAGTCTACTCGCCCTCTACCAAACATCAGATTCCCATAACCTTATCACGCCTACCCAACGCTACCGCTGGAAGAGCTTCTGTGAATGGGTTTTACCAGGCAATCCTCTCGATGCTATCTAGGTGACAACTGCATCGTCTTACTAGACGATCTCTCGAATCAGGTGGTACTTGCGCTCTACGTGTTATCTCCCACTGTGGACTCGTGGTATTTCAAGTTTGCCAATACCGCTATTCAAAATAGCTTTGGGTGAACTAGAAACCACATCTAGGTCCCTTAGGAAGTTCTGGAGCCATACTGACCTTTTAACTGCCTCACAGGCCGTTATCCTTTCAGTTTCCATGGTAGAGTCCGTAATGCATCGCTGCTTTACATTCTTCCATGTGACTGCTCCACTTCACAGTGAGAACACATAGCCTGACTTCGACTTTCGACTGTCCCTGTTTGATTTGGAAATCCAATTCTATGTAATCCAAAGGAAACAACTTGACTGCTTTGTAACTCAGAACATAATTCCTGGTCCTCTGCAGGAGCCTAATCATGTCCTTTACATCAGTCGAGTGATCCTTTCCAGGATTACTATGATATCTTACCACCATGCGCACGGCATAGTAGATATCAGTCTCATGCATAGCAATACATACATTAAGCTTCCCACCATTAAGGTGTAGGGAACTGCTTAATCTTCATCTATCTCCTTTATTGTGTCGGACACAAAACTTTAGATAGATGAATTCCATATCAAAAAGGTGAAGACCTTTCTTGCAACGAGTAAGAATTGTATTTATGTATGAGACTCGAGATAAATTCTATGTTCTTTTCTGGCGATCATTTGTAACTTTGATCCCAATAACATTCTCGATTTCTCCTAAGTCTCTTACATTGAATTACTCGGACAACCATCCCTTCATGTCCGACAACATCCTTCATATTGTTGCCAATTTAGAAGGATGTCGTCTACATAAAGAATGAGAAAACACCACATCTTTTCTGTCACATCTTTATTACACACAGGACCTACACATGCCTTGAATGAATCCATGAAATGGATTTTCTCATAGGTCCGCATGTGTCCAAGATCTTAAAGCTTCCTTCAATCCTAAGATTGATTAAGCTTGCTTACCGAATGCTCCTGGCTCTTTTCGACGAATCCCTCTGGCTGTCCCACACAGATGGCCCCGTCAAGACTTCGATTTAGGAAATCTGTCTTGACTTCCATCTTCCATGTGAAGACAAAAGAATCCTGATCGACTTTTGCCAAGACTGAGCATCTTGATCTTTCAGCGTCTCGTCATAGATCCAGGGTTCGGCTTCATGTTCTCCAGGTAACAAGTCCGAAGACTCACCTATAAACATGAACCTGTTGGGTTGTCTAACAACCCTCCCACTACGACGACGCTCCGGTGTATCTTTAGTGACTAAAGATTATAGTAGTGAACTACTCAGTTAGGCTGGTTCTAAGTCTTGATCAGTCCCTCTAAGCACATTAAGTATTACCCTACTCTTGGGCTTGTGATATTGCATATATATAGTCCATGTCTAAGAACCGAACATTGATGCAATCAACGAACATCTGGTCCTTTGGACTATATTATATATCTCAATCCGTTTTCTTAGGGTATCCTATAAACAGCCGAATATCTGTACAAGTTTCCAAAGGAATCAAGTTCAGGATAAACGCCGCTGTTTCCAAGCCATATCCCAAAAACGAATTAGGTAACTCCGAATAACTCATTGTCTACTTTCCCATATCTATAAGAGTCCTATTCCTTCTTTACAACACATTATTTTGCCGAGGCATAAATGGTGTAGTCTGTCGGGGTTTAATCCCATTTTCTGATAAGTATGCCTTACTCCTCAAAGAGGTCTGCATATATCAGAGCGAATCAACTCTAGTACTTTCTTGGATCTTTTCCCTTTAACCGTAAAGGGTTGCTTGTCATTTAAACTTCCAAGTATGATTCGAAGGTTGGAAGGTCCTTTCCTTCAACCTAGCTGAGTGGTCTATCAGCTTTCATCCTTTTGAATCGTACTCAAGTTAAAATGATCTATCCTAAGATTCCATAAGTACATTTGATTCATCCTAGAAGGATCTTTACTCTTATAGGGGTTCGACAATGTGTTATTTTCTCCGGTATGTTGCATCGTGGGAGAATATGGATTTTGTATTAAATTGTCTGTCAATGTACCAGAATGAATAACAACCCCGTTTCCTACTCTGAAAAGTATGAAACTATCAGCAGAAACAGAATATCCATTCTAAGTCAATTTAGAAATCCGAAATGAAATTTCTTTCTAAATACCGGCACATAAAGACAATTTATTAGAACTAAAATCCTACCGTTAAAACCATTTAACATCTCCCACTGCAACGGCTGTTACCTTAACAGTATTGCCCATGTAGGTTATGACTTCTTCCTTTCTAAGTCTCCGGGTTTCCTGGAACCCCTGCATTTAGGTGCAGACATGATAAGTGGTTCCCGTATCCACACACCAGGTACAAGCAGATACTACCACTAAACATGTTTCGGTGACTAAGGAAGAGTCAACTTCTTGTTGCTTTAGAAGAAAATTAAAAAAAACTACCAGTATCCAGACTGCTTACAACGGAAGCACTTGCCCCTTGGGCTTGTTTGTCCCATTCCGTGGTCCAGATATATTAGGCCCACTGGGTTTCCGTATTTGCTTCTTCTTCCTTTTGCCGCCCGGAGGCCTAGGAAGAGCCAATTTCTCAACCACAAGTGCTTGAGAGCCCTTAGAGATTCCCTCAGCCGCTTGAAGTTCAATCAGGAGTTCCGCCAATGAGTAAGACCCCTTATTCATGTTATAGTTCAGGCGGAACTGCTCAAAACTTCTCGGCAGATACTGGAGCACAATATCGACTTGGGTTACCCCATCGATAACTGATCCTAGAATCTTCATCTCATTCAGATAGCACATCATCCTAAGAACGTGATCCCTCACGGGCGTTCCTTCGGATGCGATGGCCGTCATGAGTTGCCTCATTGCATTTTGCCCGGCTGTCCTGTCCTGATAACCAAAAAGCTTCTTGAGGTTAAGCATCATATCATAGGTAATGGTCATGGCTTGATCCCGATGTCGCAGTACATTTGACATGAAAGCCATAATGTAGCTCCGCGTCATCTCAGAGCCTTGATCCATTTCCATGAGCTTCCTTTCCTCAGGAGTGGAAGCATCATTTGGTTCAGCAGGTCAATTGACTTGGAGTACATATTTGTACTCCTCTGCAGTTAGGACAATGTCCAAGTTTCTTCTTTAATCCATACAAACAGGTTCAGTGAGTTTGTTGACTTTTAATGGGAATAATACCATATAAAACAAACAATGAGTTTAATTCGATATCATTTCCCTCAAATAATATCATTAAACTACCAATCATTTCCAAAATCCCATCAGACTAGCATGCCACGTTCTTGTGGACGTATACTAATCCAAACAATTTTATAATTGGATTTTTACTTCGGTCGTACATCATTATAGCAGTGACTCCGATGGGGAGGATACTATAAAGCGTACCTAAGTGTATACCATTTCTCAGTACTAAGTCCACCGCTCGGGAACTACATGCCCACCGCAAGCCACGTTCTTGTGGACGTTTACGTTGACATGCGGTCCTCCACGACTTTCTATAACTGTCGTGCCTCAATTAATCCTAAAGTTCCGTTCCCATCTAGCAAGCCACGTTAGTGTGGACGTTTACTAAAACAAACAACTTTATTAATTGAATCCCATTTATTTAAATGTCATAGAGTCTCAATTAACCCAAAGTACCGTTTCCATTTAGCAAGCCACGATAGTGTGGACGTTTACTAAAACAAACAACTTTGTTAATTGACTCTTACATTTATTAAATACCACAATTTTATTATTCAAAGCTTGATATCTCGTAAGTGAAACTCGAAGTTTCTAACCAGCGATCAATCATGCAATTGAGCCCTATCTCTCACTAGGTGAGGGAGCCAACCAGACAATCGATCTAGTCATCGAATGACTCGAATGTCTCTAATCTGTGTCATCGACATAAGCAAGCGCTTTGGCTCCATTCCACTCCCCGGGGTGAGAATGAGTCGAGTTGAACTTAGTCTTTGAAAAACAGATTAGGCACTTGCTTTTGAAAAATATAATTGTTCGATTTTTATAAGTGGAATTGAATTCGAATTTTGATCCAGTGATATCCGTGTATCGACTTTATCCGATAGGGAGGATGACACTAAAGCCAACTCGTAAGTCAATACACATCACATTCAAAACAGAGAATGGAGACCGCGGGATTGTTTCCAATCCCTCTCCCACTTAGTATTTTACGATTGAGGGATAACATGCATAAAATAATTAAGCATAATAAAAGGCACGTAAATCACATAAAAAGCAATTAACGTGGCCCCGATTATTATGGCCTTAAGTATTCTCCAATGCACGTCTCTTGGAACTTCATCTCGTTGCTCGTCTCGATCTCGGTCCACCACCGACTCGCTCGAGGGTCAAGAGACAAACTCCTCCCACTGGAGCCTCGTCTCGAGCCTCGTTGAGTCGTCCGTGGGGTCGAACGAACCCCAGCCCCGCTGCTGCCCGTCGCGAACACGGGGTGTGTTCGATGGCTGCCCGTTGCCGGTTCGCCCTCCTCGATCCTCGTTTCTCCGGGTTTTGGTCTCGTCTCGATCCACCAAAATTAGTAAGAAAAATTACAAGAATAAATCTACTAAATCCGTAATAAATCTACTAAATCCGGCATCGATCCTATACAAGGTGATCGACCCTATACATGCCCGGAAACGACGAAATAAATAAATAAACCTAACGACTCAACCCGTCGTTTTTATCTATTACAAACAAGCAACGTTATTCCAAAAACAAAACAATCTCGACAAGCCCGAGAGTTTAATCAAACCACAAAATTAAAGCACAACATCCATCATAACATTGGCCATAATAATCGGGTGATCCTGCAAAACCAATCTCGCAAAACATACAAAGAACGCACAAAACCGGCTCTGATACCATTTGTTGGAAATCGACTACCCGGGAAAAGTCCGTTCGACTACTCGAACTTCCGGACAAGCCCAGTCGACCTCCGGTCTGCCCAAGGTGTTCACGACGAAGCCCCTGACCCGAAATGCACCCAGCCATCGCACCCGAGGCACGACCGCGCAAAACGAGAGGCTTCTGGCCTCTCTGTCGTCCGACACCAGAAGGTGTCGTCCGACAAGACCGTCCAATGTCGTCCGACACCAGAAGGTGTCGTCCGACAAGCCTGTCGGCCGACAGTAGAACCTGTCGTCCGACACCCGTCGCGAACAGCGGTGGGATTCGCCCGTTCTGGCTGTTCCGATGTGATTTTCTCGATCCGACTGCCATGCCGGAGGTCAGAAACCTCCCAGCAGTCCGAGAATGTCACATCCAAGCCACGGGATCCGATCTGCGTTCATGTATAATCAACGAGAAAAGAGATCGAATGATATAGCGGAATAGAGATCCGATCTCATACCTTATCGGTCGATGGTTGAGACCTTAGAGCTTCTAACGTATGACTCTTCCCGTCTCCAGCCGTTGTGTGGGCAACGATCCGCTGGAAATTCCTTGTCTGCTCTCTCCTTTCTCAAACCACCGTATGAATTATTCTCTGGTGAGAAAATAATTTATTTGCGTTAACTTTTATTTTAACAGAGAAAACTTTTATTTGCGCTAAGCAAAATAATTTTTCTCTGCTGAAATAATTATTGCGGCGTTCTGTAGGTTTTAGGAGAGGGCAAGGGGGGGTTTATATAGAGTTACGTTAGGGACCTTAGGTTAAATTAATTAAGGGCTAAATTGAAATATTAATTATCTTGGAATACGTAAACGCAATTCCTTAATTAATCGATTTCAATTTTAATTATTATTCACTCCACTAAAAAATAATAATTGAATCCCCGAAATTAATTTTAATATTATTTCAACCATAATATTTCCGCCGAAATTACATATACGATTTTCCCCGTGTTTAAGATATCGAACGTCCACGAATTTATTTAATTACTAATAATTAAATTAATTCGTTTCTTATTATCCGAGACTAGTACCACTCATCCTTATTATCATGTGGAACAAATCCACCTGCAGGGTTTACATGATAAACTTTATGAGCTCATCTCGGGGACGTAATCAACCCAATAAACGGGACACGGTTTCCTGTCTATAATCTACAGCATGCCGTGCGTACAATTACGATTCCCAATTTACCGAGGATCTCGACTAATCAATTAGTCTCACTCATTGGCAAGTTAAAGAACCGAGAATTGGACACACGCACCTATAATTATATAGGGATTAGGAATTCGTATATCCGTAATATCTGAGGTCTAGTTCGATTACTGCGATTAGTATAAATCGAACGCCCTCCCGTGGTCCTGCTCAATACACCTAGTGTACGAGTGTGACATGATAGTCAAGACCGACTATCTACCAGTCACACAACGACGTACTGATGGATTGTCCCTGTCCATCTAAGTCGTGAGCTACTGTTCGATAATATACGAGTAACCGACAGTATGATCTTCCGCGTGTCTCCTCACGCCATACTGTCTACAACGTATATATCTAGGACTATTGCATTAAATGCAATTATGCTTGAATCATATATCGAATTAAGGTATAGATAAGGAGTTCCGTATTTGCACTAAACTAGACATTTAGAATACAACTCCATCAGTTATCCCTTATCGTAAAATACTAAGTGGGAGAGGGATTGGAAACAATCCCGCGGTCTCCATTCTCTGTTTTGAATGTGATGTGTATTGACTTACGAGTTGGCTTTAGTGTCATCCTCCCTATCGGATAAAGTCGATACACGGATATCACTGGATCAAAATTCGAATTTAAAATCCACTTATAAAATTGAACAATTATATTTCTCAAAAGCAATGCCTAATCTGTCATTCAAAGACTAAGTTCAACTCGACTCATTCTCACCCCGGGGAGTGGAATGGAGCCAAAGCGTTTGGTTATGTCGATGACACAGATTAGAGACTTTCGAGTCATTCGATGACTAGATCGATTGTCTGATTGGCTCCCTCACTTTGTGAGAGATAGGGCTCAATTGCATGATTGATCGCTGGTTAGAAACTTCGAGTTTCACTTACGAGATATCAAGCTTTGATTAATAAAATTGTGAAATTTAATAAATGTAAGAGTCAATTAACAAAGTTGTTTGTTTTAGTAAACGTCCACACTATCGTGGCTTGCTAAATGGAAACGGTACTTTGGGTTAATTAAGATTCTATGAAATTTAAATAAGTGAGATTCAATTAATAAAGTTGTTTGTTTTAGTAAACGTCCACAAGAACGTGGCTTGCTAAATGGAAACGGAACTTTGGGATTAATTGAGGCTCGACAGTTATAGAAAGTCGTGGAGGACCGCATGTCAACGTAAACGTCCACAAGAACGTGGCTTGCGGTGGACATGTAGTTCCCGAGCGGTGGACTTAGTACTGAGAAATGGTATACACTTAGGTACGCTTTATAGTATCCTCCCCATCGGAGTCACTGCTATGATGATGTACGACCGAAGTGAAATCCAATCATAAAATCATTTGGACTGGTAAACGTCCACAAGAACGTGGCTTGCTATGTCTGATGGGATTTTGGAAATGATTGGTAGTTTAATGATATCACTTGAGGGAAATGATATCGAATTAAACTCATTGTTTGTTTTATATGGTATTATTCCCATTAAAAGTCAACAAACTCACTGAACCTGATTTTATAGATTTGAAAAGAAACTTGGACATTGTCCTAACTGCAGAGGAGTACAAATATGTACTCCAAGTCAATTGACCTGCTGAACCAAATGATGCTTCCACTACTGAGGAAAGGAAGCTCATTGGAAATGGATCAAGGCTATGAGATGACGCGGAGCAACATTATGACTTTCATGTCAAATGTGCTGCGACATCAGGATCATGCCATGACTATTACCTATGATATGATGCTTAACCTCAAGAAGTTTTTGGTTATCAGGACAGGACAGCCAGACAAAGTGAAATGAGGCAACTCATGACGGCCATCATGTCGGAAAGAACGCCCGTGAGGGATCACATTCTTAGAATGATGGGCTATCTTAATGAGATAGATATTCTAGGAACAATTATCAATGGGGTAACCCAGGTTGATTTTGTGCTCCAGTCTCTGCCGAGAAGTTTTGAGCAGTTCCGCCTAAAATATAACATGGATAAGAGGTCTTATTCAATGGCGGAGCTCCTGGTTGAACTTCAAGCGGCTGAGGGAATCTTTAATGGCTCTCAAAACACTTGTGGCTGAGAAATTGGCTCTTCCTAGGCCTTCGGGCGGCAAAAGGAAGAAGAAGAAAATATGGAAACCCAGTGGGCCTAATATATCTGGACCACGGAATGGGAAAAGCAAGCCCAAGGGGTAAGTGCTTCCGTTGTAAGCAGTTTGGATACTGGGAGTTTGATTGTCCTCTCAAAGCAACTAGAAGTTAACTTCTCCTTAGTCACCGAAACATGTTTAGTGGTGTTATCTACCAGTACCTGGTGTGTGGATACGGAAACCACTAATCATGTCTGCATTTAAATGCGGGGGTTCCAGAAAACCCGGAGACTTAGAAAGGAAGAAGTAGTAACCTACATGGGCAATAATGTTAAGGTAACAGCCGTTGCAGTGGGAGATGTTAAATGTTTTAACGGTAGGATTTTAGTTCTAATAAATTGTCTTTATGTGCCGGCATTTAGAAAGAAATTTCATTTCGGATTTCTAAGTTGGCTTAGAATAGATATTCCGTTTCTTTAGGAAATGGGGATATTATCTATTCTGGTATATTGATAGACAATGTAATAATAAATCCGTATTCTTCCACGATGCAACAGACCGGAGCTAATAACACAATGTCGAACCCCAATAAGAGTAAAGATCCTTCTAGGATAAATCAAATGTACTTATGGAATCTTAGGCTAGATCATTTTAACTTGAGTACGATTCAAAGGGTGAAAGCTGATGGACCACTCAGCCAGGTTGAAGGAAAGGACCTTTCAACCTTCGAATCATACTTGGAAGTTTTAATGACCGAGCAACCCTTTACGGTTAAAGGGAAAAGATCCAAGAAAGTACTAGAGTTGATTCGCTCTGATATATGCAGACCTCTTTGAGGAGTAAGGCATACTTATCAGAAAATGGGAATAACTCCCAACAGACTACACCATTTATGCCTCGGCAAAATAATGTGTTGTAAAGAAGGAATAGGACTCTTATAGATATGGGAAAGTAGACATTCGGAGTTACCTATATCGTTTTTGGGATATGGCTTGGAAACAGCGGCGTTTATCCTGAACTTGATTCCTTTGGAAACTTGTACTGATATTCGGCTGTTTATAGGATACCCTAAGAAAACGAATTGAGATATGTAATATAGTCCAAAGGACCAGATGTTCATTGATTGCATCAATGTTCGGTTCTTAGACATGGACTATATATATGCAAGATCACAAGCCAAGAGTAGAGTAATACTTAATGTGCTTAAAGGGACTGATCAAGACTTAGAACCAGCCTAACTGAGTAGTTCACTACTATAATCTTTAGTCACTAAAGATACACCGGAGCGTCGTCGTAGTGGGAGGGTTGTTAGACAACCCAACAGGTTCATGTTTATAGGTGAGTCTTCGGACTTGTTACCTGGAGAACATGAAGCCGAACCCTGGATCTATGACGAGACGCTGAAAGATCAAGATGCTCAGTCTTGGCAAAAGTCGATCAGGATTCTTTTGTCTTCACATGGAAGATGGAAGTCAAGACAGATTTCCTAAATCGAAGTCTTGACGGGGCCATCTGTGTGGGACAGCCAGAGAGATTCATCGAAAAGAGCCAAGAGCATTCGGTAAGCAAGCTTAATCAATCTTAGGATTGAAGGAAGCTTCAAGATCTTGGACACATGCGGACCTATGAGAAAATCCATTTCATGGATTCATTCAAGGCATGTTTAGGTCCTGAGTGTAATAAAGAAGTGACAGAAAAGATGTGGTATTTTCTCATTCTTTATGTAGACGACATCCTTCTAAATTGGCAACAATATGAAAGATGTTATCGGACATAAAGGGATGGTTGTCCGAGTAATTCAATGTAAGAGACTTAGGAGAAGTCGGGAATGTTCTTGGGATCAAAGTAATAAATGATCGCCAGAAAAGAACATAGAACTTATCTCGAGCCTCATACATAAATACAATTCTTACTCGTTGCAGCATACAGAATTCCAAGAAAGGTCTTCACCTTTTAAATGTGGAATTCGTCTATCTAAAGTTTTGTGTCCGACACAATAAAGGAGATAGATGAAGAGTAAGCAGTTCCCTGCACCTTAATGGTGGGAAGCTTAATGTATGTAATGCTATGCACGAGACTGATATCTACTATGCCGTGGGCATGGTGGTGAGATATCATAGTAATCCTGGAAAGGATCACTCGACTGATGTAAAGAACATGTTTAGGTTCCTGCAGAGGACCAGGAATTATGTTCTGAGTTACAAAGCAGTCAAGTTGTTTCTTTTGGATTACATAGAATTGGATTTCCAAATCAAACAGGGACAGTCGAAAGTCGAAGTCAGGCTATGTGTTCTCACTGTGAAGTGGAGCGGTCACATGGAAGAATGTAAAGCAGCGATGCATTACGGACTCTACCATGGAAACTGAAAGGATAACGGCCTCTGAGGCAGTTAAAAGGTCAGTGTGGCTCCAGAACTTCCTAAGGGACTTAGATGTGGTTTCTAGTTTACCCAAAGCTATTTTGAATAGCGGTATTGGCAAACTTGAAATGCCACGAGTCCACAGTGGGAGATAACACGTAGAGCGCAAGTACCACCTGATTCGAGAGATCGTCTAGTAAGACGATGCAGTTGTCACCTAGATAGCATCGAGAGGATTGTCTGGTAAACCCGTTCACAGAGGCACTTCCAGCGAAAGCGTTGGGTAGGCGTGATGAGGTTATGGGAATCTGATGTTTGGGAGAGGGCGACTAGACTTTTAGTATAAGTGGGAGATTGATGGAGTTGTATTCTAAATGTCTAGTTTAGTGCAAATATGGAACTCCTTATCTATACCTTAATTCGAGATATGATTCAAGCATGATTGCATTTAATGCAATAGTCCTTGATGTATACGTTGTAGACAGTATGGCGTGAGGAGACACGCGGAAGATCATACTGTCGGTTACTCGTATACTATCGAACAGTAGCTCACGACTTAGATGGACAGGGACAATCCATCGATATGTCGTAGTGTGACTGGTAGATAGTCGGTCTTGACTATCATGTTACACTCGTACACTTGGTGTATTGAGCAGGACCACGGGAGGGCGTTCGATTTATACTAATCGCAGTAATCGAATTAGACCTCAGATATTACGGATATACGAATTCCTAATCCCTATATAATTATAGATGCGTGTGTCCAGTTCTCGGTTCTTTGACTTACTAGTGAGTGAGACTAATTGATTAGTCAATATTCTCGGTAAATTGGGAATCGGAATTGTACACACGGCATGCTATAGATTATAGACAGGAAACCGTGTCCCATTTATTGGGTTGATGATGTCCCCGAGATGAGCTCATAAAGTTTATCATGTAAACCCTGCAGGTGGATTCGTTCCACATGATAATAAGGATGAGTGGTACTAGTCTCGGATAACAAGAAACGAGTTAATTTAATTATTAGTAATTAAAGTTAATTCGTGGACATACGATATCTTAAACACGGGGAAAGTCGTATATGTAATTCGGCGGAATTATTATTGTTGAAATAATATAAATTAATTATTGGGAATTCAATTATAATTTCATAGTGGAATTAATTATAATTAAAATTGTGGAATTTAATTAAGGTTTGCCTTTTAGGACGCCGAGTTAATTAAATTGCAATTTAGCCTAATAATTAATTTCCATAAGGTCCCTGGTGTAGCTCTATAAATACCTCACCCTCTCTTTCTCTAAACCTAGGAAACACCGCTATTTTATTTTTGCGGAGAAAAATAAATTGTTGCGCAATTATTTTTCTGTAAAAATAAATAGATTAACGCTTTCTGGAGAAATTGATTGCTACCTTACTTACGGCGCTATAATTAATTCTGCAGAGAAAATAAAAGCTTGCGCAATTAATTTTCCTCTGCTTAATTAATTCAGATTAGCGCAGTAATAATTCTGTAGAAATAATTTTGCTTGCGCAAATATATTTCTGAGACAGAGGATATTATTCCTACGGTGGGTTCAAGAGAGAAAGGAGAAGAGGAAGGTTCAGCGGATCGTTGCCCACTCAACGGCTGAACGTCGGGGATAGAGACATACACCGGAAGGCTTCGTGGTCTCAACAATTCGGCTTCTTCGAATCACGCGACAAAGGTATAAGAAATCGAAACCCTTATTCCGCATACGTTTCGTTTTCTATTTCGTTAAAAATACATCGGATCTAAGATCGGGTTCGGGGCGTCGTGGATCATGTTCCTCGACTACTAGGGGTCAAGGACCTCCAGATCGGTAGTCGGAAGAGGAAAATCGACCCGAAAACGCGCTCGGAACAGCAGGTCGCGCTGCTGTTCGCGGACAAACGGCGGTCGCCGGAGGGCAAACGGCGGTCGCCGTTTCGCTGTTTTTCGGGCAGCCAGCTCTGGTTCGCGCGGTTGTCCTTCGGGGCAATGGCTGGGCGTGAATCGGGACACGGGCTGGCACGTGAATGGAGTAACGGACCTGGAGTTCGACTGGGATCGTTCGGATGTTCGAGTGATCGAACGAATGCATCCCGGGTAGTCGATTTCCAACAGATCCAAACTTACAACAAATTTCATTCCAATAAAAAAAGTAACAATAAAAAAATACAATCATGAAATTTGATTTCTCGCCTGCAAAAAAAAAAGTTTTGAAATTAGAGCAATAGAAAGAAATTTGACAATTTTCCGAAAAATCAAAAAATCAATTTCAATATTTCTGGAAAACCAAAACGAAAATACCTAAATCAAGAAGCCGGTAGTCCTTGATGAACCCGATCACTTTCTCATCGACTTCGAAGCCCGGGATCCACACGAGCGACCCGTATCCGAATACCCAGAAAACCATCTTTTGGATTTCGAATCGGACCCCCGGAGAAGCTCGATTAGCAAAGGAGATTTGAGAGAGAGAGAAGAGGGGTTGGTTTTCACACTATCTCTCTCGTCATTTTTGGGTGGTGGGGCAATGCTACTGTTCAAAGACGATAGAGTTATTTATCTCTAGCAAATGGATTGATATGTCTTTCAAAGAGGAACAGTAGTTACAGACGGGTCTGCTATCTAACGCAGGCCCATTAAACTCAAACCAAACAACACATTATTTAGTTAATTCAGCTAACGTGATTTTATCATACCTACCAAACGGACCCTATCATTTTTATTTTTTTAATTTAGCTATTTCTTATGATGGTAATTTTTTGGTTTCAAATTTTAATAGACTGAGTTCGAACTTCATGAAGTTTAATTTTTGTTTTTTTTTATATTTTACCCTATTTCCCCACAAATATATACTACCAAACAGAGCTTTGCCCTCACTCTCTCACTCACTCTCTCTCTCTCCTGTTAAGTTAGTAAAACCTCAAAAATAATAAAAAGAGGGAAAAAGGAAAATGGAGACGACACCACCACCAAGCGAACCGAGGAAGCGTGGGAGGCCGAGGGGATCGACGAAGTCGAAAGCTGACAAGGACAGAGATGCCAGCGGCGGCGGAGTGCCGTCAAAAATGAGAGGTTCCGGCGGCGAGAAGAGGAACACCGCCGCCGACGAGAGTTACGCTCACTGGAAGCAACTTGTTCCCGTGCTTTACGACTGGCTCGCCTCTCATAATCTAGTCTGGCCGTCTCTATCTTGCCGGTATATCTCCTCACGATTTTCAGTATTTTTCTTTTGAGGGTTTACTTAGGGTTTTGTTTGAATCAAAGATATCGTTGTTTAAATATCGAGATATTCTTAGAAATGTATGTAATGTTGTTTTAATCTCCATGAGTTAACTTTTTGGTTTGATCTATTCGATTCACAGAGTTTTGTTCTCCCCGCTGCTTTCTTTAACATTAAAATGCTTGTATCTTTTTTTTAGACATCGATGAATTGAACTGCAAAAGTCTATGTGAGAAGTGCCTGCTTAGTTTGAATTAGTTGGGGTTGTATATTTTTTATTTATTATGGCTGTGTTTCATGGTTGCAGTTGGGGTCCGGTTCTTGAGAGAGGAAATTTCAAAAACAAACAACGTCTTTACCTTTCTGAACAGGTTAACCTTTTCACTTTCTATTTAATGTTATAACTTCTAACAGTTGCTTTGTATATTTTTAGCATGATGTATTTATTGCAAGATTTGGTTGTATTTATTTGTACATAAAAACATTCTCACTTAGTTGTAGAACCGCCATCGTTCATCGCATCCTGTCTCAAATGTTTAACATGACCATATACTGTATGAAGCTTCACACATTAGTTTATGACTGCCTTATATGAGTTGGTAATACTTTTTAGGTAGCCATTCTGAGTTTGAGATCCGATTGACCTTATATTTCTGTTTTGACTATATACAAGATAGGTCCAGCCCCCCCTGGGCATCAAGTTTCATCCATTTGCACCTAGCATTTGAGTGGACATTTTTACTGTGCTGTCCTATTCAAAATTTTATACTAAAGAGTATGCAGTCAGAAAAAATGTTCTTTTATTCATTAGCGGCTTATTTCTCTTACATCTACATGCCCGGCTGTGTATGCTGACTACTATCTCATTTTTATATCTGCTCTTAGCAAAGTATTAGTTTTTCTTTGTGACCTTAAGTTGAGTAATGTAAAACTAAAATTACATTGCTTGATGGGGAATGAAACTGAAAGGATCCCCACTCTAGCATCTTTTTTATTTTTTGCAAAGGCACCTATTTCATCCTAAGTGTTTTCAGTGGTTTAAAATTGCTATTTTTCATTTGTAGGCACCTATATCATTTGTTATATTTTATTTACTGAAGGTTCAAAACATGTAATTATACATTTTAGTGTTTTCTACTTCTTTTGGAAAGTTTTATACAACTGTGCTGTTAAAACTGCTTTAACATCTCTCCCTGTTTTTTTTTAAATGCAATATTGAGCTAAGCAGTACCTGCATGTTGTTTACAGACCGATCATACACAGCCAAACACTTTGATTATAGCAAATTGCGAAGTTGTCAAGCCACGAGTTGCTGCGGAGAATCATATAGCTAATGTAGATTTTTCTTGTTCATCTTTTGATATTCCTAAAACTGTAATTTTTATGAATCTAATATATGTTTATGATTTCAACTTTGTAGTTCAATGAAGATGCCCGCTCACCGTATGTTAAGAAGTACAAAACTATCTTACATCCTGGAGAGGTAAAAACTAAATCTTGGAAATATTGACATGCGTATTCATTTAATGTATTTATTAGATTAGTTTTGTATGTCTATTACATGTGAGGTGATTGACGTCAGGAGATATGTCTTACATTTTTCGTGGGAATCTAATACTCTAACCCATTGATTATTTTATTTTTGTATGTTTTTGAGTAAAAGGTTGAATAGATTCTCATTAAATTATTTTTAAGTCTATTATCATTCAATCTATGGATTTGTGTATACAGTGTATGAATGAAACAGTAAACCATTAATATATTTAGTACGGATATTCAACTTGGGGAGAAATGGAGGTTGTCTTTTAATTATTTAGGTATTTTTGCTTTCTCATGGTTCTCAGTAGTACGATTCATATATTTGAATACTAGTCCCATTTTTCTCTGTTAAATATTGAGTGTTTTTTAAAATAAGAATTTAGTTAGTTCAAGATCTGAAAATGGACTAGTTATCTGAATGTCCTTAGAATTCTTATTGTGGGTGATTCTAATGTCGTGGACCTGTAGGGCAGACTGATAACCATTTTTTTATTTCACGTGAAACAAATTAGTGCCTCAAAAAATTGTAAAGAATTCTTTCCTGTGCGAAGGAACATTGGGTTGAGAATGAATTACTCTACAAGACCCATAATCTAGCAGTTCCATAATATATTCCAAGGAACTGTTCTAGACTTCTAGTAGACTATTGGTGTTCCATAATATACAAGGAAATGTGCATTATGACCTACTCATTGCCTTCCCCTCAACTGTCATTGCAAAGGTTTGGGGGGAAGTAGGTTTACTCCTAGCATGAAGAGTGGCCTTCGCAATACTCAAATAATATGCTCCTACACTACTATGTATCCTGTGATTTCATATTCTCTATGCCATGTGATTACATATACGTAGGAAGGACTACCCAAGTTGATTTGATGATTATACTGCTTTTATACATTTCATTTCGTAAGAAAAGTATACCTCTATAATAGTATATGTAATTCACATCTACATTTTTCTTCCTTGCTCACAAACTTTTTGGATTCTTAAATTTACAAATCATAGAAAATATCAATCATTCTTTTGTCTGCTCTTATTCTTATTGGCTATTGCTGTGCCGGTAGGTCTATTTTTGTGATTCTGCTGCGATCGCTTTCTGTTGATTTCTGCATAATTTTGTAGGTGAACAGAATTAGGGAATTACCTCAGAATAAAAATATTGTGGCGACACACACTGACTGCCCTGAAGTAAGTTCTTGAACCAAGGTTTATCCTCCTTTTTTTTAGTCTATGTTAATGCATGGTTTATTTATCTTATAATAATTGTTTACTTTGTCCGATTGTTGTTCTATAGATTCTTATATGGGATGTTGAGGCTCAACCTAACCGGCATGCTGTTCTTGGAGCTGCAGATTCCATTCCTGATCTGGTGCTTTTTGTTTTATCTGATTTTATATAAGTTGATTATGTACTGCCCTTTTTCATGGTTTTGTTTTTATGCTATGCAAATTCATTTGTTTCTTCCAACCGATATTTATTTAGGCTGGAAACTCTTTTTTTTTTTTTATCGGAAATGTAAATATGAATCGAGATAAAAAAAGGTTTAGACCTGAAGGCCTTACATCTAACCACTGGTATAGAACCTCTACCCATTTTCCCAGCAATGCATGCTTTTGATGGCTACCTTGATAAAACCTTCTATCTATACAATAGTGTCTCGGATAGGTTGCAGGTTTAAAGAGTTGGTTGTCTGCGCCCTAGCTGTTAGCAATGATATCCATGTTTGCTTTTCCCTTCTAAATCTTGTTCGCACAAACCTAAACTTAGTGAAAGACTGAAAACTTTAACATGTAACTGAATTCTAAGGTTAAAGAATCACACTTTAAAGAATTACAATGTATCTGTTGCAGCTCTGGTTGAGTGTTAATCTTGTAGAGACCAGATTCGGAACACAGTCGGAGCTTGTGCCTCCTTAAAGAATGTCCAGTAGGCATCCTTGTTACTACTGCATTTGTCTCATATTTTATTTATATTCACTACTTAAATTTGGACTCTTGTTTTTCCCTTTTCATTTTCGTGTTAATTCAAGTGTCTTGTTTGGGGTGTGATGGAAAATTAATTATGTTGAGCTTTCACTGGTGTTCTATTGAGGTTTATAGTAGTACTATTATTTGCACTGAAGATTATGAAAGTATGAAACAAACTCTTTTAAACTTAAGTGTTCCTTCATTTGGGAAGTCACACTTAAATTATTTAGTGCCGTATGGTGTTGGTCCCTATATAGATTTACTACATTGTTCCAAATAGGTTACACTGAGGTCTAAGGCTGAGAGAAAACATCTGGTCCAGGACAAGGGTTTCTTAAGCGTGAATAGATATTTTGTGCTTTATATTTAGTTGTATTTAGAAATGCATGCGAATAACTGACTTTCAATAGTCTGACCTTCTGTTAAATGTTTCTTTTTGGTATTGATGCATGCTTTTATCGCATCCACTAGAGTTCAACAAACTTACCACATATTTTTGGTTTCATTAGAAGCTAGGCATTGTCCATGATTAATATTGTACCATATCATGGTCTTTGTATTTTTAGTTTTCATGCTATTTTATTGCTGGATTGGGTACTTTGGTGTCCCTGTTGTTCATGGTGACACATTTCCTGTGATCTTAGTGAGAGCTAGTCAGTGGAAAATATCATTATGGTAAAGTACTCAAGTACTTTGTCTAGACTCTTTCGTTAAGGGTGAGAGAACCTTGATAGTTAAATGTTATCCAAGATGCAGTCTGCTGATCGATTTCCTGTAGAAACATATTTGATATTGCTGTGATCTTAATCTCTTATGACATATGTGTGCACCTTTTTCTCCTACCACATATTTTTGGTTTCATTAGAAGCTAGGCATTGTCCATGATTAATATTGTACCATATCATGGTCTTTGTATTTTTAGTTTTCATGCTATTTTATTGCTGGATTGGGTACTTTGGTGTCCCTGTTGTTCATGGTGACACATTTCCTGTGATCTTAGTGAGAGCTAGTCAGTGGAAAATATCATTATGGTAAAGTACTCAAGTACTTTGTCTAGACTCTTTCGTTAAGGGTGAGAGAACCTTGAAAGTTAAATGTTATCCAAGATACAGTCTGCTGATCGATTTCCTGTAGAAACATATTTGATATTGTTGTGATCTTATGACATATGTGTGCACATTTTTCTCCTGCTCGTTTGAGTGTGCTTCATCCTTTCTACAATAAGATCTCTGTTTTTTTTATAGAATACAAGATCTACAACTCTTTTAGATTAGATGTATGGATAGAGTGAAAAAAGCTCTCTGTCTTTAATATCATGACATATTTATTACTACTAGTATTTTGTAATACTTAGTGAACATTATATGATAATGAAACTTAAATTCTTTATGTTCTCCAGATTTTATCTGGACACCAAGATAATGCAGAATATGCTCTTGCAATGTGCCCAGCTGAACCCTTTGTACTTTCAGGAGGTTTGGCTTTTTTTTTTTTTCCTTTTTTTGTGTTTATATATGTCTATGTATTTCCATGTGTTGCGTGTAGGTATAGTTCCATCTCATAGATTCGTTTGAATCTTGTAATTAACATTTTTTTCCTTTTTTCTTGCAGGGAAGGATAAATCTGTAGTGCTGTGGAGCATTCAGGATCATGTTTCAACACTAGCTACAGATGCAACCCAAACTGCTGAATCTGCCAGTTCAATTGTAAAAGCTGCCAACAATTCTACTGTTGGTCCACGTGGGGTTTTTCAAGGCCATGATGATACTGTTGAGGATGTCCAATTTTGCCCGTCAAGGTTACTATTACTCCTTTGATCTACTAGATAGGATGTAGGCTGTAAGCTTGTAATTGATTTTTTTAAGTTTTTTTACCAAGTCAGAACTTATACTTGAAGGTAAGCTATTGTCTTTGTTTTTTCTTCTTATTTCCTGTATTTTGTTGTCTAATTCCTTCTCCTGATTTCATATTTATAATTCTACTTTTTCTAATTCATTGTATCCTCCTTATTCATGAACTGGTCCAGTTCACAGCAATTCTGCAGTGTTGGAGATGATTCTTGTCTGATATTGTGGGATGCACGGATAGGAAGCAATCCAGTTGTAAAGGTTTGGATGCACTTCTGTTGATTTTTTTAGTACTTCTGTTAGTTCTGTAATTGTGTATTTATTGCTTTCCTACTGCATTATAGATTCTTGTCATTTATGAACATCATGAACCACTTGACAGACGTTAATTAGTTTATAGTTACACTCCAACAAAAAGCTTTAATTTCTTGAATCTTACTTTACTAGTGTGGATTTTTTGGTATTTAACTAATTGTTTTTTTTTTCAAAGTATCGAATAATTCTTTATACCTTGATATCTCAGTTCGGAATTTCTGAATAATGTTGCACTGCTTGGATATGTGGTCTTGTTTGATTTTTATGCTCTCACATATTACAATTACTGCTCATCTTTGAACCGGAACTGCACTTTGAGCATGTTCGTTTGCAGAGTATATAATTAATATGTTTCTGTTCATAGGGGAATTAAAAATATGTGCGCTTGTCAAATATGTGTATCGTTTGTTTGGATTTCCAAGTTCCAATAATACCTACTACTTTTTTTGTGAAATACACCATTTGCTGTATCACTACATGAAAGCTATTTACCACGGAAATAAATCTATACTATTCGATTAGTTGTATTGTTGCTCACCTGGATTTTGCATTAATTATTAGGTCGAAAAGGCGCACAATGCTGATCTTCATTGCGTAGATTGGAACTCTCATGATGAAAATTATATTTTAACTGGGTAAGTTTCTAGTTTTGTAACTTTGTGGTAATTCCTAAAAGTTTGTTTAGTCTTTGATTAAATGTATGCCACTATATTATATTTAGGTCTGCGGACCATACTGTGCACATGTTTGATCGCCGGAATCTGACCTCTGGTGGAGTTGGACTGCCTGTCCATAAATTTCAAGGTCATAGTGCTGCTGTTCTTTGTGTCCAGGTAGCATTTTCTTGTCATAATCAGTGTCTTATCATTTTAAAATATCATATCTTGTTATGTTTTTTATTCTACATGTTGACTAACTCTACAAAAATCTCAGTGGTCACCTGACAAGAGTTCAGTATTTGGGAGTTCCGCAGAAGATGGTTTATTGAATATATGGGATTATGAAAAGGTGATGAAATAAAATGTATATATATATATATATATATATATATATATATATATATATATATATATATATATATATATATATATGAATTGATTAATGCAAGTGAAGTAAACAGTGAGAAACTTCTTCCATGCCTCACAAGTCATAAGAAACAATTCTTGATATTTTTCTCACTTGGTGATTGATATATGCATGCTGTTTTTTCTTGCTACAGGTTGGTCAGAAAGAAGAAACAGGTCCCAACACTCCTACAGCTCCATCAGGGTTGTTTTTCCAACATGCTGGACACAGGTGAGCTTTAGTAATTGTTGTGTGATGACTAGCATTTTATTTTAACCATGTTCTCCTTTCCTTCTACTGTTAGCAAATTATCTCTCTTAATTGTGAAGAACTTTTCAAATGTAATACAATATGTAAATGTAATAGAGGTATAAATGTAATACAATAGGAGAACAAGTCGGTTGGTATTTTTTTTCTCCAATTTCTTGTTCTATTCCCCTCTTTTTTTTCTATATTCTTTTTCATTTATTTTATTTTTCTAAGAAAAATGATCATTATGGTTCTAGGGATAAGGTTGTTGACTTCCATTGGAATGCATATGATCCATGGACTATTGTGAGTGTATCAGATGATGGAGAGTTCTGTGGTGGGGGTGGAACCTTGCAGGTATCCAGATTGTTTTCAGTCAGCGGAATTTCCAGACACCCATCTTTGTTTTTTATCTGATATATATGACGAGAAATGCGGTTGTCATGTTTTGCAGATGTGGCGTATGACCGATCTCTTGTATAGGCCCAAGGAGGAAGTTTTGGCCGAGCTTCAAAAATTCAAAGACCATGTGATTGAGTGCTCGAAGACAGCTGCTTAAAACTAATCTCGTCTCATCTGTTAACTGTAGTAACTTTGTTGCCTAAAGAACTTGCAAGGATGAGGTAGGAATGAAAAACCAACACTAATTGTTGCTTTGTAGCTCAATTCGATAGACATTTCTTAAATTATTTCGATTCAACTTTAACTTAAATCTGAATGAGCATTTGAATTGTTGTGTACTTGTAACATGTTTTTCTTTAAATATGAATTGCATTTGTTGCAAGAATATGGAAAATGTATCAGAAATTCAGTTTCTTTAAATACACTACTTTCACTTGAAGCATCCTTATTTACTAATTAAGGACTTGCGCTAAAAGCTAATAATAATAATAATAAGGTGAAGATAAAAGGTAGTATGCCTTTTCACGACTTGCACTCTATCTAGCGCTAGCGAAGCGTGAATTCTTCTTTTACTTTTTTGGCGTCATTATTTTAATGAGATATTTATTTAATTTTTATTGAGAGTGCGTGACGAACTCTGTTGCGCTAAAATCTAAATAATATATTTAAAAAAAAATCGAATCCCCTTCTCAGAGTCACGACTTCCCCTCCTCTCTATGCGTGACAGACTTCTCACGAGTCACGACTTCCTCTCCCCTCTCTGCGTGACGCGCACTCTGTCACGCACTATGCTTTGAAATTCTCACGAGTCACGACTTTCCCTCCCCTCTCTTCTTGACGCACTCTATCACGCACTATGCTTTGAGCGAAATAAATTATTTAATAAAATTGTCGTGAATCGCGAATTAAAGATGGTCAAACGTCTTCCTTATTAATCAAGAAATGTTGGATTTCACCCTTTTTATTACTCCCTCCCATTTTATATATAGGTCGTTCTATTGTTTTGCACACAGATTAATAAAAATAAAAACATCCCATTTTACCCTTATTTATTGAATATTTACATTTAATTAATTATTCCATCCATTCTTTATTTACTTTTTCCCTTAGCAAGTTTTTTTACCAGTCTATTTTTTTCAACTTCCGTATTCAATCTTCAAATTCGTTCATCTACCTTCAAATTTTTTTTTGTTTTATAAATTGAAAAAAGTGAACTTTCATATTCTTCTTCAAATTTTCATTTTGGAGCCAAACTATTGAAAAGTGATTCACTGAAAAAATTCGTTTTAAATTTCAGAGTATTTTTTGATCATATATATAAATGTCAATAATGTACTTGAATCTTCATATTCTTGTTTATGAATTCAATATTTACAATCGATTTAAATCAACCCCCTCCAATTTTTGACAATGAATTACCCAATGAAAGAAAGAGAAATTCCAATTTTTGTTACAAATTCTCCATGCGGAAATATCATAATTGAGTTACAAGACGATCATGAAATCGAGCATCCTATTATAGAGTTCGACTTTCAGGAGTTTGCTGAAAATAATGATGGAGCTTCTTCAAATTCATCTGACGAGGAGGATGCCCAACAAACAGGTATTCATCCGACGATGAGATATTTTTAACTTCAAAGAAAGTTGCAGATTAAATATTGTCGTGCATATTGTATTTATATGAATAAAGAGTTCTTTCATACTAACATGCAATATTTATAAGAATAAATACTCTGTAGTTCTCTGTTACTAACATGCAGTATTGCTTGTAGGCAATGTTCAAGCAAGAAAAAGAAAGGTTTTATCTAACGAAGATCGATGGGCAGTATATCGTGCATTATTAGAGAAAAGTGTCAATGGAAAATTGAAGAAAAACACGACAAAAGAAGTGCAAGCTATGTTTAATATTCAGAATGTGCGAACAGTACAGAGAATATGGAAAATTCACAAGAGAACTCCACAAGGCACAAGCGTGGACGTGTCGTCAAGAAAGTCACGAAATTGTGGTCGTAAAACAATTGAAATTGACCTAAGCCGAGTCCTAGAAATAGAGTTGCATCAACGAACAACACTCACATCTCTTTCAGATGCTTTAGGAGTTTGCTACTCAAAAGTTTATCGTCTTTTTAAGAAAGGTGTCATACGTCGTCACTCCAGCGCCATCAAACCGCATTTGAAAGAGGTAAATAAATTATCCCGCCTACAATTTTGCTTGTCGATGCTTGACGAAAGCACATTGTTGAATGATCCAAAATTTAAGGGAATGTATAATTATGTCCATATCGACGAGAAATGGTTTTACATGACAAAAAAAGATGAAACGTATTACTTGCTCGACAATGAAGGCGATCCTGATAGGTCATGTCAAAGTAAAAATTTCATAGAGAAAGTCATGTTCTTAGTGGCTACCGCTCGTCCCAGATTTGATGACGTAGGAAGGGTGGTTTTTGATGGTAAAATTGGATGTTGGCCATTAGTTACTCAACGGCCAGCTCAGAGAAGTAGTCAAAATAGACCTGCCGGCACTATGGAAATGAAGCCAATTACATCTGTTAAGAGAGAGACTATAAGAATGTTTTTAATTGAGAAGGTTATTCCAGCCATTCATGATAAGTGGCCAAGATCAGATGATATAGAAACAATATTCATCCAGCAAGACAATGCTAGGACTCATGTTATCCCCCAATGACAATGATTTTATGGTCGCAGCCTCACGGAGTGGGTGTGAGATTCAGTTATTTTGTCAACCGCCAAACTCTCCCGATTTTAATGTTCTTGAACTTGGTTTTTTTAGAGCTATACAATCATTGCAACAGAAAATGCGAGCGAGAACTATCGAAGAACTCGTTTATGCAGTATAGAAAACCTTTGAGGACTATTCCCCCACCAAGCTAAAGGACTATTCCCCCACCAAGCTAAATTATGTGTGGTTGTCGTTGCAACTATGTTTGAAAGAAGCCATGAAATTAAATGGAGGAAATCGATATAAAATCCCTCACATGAACAAACTTCAAAGACTTGGTTGCCTTCCTACACAGATTTATTGCGAAGCTACCTTGGTGCAATCGACCAAAGACTTCGTAGCTAATGGACTTGGTAAGTTAGTTTTTAGCATGTTATTTCATTTAGTTATTTTTTAACATGTTTTGTATTATTCCTGTATATTAAAGGAGGCGTTATTGAAGAATGATTGAAGTTTTGGATTGTAGTCATATTCAGGTTGGTTGTATTGCTATACTATTGTAAAATTTTACTGTGTTTGTTTCTTTATTTTGTAAAATTTTGTTTTAGCAGGTTTGTTTTTGGATAAGAGATGAGGCTTCATTGGTTATTTGAAGTTCGTCTCTCCCTTACAACTCCTCAGCATTTGTATTTAGAATGGTGAATTTCAATGTGATCCATGTACGTAGTAGTTGAAAAAAGTACATGATCAATTTGTTTGAAATGTCTTTATTTTTTTGAGATGTGATTATGGTGAATGACTTCTGATTTTTTATTTGATTTTAAGAAGTTTACATACGTGTAGTTGGGATAAAACCATAATAGTACTCTGCATAAAAGTGAGAAGAAAAACTGCAAAATATTTTCCACAGATTAAAGACATACTCCTAAACATCAATGAAACAACTTACACTGTGTAATACTCCAACACTTATTTGCATAATATTTTTAAGAACTGTAGGTGCAAAAGCTAAAGAATCATAATATTTCCATGTGATCTTCCATCTTATTGAAGCGCCCAACAATAAAATTATTACATTCATAATTCTGAAGCCCACAAGCAATTTCATTCCATCATAAACTAAAAAAGATTATTGAAAACCAGAGTATCAATTATTCATAACTCAATAAGCATCTATTTTTTCTCGAACAACAGAGGAAGCAAAACTTTAAGCATCTTTGTGTTAGGGTCTTCATGTTTACATTCTTGATGCATTTCTCCTCAACTTTAATAGCAGGACGACGAATGCAAGGTGTATAAGTTTGGTGAACATCATCTTCAACGTCTGAATCAGATACACATATATTTAGGGACGTCCCTTCAGCATTACAAATTTTCCAAATAATTTTTTCAGCCTTCTCCAGTGATGATCTTGCCTCTCTTATAGCTTTCTCCATATTTATTTTTGCCTCCTCAAGGTTGGGGATTCCATTAGCATCCATGATTTAAAACACTTAATCGTCACACCTTCAAAAATAAATTACAAGATTATTTACCAGAAAAAACTTGAATAAATTAAGTCGGATTCTCAAATTATAAAATTATGTAAATCAAAGAAAATTCAATAACACATCAAAAAATTAAAAAAATTTAAAGAACTCACCCGTTCTGATGAATCTTCTTTCTTCCCAACACAATAAGAACATTGAAGAATGAGGAAATGATAAAATAGAAGTGGAATTCGATCGATCATCCATCACTTATTGAAAACAAAAACCCTTAATTGGTGATATTGAATATTGAATTAATAATGACTTAATAAATAAGGGTATATGGGATAAAAAAAGTTAGAACGACAATTGAAATGAAAAAAGTTAAAAAGGTCAAAACGACTTATATAAAAGATGGGAGGGAGTATAAATATATATAGAGTAGCATCGTCTTTCTATTCCAAACAAAACAACCAAAACAAATCGAATATATATAGTTGTGTTTCTTCTTTTGTAAGACATTAATAGTAATAAAACGATCGAGGATGTCTGGGAAAAGAGTTGTTGTGCTACTCGTTCTGATTGCGGTAGTATTGTTGGATGCGGCAACTGAAGTCTTTGTCGAGGCCGCCACCACCTACAAAGTGAACGGCGAGGGGGGCTGGGGTACTCAAGGTTACCCTTATTGTCCTTCAAATGAAACTAATGTAAATCGACTTCGAAAATTGCACCACCTCCCCTAATAATACAGTTTATAGCTTTGGAAACGATGAAATCACACTTGTCCCGGGAACGAACCATTTCATCACCAATATCACGCGAGATGATTGTCTGAATTCAAATAAAAAAGTGAAGATTGAGGTCTATGCCAACTGATAATTGATCGATGCAATGCATGTTACGTTGTTGTGCTAATAGACATCGTGATCCATTACGAACTATCAACTATATGATCATTTTGTTCCATTAAGATACTACTCCCTCCTATTTTTTCACATAAATTAAGAATACTTTTTTTTTACTATTTTAACCTTATTTATACTTAAATTATTGCTGATTCAAAGAAGTTTTATTGTATAAAACTCTTCATATTCTTTCATTCATTTATAATAAATAGTTAACTTTAACTTAGCATAATAAAAAAATCATAAGATAATTAATAAGGGTATTTAGAGTCAAAATTTATCAAAACACATATAAAAAGTGAAT
The DNA here is from genome assembly GCA_954870475.1 of Euphrasia confusa. Classification (NCBI taxonomy): domain Eukaryota; kingdom Viridiplantae; phylum Streptophyta; class Magnoliopsida; order Lamiales; family Orobanchaceae; genus Euphrasia; species Euphrasia confusa. Next base: position 15,972,958 of record OX940955.1, read on the forward strand.
AGAAAGAAATATAGAGTCAAAATTTATCAAAATATATAAAAAGTGAATAGAAAGAAATATTAGAACAACAAATATTATGAATGGGAGGGAGTATATATATACTATATATATACCGCTAGTATTAGATCCATCTGCTTGTGTTTTTGGATCGACCTACATATATACACTACTCATCATCAATATTTTTATATATGCATAAATACAACTGAATAAATGGTCAGCCGTGCTAAGTAATTTACCAATAATATGTGATATGGAGTGTTTTCTTTTGCAAAAAGATTTGCAATGATTTTAATTTTTTTTATTGTGTTCATAATTCATTCATCTTTATACTTTTCTCCTAAACGTGGTGATTGGTTATCGTAGCTATTACAATACTTATTTCTGGACTAGTAATCAGTACTACTGAAAACTTTACGTTTTTTCATAAACTAAAAACAAATAACAAAATAGAAAAAAGAAGAAAAACATATCTTCAAACTGGACACGAACTTCGATCAGAATCTTGTTGCGAGTAGTCGGGTTACTTTCGCTATCCTCACGACAAAATACGTCTCGTGTATGCTACGATTTGCAGACGTAATGCCCCCAAAAATGCAACGACTGTCTTTGTTCTTCTCTGAAGCAACCGGAATCGAAACACCTTTCGAACGAGAAAGAGCATGGAGTATGAACAATATGTTAGAATATGATAAATATTTGATAGAATATTGTGTACATTCATTGATTAGACGAACCACCTTTCGAACGAGAAAGAGCATGAAGTAAGAACAGACGGGGAGTGTAAATGTTGATTTTGGCGACAACGTTTTTGCACTTGTGTTTTTGTCTTCGTGTTTTTGATTTCATGATTACAGGTTAGAAATCCGAAGTCAAGAATTTAGTGCATGGAAAAGGAGACTTGAGTCTCCACTTTTGGAACTACGGAAGGTGCATGGTTTCGGCGACTGGAGTCGCCGAAAATGGAGAGAGGAGAAAAACGGCGACTGGCGTCGCCGTTTTTGGTGTGTGCTGAGGAAAAGGAGACATCAGTCTCCGGTTTTGAGTTACAAGGGAAACGGCGATTGGCGTTGCCGTTTTTGGTGAAGTGTGGAACGGCGACCAGAGTCGCCGTTTCTGTGGCAAGCGAGCTGTGACATGGAACCGGCGACTGGAGTCGCCGGTTTTGGTTCTAACATGGATTCGGCGACGCTTGTCCTCAAGACACGGTTCCAGCGACTGGAGTCGCCGGTTTTGTTTCCTTGGACATGGAACCGGCGACTGTGACATTCTTCAACAACGATATTCACCTAAGTACTTTCAACGTGATTCCTTTCACCATGTACTCAAATTAAGAAATGGAGAATGGTTCCGATGTTTACTACTTCAATGATATCGACGACCATGAAGACGATGAAATTCGAGGCTTCAACACTTAGAGTTTTTCACAAGAAATTGAAGATGAAGAATTGAGATCGATGGAGTCAAGATTGAATTGAAGTCTGGTTTTGAAATTGAAGATTCAAGATTCGAAGATTCAAGAATCAAAGATTCAAGATTCCAAGATTCAAGAATCCAAGTTCTACAATAGTGATGTCATCCATGGAGAAGTGACATCAGCCAAGCATGTGACCAATCAGAATGTGCCACGTCATCACCTCACATGTGCGGGCTGCCTATATAAACCCATGGATTTCGATTTCATCACTTGACGATTTTTGAGAGAACGAAATTTGATTTTTAGAATCGTAACCGACAGCTTCGAGCTTCGAGTTTGTGTAGTTTGCTTTTGCGCTGTGCGCCAGTATTAGAGTTAGGAGATTTAGCTCTAGGTGCACTTGTGCTAAATTACAAGTTAGTGGGAGTTGTTGCGACACTCGAGAAACTTCTTGTAATCGTTTCTCCTACCATACTCAGTGTAATAGTTTAGTTTCGTTGTTCAATGAAATGAAACATATTACATAACTTTGTCTTCAGTTTTTCTTCTACGAACTATTGTGAGTGTTACTTCGACTGAAGCTGCTGTCCGTGAGTTCAAGGCCAACTTCGCGAAAAGTTGGTATCATACGTCGAAGACGTAATTTCAATTGGTATCAGAGAGGGACGTCATACGTATAAGACGTGATCCGTTACTTGAATTCATAATTCCGCTACAGTGGAGTCGTCTATGTTTGTCCAGAAACCGATTATGCTTACTCATCAGAACTACTCAAACTGGAAGGCCAAAGTTTCTGCTAGAATTAAGGGTTTTGACTCTAGATCTTGGATGGCAGTGTTAGAAGGATGGGAACGCCCATATACTGAAGATGCTGATGGTGTGAGGATCCCGAAACCGGAACGTAGTTGGACAAGAGAGGAGCATGACTTATCTACAGCTAACAGCAAAGCTCTTCTTCTTATCTGTGAATGGCTGGATCTCAGTATGTATCAGTTAGTCAAGAATTGCACTTCTGCCAGAGATGCATGGGAGACTCTACAAAGAACATGTGAGGGAAGTCATGCAGTTAAGCGATCGAAAATCCGAACTATCACTGCTCAATTCCATCAACTCCGGATGAGGGAAGATGAAGACATAAATGACTACTTGGACAAGATCATGAGATATGTCAATGAGGCATTTGAACTCGGAGAAATCTTTCCTGCTCCCATGGTCTATGAAAAGGTTTTATCCAGTGTGAGCACCAGATTCGAAAGCAAGGTACTGACTATCGAAGCACGCAACGACGAGAACCAAAACTGGGATTATGCTGACTTGATGGCTGATTTGAGGAACTATGACTTGACTCTCAAAGTTCGAAGCAACCCAGATATGTCACTTGTCTACGAACCGATGACTGCTCTCAAGATTTCTGAGAAAGGAAAGAGTTCAAGAAGCTCGAACTCTCGAAAAACTCACTTGAAAAATGAGAAAACTGAAAGTAGTTTTTCTGCTGATCTGGGTGAATCTGATGATGAGGAAGCTGAGGATATTGAGAGACTGATGAACTCTAATAATCCAGACAAACTTGCTGCACTGACTGAGATAGTCACCTATCTTGTGAAACAAGAGTTTAAGAGGAAGAACCGTGCTCGAAATTTTCGAAAATTTCAGAAAAGTTCTAACTCATACCTGAATACTCCTGACAACCGAAATCAGGGATCATCGTCTGACAAAAAGTTCAAAGGGACAAAACTTTCACCATACTCCTCTACTAGCAAAGATGTTTCTAAGATGCAATGCTATGAGTGTAAGGGATATGGACACGTTAAAAATGAATGCCCGAACTTACACCGTAAGAAGAAGCTACCAGTTAGCTATGTTGTGATTGACGATGAGGATGTCATTTTTTAGAACGACGAGTCTGAGGACAATAATTCTGACGACGATGAAGACAACGCTCTAGTTGTCACTTTTGATGAAAATTTTGATCTCGAAAATGTGGAGGTTGAAAACTTTGTTTTTGATGCATTTCTGAAAGATACTGCAACTGCTGACAACATTTTCCGTGTGGCATCAGCAAACCGAAACTACTGTGATGACAACATTTTCTCGGATAATGAAACTGAGACTGAGACCAAAAGGGAAGAGATGACATCTGATGTTCATCAAAGTGTGATTGAGTCTGCTGAACTGCTTGATCTGAAAGAGAGTTGCTCTAAACTCGAAAAATTGTGTGACATTGCTATCACTGAGAATAGCACACTTGAAGTGTCACTGAAATTCCTAAAAGAATCTCTTGATGAACTCTCTGAAGAGAAACGAAAAATGTATGATGAGGCTGTAGAGTTGAGAACCTCAGTTGAGAAGACTGTGGATGAGAAGAAAAAGTTGAACAACTCTTTGACAATTCTTAAAGTTAAATTTGATGATCTTTTCGAGGAAAAGCATAAGTATTTCAAATAAGTTGTCGAACTGAGAGAATTGTGTGAGAAGTTGAGTTCTGAAAACTCAAAACTGAAGACTTCACTGAAAAAGGAGTCAACTGAAGTTAAGAAACTGCAGACACTGTTCAAGAACTCGGATGCTGAGAATGATGAACTGAAGTCATCACTAACGAAAGCTCAAACTGACCTTGCCATGACTGACAAGGAACGATATGTTTTGAAAGAAAAACTTCATATGACTGATGAGCTGTTGAGGAAGATGAACACGAACTCTTCGGTGTTTGAAAATGCTGCTTCATATATGAATCCTAACCGATATGGTCTTGGATTTCAAAAAGTTTTTGAGTCTATATACTCGACACCTGAGAAGAAAGATGTGACTTTTGTTAAGGCATCGAACGATAAGCCTGAGGGTAAAAGTAAGGATGACGTTGAATCATCTAAACGAAAGGAGATTGCTGAAGGGAAGAAGATTGCTAAGTCTCCAGAAACTAAAACTCAAAAGTCGATCTCGACTTCAAAATCTGAATCTGAGACATATAAATTTCCGAAAAATATTGTGAAACATCCTCGTGGTATTCTACCATATGAGAAGACGTTGCTGAAGAAGTTAGACAAATCTCAGAACGTGAAGAAAAATGGACAATCCTCTCGCACTAAAACTGCTTTGGTCAAGACGTCTACGAAGGTTGAAACTCGTCAAAGAAGAAAGTATGTATGTCACTACTGTGACCAACCTGGACACATTCGACCATTCTGCTACAAGATGAAAGAGGACATGAACAGAGAACTTATGACTGTGAAGAAAAAGGTTGAGGTTGCTAAGGAAATGAAGAAACCCATTTCTCCAAATCCGAAAGCTAAGAAAACTCTGACAGCTGTGACTGAAAGAAACAGTCTAAATTTTGATGGGAAGAAGAAGTGGGTGCCTAAGGCCCGAAAGAGTGAAGTTAAACTTAACTCCACCACTTTAACAGACTGGAAACCGAGAGAACTGATTTTCTGCAATGTTGCACTCAATGCTTCTGAAGCTGGCAACAAAGGCATTTGGTAGTGGTTGTTCCCGACATATGACCGGCACTAAGAAATTCTTGAAAGAATATGAGCCGATGACTGGTTCCCCCGTGGTGTTTGGAGGGGGAGCAAAAGGTGTTGTCAAGGGAAAGGGGACGCTACAAATCAAAGGCTTACCACCGATCAGAAATGTAGTTCATGTCAAGGGACTGGTTGCAAACCTCATTTCTATCAGTCAGCTATGTGATGAAGGATTCAATGTTAGCTTTGATAAGGAATCCTGCAGAGTTTTTGATGTTGAAGGAAAGTGTATCATGGAAGGTCCACGAGCTAAAAACAATTGCTACACAACTGAGTATAGTTGCTTTTCGGTGACTGTTCCTGATGAAGTTGATCTGTGGCACCAACGACTTGGCCACACCAGCACTCGAAATTTGAGCAAATTGGTTAAGGGGGAGATAGTTCGAGGAATCTCTCAACTCCCCAAAATCGAGAAGCGAGTGTGTGGTGACTGTCAGAAGGGTAAGCTGACAAGAACTCCTCATCCAGCACTTCCAACTTTAATGAGCACTTCATGATGGAGTAGTATACTTAATGTCTAGATTTGAGTATTCGGAACTCTGTATGCACTTTCATTTACCTATTAATAATGAACATTCATTTGCTTTTAATTATTGTTAATTAAATATATGCAAATCATAGTCCTGGATTTTATACGTTGTAGATAGTATGGTGTGTCGGGCCCACACAGAAGATCATACTATCGGTTACTCGTATTTAATCGAACAGTTGCTCACGACCTAGATGGACACGGACCAATCCATCGGTATAGTCGTTGTGTGAGAGAGAAGATAATTTATCTTGATTATCTTATCACACTTGTACACTTGGTGTATTGAGCGGATCGCTTGAGGCTTATCAATTAGGATTGCTCTGTGATAATTGATTTAAGTCTCGGAGTATTTTATTCTTAATCCCTGAAATAATTGCGGGTGTGTATATTTAATATTAGTGACTTTGATTTTCCAAAGGAATTAACCGATTTAATTATTGGGTTAATTACCGGTTAAGTTGGGTCACTATATTTTATATATGGCATGCCGTGAATTCTTGAAGGGACAGTGTATCCCGGAAGGGTTGATAATATCCCCGAGATGAGCTCATAAGGATTTATTATGTAAACCTCGCGAGTGGATTTGTTCCGCATAATAAATAAGGTTGAGTGGTACTATTCTCGGATATAAGAGGTGAATAAATTTATTAAGCAATAAATAAATTTTATTCATGGATATTTAAATCTTAAATACACGGAATAAATAATACTAAGTTGGAGAAATATTATTTGATATAATATAGATAAATATTGGGAGTGCAATTTTATTTATATAGTGGAAAATAAATAAAATTAATATTGATAAGAATTAATGGATTTGGGTTGGACCCAATTTAATTTTCAATATTAGAAGCCCAATATTTAATCTCCTTTTGATCCCCTACGTAGCCTATAAAAGCACTACATGGTCTTCACTTTTCACAACCTAAGATACGCCAATCATAAAGTCTTGAAGAGTGAAGAGGATCCATAGAGTTCGATAGCTCGTCGCCCACCCGACGTTCGAACGGAGTGCAAGGAATACGCGGGAAGATCACGAGGTCATCGATTTCGTTTCTCCGAACAACGAATCGAAGGTACAATATCTAAACTAACTTGATAATTGTTCGATTTGTTTTTATCGAGAATACCGTAGGACGAAGATCCGAAGATCGAAGCCCGGAATAGACGGACGAACGCGCGGTGGTGGCGAAGCCACCGGACCGCGGATCGCCCGGCTAGGGTTTCGGCCGTGGTGCGTGGGGGCGAACCCTCGGCTGGGCCGAGGGTGTGCGATCGATCCACGGGATCGATCGCTGGGCACGGGCTGGTGCCGTGCCCTACCCCGCCGTGAAGGCGGGGCCCTCCTGGTGGCGGCGGGTCGCCGGACCCGCCGCGGGGGCTGCTGGGCAGCCCCACCCCGATCGATCGCCGGCGTGCGATCGATCACTCGATCGTGTGAACCCCGGCTCGCGGGGGTTCGGGTGGGGGCGGGCTGTGCGTCTTCGGACGCGTGGTCTCCAAAGCCCGGACTCCGGCGGATGAGTCGGTGTTCGTGTGATCTCCGGCGAAGGATTCGTTCGGGTTGTCGGTTCCGCAATTTTGATAACCCGGGATATCGAATTCCAACAACTGGTATCAGAGCGTGGTTTACGTTCGCGGTATTTTCGATAAATATTGTTCTACCTTGCAGGGTTCCGACTATTATGGCTTAATTAATTATTCGTTTAATTTATTTTGTCATGATTGTTGGTTTTATTAAACTCTCGGACATGTCGAGATTCGTTTTTGGTGGTGAATGCTTGTAATAGAAAAATTCGGGGGTTGACCGAATTTAGGATTTATTATTATGTTCATTGTTTTTCCGGAAAATGTATAGGGTCGATTTCGTGTATAGAATCGATACCGGAATTGTAATTTAGATTTTGTAAATTTATTTTGCGATTTGATCGACGAATCGAAGACCGCCGGAGAAGACGAAGTGACGAGAGGGACGAGGGCTTGGGATCGATTGGATCGATCCCGTGTGATGCCCGGATCGAATGGCCATGGGCTAGGGGCTAGTTGCCCTAGCCGCGGCTGCCACCGTTTCGGTGGTTGGCGGCGTGGCTGGGCGGCGGCGCTCCTCCCCGTGGCTGGCCGGTCGGACGAGGTGGGGGTGGCGTGGGGTCTCCCAACCCGGGCTACTCCTACCGGAAATATACTTTCCTATTTTAATTCGGTTTTTCCTATTTTGATTATTTCTTTATGGAATATTCAAAGAAATAGAAAAAGAATTAATTTAGTACTAAATTTATTTTTCCTATTTGATTATTCCTACTCATGGGAATATTCATGGATTAGGAATAAAATAAATTTGGAAAAGTATAATAGTCCTAATTATTTTATTTCTTTATTTCATTATGGATATCATCTAGAATATTCCAAGAATATCTTGGATAGATTATTCTAGAGATTTAATGAAGTGGAAAAAGAAAATAAAATAAATAAAATATTAATAATATTTAATTTTATTTTTGATATATTCAATTGACTTAATTTTCGAATTAAGTAACTTTTGGATTAATTGAAAATAAATAGATTTAAATATTGGAAATTAATATTCTCGTCACATGGAGCATTCAAGAAACGAAGACTGAAGACTAGAAGATGCGTACGGGGATGTGATGAAGCCATAATAGTCGGAAAATAATATTCTAGTATTATTTTGACTATGTGATAATACTATGTGCTTTATTACATGTATGCATGCTATATGTGTTTATTTTATGCACTAGATAGCGTATCCCTTTATTGTAAAAAGCTAAGTGGGAGAGGGTATGGAAACATGCCCATGGTCTCCATTGCTGCTCTCTTGGTGACTTTTATAAACTTTTGAAGTTTATATGGATAAGTCATTGGAGGAGAGTTCTTATAATTCCTCTTACAAGAAACATTGATTAAGTTTATCAAACAATGCCTAATTTGTCTTTCCAAAACTGATTTCAAGTCGACTCATTCTCACCCCGGGGAGTGGAATGGAGCCAGAGCCACTTGGTCATGTAGAGGACACAAATTAGAGACCTTCGTACCATTATTTGATAGATGGATCGATTGTCTGCTCGGCTCCCTCATTTATGAGAGATAGGGTCGTTCGCATGGTGAATCACTGGTTAGAAACTTCGAGTTTCACTTATGATTCTCCACGTCTTGATTTACGAGATTGAATGGATCTAGTAATTGGATTTCAATTATATAAATCTTTTTGGTGTAGTAAACGTCCACACGAACGTGGCTTGCTGTACTGAATGGGATTTTAGAATAATTGATGTAGACAGTTATAGGGAATTGTGAAGAGTTGCGAGTTGTCGTAAACGTCCACACGAACGTGGCTTGCGGTGACATAACAGTTCTAAACGATTCACCTTAGTACTGAGTAATGGTTTACACTTAGATACGCGTTATAGTATTCCTCCCAACGAGGTTACGCTATAAGTGATGTATGACCGAAGTAAAATCTAATTGCTAAATCATTTGGGTGGGTAAACGTCCACACGAACGTGGCTTGCCTTACCTGATGGGATTTTAGATGTGATTAGTGATTTAATGATATTATTTGAGGGAGATAATATCGGATATTAAATTGTTTGTTTGTTTTATGTGCTTATAGGTTAAGAATGACTGTGACCCCACTTTGTGATATACTTAAAAATGAAAACTCACCGGTTCCATATGGTGATGATTGGGAACGAAATCTGGACATTGTTCAGACTGTTGAGCTTTCCGAATCCACTGTTGTCCCAACTGATGAGGACATTCGAAATGACCTCAGGATGATGTTGAGACATAGCGTGGAAGCCGGACAAGAGGTGATTAACATACTCACAGAGTTCTCTCTCAATGAGTCCCTTAAAAAGGATTCGGCGAAAGCGGAGTTTGTGCGTAGGTTGAGAAAATCACAAGCTTTTGTGGCAAGACTAGAGGAAAAGCGTGCAAAGAAACCCAGTGGTTTAAAGCCACAGATTGGGAGAGGCAAGCCTTTGGGCAAGTGCTTTCGATGCAAGCAGTTTGGGCACTGGAGGTCTGATTGTCCTCTCATCAAAGGTACGAAATTTTCCTTAGTCACTGAAACATTGTCAGCGGTGATATCTACCAGCACCTGGTGTGTAGATACGGGTGCCACTGACCATGTCTGCAATTCATTGCAGGGGTTCCAGGAAACCCGGAGACTTAGAGAGGGAGAGATCATGGTCTACATGGGCAATGCCGCGAAGGTGGCGGCTGTTGCAGTGGGAGACGTTCACTTACGCTTTAGTAGTGATAGGGTTTTAGTTTTACAAAATTGTCTTTATGTACCGAATTTTAGAAAGAATTTGATTTCAGTTTCTAAGTTAATTCTGAATGGATATTCTGTTTCTTTTGATCACTCTGTGGTCATAAGAAGAAATAGTGAGATTGTCTGTTCTGGTACATTGGTAGACGATTTGTATATTCTAAATCCTGAGTCTAACACGGTGCAACTAACCGAGAGTAATAACACATCTACGAACACCAATAAGAGAAAGGAACCTTCTAAAATGAATCAATTGTACTTGTGGCATATAAGGCTAGGTCATATTAATTCGAATAGAATTCAAAGGTTGAAAGCTGATGGTCTCATTAGCGGCATAGAAGGAGAGGACCTTCCAACCTGCGAATCCTGTTTGGAGGGTAAAATGACCAAGCGTTCTTTTTCTGGTAAAGGACATAGAGCTGAACAAGTATTGGATTTGATTCACTCTGACGTATGCGGACCTATGTCTACTCAGGCAAGGGGAGGGTACGAGTACTTCATCACTTTTACTGATGATTACTCAAGATATGGATTTGTATACTTGATGCGCCGCAAGAGCGAATCTTTTGACAAGTTCAAGGAATTCAAGGCTTTTGTGGAGAACCTTCAAAGTAAATCCATTAAATGCCTGCGATCTGACCGCGGAGGCGAGTACCTGTCTGGAGAATTCAAGGCATACTTAGTAGAGAATGGGATTGATTCCCAGATGACATCACCATATACTCCCCAGCAGAATGGTGTGTCGGAAAGAAGGAATAGGACTCTTATGGAAATGGTACGTTCAATGATGAGTTACTCGGACTTACCTACTATGTTCTGGGGACATGACTTGGAAACAGCGGCGTACATTCTCAACATGGTTCCAACGAAAACGGTACCCACAACACCCATGGAAAGGTGGAGCGGGCGCAAGCCTAGCCTCAGGCACCTTCGGATCTGGGGATGTCCAGCACATGTGTTGCGACAAGGGGCCGATAAGTTAGAACCTAGATCAGAATTACGGTTGTTTGTAGGATACCCGAAAGAAACTAAAGGTGGCATGTTCTATAGTCCTACGGACCAGAAGATCGTTATAAGTACTAACGCTCGGTTCTTAGAGGAAGACTATGTCATGGACCACAAGCCCATAAGTGACATAATACTTGATGAGTTAAGAGGTGACAAGGAAGACTCAGATACAGCCGAACCGAGTGTAGATACACCACTAGAACCTGCACCTAATACTGTCACTGTTAATACACCAGAACGCCGTCGTAGTGGGAGGGTTGTCAAACAACCGGACAGATGGATTGGACTGGGTGAGTCTTCGGACTCGGCACCCGGAGTTCATGAAGTCGATCCCTGGACCTATGATGAGGCGGTACAACATATAGATGCGCCTTCTTGGAAGAAAGCAATGAGATCCGAAATAGAATCTACGGATTCTAATAAAGTCTGGGATCTTGTAGAACCACCAAGCGGCGTAAAGCCAATTGGGTGTAAATGGGTCTACAAGAGAAAGAGAGGATCTGACGGAAAGGTTGAAACCTTTAAAGCTAGGCTTGTTGCGAAAGGATATACTCAGAAAGAGGGAATCGATTATGAGGAGACCTTCTCGCCGGTAGCCAAGATAAAGTCGATCCGGATTCTCTTATCCATAGCAGCTCATATGGATTATGAGGTGTGGCAAATGGACGTCAAGACAGCTTTCCTTAATGGAAGTCTTGACGAGACGATTTATATGAAACAACCAGAAGGATTCATTGCTAAGGGGCGAGATCATCTAGTGTGCAAGCTTAATCGATCCATTTATGGATTGAAACAAGCCTCGAGATCGTGGAACCTGCGGTTTGATGAAGTAGTCCAATCTTTTGGATTCATTCAAAGCATGGACGAATCGTGTGTGTATTGGAAACGTGATGGAAAGAAGGTGGTGTTCCTCGTGCTTTATGTAGACGACATACTTCTCATTGGCAACAGTGTAAAGATGTTATCAGACATAAAGGGATGGTTGTCTAGACAATTCGATATGAAAGATTTGGGAGAAGTTGGACATGTTCTAGGGATCAAAGTTATAAGGGATCGCCGGAATAGAACATTGTGTCTTTCCCAGCAATCTTACATAGACACGATTCTAGATCGTTTTAACATGCAAGATTCCAAGAAGGGTGATCTACCCTTCAGTAAAGGAACTTATCTTTCTAAGGAAATGTGTCCTCAGACACAGAAGGAGAAAGATGACATGAAAGCGGTTCCCTACGCTTCGGCTGTGGGAAGCTTAATGTATGCAATGTTATGCACGAGGCCTGATATCTGTTATGCCGTTGGCATAGTAGCTAGATATCAGAGTAACCCTGGAAAGGCTCATTGGACTGCCGTAAAGAGCATTTTCAAGTATTTGCGAAATACTAAGGATTATGTTCTGAGATACGGAGCAGACAATCTGATTCCTTTGGGTTACACAGATTCGGATTTCCAAGCTGATAAGGACCGGCGTAAGTCGACATCAGGCTATGTGTACACTTTGGGAGGTGGAGCCGTATCATGGAAGAGTGTTAAGCAAAAGTGCATTTCGGACTCTACCATGGAAGCTGAATATGTTGCAGCCTCAGAGGCAGCGAAAGAGTCAGTGTGGTTCCTTAATTTCCTCCAGGACTTAGATGTGATTCCGAGTTTGCCCAAAGCTATGACAATTTATTGTGACAATAGCGGTGCAGTGGCAAACAGTAAGGAACCACGGTCCCATAGTGCTACGAAACACATAGAGCGCAAGTACCACCTGATTCGAGACATCGTCAAGAGGGGCGATGCGATAGTCACCAAGATAGCTTCAGAAGACAACCTAGCGGACCCTTTCACCAAGATACTTCCTAAGGAAGTATATTACAAGCACTTGGAGGGTTTGGGAGTCAGAAGTTTGGAGGATAAGACTAGACCTTAGTATAAGTGGGAGATTGATGGAGTAGTATACTTAATGTCTAGATTTGAGTATTCTGAACTCTGTATGCACTTTCATTTACCTATTAATAATGAACATTCATTTGCTTTTAATTATTGTTAATTAAATATATGCAAATCATAGTCCTGGATTTTATACGTTGTAGATAGTATGGTGTGTCGGGCCCACACAGAAGATCATACTATCGGTTACTCGTATTTAATCGAACAGTTGCTCACGACCTAGATGGACACGGACCAATCCATCGGTATAGTCGTTGTGTGAGAGAGAAGATAATTTATCTTGATTATCTTATCACACTTGTACACTTGGTGTATTGAGCGGATCGCTTGAGGCTTATCAATTAGGATTGCTCTGTGATAATTGATTTAAGTCTCGGAGTATTTTATTCTTAATCCCTGAAATAATTGCGGGTGTGTATATTTAATATTAGTGACTTTGATTTTCCAAAGGAATTAACCGATTTAATTATTGGGTTAATTACCGGTTAAGTTGGGTCACTATATTTTATATATGGCATGCCGTGAATTCTTGAAGGGACAGTGTATCCCGGAAGGGTTGATAATATCTCCGAGATGAGCTCATAAGGATTTATTATGTAAACCTCGCGAGTGGATTTGTTCCGCATAATAAATAAGGTTGAGTGGTACTATTCTCGGATATAAGAGGTGAATAAATTTATTAAGCAATAAATAAATTTTATTCATGGATATTTAAATCTTAAATACACGGAATAAATAATACTAAGTTGGAGAAATATTATTTGATATAATATAGATAAATATTGGGAGTGCAATTTTATTTATATAGTGGAAAATAAATAAAATTAATATTGATAAGAATTAATGGATTTGGGTTGGACCCAATTTAATTTTCAATATTAGAAGCCCAATATTTAATCTCCTTTTGATCCCCTACGTAGCCTATAAAAGCACTACATGGTCTTCACTTTTCACAACCTAAGATACGCCAATCATAAAGTCTTGAAGAGTGAAGAGGATCCATAGAGTTCGATAGCTCGTCGCCCACCCGACGTTCGAACGGAGTGCAAGGAATACGCGGGAAGATCACGAGGTCATCGATTTCGTTTCTCCGAACAACGAATCGAAGGTACAATATCTAAACTAACTTGATAATTGTTCGATTTGTTTTTATCGAGAATACCGTAGGACGAAGATCCGAAGATCGAAGCCCGGAATAGACGGACGAACGCGCGGTGGTGGCGAAGCCACCGGACCGCGGATCGCCCGGCTAGGGTTTCGGCCGTGGTGCGTGGGGGCGAACCCTCGGCTGGGCCGAGGGTGTGCGATCGATCCACGGGATCGATCGCTGGGCACGGGCTGGTGCCGTGCCCTACCCCGCCGTGAAGGCGGGGCCCTCCTGGTGGCGGCGGGTCGCCGGACCCGCCGCGGGGGCTGCTGGGCAGCCCCACCCCGATCGATCGCCGGCGTGCGATCGATCACTCGATCGTGTGAACCCCGGCTCGCGGGGGTTCGGGTGGGGGCGGGCTGTGCGTCTTCGGACGCGTGGTCTCCAAAGCCCGGACTCCGGCGGATGAGTCGGTGTTCGTGTGATCTCCGGCGAAGGATTCGTTCGGGTTGTCGGTTCCGCAATTTTGATAACCCGGGATATCGAATTCCAACACTTCAGCTCCTTTTGAACTTCTACACACGGACTTGATGGGTCCAATGGAGGTGAAGAGCATAGCTAAGAAAGAATATGTGCTGGTTGTAGTTGATGATTTTTCACGATATACATGGACACGATTTCTGGCAACCAAAGATGAAACTTTCAATGCCATTAAAGGAATTGTGAAATGGATACGAACAAATCATGAAGCTAAAGTTAAGAGGATCAGGAGTGATCACGGAACTGAGTTTGAAAATGCTAGCTGATTTACATGTTTTTGTGCTACTTTTCCTATGATGTTTTGTGTCGTCTCATGCCATTTTGTGTCATTCTTGTGCATCATTCTCATGATTATCGGTAGGTTTGACGTTTTTGTGGAGTGTGTAGGTGTATGATCATGTTCAATGCGAAAACGAGCAAAAACGAGTTGAAAAACGGTAAAGTGATTTGATTGACCACCTATCGTGATTGCGCTGCAAACTTGGCCACTTTGGTTCTCCCAACTCCGACAACCTAAAAACACCATCCATACATGGTCGGAAAGATCTTGAAATCCTCTACATGGTCCTACCAGTGTGTTGTCATGGTTACCCGTCATAAAGCCGGAATTCACGGGTTTCCAGCCCAGTATGCAGCTGCCCCGGGGTGTATGTGCAGCAAATCTGGAGAGCTTGGTTCTCCCATATCCGACCACATACATGCATGGTCCATACCTTGTCGGAAAGCTCTCGAAGAGTTGTACGAGGCCCTGCACTTTTATTATCATATATCCCCGTGATATAGTCACAGTACTTGAGTTTCCAGACCAGTACGCAGCTTCCCGGAGAGTATGCGCAGAAAACTTGGAGAGTTTGGGTCTCCCAACTCAGACCACCTATACCGATGATCTATATCTCTACGGAAAGCCCTTGGAGTGCTCTACATGGCCCAGCCATCCAAGCGCTCGCTCGCGACCACCACCAGGCGAGCGCTTGATGACCAGGCGACCGCCTGCTCCATTTGTCCAGAATCTGCCCAATTCCGGAAGCGCTCGCTCTCTCACCTGGCGCCCGCCCGCGACGTCTACCAGGCGCCCGCCTGGCACCCAGGCGCTCGCCTGCCTCTTTGTACAGCTTTGACCGACGATTGACCCTCGTTTTTTATGCACTATAAGTAGGGTTTCGTTCATAAACAAAGACACCTTGCATTCATTTTTTTTTTTTCCGAGTTTTGGAGAAGACTTGAGACTCGCTTTCACCTAGGTTTTCATCATCGATTTTTCTTTCATTAATTCGTGGATATTAAACGTGGTTAGCACCGATCATTGTTTACTTCGAACAAGTAATCTAGTAAGCTTTATTTCTTTTCAATTTCGTTCTTAATTATTTGCTTGTGTTCTTACTCTAGTTCTTTCATCATGAATTTATCTATCTCTATTTGTTTGTTCTCGATTATTAATATGAGTAGCTAATTTGTTCGCTAGGGTTAGGAGGATTCAAACATGAACTAGGGCTTGAAATTTACAAACGCTTCAAAGGTGCTCGATAAATTGCCAACATGATTTTAAAACTTTTGTATGAGGCTTAGGAGCAATTACAAAATATAGGATTATCGAACACCCTAAAATCTACCGGCGACGGACGTTTTAGTTTTGAATTGCATCTCGTAAATTGACGATCCAATATTAGTGTTTGATGAACCCAAAACCTTAGTCTCTCTCTTTATTAATTAAATCTAGTTAATTGTTTCTTTATTATTTTTAGCTTTTTATTTCTTAGATAATTTAGTTTAAAACAAAAACTCAAACTTTGCATTATGCTATATCTATTTCTTTTTTCTCGTTGCAAACAAATAAACAAGAATACGTGCCGATAGTAGTGTTCCTCGAGAGATCGACTCGGGCGAATTGATTCGGCAATAAGTTCGGAATATTTTTATTTGATTTTTGACGCACTACAACGTCTTGTCAAATTGGCGCCGTTGCCGGGGAACACTTTAGGCACAAGTATTAGTGTTTGAGTGTTTGCAACTTTCTTTTTTCTTTTTCTTTTTTTATATGATTATTATTTCTCCCACCGGTGCGTTTAATGTTTTTGTCAAGTGTTTTTGTTAGCAGTGATGAATACATTTTATAACTATACGTGGGAGAACACATGGCCTCAGACGAGCACTTACTACGAGCCTTCCCAATATGACACGACAACACATTTTGACTCTCAGTCTCAAGCATACAATCCAGAGTGGCATTCTCATCAGAGTTATTATGCCGATCCGCCTCAACAACAATGGCCTCAACAACAATGGCCTCCTCAGAACATGGTGTACCCTCCACATTATTCTATGCAACCTGAGCCTCCATACAAGCCATCGTTGGATGACGTTTTTCAAGATTTCATGCAAACGGCCAACCAGATAATAAAATCAAATGAAGCGGCGATGAGAGCCAATGAAGTGGCGATGGCCAGAAATGTTGAAGAAAATTTGGCCTACTCTCCATCATATTCGATGCAACCGGAGCCGTCGTGCAATCCATCTTTTGATGAAATTTTTCACGATTTCATGCAATCGACCGAACAGATAATGAAAGCAAATGAAGAGGCAATGACAAAAAGGGAAGAAGCAGAGGAAATGTCAATTGTTTTCGATGAAGAAAATCATACGCGCCATCTGACGGAAGTCCAGGCCCTCGCGATTCTCCAAGGTGACTACGAAGATGAAGATGTAGAACCGAATGAGGTCGAGTCCACAGTGGAGCATGTGTACCTCGATGAATTACATTTGGAGGAAGATGAGGAAAAAGAGACGATAGAGAGTATGGTGCTAGAGGATATTACACCGAAAGTGTCGGATAGAGAAGAAAGCTCATACAAATCGTCCATTCAACCGAGACAACCAGATGAAGAGACATTGAAGACCAATGTAGTGGTAGGAAATCAGGATGGTCTAGAAGGGGATCCATCGATGCTAGCTACTCCTCTTGGGTACGAAAGTTCTTATATCTATGCCTCGAGTGACAGTGATGATGAGGTAGATGATATGTTTCCCGAACATGCATGTGTGACAGAATCACCTCCTTCCTCTCCGAGTGATTTGGTGTGTAAGAATTCTTGACACCTTCCTCCCTCACTCGACATGAACGATCTTATGTATGTTGAGGAGTCAAAGGTGAAACAGGTTCATCACCCACCCAAGCCGCATGTTCCAGGTATTTTCAGATTTAATGTTTCTTTGGGTGGAGATAAAACATCTTTTAGTAAGGTTGATTACAATGAGGTTATTAATTCTTTTGATGCCTACATTGTAAATTTTCTTTACATTTATGCTATTGATCTCTTGGGCGAGATGGTGTTTTTGCAGAAAAGTAGCTCGATATTTCTCGGTGTTGAAGCCAAGCAAGACGTGCATGTAAAAGATAGTGTCGGGGTGATCGAGGTACTCGAGAGTGACGATGAAAATGAATCACCTCCACCAAAATTAGAGTTGAAGGGGTTATCAAAACAATGGAAATATGTTTATATAGAAGAGATGACACCTGAGATGATGAGCCTCAATGAGGCTCCTTATTAATGAAAGATGAGTCAAGCTTGGGACGTTAAACAAGCGCCGCGTGGAGGCTAATCCACGGACCGTGCTGCTCTTTCGGGTACCAAAATGAGTGCCACGTGGGGGCCTTCCCACGATTTCATACGAGCTGGATCGAGAAGACTGAAGGAGTCGACATCACTGTTTGCACCTTCTTACCCTTCTTCTTTTTAAGCTTGTTCTATATATTATGTTTCTTTAGTTTGTTCTTTTTCGTTTGGACATGTTTTGTACTTCCTTGCCTGAGATTTGTTTGATTATGTGTTTTACATTGAGGACAATGTGTATTTCAAGTGTGGGGGGTAGCTTTGCATGTTCTTAGGGTAACCCGTTGTTTCACGAGGTTTGTTGGGGTTATAGTAGTCTTCAAACGTCGCTTATGTTGTGTTTTTTTGGTATGTTTTGTCGTGTTGATCACCCTCCCCATTTGGCACAATTGCGGTATAGTTGTTAGAAGCATGTTCTAGGCAATGTAGGCTTCAGTTTACACATAATTGAATTCAGGGCTTCATCAGGATGATAATGACGAGTTGATTAATTGTGGGTCCTACACCTAGGATTTGCTACATAGGGAGAGCTGTGTTTTTCATGACATCGGTTAGGCACGAGTATTAAGTGGATCGAGTTCATTGATTGTTTGGGCGGGTTATACACGAGGATTCTACTTTGATCGTCTCTCTTATTAGTATTGTGGCTTAGCTATATATAGTTATTATTCGCAACCGGACGCAAAAACAGAAGACGTTCGAAAATTTTAGTTGCGTATGTGAAAAAAAAGGGCCGGCGGCCGAACTAGTAAGAAAAAAATAAATGGTTCGAAAAATCCCGTTGCCGAGAGAGAAAAAA
Organism: Euphrasia confusa; assembly: GCA_954870475.1. Classification (NCBI taxonomy): domain Eukaryota; kingdom Viridiplantae; phylum Streptophyta; class Magnoliopsida; order Lamiales; family Orobanchaceae; genus Euphrasia; species Euphrasia confusa. Next base: position 15,991,693 of record OX940955.1, read on the forward strand.
AAACAAAAAAAAAAAGAGAAAAAAAATATTAAAAAAAAAGAAAAAAAAATACTAGTATAAGTATTAATATTAGTAGAGCAGCCACACTGCTTGTACGAGAACGATGAGTATGGGAAACCACGCTAGGATACTCGAGTGACCCTCGACCGTTTACACCTAGTGAATATTGCCTCACTTGATTGACTCGGCTAGACATTTCGATGGTTTTGTTTACTTGTGCTCGTTGTTGAAATTGGTGGAGTGGAGTCATGATTCGAACTGTGGGGATTTGAATATTTGAGGGACACTCGTTAGTTGATTTTGATTTCTCAAATGTGAATGTCTTGAATTCTCTTATGGTTGATTGTTTGTCTTGAGCTCAGTGGATGCTTTGTTCGTATTGTATACCGTGATTGTTTGCTTGAGGACAAGCAAAGAGCTAAGTGTGGGGGAGTTGATTTACATGTTTTTGTGCTACTTTTCCTATGATGTTTTGTGTCGTCTCATGCCATTTTGTGTCATTCTTGTGCATCATTCTCATGATTATCGGTAGGTTTGACGTTTTTGTGGAGTGTGTAGGTGTATGATCATGTTCAATGCGAAAACGAGCAAAAACGAGTTGAAAAACGGTAAAGTGATTTGATTGACCACCTATCGTGATTGCGCTGCAAACTTGGCCACTTTGGTTCTCCCAACTCCGACAACCTAAAAACACCATCCATACATGGTCGGAAAGATCTTGAAATCCTCTACATGGTCCTACCAGTGTGTTGTCATGGTTCCCCGTCATAAAGCCGGAATTCACGGGTTTCCAGCCCAGTATGCAGCTGCCCCGGGGTGTATGTGCAGAAAATCTGGAGAGCTTGGTTCTCCCATATCCGACCACATACATGCATGGTCCATACCTTGTCGGAAAGCTCTCGAAGAGTTGTACGAGGCCCTGCACTTTTATTATCATATATCCCCGTGATATAGTCACAGTACTTGAGTTTCCAGACCAGTACGCAGCTTCCCGGAGAGTATGCGCAGCAAACTTGGAGAGTTTGGGTCTCCCAACTCAGACCACCTATACCGATGATCTATATCTCTACGGAAAGCCCTTGGAGTGCTCTACATGGCCCAGCCATCCAAGCGCTCGCTCGCGACCACCACCAGGCGAGCGCTTGATGACCAGGCGACCGCCTGCTCCATTTGTCCAGAATCTGCCCAATTCCGGAAGCGCTCGCTCTCTCACCTGGCGCCCGCCCGCGACGTCTACCAGGCGCCCGCCTGGCACCCAGGCGCTCGCCTGCCTCTTTGTACAGCTTTGACCGACGATTGACCCTCGTTTTTTATGCACTATAAGTAGGGTTTCGTTCATAAACAAAGACACCTTGCATTCATTTTTTTTTTTTCCGAGTTTTGGAGAAGACTTGAGACTCGCTTTCACCTAGGTTTTCATCATCGATTTTTCTTTCATTAATTCGTGGATATTAAACGTGGTTAGCACCGATCATTGTTTACTTCGAACAAGTAATCTAGTAAGCTTTATTTCTTTTCAATTTCGTTCTTAATTATTTGCTTGTGTTCTTACTCTAGTTCTTTCATCATGAATTCATCTATCTCTATTTGTTTGTTCTCGATTATTAATATGAGTAGCTAATTTGTTCGCTAGGGTTAGGAGGATTCAAACATGAACTAGGGCTTGAAATTTACAAACGCTTCAAAGGTGCTCGATAAATTGCCAACATGATTTTAAAACTTTTGTATGAGGCTTAGGAGCAATTACAAAATATAGGATTATCGAACACCCTAAAATCTACCGGCGACGGACGTTTTAGTTTTGAATTGCATCTCGTAAATTGACGATCCAATATTAGTGTTTGATGAACCCAAAACCTTAGTCTCTCTCTTTATTAATTAAATCTAGTTAATTGTTTCTTTATTATTTTTAGCTTTTTATTTCTTAGATAATTTAGTTTAAAACAAAAACTCAAACTTTGCATTATGCTATATCTATTTCTTTTTTCTCGTTGCAAACAAATAAACAAGAATACGTGCCGATAGTAGTGTTCCTCGAGAGATCGACTCGGGCGAATTGATTCGGCAATAAGTTCGGAATATTTTTATTTGATTTTTGACGCACTACAACGTCTTGTCACTAGCTTCAATGAATTTTGTATGATGAAAGGAATTCATCATGAATACTCGGCCCCAAAGACGCCACAATAAAATGAGATCGCCGAACGCAAAAATCGAACACTGCAAGAGATGGCGCGTGTGATGTTAATCTCGAAAAATCTTGCCCGAACTTTTTGGGCAGAAGCCATCTCTACAGCTGGGTATATTTTGAATCGAATAAGCATTCTATCTGGCACAACTGCTACTGCCTATGAACTTGTCAATGGCAAGAAACCTTCAGTTGCACACTTTCGTGTTTTCGGCTGCACTTGCTATATTTTGAAGGATCGTGATCCTTTGAAGAAGTTTGAAGCCAAAGCTGATCGTGGTATTTTTGTTGGTTATAGCCAAAATAGCCATGCCTACCACGCCTACAATCTTCGAACTAGGAAACTCATAGAAACTGTGAACATCAACTTTGATGAACAAGACTTCCTCGGAAAAGATGCAGAGGCTGATTGGGTTAAGGAAGGAATTCTTGAAGTTCGAACTTTTCCTTCAACACCCACAACTGAGATTTCTGAAAATGCTACTCCAAATACTTCACCTGAAGTTGGAGACTCTAGCAACCGAAATGATGACACTGTTGGAGTTGTGTACTTAATGTCTAGATTTAAGTATCGGTAAACTCCCGGTCATAGCATTTAACCTATTTAATTAATAAACAATTATTTGCAATTAATTATTATTAATTAATTATGCAAAATATAGTCCTGGATTTTATACGTTGTAGTTAGTATGGTGTGTCGGGCCCACACAGAAGATCATACTATCGGTCACTCGTATTTAATCGAACGGTTGCTCACGACCTAGATGGACACGAACCAATCCATCGGTATAGTCGTTGTGTGAGAGAGAAAATAATTTGTCTTAATTATTTTATCACACTTGTACACTTGGTGTATTGGGCGGATCAGCTTGAGATTTATTGATTAGGATTGCCTTGGATAATCAATTTAAATCTCGGAGTATTTTATTCTTAATCCCCGATATTATTGTGGGTGTGTATATTTAATATTAGAGACTTTGATTTTCCAATGGAATTAACCGATTTTATTATTGGGTTAATTACCGGTAAAATTGGGTCGCTATATTTTATATATGACATGCCGTGAATACTTGACGGGAAAGTGTATCCCGGAAGGGTTGATAATATCCCCGAGATGAGTTCATAAGGAATTATTGTGTAAACCTCATGAGTGGATTCGTTCCGCACAATAATAAAGGTTGAACGGTACTAGTCTCGGATATAAGATATGAATATTATTTATTGAGCAATAAATAAATTTATTCATGGATATTTAAATCTTAAATACACGGAATAAATAATACTAATTGGAGAAATATTATTTGATATAATATAGATTAATATTGGGAGTGCAATTTTATTTATATAGTGGAAAATAAATAAAATTTAATATTGATAAGGATTAATGGATTTGGGTTGGACACAATTTAATCTTCAATATTTAGAAGCCCAATATTTAGTCTCCTTATGATCCCCTACGTAGCCTATATAAGCACTACATGGTCTTCACTTTTCACAACCTAAGTTACGCCAATCATAAAGTCTTGGAGAGTGAAGGAGATCCATAGGAATCCGATAGATCGTCGCCCAAACGACGTTCGGACGAAGTGCGAGGAATACGTAGGAAGATCGCAAGGTCGTCAATAAAGATTCGTTTCTCCGTACAACGAATCGAGGTAATAATCGAGAACCCCTCTTTGATTATTTGTTCATGATTAATTGTAATATATACATGAACGCACGATCCGGGAAAACGACGAACCTCGGGGATGGGGATTCGAGATCCCCGGCGAGGATCGAACGCGGCGGTCGAACCCTAGGGTTCGGACCGCCGGGACGCGCGGCGATGGGATGGACCATCGACCTAGGGTCGATCGTCCGGGATGCCGTGGGCTGGTGCCACGGCGGATCCCAGCCGCCATCGCCGGCGGCGCGTCGGAAGCAAAGCCCTCGGCCGAAGCCGAGGGGCGATCGAGCCCGTGAGCTCGATCGCGGGTCGCTGCGGGGATGACCCGCAGCTGCCTCGTGCGCGCTACGGGTGTTCCCGTAGCAGACGCGCACGGGGCTGACCCCATGCGAGCAGCGAGTCCGCGACTCGCTGCGGGGCTGCTACGAGCAGCCCCCGGGGATGCCTCGCGCATCCCCAGCGATCGTCCGTAGACGATCGCGAGCCCCTCGCGGGGGCTCGGCTGGGCGCACGCGGCCTTCGGGCCTCGCTGGGCATTCGGTCGGGCCCCGGCTCGTGAGGTGGTTCGCGTTCGTGGATCCGACTCGTGGGGGACTTCGGCTGGGGGCGGGCTGCGTGTCTTCGGGCGCGTAGTCTCCAAAGGTCGGACTCCTGCGGATGAGTCGGGGATCCAATCTTCGGCGATCTAGGGTTTTGATCGGGTTATCGGTTCCGCAATTTTGATAGCCCGGGACATCGAATCCCAGCAACTGGTATCAGAGCGTTTGGTTTCGTGTTCATGTATATATTCGATTATTGTTCTACCTTGCAGGATTTCCGGCTATCATGGTTGGATTTAATTAATTATTGTTTTTTAATTAATTATCATGATTATTAAACTCTCGGACATGTCGAGATTCGTTTTGTGTGGTTGAATGTTTGTAATAGTAAAAATTCGGGGGTTGACCGAATTTAGGATTTATTATTACATTCTTTATTTTCCGGAAAATGTATAGGGTCGATTTCATGTATAGAATCGATACCGGATAGTGTAATTTAGATTATTGTAATTTATTTTACGTTGGTTCGATGATGAGACGATCGCCGGAAGACGAAGAAGTGACGAAGAGAGTAGGGCTTGGGATCGATCCCATGATGGTGATCGACCCATGGCCTAGCCGGCGTGGCTAGGCGGCGGCGGCGCTCCTCCCCGAGTGGCCGGCCGATCCATAATGGTATGGTGGTATGGGGTCTCCCAACCCATGCCACTTCTACCAATATTCACTTTCCTAATTAATTCGGAATTTTCCTATTTGAGTGTTCTCCTTTTGGAAACTCTCATGGATTAGGAAAAGAATTAATTTGAATTAATTTTATTCCTATTGATTTATTTCCTTCATGGAATTATTCATGGATTAGGAATTTAATTAATTTAGTACTAAATTTATTTTTCCTATTTGATTATTCCTACTCATGGGAATATTCATGGATTAGGAATAAAAATAAATTTGGAAAGTAGTAAGTTCTAATTTATTTTATTTCCTTGTTCTATTATAGATATCTTCTAAAATATTCCAAGTTTGACTTGGATAGATTATTCTAGAGATTTAATAGAACTAGATAGGAAAATAAATAAATAAAAATATTAATAATATTTAATTTTATTTTTGATATATTCAATTGACTTAATTTTCGAATTAAGTAACTTTTGGATTAATTGAAAATAAATAGATTTAAATATTGGAAATTAATATTCTCGTCACATGGAGCATTCAAGAAACGAAGACTGAAGACTAGAAGATGCATATGAAGATAAAGCCATGATAGTCGGGAAAAATAATTTCTCTAGCATTATTTTGACTATGTGATCTATGTGCTTTATTGCTTTCATGCATGCTATATGTATTTATTTTATGCACTAGATAGCGTATCCCTTTATCGTAAAAAGCTAAGTGGGAGAGGGGATGGAAACATTCCCATGGTCTCCATCACTGTTCTCTTGGTGACTTTTATGGACTTTTGAAGTTCATATAGACAAGTCATTGGAGGAGAATTCTTGTAATTTCTTTTACAAGAAACATTGATCAAGTTTATCAAACAATGCCTAATTTGTCTTTCCAAAACTGACTTCAAGTCGACTCATTCTCACCCCGGGGAGTGGAATGGAGCCAGAGCCACTTGGTCACGTAGAGGACACAAATTAGAGACCTTCGTACCATTCTTTGATAGATGAATCGATTGTCTGCTCGGCTCCCTCATTTATGAGAGATAGGGTCGTTCGCATGGTGAATCACTGGTTAGAAACTTCGAGTTTCACTTATGATTCTCCGCGTCTTGATTTACAACATCAAATGGATCAAGTAATTGGATTTCAATTATATAAATCTATTTGGGGTAGTAAACGTCCACACGAACGTGGCTTGCTATACTGAAAGGGATTTTAGAATAATTGATGTAGACAGTTATAGGAGATTGTGAGGGATTGCGAGTTATCGTAAACGTCCACACGAACGTGGCTTGCGGTGACATAACAATTCTAAACGATTCACCTTAGTACTGAGTGATGGTTTACACTTAGGTACGCTTTGTAGTATTCTTCCCAACGAAGTAACGCTATAATGATGTACGACCGAAGCAAACCTAATTGCTAAATCATTTGGGTGGGTAAACGTCCACACGAACGTGGCTTGCCTTACCTGATGGGATTTTAGACGCAATTAGTGATTTAATGATATTATTTGAGGGAGATAATATCGGACATTAAATTGATTGTTTGTTTACATGTGCTTATAGGTTTAGAGAATAGCTATGAATCCACTTTCTGTGATACTCAAGGAACATAAACTCACTGGTCCCAATTATATTGATTGGAAGAGAAATTTGGACATTGTCCTGACTGCTGAAGAGTACAAGTTTGTACTCTCTGATAAATGCCCTGCTGAGCCCACGGCTGCCTCAACTGATGAGGAAAAGGCAACATATCGGAAGTGGAAAAAGGCTGATGAAATGGCTAGGTGCTATATTTTGGCTTCCATGTCAAATATACTCCAAACCCAACATGAGCCGATGGACACTGCCCGGGATATGATGACTAACCTCAAGGAGATGTTTGGGGAGCAGGATCGTGCGGCGAGGCAAGAAGCCATGAGAGTCCTTATGTCGACTACTCAGTCTGAAGGAACGCCCGTTGGGGAGCACGTTCTTAAGATGATGAGTTTGTTGAATGAACTTGAGGTCCTAGGAGCTTCCAATGATGATGAGACGCAAGTCGACATCATACTCCAGTCTCTGACCCCTAAGTTTGAGCAGTTTCGTATGAGCTATAATATGGGTAAACTATCTTATAGTCTTGCGCAACTCCTGACTGAACTGAAGGCGGCAGAGGGGATCTACAAGAAGGGCAAGTCTCAAGCGCTTGTAACTACCAAGCCCAAAAGCTTGAAAGCTATTGGAGGTAGGGGCAAGAAAAGGAAGCAAGCCATAAAACCCAGTGGTGCCAAGAGGAATGGACCACGAGTGGGGGCTAGTAAGCCAAAGGGCAAGTGCTTCCGATGCAACAAGTCTGGACACTGGAAGTCTGAATGTCCTCTCAGAGGTACGAATTTTTCTTTAGTCGTAAAAACATAGTCAGCGGTATTATCTACCAGAATTCTGGTGTGTAGATATGGAACCACTGACGGTATGTGCATTATCTTAAATGCAGGGGTTCCAGAAAACCCGACGACTTAGAGAAGAAGAGTTCGAGTCTACATGGGCGAAGCTGTTGGGGTAGCAGCGGTTGCAGTGGAAGACATTTCTGTTTTAGGATTTCATTTCAGTTATTGCTTTATGTACCCCTTTATTTTGAAAAAGAACTATTGTTTTGGTTTTCTTTAATATTAATGGATATTTTATTTCTTTAATCATTTGATGGTTTGGATAAGAAATAATGGTGATATCTATTCTGGTACATTAGATAGCAATATGTGAATGATGAATCCTTAGTCTACCACGATGCAACAAACCGTTATGTATAACTTGTTTTACTTATTAGATGTATTTCTCTTATCAATCATTATACTTGTGAATTCTTGAACTTGGTAGTATCTATTCAAAAGGGATTCAAAAGGTCGAAATTGATTTGATCAATTATAGTTGGAGGAATGGACCTCCCGACCTAAGAATCGATCTTGAAAGATGATACAACTGAGTCAACCTTTCTGGATAAAGGATGGAATTCGGACAAGTATTGAAAATGATTAATGATTAATGCGGTGACATGTGTAATTGGAAAGGCACGAGTCGTTCTTTAAAGAATACTCGAAGATGGATTAGAATACTTGATATGCCATAAAAGCGGAGTGTTTTCAACACAAAGCCATTATGGGGATCTTTCTAATTATATCCATTGAAAGCCTGCGACTTGTTCGCGGAGGCTATCACCTATCTAAATAACACATAGCATAAATCAAAGATTAAGATTAAGTCTCAAGCGACTACACCATACACTGATGTGTGGACATGGTGTGTCAGAAATAAGAGATGAGATTCTAATAGTAAAAGGACAAGTTTGTTCGGAACTACCTATGTTCTATGGATATTTCTGGATACGACGGCACATTCTATGTGGTTGTAGGATATCCTAGAAGAACAAGTAATTGTAAGTTCAATAGTACTGCGAACCAGATGGGTATCCTCACCCTGTTCTCAGAGGAAGGCTATTAGATGAACTACAATGCCCTAATTGACAAAGTACTTTAAAATGAGGAAAGGGAAAGACTGAGAACCAGCCTGACCGAGTAGTAGTACACCACTAACTGCACCTGATGTTATTACTGTTATACACCGGAACGCCATTGCAGTGGGAGGTTGTTAAGCAACCAGAGATGTTCATAAGACTGGAGGAGTTTTGAACTCTGGATCTAGTATACATGAAATCTATCCCTAGTTCTGCATAGGAACTTGCGAATTGATGAGATAGTCCATTCTATGGATTCATCAAAAGGCAAGGAGAGGTGTGTTAGAGACGTAATGGAAACAAGGGTGGTGTTTCTCGGAATTTTGTGTAGATAACACTTCATCGTTGGCAACAATGTAAAAAGTGTTGTCAGACATAAAATAGAGGTTGTCTAAATAAATCGAGATATAAGATTAAGATGAAATTGTATCATGTTCTTAGAAATCTTTCGATCTCTAGATAAGAACACTTGCACTTCTCTTAAGATATCTTATACGATTATGGTTTGTTTTAAACATGCACAATTCTGAGAAAGGTTATTGCCTTTCGAGAACAGAATTCATCTATCTAAGGTATGTGTCTTGAACACATGAAGGAGATAGATATAGACAAAGCAGTTCCCTACACTTCGAGTGTAGAGGGCTTGGTAAATGCGGTGTTATAAAACAAGAACCTAATATCAACTATGCGGTTAGCGTAGTGGGATGCGGTGTTATATTCGAATGCTGTAAAAGTACTTGGAAGTACTGGATTACTGGCAAAGCGAAATCTTCTTAGATTACAGTTTCTCAGATCCAAAATCAGAGAAGGACCAGTGAAAGTCGATATCAGGCTATGTGTTCACTTTTAGAAGAGGTGGAACCTAAGGATGAAAGAGTGATAAGCGTAATGCTTCTCGGACTCTATCATAAACCGAATAGCAGCCTCAGAGGCAGCGGAAGTTTTGGTTAGGTTCCGGAATGACCTCTGAACTTGGATATGACTCTTGGTTCACCAAAGGCTATGTACATAGCGGTGCGTGGAGAACTGGAAGAAGTCATAAGTTCAAAAGGGTGATGATAACACATCGAGCCAGTACCACCTGATACGAGTCATCGTCAGTGAGACGACGCAGTAGTCACCAAGATAACTTCAGAGCGGCAACCTAGATTGCTCATTCACATAATACTTCTGGGAAGTATAACTTAAGCACGTGATGAGTATGGGAGTCGGGAGTTTGGAAGAAATGACTAGACCTTAGTACAAGTGGGAGATTGTTGGAGTTGTGTACTTAATGTCTAGATTTAAGTATCGGTAAACTCCCGGTCATAGCATTTAACCTATTTAATTAATAAACAATTATTTGCAATTAATTATTATTAATTAATTATGCAAAATATAGTCCTGGATTTTATACGTTGTAGTTAGTATGGTGTGTCGGGCCAACACAGAAGATCATACTATCGGTCACTCGTATTTAATCGAACGGTTGCTCACGACCTAGATGGACACGGACCAATCCATCGGTATAGTCGTTGTGTGAGAGAGAAAATAATTTGTCTTAATTATTTTATCACACTTGTACACTTGGTGTATTGGGCGGATCAGCTTGAGATTTATTGATTAGGATTGCCTTGGATAATCAATTTAAATCTCGGAGTATTTTATTCTTAATCCCCGATATTATTGCGGGTGTGTATATTTAATATTAGAGACTTTGATTTTCCAAAGGAATTAACCGATTTTATTATTGGGTTAATTACCGGTAAAATTGGGTCGCTATATTTTATATATGACATGCCGTGAATACTTGACGGGAAAGTGTATCCCGGAAGGGTTGATAATATCCCCGAGATGAGTTCATAAGGAATTATTGTGTAAACCTCATGAGTGGATTCGTTCCGCACAATAATAAAGGTTGAACGGTACTAGTCTCGGATATAAGATATGAATATTATTTATTGAGCAATAAATAAATTTATTCATGGATATTTTAATCTTAAATACACGGAATAAATAATACTAATTGGAGAAATATTATTTGATATAATATAGATTAATATTGGGAGTGCAATTTTATTTATATAGTGGAAAATAAATAAAATTTAATATTGATAAGGATTAATGGATTTGGGTTGGACCCAATTTAATCTTCAATATTTAGAAGCCCAATATTTAGTCTCCTTATGATCCCCTACGTAGCCTATATAAGCACTACATGGTCTTCACTTTTCACAACCTAAGTTACGCCAATCATAAAGTCTTGGAGAGTGAAGGAGATCCATAGGAATCCGATAGATCGTCGCCCACACGACGTTCGGACGAAGTGCGAGGAATACGTAGGAAGATCGCAAGGTCGTCAATAAAGATTTGTTTCTCCGTACAACGAATCGAGGTAATAATCGAGAACCCCTCTTTGATTATTTGTTCATGATTAATTGTAATATATACATGAACGCACGATCCGGGAAAACGACGAACCTCGGGGACGGGGATTCGAGATCCCCGGCGAGGATCGAACGCGGCGGTCGAACCCTAGGGTTCGGACCGCCGGGACGCGCGGCGATGGGATGGACCATCGACCTAGGGTCGATCGTCCGGGATGCCGTGGGCTGGTGCCACGGCGGATCCCAGCCGCCATCGCCGGCGGCGCGTCGGAAGCAAAGCCCTCGGCCGAAGCCGAGGGGCGATCGAGCCCGTGAGCTCGATCGCGGGTCGCTGCGGGGATGACCCGCAGCTGCCTCGTGCGCGCTACGGGTGTTCCCGTAGCAGACGCGCACGGGGCTGACCCCATGCGAGCAGCGAGTCCGCGACTCGCTGCGGGGCTGCTACGAGCAGCCCCCGGGGATGCCTCGCGCATCCCCAGCGATCGTCCGTAGACGATCGCGAGCCCCTCGCGGGGGCTCGGCTGGGCGCACGCGGCCTTCGGGCCTCGCTGGGCGTTCGGTCGGGCCCCGGCTCGTGAGGTGGTTCGCGTTCGTGGATCCGACTCGTGGGGGACTTCGGCTGGGGGCGGGCTGCGTGTCTTCGGGCGCGTAGTCTCCAAAGGTCGGACTCCTGCGGATGAGTCGGGGATCCAATCTTCGGCGATCTAGGGTTTTGATCGGGTTATCGGTTCCGCAGTTTTGATAGCCCGGGACATCGAATCCCAGCAGACACTTTATTGACTGAGGATGACGATGATGATCAAGTTGAAAATCCAACTGATGCTCCGAGAGAAGCACCTGGTCATATTCAAAAACGTCATCCACCGAATCAAATGATCGGAAGTTTGAATGAGCGAACTACACGCTCAAAGAAACCGATAAATTCTCCAGATGAACTCTACAACATCTGTACTTCTGCAGTGTGTAACGAAATCGGCATCTCTTGCTTTCTCTCCGAAAATGAGCAGAAAAATTACAAGGAAGCCATGCAAGATGATTTTTGGATCATGGCCATGCAAGAAGAGTTGAATGAGTTCACACGAAATAATGTTTGGTCCTTAGTTCCCAGAACTTCAAATATCAATGTTGTTGGAACTAAATGGATTTTCAAGAATAAAACAGATGAGCATAATCAAGTTGTTCGAAACAAAGCTCGTCTTGTTGCGCAAGGCTATGCCCAAGTTGAAGGCATATATTTTGATGAAACCTTTGCACCTGTGGCGCGAATTGAATCCATCAGACTTTTGATTGCTATTGCATGCCATCTTGGCATTAAACTTAGACAGATGGACGTCAAAGCTGCCTTCTTGAATGGTGTGTTGGAAGAAGAAGTCTACGTTGCCCAACCTAAGGGTTTTGAGGATCCTAAAAAGCCAAACCATGTCTACAAGCTTCACAAAGCTCTATATGGCTTGAAACAAGCTCCTCGCGCCTGGTACGGATGTCTTACGGACTTTCTTCTGAACTTCGGCTTTGAGCGTAGATCCGTGGACAAGACTTTGTTTATTAAGCGTGATGGCAAACACATGATTGTTGCCCAAATTTACGTTGACGACATTGTTTTCGGAGCTACTTGCTCTAAACTCATGACTGCATTCACAGAAGCTATGTCCTCAACATTTCAGATGAGCCTTGAGGGAGAGTTGCATCAATTTCTTGGACTTCAAATTTCTCAACGACCGAATGGGATATTTGTATCTCAAAGTAAGTATGCTAAAAACATGGTCGAGAGGTTTGAGATGCATCATGCCGAGCCAGCAAACACTCCTATGGAAACTACAGAACGCTTGTCTACGTCAACAAAAAGTCGGAGTGTAAATCAAACTCTCTATCGTTCTATGATTGAGAGTTTACTTTATTTAACTGCCACTCGTCCTGACATTATGTTTAGTGTTTGTATGTGTGCCAGGTACCAAGCTGATCCAAAGGAAGACCATCTACGAGCTGTGAAACGGATCCTCCGATACATCTCTGGGACTTCTCAGTTAGGTCTTTGGTATGCGCGCGACACTTCATCCAACCTTGTCGGCTTTTCTGATGCCGACTGGGCGACGGACACGGACGAAAGAAAAAGTACCTCCGGATGTTGTTGCTTCCTTGGCAATAATATCGTGTCTTGGCATAGTCGAAAGCAAAACTGTATCGCACTGTCAACTGCCGAGTCGGAGTATGTTGCAGCTGGAAGTTGCTGCACTCAACTACTTTGGTTGAAACAAATGTTGAATGACTATCTTCTTGAGAGTGCTCCATTAGTTTTGTATTGTGATAACCAGAGTGCTATCAAAATCAGCAAAAATCCTGTCCAGCATTCAAGAACTAAACACATCGACATTCGACATCATTTCATTAGAGATTTGGTTGATCGTGATATAGTCAGTCTACAACATATTTCAACAGAAAAACAGCTTGCTGACATCTTTACCAAACCTCTTGACTTTGAGAGATTCAAAACTTCAAGAAATTCTCTCTGCATGTGTTCTCTCTAAGAGTTCACGAAAAATTTTGAAGTCTGAAAGAGTAGTTTCTTCACTTCTGAATACGCACTCGGAATTGTCGTGGATTAGTCTAGTCAGACAAACATGGATTCGAGGCCGCTTTAGTCTTCGGACCCAAGTGTATTTATTCCGCTGAATGCAAACATGTGAACTTGGCATTAAACTCCCATAAGCTATCATCTACATAGATCCATAATACCAAGTAACGGAGGACGCCGGATCACTTTGTCCGCCGGCTCCCCTCTTCGAAAGGTAGCACATGGACGCTCTAATTTAAGATGCTCAACCATCACACTTCGGAGATGCAGGATGATCCTTGCTCCCCTCTGACTGCTGTAATGAGCATCTGTTGCATTTCATTTAAAGCTAAAACTTGTCTGGAGGACGCCGGGTCACATTGTCCGCCGGCTCCCCTCTGATGTAGTAAAGCTAGTCCCAAGTGGAGTGCCTTAAAAGTTCACCTTGCATTCATGAATTAAAATCTCTTGTGCGGTGCAAACTCATCCAATATGTTTCGACGAAACAAGACTGCATCCTTGTGACTGTGACGAAGGACAAGTAAACATGTCTATCAACATACTTCGGTCCATCTCACCGGTTTTATTTTTTTTTTTAATATGAGAGATTTTTCATTAACTCAAAGTTCCATTCACCTAGTGTGAAATTTTTTGGTTTTTGGAAAGTGATGATAAGTGGACTCTTTTCTGGGAAAATATTTGCTCTTCATTGCCTAATATCACCCCTCGAATCTCCACTAAAATGTGTTTGAATGTTTGTTGTGTGTTGAACTCTTGAATGACTAACTCGGGATGTGTTGTTTTTTGATTTTGTATTTCTATAGTTCATATCCAGTGCTACGTGGTTTACTATCTCGGGAGTCTAAACATTGAGTGTAGCAACGACAAAGTTCAACTGTTGGCAAATCAAATTCGGAAGACATCAAAAACGGAGAATCCAACTTCTGGAAAATTTCCAAATCCGGAGACTCGGTTCGCCGAAATTCGGCGACTCAGCCATGTCCAAAAACCGGAGAATCATGAAAAAAAAAAAAAAACGGAGACTCATTTTCCCCAAAACCGGAGACTCACATCATTGCCAAAAACGGAGACTGTTGTCGCCGATTTTTTGGCGACTCTAGTCGCTGTTTTAGGCGACTCGAACTGTGCAAATGTTGACACAAAAAAACCGGAGACGCTAACCTGTGGACACGAAAAACGGAGAATACGTTCGCTGGTTCGTGTACAACTCTCAATGCACTAAAACGGCAACTCACAGCTGCGTCAAAACCTGAGAATCCGACCTTGGTTTGTTTTTCATATTTTTATTTTTTAATTTTAATTATTTATTATTTTTGAAAATAATTATTTTAATAATATTTTCAAATTAATAAATTTTTGTTCGTCTAATGGGCTCAAATTTTCTTCTTGAGATGGGCTTTGTACAGGTCTTGAGCTGTGTATTTTTCATCTGGACGGGCGGCCCAAAATTTTCCTATATATAGGCCCTGGGGTGAAACCTACTTCGTTACGCTTACATCGAACTCTAGAATTCTCCAACTCTCGACTCTCAGCCGTCAGCTGCAAGTTCGTACTTTCTTAGGTTCTTAGTTCTCCCCTTCCGTTGCATCCGGCAACTCTAGCTTTGCGCATCCGGCGCCCTGTCCAAGTTTTCGTGGTTGAAAATTTTTCTAAGTGTTGAACTCTCGCAGCTGCCAGTTTTCGTTCCTTAGTCTGAAAAATGTCGACGTCGAACTTGGATGATATGTTGGCCGATATGACTGTCTACCTTAACGAACAGTTCCAAAACGCCCCGTCTCCTAAGTCTAAGAAAGCAGCGTTTACTGAACTATAGGCTCACCTGGAAAAGGTTGACCGTCGCAAGGCCTCTTCTGCTGAACCGTCAGTTGATCTGACTACAATTGCCAAACCGGCTCATTCCACCGCCCGTTAGCCGGGAAAAGATGGAAAATCTAAGGTGATACGTGTTGGGGATCGTGCATGTATACGCAGCGGAAAACAAAAGTTTTATGAAAAACCGTTTTTCATTAATGTAAACATTTTACATTATATTTATTTTATTTTATTGAAAATCATATTTTCAATATTACATGCATTAATTGACTTAATTCAAATCTAATTAGAATAAATAATCCACCATTTAATTTAATTATCAAATAATTAAATATTTAATTCATGCATCCCATACTACATAAGCAATTATATTATCATATAAAATAATTACTTCTAGCGCAATTATATTAATCATATTAATAAATTACTTATAGCGCAATCATATTAATCATATTAATATATTACAATTAATTACGTAAACATACAGACATAATTAATTTGCGTTAAATTGACAATTAACATAATCTTATTATTTAATTCTAATCAACTTGAGTTTATGTAAACATCCGTACATAATTAATTTCCATCAGATTGACAATTAACATAATCATATTATTTAATTCTAATCAACTTGAATTGTGCAATTAATTTAATCAAATTAATTAATTACACATATATAATTAATTACGTAAACATGTGCACATAATCAGTTTGCGTCAAATTGACAATTAAGATAATCATATTATTTAATTCGAATCAATTTGAATTTAATTGACATTTAAATTAATCACAATTAATTTTTCTATATCAATTAAAAATCCCATAGCGCAAACATTAACAGTACATAGCGCAAACATTTAACGCAAACAATTAAGTCTAAATTTAATCGTAAGTACCTCAGGGATTCATCGGACGAAACGAGGTTCGTCGGAAGTCGCGCGGATGCGACGCGGGGACGGCACGGGTCGTGTGCAAGGAGAGCCGGGCGAGTGGCGGGGCTCTCGGCTGGACTCGTGTGTCACGGCTGGAGCGCACGGGCGCGACTCGGGCTGTGCTCGGGCGTTCCTTCGGCGTCTCTCGTCTAATCAGGTTTCACCTCGTATAGGTAATCCAACTTACGTATTGCACTAGAAACACGTAAGGGAGAATACGACGGGAAAAACGGGCCGGAAAAACGGTGCCGGAATCGGATTCCGGCGAGGGGAGGCGGCTGCCGGCGGCGGCACTAGGCGGCGGCGGGCGGCGGCTCCGGTTGTCGGCGGTCCTCCGAGGGAGGAGCCGAGGGGGCGGACGAGAGGGAGAAGGAGAGGAGAGAAAGTGAGGCTAGGGTTTTGAGCTCTTCACTTTGGTGTGTTTATTCTCATGCCTATAGAGCTCCTTTTATAGGTGAAGAAAGGAGCCTATTGGGCTCAAACCCTAATGGATCGGATCCATTAACCCTAGCCGGCCCAATACATTAGCCGTCATTACGTTTCTCCAAAATTGACAATCAATTTCATCTCCGAAAAATATAACGATTATATTTTCTTTCTCGTTTTAATTTTCTCATCAATATGAGACAAAAATAAAAATTTCCAATTTCACAAAATTGGAAAGCCCATTTCAGGGGTACTGCTAAATCGGGAAATTTCCCAAAATAGAAAGTGTACACCATTGTGTCCGTTTTCTTTAGCTCATTATTATTTCCAACTCATAATCACAATTATGAATCTCGGATTCAATCATATTGACCTCCGACTATATGTACTTAATTAACAGTTAATTAATACATGATCGTATTCAAGGATCGGTTTACACGAGAATGTGACCCTCAATGGTTCAGGTGTATAACTAGCCGTGGGCTCACAACATATTGTGATTCGAACAACATATTGTTCTTATTTCAACTACTCCCAAGAGTTTTAGATTAATAATCATATTATTTAATCTCCGAACAAGTCGGTGCCCAACGAATCAGTGACGAGCGTCTAGCAGCCACGCTTCACTAATTCCCTAGATACAAATGAAGTGCCTGCAAGAACCTTGTAATATAGTTAGCGTACAGTACGATCCCTCCGATAAATATGTCCCGATCAAACTAGAGATATTGGTTAATCGAGATCTCTTGTTGAGTTTGATAACTGTGCGTACGTTCTAGGTTTCGTAAAATCCATTCGTGATTGATTCAGAGAAACACATTTCTCTAATCACCTCACTATTCAACTCTGGCCAGAGATTCCGGGACTACGAACCATCAGAACACACAGGACATCCATGATCTATATCAAGCGATCAGATCCCCTACTACCATGCACAGACTTCACATCAGATTTCGAACTGCATGAACATTGTCTCCTTTTTCGACTTACTCCCTTTCCAGGGAATCAGAGACATGTCACGATACAGCTAGTCCTCTGATGAAGTCACGGTGATGTCTGGGTCTTAAGGATTAATTGTGTACAACTATATTATGGAATTCTCTACTCGATCAGTGATAACCACTTAGAGATTCCAGGGAGAGGGGGTTCAGTGAACTCATCAACAGTGAGCACCCACTCAAGTATGTCGATGTCCCAACACCGAGGCTCGAGATTAGCCCACATACACTAAGTGCTAGTCTCAAGGGGGAAAGGCCGGGTATCCTTGTTATTGGCGTAACCCATCGACTAGGAACTGAGTTTGACCAGTTACGTTGCGTTAACAGAATTATCTCTCGGTTTCCACAAAACCGAATTCATACAACATGTGTAACTGTACAGGACTATATCTATGATTCAACATTGGGAGCAGATATAGTATATGCCATTAATATAGGTTTCATTAATTAACGAAATAAACCGTTATATAACGGAATACGGTTAACCGCTCGGCCAACCGTTGGCTCGCCGGTCACCTATTCCAACAATCTCCCACTTGACCTAGAGCCAACAATCCATGAATCTTAGTCCCATCGAATCTCGATGTTTCTCGCGGACATATTCAGATAAAGGCCTGGTACAGGGATCTACAAAGTTATCTTCCGAAGTGACACTCTCGACTCAGACGTCACCTCTGTCATTGATCTCTTAGATCACATGATATTCTCTCAAGTACATGTTTGGACTTCTGATGAGATCTCGGTTCCTTAGCATTCGCTACAGGACACCGTATAATCACAGTACAAGTTACTTGATTATTTGCGTCCGGAACTATAACCAACATTTGGATAAAGTTCCGTGTCCAAAACAGTCTCTTTTACAGCTTTAGATGCTGCAACATATTCAGGTTCTCGTGGTAGAATCATTAGTCGTTGCAGGAACCATTCCAGCATGCGACACCACCTCTAAGCTCGAATATGAATCCCGATATCGACTTTTAGTCATCCACATCCGGTTGAAAACTAGAGTTCGTAAGTACTTCTAAATTCAACTCGGACCTCCCATAGACTAAGAACAATTCCTTATTGCTTTTGATTGCTAGTGCTCAAGGATTTCGTCCTTCACGACTTCAAATAAGCCGGTC
Organism: Euphrasia confusa; assembly: GCA_954870475.1. Classification (NCBI taxonomy): domain Eukaryota; kingdom Viridiplantae; phylum Streptophyta; class Magnoliopsida; order Lamiales; family Orobanchaceae; genus Euphrasia; species Euphrasia confusa. The sequence goes on from OX940955.1 coordinate 16,010,473, forward strand.
TTGGGTTCGACTGATATTCATTTGTGACACTCACAACATTTATAATATCACGTCTAGTACACAGCGTGCCATACATAATGCTCCCTAGTGCGGAGATATATGTGTTGTCCATTTCATCTCCTCGAATTCCATCAACATTACAGTCACACGAATTACGAGAGATGAACCCCATGGGACATAGGCAAGAATCTCTTCAGGATTCTTCCATGCTAAACCATTTCAGAAACAGTTTCTATGTACAAGGATTGAGAAGATTTTGCATTCTTCTAGATCTATATCTATAGTGACGTATCACAATACGTAGGATGCCTCTCCTCAAATCCTTTATTCGAGAAACGTGTGGATAACCGTGCTTTCGTTGACTGCAACATCACTCAATCATCCCTATGATTAGTATGTCATCAACGTACAACACTTAAATTTCACTGCGCTCCCACTAACCTTCTTGAATACAAGGTACCTTTAAGTTTTATACTAAGTCAACGCTTTGACTATTGTATTTAAAACACATGTTCCATTTTAGGGATGCTCGTTTCAATCCATAAATGGATCGCTGGAGTATGCAAACCTTTTGCTCCTTTCCAGAAAATATGAAGCCTTCCGGCTGCGCTACAACTCTTCCATAATATCACATTTAAGGAAAGTAGACTTCATATCTATTTTCCATATCTCATAGTCATACTATGCAGAAATGGCCAGCAAAATTGTAATGGACTTAAGCACAGCGACTGATGGAAAGATTGCCTCATAAACAACACATTGTCTTTGAGTAACTTCTTTCGCCATCATCCTTGCTTTAAAGATCACACCTTTCTATATATACTCTCACGTCATAATTAATAGATCAATATGCAGCCTTTGGGAACGATTCCCTTTGGTGGATCTACCAAGGTCAAACCTTGTTGGAGTACATACAGTCCATTATGAATTTCATGGCAATAAGACAATGTCCCATATTCGTATCCAATACGAATCAGTTGAAGTTTATTGGATCATATCCATCGTCAACTTTATCTTGATCATTATCAAGTTGGAACAGTCTATCAGGTACCTTCCGAACACTTTCGGATTTACGAACCGATAGATGAAGAGGTATATCAGTGGTTTGTTGAATTGGTTCATCTCCAAGTACTTGTGTTTGAACTTCATAATGTGGTTCATATTCTCGAACTATTTCGAGATTTACTATATTGCCTTTTCTATCGAATAGAAACTTCTTCTCTAAGAAGGCAACATTTCTTTAAACAAACATTTTGTTTTAGAAATATAGTAGAACAGGTATCCTTGTGAATGTTCAGGATACCCCACAAAATGGCATAAGCCGGATCCACTATCAAACTTATCTCCCACTAGCCGCTTCACGCAAGCTGGATACGGGAGTGCCCAAGTTCATATGGTGTGGTTTTAACTGCTTTGGTGGTAACACTATTTAGCAAATGGACGACTGTCAAAACTGCAGGACTTTTACAGTTTCGTCGGCAATTTGGTGAACCCCTTTGTGGATCGAACCATGTCCAACAAAGTTTGATTCCAACATTCGGACACTCAATACAATTAAAGAGTTCCAGACGGAGTCCATTGCCAGAGAATCGTATTCTCTTTTAGATAGTCAATTAGCTTGGTGCTTAAATATTTATTACCACGATCATATCGTAATATAGCAACCAAGTTGGTTTCCTACTTTGATGTCTAAATTTATTGAACATTTCAAAATTAAAGACGTGTACTTCATAAGTACATTATGTAGTTGAAAACCACCCCCAACACTAACACATTAGTGGATCACACATCTCCGTTTGGATCAAATCCAATAGACCTTCAACATGCTCAACTAGCGTGCTAAAGTTGTGCGGGATTTTGACTTTTATCTATTGCTGATATTTGGGTTTAGTTCATTCTTGTATATTTGTTAATCGTCTTTAGCAAATCATATTTGCTTTCTTTTGAATAAAGGAAATTGGATTTCCAAAAACAAAATTAAAACCTTTATCGTCTATATCAAATATAGAAGTAAGATCTAATAATAGAACATTTCTATTAATAGTAAGTTTCTAAAATTAGACGAAACAAATAATCAATTGTTCAAAACAATAGAATAACTATAACCCAATACGAACCTTTGTCAGAACGTTTCTGCCCAAGGCATTTTAGCAGTTATGGCCCTATGGCCTTTATTCACACAACGATGGCAAGCGTCATCAACTCATTTGTTGACCTTGTTCTTAGTCTCCCTTCTAGTATCACCTTTATCCATCTTTATGCTTAGACCGGAAACCATTTCCGTCATTTTCTTCAAGAAGAACACTTCTTTCATGAAGAATCAATAATGAGAACAAATTTCTCGTATTGATGGTTGACTCTTTGATCAACATCTTGAACAACTTATCCATTGAAGGATCGAGCTTTGTTCATGTTGTAGTTCATAATGAACGATTCATAAGAACTAGAAATCCACTTCTCATAAGTGGCATTCCTCAGCAGTCAAAGGTTGAGTGAGATTATCAAATAATCTATTCTCAAGTACATAGAGGCACTCATCATTTTAAATCACAAGATTGAGATTCCAATTCAAATGGTTTGGGCCAGTGAGTTTGGATTGGTCGAGTATCGATGTTACGGGATATCTTAGAGAATATTACTGAGAAATATTAAGAAGATTAACATTGAGATAATTCGTTATTAATGATTACAATTAAATGTTTGGTCTTTATCATTTAATTGTCTCCCACTAAATTTTTCGAATTCCGCTATCCTCTAGCAGACAGACGGGAAAACTTATTTTTCCTTAGTTGGGCTTTAGGTCCAATAGCGTGAATATAACCCGTAGTTAATCTAGCCCGATTACATTCACCTAAAGGTAGAAACATTTTCAATCACATCTCTATGTGACCCTAAAGATTACTTTTCCTCACCATGACAATGAACTACGTTAATCGTACCCTTCAAAGTCAACCATGTGTCAAGACCGACCTACCGATCTGAGAAGTGAAAGTTGGACTCCGGTAAACATGTGTAAGCCCATAGTTAATCTATCCGACCACACACATTTAAAAGAATCGTAGCTAATTACACCTCTCCATCTTATGTCAATAAATTACAGCTTAACTCACAAGCAGTACTCCCCGCTAACACGGCATACCATACTACTTGTAAGTGGCTTTCACATAATTTATTGTCGGTAGAAGGAAAGGAGAAAGAACGACACATCGGTTCTCCTTTAAGGCTTGATATACATTCTCGGGAGAGAATGGAGGAGTATAGGATTGGTTATCTCATCAGAATAATCGTTATACATTCTCAGGAGAGAATGAAGTGAGTGATCGATTGTTGATTCTTAACAACTATGTCCTCTATAGGTCATCCTAACGAGCACATACGATCATAACATATATCACAATATATATATCTCACATAATTCACATAGCATTTAATCACAATTAAAACGAGGTACGCAAATTAAATGGTGCTCTATTAATTAACTTGATTTAACAATTAAATCAAATAATTAATCTATCACCTTGTTGATCGAATATTTAAATCAATTATTTAATTGGTCAATAAATAATTTCACTAAATTAAATATTGATACTTCCTTTCTATTTCAATTTATTAATATCTTAATAATCAAAACGTGATGTCTCGTAAGTGAAACTCGAGGTTTCTAACCAACGATTCATCATGCGAGCGACCCTATCTCCCATAAATGGGGGAGCCGAGCAGACCATCGAATCATGCCATCATATGGCTCGATGTCTCTAATTTGTTTTAACAAAAACAAGTCTAGATGAATCACTCCCCGAGGTGCATTCATGTTCGACATTGAATTGTTACTTGATAACAAATTAGGCATTGTTTGGATCTATTAGATAAAAATAAATATCTTAATAGAAACAACTAAGTCCCAATTAAACAACATTAAATCAATCAATTCAACAAACAGCATGCTTTAGGTGATTATATTCATAGACAATTAATCAATTTCAGAACCTACGCTCTGATACCACTGTTGGGGATCGTGCATGTATACGCAGCGTAAAACAAAAGTTTTATGAAAAACCGTTTTTCATTAATGTAAACATTTTACATTATATTTATTTTATTTTATTGAAAATCATATTTTCAATATTACATGCATTAATTGACTTAATTCAAATCTAATTAGAATAAATAATCCACCATTTAATTTAATTATCAAATAATTAAATATTTAATTCATGCATCCCATACTACATAAGCAATTATATTATCATATAAAATAATTACTTCTAGCGCAATTATATTAATCATATTAATAAATTACTTATAGCGCAATCATATTAATCATATTAATATATTACAATTAATTACATAAACATACAGACATAATTAATTTGCGTCAAATTGACAATTAACATAATCTTATTATTTAATTCTAATCAACTTGAGTTTATGTAAACATCCGTACATAATTAATTTCCATCAGATTGACAATTAACATAATCATATTATTTAATTCTAATCAACTTGAATTGTGCAATTAATTTAATCAAATTAATTAATTACACATATATAATTAATTACGTAAACATGTGCACATAATCAGTTTGCGTCAAATTGACAATTAAGATAATCATATTATTTAATTCGAATCAATTTGAATTTAATTGAAATTTAAATTAATCACAATTAATTTTTCTATATCAATTAAAAATCCCATAGCGCAAACATTAAAAGTACATAACATTTAACGCAAACAATTAAGTCTAAATTTAATCGTAAGTACCTCAAGGATTCATCGGACGAAACGAGGTTCGTCGGAAGTCGCGCGGATGCGACGCGGGGACGGCACGGGTCGTGTGCGAGGAGAGCCGGGCGAGTGGCGGGGCTCTCGGCTGGACTCGTGTGTCACGGCTGGAGCGCACGGGCGCGACTCGGGCTGTGCTCGGGCGTTCCTTCGGCGTCTCTCGTCTAATCAGGTTTCACCTCGTATAGGTAATCCAACTTACGTATTGCACTAGAAACACGTAAGGGAGAATACGACGGGAAAAACGGGCCGGAAAAACGGTGCCGGAATCGGATTCCGGCGAGGGGAGGCGGCTGCCGGCGGCGGCACTAGGCGGCGGCGGGCGGCGGCTCCGGTTGTCGGCGGTCCTCCGAGGGAGGAGCCGAGGGGGCGGACGAGAGGGAGAAGGAGAGGAGAGAAAGTGAGGCTAGGGTTTTGAGTTCTTCACTTTGGTGTGTTTATTCTCATGCCTATAGAGCTCCTTTTATAGGTGAAGAAAGGAGCCTATTGGGCTCAAACCCTAATGGATCGGATCCATTAACCCTAGCCGGCCCAATACATTAGCCGTCATTACGTTTCTCCAAAATTGACAATCAATTTCATCTCCGAAAAATATAACGATTATATTTTCTTTCTCGTTTTAATTTTCTCATCAATATGAGACAAAAATAAAAATTTCCAATTTCACAAAATCGGAAAGCCCATTTCAGGGGTACTGCTAAATCGGGAAATTTCCCAAAATAGAAAGTGTACACCATTGTGTCCGTTTTCTTTAGCTCATTATTATTTCCAACTCATAATCACAGTTATGAATCTCGGATTCAATCATATTGACCTCCGACTATATGTACTTAATTAACAGTTAATTAATACATGATCGTATTCAAGGATCGGTTTACACGAGAATGTGACCCTCAATGGTTCAGGTGTATAACTAGTCGTGGGCTCACAACATATTGTGATTCGAACAACATATTGTTCTTATTTCAACTACTCCCAAGAGTTTTAGATTAATAATCATATTATTTAATCTCCGAACAAGTCGGTGCCCAACGAATCAGTGACGAGCGTCTAGCATCCACGCTTCACTAATTCCCTAGATACAAATGAAGTGCCTGCAAGAACCTTGTAATATAGTTAGCGTACAGTACGATCCCTCCGATAAATATGTCCCGATCAAACTAGAGATATTGGTTAATCGAGATCTCTTGTTGAGTTTGATAACTGTGCGTACGTTCTAGGTTTCGTAAAATCCATTCGTGATTGATTCAGAGAAACACATTTCTCTAATCACCTCACTATTCAACTCTGGCCAGAGATTCCGGGACTACGAACCATCAGAACACACAGGACATCCATGATCTATATCAAGCGATCAGATCCCCTACTACCATGCACAGACTTCACATCAGATTTCGAACTGCATGAACATTGTCTCCTTTTTCGACTTACTCCCTTTCCAGGGAATCAGAGACATGTCACGATACAGCTAGTCCTCTGATGAAGTCACGGTGATGTCTGGGTCTTAAGGATTAATTGTGTACAACTATATTATGGAATTCTCTACTCGATCAGTGATAACCACTTAGAGATTCCAGGGAGAGGGGGTTCAGTGAACTCATCAACAGTGAGCACCCACTCAAGTATGTCGATGTCCCAACACCGAGGCTCGAGATTAGCCCACATACACTAAGTGCTAGTCTCAAGGGGGAAAGGCCGGGTATCCTTGTTATTGGCGTAACCCATCGACTAGGAACTGAGTTTGACCAGTTACGTTGCGTTAACAGAATTATCTCTCGGTTTCCACAAAACCGAATTCATACAACATGTGTAACTGTACAGGACTATATCTATGATTCAACATTGGGAGCAGATATAGTATATGCCATTAATATAGGTTTCATTAATTAACGAAATAAACCGTTATATAACGGAATACGGTTAACCGCTCGGCCAACCGTTGGCTCGCCGGTCACCTATTCCAACAATACGTACCTCGTTGATGGTTTGAGCGGAAGAAGAAGAAAACGATAAGATTGGATACCTGGCGGATGATCCCAAACCTCTGAACCTGAAATCGAGAAATCAATTAAGGACGGAACCCTAACCCCCAACTCGAGATCGATGCAGCAACTCGGAAATCGATGTATGACACACGAACGAAGTATGTATGCTTCGTTGATTCGTCGGGTTGATCTCTTTTGGCACAATCGAAAGAGAACGAAAAGAAGGGAGAATAAACTCACGAATTAAATTAATTGTTATCAAAGTTGTGTTCTAAATAATTGGGTTCATAAGCCTTTATATAGGCTGACCTAAAAAGCAAAGGAAAAGGAAAAAAACGCCTAAATCGTCAAAAGTCGCGACGCTGGCAAAATTCCCGATTTCTAGATTCCGTGTCGGCCGACAATATGGGATGTCGGCCGACATTCCCCTTTTCGTCCGACAGAACACTCTGTCGGCCGACATTTAACCTGCGCCCGCGGGAAATCCTTCGATCGCGGCCTTATTCCCCTGTCCAGCCAACCCCTTTTCTGAAGATGTCGGCCGACAGGCCTTGGTGTCGGCCGACACCAAGCCTTTTTCGTGGCTGAACTCCGCGGCGCGCCCTCGGCTCTCGTCTGACCTCCGTTCCAGCTTCTTCTTCATGTTTCCAGCTTGAAACTCATCACCTTCGGTTGGTTCGGCCTCCTCGTACGAAATCATATTGATAATGCTCGGCTTCTCCACATCACCGATAGGTTTCTTCAATAGCTCTTGCGCCCAGACTTCTTGAATCATCGCCATCAAGCTTGCCTTGAACTTCTTGGCTCTCGAGCGCGTCACTGGTCCAGCTGGAACATGCACCGGGTCTTGTATCATGGACGACTCTGGGGCTGCATCATTCCCCTCCTCTTGAAAAGGATTTGTCCTCAAATCCAAGTCGTCACCTGCATCGAACAAACTCAAGTCAGTAACATTTAAATTAACACTAACATTGTACTCACCTGGGAGATCCAATTTGTAGGCGTTGTCGTTGATACGCTCCAACACTTGGAATGGTCCATCGCCACGAGGAAGCAACTTTGACCGTCGCTGCAATGGAAACCTCTCCTTGCGCATATGCAACCACACCCAATCACTAGGCTCAAACACTACTTTGCGACGTCCCTTGTTCGCTTGCTCGGCATATTGCTTGGTCCGCCTCTCTATGTTCATCCTCGCCGTCTCGTGTATCTGTTTCACAAAATCAGCCCTTTTCTGGCCATCAAGGTCAGTATGCTCATGCACAGGTGATGAGCCATATTTTTTGGCTCATTTTTAGTTCTTTGGAGTCAAGTTAATCGAGTCTTTTTAGTTGTTTTCACCTTGCTTGTGTCTGGGAGGGCACATTTGGAGTGTATGGTCAAGTTATGCAGGTGAAACGTGAAAAGACGCACATTTGGGAAGAAATCATCGTATTGAGCAAGTATGCTGGTTGAGCAAGTTAGCATGACACGAACACCCATGTCATATTGGACAAAGTCAGGAAGTGACCAAGACCGAAGCTTGACCAAGTACCGTACGAAGTAAAGAGGTTGGACAAAGATCGGAGTTGACCAGAGACGAACGTTGAGCAAGTAGTGTACAAAGAGTCCTGGGAGTTATGGAGTCTTAAAAGGCGACCAGATTCATAGAAGTATCAAAGATGGACTCTCATCCAACGTTAGAGTCATTGTCCAACACGTCTCTACATCAGATTGAGTACTATATCTACACGGAATTGGTCAAGGACGCGGCAGGATCCCTATTTTTCAGGATTGGATTAGGAAAGAATCTTTTCTTTCCTTATCTCAATTAAACTGATCAAGTCAGCGATTTTACTTGGAGCCCAAGACTTCCAGCATCTATAAATACACATGACACCCTAGAAATCACGTGGCTACACATACAAGAACTCACATACGAAAATATTCAGCCCACCAAAGAAGATCGGAGGAAGAGGAAGACGAGTTCTCCCCGGCTATCGCCTTCGGGCATAGCTGGGCAATTTCGATTTAATTCATGTTTTTATTTTTGTCTTTTTATTTCTGTTAATTCTGGACAATTGTTACTTTGATTTCTTAGTTTAATTCCAGCATGTTTTCTTTTTATTTTATTTTATTTATTTTATGTTTGTTCATGCGTAGCTAGAAATCTGCGTCTGGGCAACGTCTGAACTTGGTCGACCTTATTTCTAAAATACTGAGAGGCTTATTGATTATAGCAACTAACTTAGTTTTATTCCCGATTCAACAGGGTAGTATCTACAGGCATGTTAGGGACTTGGGCAACGTACAGTAGCCAGTAGGAATCCCTTTTCACCTAACACACACATACGCGGATCAACGTGCCGGGAGACTGGGCGTCCGCATAGTATTACATGTTGCTGGAGATGTGGTCGTATGACTCGGGTCTGTCCGGGCATGCTATTGGCCATTTCGGGTTCGCTTAGAGATTAAGGCAGTTTGATCAACTTAGACTCATGTCGGCTAACATAGTGTCGAATTGGTCAATACTAGGGGTTTTACTTAGAGAGATCTAGTATGACTTTAAACCGAAAGAGTGAATAAGGGTTGGGGTATTTGCGTGCGTGACATCATAGGGGCGTTTATACTTTAATTGGACAACCTATAACCGAAAGATAAAGCTGTTAGCAAAATCTTATGTGCCGATGAACAGTAGAAACTTGATCAGGTAGACAAGGTGACGACTGTGCCCAGATGCTCTGTTTTACAGTTTGGTCGAGTTCATTAGTTGAGTAATTTAGTTCCGTTATTGGTCAAGTACAGTAGGTGAGTATTTTTATTTCTTGCTTTTATTTTCAGTTTATTTATTATTTGTTTTTAGTTATTTTAGTTGTTCGGTCATTCACTCAAAACTCTTTATAAAATCGTGACAACCTACATTGGGCAACGCCGTGAGAAAATAACAATAAACTCCTCGTGGGATCGACACCTAATACTTACCACTAATACTTGTTGTTGGTGTGAAGCTTTAGGTCTTATAAATTTATTTTGCGCTACTCAAACGACGGTAGCGTCAACAGGTAAAGGCGATAAATCCAAAGGTGTCAAAGGATTAAAACCATACACAATTTCAAATGGCGAAAACTTAGTAGCAGAATGAACACATCTATTATAAGCAAACTCAACATGAGGAAAACACTCCTCCCAAGACCTAATGTTCTTCTTAATAATAGCACGTAGTAAAGTAGACAAAGTCCTATTTACTACCTCAGTTTGACCATCAGTCTGGGGATGACAAGTAGTAGAAAATAACAACTTCGTTCCTAGCTTACACCACAATGTCTTCCAAAAATAACTAAGAAACTTAGAATCCCTGTCAGACACAATAGTCCTAGGCATGCCATGCAATCTAACAATTTCTCTAAAGAATAAACCAGCCACATGAGATGCATCATCAGTTTTATGACATGGAATAAAATGTGCCATCTTAGAGAAACGATCAACTACCACAAAGATAGAATCACTACCTCGCTTAGTCCTAGGTAAACCCATCACAAAATCCATAGAAATGTCAATCCAAGGTGATGCAGGAATAGGCAAAGGTGTGTATAATCCATGGGCACTAACTCTAGACTTAGCCTGTTTACATGTAAGACAATGACCACAAACTCTTTCAACATCACGTTTCATATGAGGCCAAAAGAAATGCTCATGCAGAACAGATAATGTCTTAGCAATACCAAAATGTCCCATTAATCCCCCACCATGAGATTCAAGCAACAATAAATCACGCAAAGAACATTTAGGCACACAGTTTATTTTTCCTAAAGAGAAAATCATCATGCCTAAAGTAATCCCCACTAGCAGCTTGTTCACATGCTTTAAAAATCTCACCAAAATCATCATCATGCTCATATAGACCCTTAATATGCTCAAAACCAAGTAACTTAGCATCTAAAGTCGAAATTAGAGCATACCTCCGAGAAAGGGCATCAGCTACCACATTCTCCTTACCTTGCTTGTATTTGATGACGTATGGAAACGTCTCGATGAACTCCATCCATCTCGCGTGGCGCTTGTTCAGCTTGTTCTAGCCCTTGAGGTGCTTCAACGACTCATGGTCGGTGTGAATGATGAACTCCCGGGGCCATAGATAGTGCTGCCACGTCTGAAGAGCTCTCACCAGGGCATACAACTCCTTGTCGTACGTCGGATAGTTCAACGTAGCTCCATTTAGCTTCTCGCTGAAGTAGGCTATCGGACGACGTTCTTGCATCAACACTGCACCAATACCAATTCCAGAAGCATCACATTCAATCTCAAAAGACTTAGAAAAGTTAGGAAGAGATAATACCGGGGCGTGTGTCAGCTTGTCCTTCAAATTCTGAAAGGCTTCGTCTTGTGCCTTTCCCCACTTGAACTCCACGTTCTTCTTGATCACGGCGGTTAAAGGTGCCGCCATGCTGCTGAAATTAGGCACAAACCGTCGATAAAAGCTGGCCAGACCATGGAAACTCCGCACGTCTCCAATGTTCTTTGGCGTTGGCCACTCTTGGATAGCTCGTATCTTTTCCTCGTCAACTTGTACACCCTGTGCACTAACAACGAAACCAAGGAAAACGACCTTATCTGTGCTAAAGACGCACTTCTTACGGTTAGCGTACAATTTCTCCTGCCTAAGTGCAATCAAAACTTGTCTCAAATGAAACACATGCTCGTCATGATTTTTGCTATATACCAAGATATCATCAAAGTACACAACAACAAATTTACCAATAAAAGCACGTAACACATGATTCATAAGACGCATAAAAGTACTAGGCGCGTTAGTTAACCCAAAAGGCATAACTAACCACTTATATAAACCAAGTTTTGTTTTGAAGGCAGTTTTCCATTCATCTCCTTCTTTAATCCTAATTTGATGGTACCCACTACGTAAATCAATTTTTGAAAACATGCAGGAACCACATAACTCATCAAGCATATCATCTAGTCTAGGTATAGGATGTCGATACTTTACCGTGATGTTATTGATAGCTCGGCAGTCGCAACACATCCTCATCGATCCATCCTTCTTGGGTACGAGAAGTACAGGTACCGCACAAGGACTCAGACTCTCCTTCACGTGCCCTTTGGTCAACAACTCGCCAATCTTCTTCTCCAACTCCTTTGTTTCCTCCGGGTTGGTGCGGTAAGCCGGGCGGTTTGGTAGCACAGCTCCGGGCACAAAGTCGATCTGATGCTCTATCCCTCGGATGGGTGGTAGACCTGGTGGTGTATCCTCCGGGAAGACATCATCGAACTCCTGCAAAACAAACTGAATAGAAGGGGGTAGAGGGGGTAGATCGTTAGTAATAACCAAGCTCCCCTTCCACAACAACACGAACATCTGCCTCTTCTCATTCATTGCTTCTTTCACATCACTAGCCCTTGCAAGGTAGGCTCTGTGAAGCAAGGCATTCTCCTTTGTCTGTAATTGCTGCTCTTTGGTAGATGCCTTGTCTGCCTCCTTTTGTAGCTGCACTTGGTCCTCGTAAACTTGTTTAGGAGTGAGAGAAACAAGTGATACCTTTTTACCGTTGTACTCAAATGAATACTTGTTGGTGAAGCCGTCGTGTATGGATCTCCTATCGAACTGCCATGGTCGTCCCAATAAGATGTGACTCGCTTGCATAGGAATGACGTCACATAGCACCTCATCCTCGTACTTGCCAATGCGGAAAGGTACCTTCACTTGCTTGGTCACCCTGATGATACCGCAATCATTCAACCACTGCAGACGGTATGGCTTTGGATGCTTCACCTCTGGTAACTCCAATCTCTGCACCATGGTTGCACTTACCACGTTCGTACAACTCCCACCATCAATGATCACACTACACACCTTATCCCTCACATGGCATCTCGTGTGGAAAAGGTTCTCCCGCTGCTCCCTCTCCTCGGGCTGTGTATGTGCACTCAAGGCTCTCCGAGCTACAAACAGGTTACTGTCGATGGCTAAGATCTCCTCCTCATCCTCGGAATCTGCTGTAGCCGTAGGTGTCGGTTCCTCACCTTCACCATCAGTCACGACCTCTCCGTCGTCTCTCAAGATCATGAGTCGTCTATTAGGACACTCACTCATAATGTGCCCAAATCCCTGACACCTGAAGCACTTCTTGTCTCGGTTACGACTATCAGGATTCGATGGTCTGACCTGAGTCGCTGAACTTGCACCCTCCGAACGACCCTTAAGGAAGGTCTTCTTCTCATCTCGAGGTGGAATCTCTCTCTTCCATTGGTTCCCAGTAGGTGTAGAACCACTCGGACCTTGGGACGATCTCCAAGAAGACTGAGTCGGCTTTGCACTGCTAAAACTGCCCCTCCTCTTGTGCTGATTCTCAATCTTGATCGCCATGTGAACCATATCCTCTAACTCAACGTACGGTTGCAACTCCACCGCATTACGAATCTCCCAGTTCAGACCAGCCAAGAACCGAGCCATGGTAGCTTCCCGATCCTCTTCAATATTGGCCCGAATCATTGCCACCTCCATCTCCTTAAAATATTCATCTACGCTCTTCGTCCCCTGTCGTAGATTCTGCAGCTTATTGTATAACTCTCGGTAATAGTGAGAAGGAACAAACCTCTTTCGCATCACCGACTTCATCTCGGCCCATGTTTCAATAGGTTGCTCATAGTTTCTCCTCCTACTGGCAACCAGCTGATCCCACCAAACCAAGGCATAGTCATAAAATTCGATAGCCGCCAATTTCACCTTCTTGAGCTCGGAATAGTTGTGGCAGTCAAACATCATCTCAACCTTTCTCTCCCATTCGATGTACAACTCTGGATCGTTCTTTCCCATGAATGTGGGAATAGTCATCTTGATAGTGCTCAAGTTGTTATCCATCTCTTCATCCTCATCGTCTTCGGGGTTGGCGTCCCTGTGTCGCTCATTACGACGATGCTGGTTATCTCGACCGACGTTGCGCCTTGCTACTCTCCGATTCTCTGGGTTCTCTCTACGAGACTTTTCCTCTAGTGAAATTAGTCGGTCATGTACCACAGTCATCTCAGTGTGTAAGAGCCTTTCCATCCGCCTATAATTCTCATCCATCATGGCCTGGAATTGGACGTTGTTAATAGATCCCTCAGCTATTCCCTTGTTTTTCGTGTCTTCAGACATACCTGCACAGAAAAACGTTAGTAATAAAAGCAATAAAGTAAAAGAAACCTCACCACCTCACAAACGCTCGTGTATCACACTCAAGATGGGATTCACTCAGCACTCGTGTTTCACTCAGGTATGGCTTTTTTCACTCTGATGATCTCACTCACTCTGCCTTTTACCACTCAAGTTCTCCCTCAATGTATCGAACTCCGCGATCTACCAGACGAGATCAGAACCGACAAAATCCCCAAAAACACACAATACGACGTAGAAAGGAACGAAAAAAATCGGAAAATTTCGGAACGAAAAAATACGATAGCACCAAATTGGCTCCAAACGACGCCGGAAAATTCAGGAATCAATCACAAAAATATGGTCGAAGAAAATTTTTCCCGCCAATTTTTTATTTTTTTTTATTGCTGAGTATTCGACTCACTACCAGGAACGAGACTCTCAAAAAAAAAATCGCGAAAATCGGACTAGAAATAATTTTTATAGAATTTTTTTATTTTTTTTTTTTTTTTTTTTTTTTGTGCTTACGGGTGAAAGAGATCCGATTCAGCAAGAAGAAAAGAAATACGGAAAGAAAGAAGAATCGAGGTCACGTAATCAGAAATTAGAACCCTAGCCTGGGCTCTGATACCAGATGATACGTACCTCGTTGATGGATTGAGCGGAAGAAGAAGAAAACGATAAGATTGGATACCTGGCGGATGATCCCAAACCTCTGAACCTGAAATCGAGAAATCAATTAAGGACGGAACCCTAACCCCCAACTCGAGATCGATGCAGCAACTCGGAAATCGATGTATGACACACGAACGAAGTATGTATGCTTCGTTGATTCGTCGGGTTGATCTCTTTTGGCACAATCGAAAGAGAACGAAAAGAAGGGAGAATAAACTCACGAATTAAATTAATTGTTATCAAAGTTGTGTTCTAAACAATTGGGTTCATAAGCCTTTATATAGGCTGACCTAAAAAGCAAAGGAAAAGGAAACAAAACGCCTAAATCGTCAAAAGTCGCGACGCTGGCAAAATTCCCGATTTCTAGATTCCGTGTCGGCCGACAATATGGGATGTCGGCCGACATTCCCCTTTTCGTCCGACAGAACACTCTGTCGGCCGACATTTAACCTGCGCCCGCGGGAAATCCTTCGATCGCGGCCTTATTCCCCTGTCCAGCCAACCCCTTTTCTGAAGATGTCGGCCGACAGGCCTTGGTGTCGGCCGACACCAAGCCTTTTTCGTGGCTGAACTCCGCGGCGCGCCCTCGGCTCTCGTCTGACCTCCGTTCCAGCTTCTTCTTCATGTTTCCAGCTTGAAACTCATCACCTTCGGTTGGTTCGGCCTCCTCGTACGAAATCATATTGATAATGCTCGGCTTCTCCACATCACCGATAGGTTTCTTCAATAGCTCTTGCGCCCAGACTTCTTGAATCATCGCCATCAAGCTTGCCTTGAACTTCTTGGCTCTCGAGCGCGTCACTGGTCCAGCTGGAACATGCACCGGGTCTTGTATCATGGACGACTCTGGGGCTGCATCATAAGGCGTCGAGTGTCCGAATTTATACTGGAGTTGTCAGTCGTGCTGAATACAATAGGTTACTCGCAGCTGGCGAGATAACTAAAGAGGGCAAGAAAATTGTCAAAATTCCTTCGACTGCAACTGTGACTGCTGACAAAGATCCTAAACTTGTGAAACCATCTGGCTCGGGAAAGAAACCGGCGACTCCAGCTGGGAGTGCCGAAGGCAAGAAACCAACTGCCAGTGGAGGTGGTGTGAAAACATCAACTCCGAAAAACTCTGGTGGACAGACTACGAAATCACGAAGTCACAGCTCGCAGAAACCACCACTTTCTTCGGGATCAGCTGGATCCCAAAAATCGACTGCCGGTTTCAGATATATCTCAGAATTTTCAGAGTGTCCGAAAGCTCACTCTCTCGATTTCTTCACTCCGACTGCTGAACGTCGCCATAAACTTATTCAGACACTGCCGATCCATACTGATCGAACTATCCTCAAGGAGGACTATGAAAGGCATGGCATCACGGACTTCCTGAACAAGATGCACATGCTAAAATCTGTGAACCTGACTTACCGATACTCTATTCCAATTCTTTACAAGTTCTACGCTAGCTTGTCCCCAGAATTCGCGGATCCGAAGAGTAGGTTGTTTGGCTGTTTTGTTTTTCGAAATAAGTTGTACAAGTTTCGTCCGTTCTCCATAAACAAATTTTTAGAAAGGTTGGAAGTTGAGTCAAATTGGACTTCACCGACAGCTGAGGAAAGAACTGAAGACCTGAAGATTGGGACATTCATTACCCAGAAAAAGGTTAAGTCTGAACTGCCGCCGCCGGCCAAGCTGTCAGCTTTCTATGGAATTTTGCATCGTCTCGGGATGTCAAACTGGATTGCGTATAAAGACGCAACTGTGATGAATCTAGACTTGATGCATCTCATCTTTCGCCTTGGCTGCGGCAAACAAGTCAATCTTGGAAAAATAATATTTAATGACTTGTGCAAAATTGCAAAGACGACCGATGAAACCATCATTCGACAAGCTGAGTTGCCAGTGGAGAAGAGAATTCATCTCACTCATCCTTGCCTAATCTATGGCATGCTTCATGCCTAAGGTTTCGTTCCTGAAACGGCAGCTGAGAAAAAGATGAAGAAGAACGGAGCTGTCAAAATCGCTAGCAAGTACATGAATCCGGCCAAACGAGTTATCGATCTCCCTTGGTTTGCGACCGTGGACAGTAATGCGCTTCCGGAAATTTTAACTCCACCTCCTTCTCCACAAACTAAGAATCGAAAATCGGCAGCTAGGAAAGCTAAGTCTCCACCGGCCAAAAGACAGAAAAATGAATCGACGGCTGCAGCTGATGAAGCGGAACCTCAAACTGAACAGCAACCCAGAATCGTTCCTCGCGGTTTTGGTCCTAACTCTAAAGTTCCGTCTTATCGAAATCCTTATCATCCTATCCACAGTCATCGTGCTGTGGTTCCATCGGCTTGTGTCCAAGAGTTCTATGCTGACACTCTAACTCTGGAAAAGCGTCAGGAAGAACATGCACTTGCGTACAACCGTATGATCGACGCTCAGAAAAAGCAGAAGTTATCTTTTGACAAACTTCAACGCGAGATCCAACAAGGGGGAGGACTTGGTGATGTTGGAGCCCCCGATGCAAGTTTGAAAGATACTTTTATCTTGAAGATGGTTAGGGACGCTATCCAGGAAGCTCATGTGCAGCTGGCCAAAGGAAATAACATAGTTGTCGAACGTTTGGATGATGACGGTGAGAAAACTGACGAAGATATTTTCGAAGGAGTTATGAATATACGAGACAAGGGAAAAGGGAAAGTTGGTGAAACGTCGAGAGCAATGCCGTCTGATGGACTTCGAGATCAAGACGATGATGACGATGTTGATATTCTGGATGTTGAAGATGAGACTGGAAAAGATTTTGGTGAGTTCAAAATTTTTGGGCTCGGTGATGAGTCTGATGATGGGGATGAGAAAGAAGACTCAAGTTCAGATGATGGCTTCGACTATGGCGACGATGAAGAAGAAGTGATTGAGAGCCCTGAACGTGATTCAACTCCCGCTGGCTTGCCGAAAGAATGAAGTTCAAGATCTAAAGTTCCAGTTCAAGTTCAAGTTTTTTATCTCAAGTTTTTTTATTTCCTGTTTTTCATAACTCTTGAACTCGTGTTTCGTATTTTGTTTTGTGCATGCATCTAACTCTGAATTCGTACATGCATGTTTTTTTTTCATATTTCTCTATCTCTGGATAATTGGTTTGATTTAAATTTTTATCTAAGTTTTTATCATTTGGTTTGAAATGTTGGTTAAGTCTTTTTATGGTTTTCATTGATTGTATGATTGATGTTTTCCATCTTTTTGTTGATGTATTCGATTGAGGGGGAGATACTTCTATCTCTTTTTTACTTAACTTCGTTTTTATGAGTTCTGCCAAAAAGGGGGAGATTGTAAATGTTGATTTTGGCGACAACGTTTTTGCACTTGTGTTTTTGTCTTCATGTTTTTGATTTCAGGATTACAGGTTAGAAATCCGAAGTCAAGAATTTAGTGCATGGAAAAGGAGACTTGAGTCTCCACTTTTGGAACTACGGAAGGTGCATGGTTTCGGCGACTGGAGTCGCCGAAAATGGAGAGAGGAGAAAAACGGCGACTGGCGTCGCCGTTTTTGGTGTGTGCTGAGGAAAAGGAGACAGCAGTCTCCGGTTTTGAGTTACAAGGGAAACGGCGACTGGCGTCGCCGTTTTTGGTGAAGTGTGGAACGGCGACCAGAGTCGCCGTTTCTGTGGCAAGCGAGCTGTGACATGGAACCGGCGACTGGAGTCACCGGTTTTGGTTCTAACATGGATTCGGCGACGCTTGTCCTCAAGACACGGTTCCAGCGACTGGAGTCGCCGGTTTTGTTTCCTTGGACATGGAACTGGCGACTGTGACATTCTTCAACAACGATATTCACCTAAGTACTTTCAACGTGATTCCTTTCACCATGTACTCAAATCAAGAAATGGAGAATGGTTCCGATGTTTACTACTTCAATGATATCGACGACCATGAAGACGATGAAATTCGAGGCTTCAACACTTAGAGTTTTTCACAAGAAATTGAAGATGAAGAATTGAGATCGATGGAGTCAAGATTGAATTGAAGTCTGGTTTTGAAATTGAAGATTCAAGATTCGAAGATTCAAGAATCAAAGATTCAAGATTCCAAGATTCAAGAATCCAAGTTCTACAATAGTGATGTCATCCATGGAGAAGTGACATCAGCCAAGCATGTGACCAATCAGAATGTGCCACGTCATCACCTCACATGTGCGGGCTGCCTATATAAACCCATGGATTTCGATTTCATCACTTGACGATTTTGAGAGAACGAAATCTGATTTTAGAATCGTAACCGACAGCTTCGAGCTTCGAGTTTGTGTAGTTTGCTTTTGCGCTGTGCGCCAGTATTAGAGTTAGGAGATTTAGCTCTAGGTGCACTTGTGCTAGATTACAAGTTAGTGGGAGTTGTTGCGACACTCGGGAAACTTCTTGTAATCGTTTTGCCTACCATACTCAGTGTAATAGTTTAGTTTCGTTGTTCAATGAAATGAAACATATTACATAACTTTGTCTTCAGTTTTTCTTCTACGAACTATTGTGAGTGTTACTTCGACTGAAGCTTCTGTCCGTGAGTTCAAGCCCAACTTCGCGAAAAGTTGGTATCATACGTCGAAGACGTAATTTCAGGGAGTGCAGCTTTTCTCGATTTACTCCAGTTTATATGAGAATGTAGATAAGAGTAATATTTATCTCTCCCTACAGGCGCAGGATGATGTTTCGATACTCCAGCTAGTGTTTGATTTCCCGATCGGGATGCTTTCGGTGCGTTATCTGGGAGTTCCCCTGATTTCTTCCCAGTTTGCGTCTGAGGGATTGTGCCCCCTGCTACAGAGGATTGATGCTCGACTGGGTTCCTGGACCCCTCGTACCTTATCTTATGCAGGGCGCTTGCAGCTGATTCGATCAGTTCTTGGTACACTACATATCTACTGGGCCGGTGTTTTCATACTCCTCCATGGGATTATCGAGGAAATTGAGAAGAGGCTGAGGCATTTTCTTTGGTTCGGGTTGGGCAACAAGGGGTACGCTAAAGTCAGATGGGTTGATATTTGCCGGCCTGCTAGTGAGGGTGGACTGGGTATCCGTGATATCACTGCCCAAAATCGAGCCCTTATGACCAGACACATCTGGGCTATTCTGAGTCAGGATCCGAAATCGGTTTGGGCCAGTTAGATTCAGGAGAATCGACTGAGGAGGCATTCTTTTTTGAGTGCCAAGGTGCCAGAGGTTTGCTCTTGGACTTGGCGTCAGCTTCTTAAGCTACGCCCCGTTGTGTTACCAGCCATGCAGATGCGGGTCGGGGATGGACGTCATTTTTTCCTCTGGCGAGACCCGTGGCATCCTTTAGGTCGACTGGAGGAGGTGTGTCAGTTGGCACTGTGGATTAGGAGACTTCCTAGGGCTGCGGCGTTGAGTATGGTTATAGTTGATGGGGAGTGGCGGTGGCCAGCAGACTTTGCGGCGGAGTTCGTTGATATTATGGATAGACTGCCGAGTATAGATGTGAGGACCGATACAGTGCGGTGGATACTGCATCGATCAGGGACCTACACCGCTGACTCGGCATATACTCTTTTTCGCCCGGAGGGTCCTAGGGTGCCTTGGGACGCTCTTTTGACTGGACCAGGACATATCCTACGACATTGTTTCATTCTTTGGATGGCTATCCGGGGTCGGTTGCCGACTAGAGATAAGCATTGGATTGGAAGGGGGGGTGACTCGTGTGTGCTATGTGGTGGGGAGAGCGTGGAGACACACTCTCACCTTTTCTTCGATTGCCCATTCTCACAGGATTGCTTGCGGAGACTAAAGGTGGAGGTGGGGTTTATATGGCCACGTGGTAGTTGGCATAGTGTTGTATTACATGCTTCTAGTCGATGGCGTGGGAAACACTTGATATCTTGCGCATATCGTGGGCTTCTCGCTGCTCTGATATACTTTATTTGGCTCGAGAGGAACACGAGGATTCATGAGTCTCGTTCAGTGTCGTTTGAAGTGGTGACTTCTCAGGCGATTTCTATCATCCAGGAGAGGATTCGCTCGTTACGTCTTCCAGACTCTCTTCAGGCACGTGAACTGAAGAGAGTATGGCATATAGCTTGGTGATTGTGTTTGTATAGTTTAGTGTTATATGTGTAGTATGGTGGTTTGGAGAGCTAGTCTGTTAGCTCAGTGTTGCGATGGGGGTTTCATCTCTTGTGCGCTGTTTTGTATCATACTCTTTTTTTTTATGTGATTGACCTTTCCCCAAAAAAATATTGTGTACATTGATTCTCGGTTGTAATCTATGATTCTTGGGCTGTCATTGTATGGTTGTAAATTTGTAATCTATGATTCTTGGGCTGTCATTGTATAGTATTAGGAAGGTGTTCCAAAATAGTAGGATCTAAATAGGAGACTTGTATATATATATTTGAGAATGTAAATGGAAAACGCATGAAATTATATTCCTTTATGGTATCAAAGTAGGGTTTAGTTTTTTTCTCGCTTCCGCAAGGCACCCTCTTCTATTTTTATTTTCCATTTCTTCTCCCCAGTAGATCTCCTCTCGACATCCTCATGTTTTCCACAAAATCGATTTTCATCCGGCTTTAGCTGTCAAACGTGAATAATAATGTCCTAATGATACTTGTAGGATCGTTGGAACAAAGATTTGTATTTGTATTTATTTTTGATATATTAGTGAATAATATACAACATTCTTTTGGTATAATATTTTTTGAGAGAAAATATATTTCTTAATTGTTTCTTGATAATATATTTTTCATAATACAATTGATGTCTAGAGGTGCATACATATAGCCACTTCAGCTCCCCATTTCGAGATAAAAGTACTTTTACACCTTTGTAGGCTCTCCACCTTAGAGCATCTCCAATGCATATGCCTACTTTTCACATTTTGTGGGTCCCGTTTATTGACATATCATCACAAAGTGGGCACAAGAAAGAAATGGAAAATTACATCCAATGATATGCCCACTTTCTACATTTGAAAGACCAATTAAAAAATGAAGAAAATTAATTAAATATTCAAAACAATTAAAATAATGAAAAAGTATGATGAATAGTGTTAATGGGCTTGGCCTCTATGGTGGGCATGCCCACTTTTTTTTTATTTTGCTCCAATGGTGTTTTGCCCACTTTTGAGTGTCCATGCCCATTTCACTTGGCCCAATGCACCCAAGTGGGCACCATTGGAGATGCTCTTACTAGACTCACACCTTACTAAGCCATCATTAGGAGCATAATTATAAAATAAAGATAAATTTTAATTTGATGCACATTAACTAAATTAACTACACCTTACTAAGCCATCATTAGGAGCATAATTATCAACAACCACACGATCTTCGGTTTTTGCACTTGCACCATTTGATGCATAGAACAAGCATTCTTCACCTTGCTACATTAACTACATAACTACATTTTACTAAGCCATCATTAGGAGAATAATTATCAACAACCACACGTCTTCGGTTTTTGCACTTGCACCATTCTCCACCTTGATTCTCTTGTATAAAATTAGCATGTTGCTGCTGACTTTTGGGTTAATTGTTGGCATAACAATTCTTTTGAACATGACCAAGACGATTGCATTTTTTGCATCTCGGTTTGTCCTTCAACCAACAATCCTTGTACTAGTGGTTATTTTTTCCACAGTGATTGCACTTCTTCTCATTTTGGTTTCTTCCTTGGAAACCTCCTCCATCTCCGTGGTTGAATCTACCTCGGCCTTGCGACCAAAATGTCCACCACGATTTTGTTGACCACCATTTGAAGAAGATTCACCAATATCATTCCCCCAGCCAACGGGAAAGAGAAAATCCTTGCAGATGATGAGGAACAAGAACTCTGGGACGTTCTTGATGTTACGGTGGATCTACTCCACTATTTCCAACGACCTTCTCCAGACGATTCTAGTCCCGGGATCGACGGTCATGGCCAGCCTGGGAAAGGCTCGGGATATTTTCGAGGACAATAAGAATTCTCGAACTTGTAAGGATGAGGTAATGAAACCAACACTAATTGTTGCTTGGTAGCTCAATTTAATAGACATTTCTTTGATTATTTCTATTCAACGTTTTCTGAAATTTGAATGCTGAAATACTCTCTCCTCTCCCCCTAAGCAGAATATGCACTTTATGGAGATGAGCACTTGAATTGTTGTGTACTTGTAAACATATATTATACAGATAAGGAATCGATTAGGTATTGATGCAGTGGATTTTGAGTCCTAATATATATATACAGTAAATCCAGCTCATTTTGCTAACAATCGAACAAAGCCCGAGAGGCCCCGAGTTATATATGCGATGGATCAACAAAATGAGTTTGTGCTAACTGAAAAACTATTATAATGTGTGTTGTAGCCATATTAATATTTATAATTTGACAATCAATGACATGAAACTCTGAGTTTTTAGAGTTTTGAAGCTCGTTGGCTGAGTTTTAGAGTTGGTAGCCACACCCACATACTAGTATATTCTTCATTTCATGTCAACTGTACATTCTATAAATAGATCTTTTCAACTTCATACACTTTTTACTAAATCTGTATTTTCATTATCTACCGTGAAAGTGTATTTTATTCAACAGGAATGTGCAACGCACGCGCTTGTAGCTGGCCAATGGCGCACCGACACGTGGCGAGGGGGATGGGGTTACATTGGAGTTGTTTACAACTCAATTTTCATGGCACCAGTGTTCCATGTCCGTTTAAGCAGTGTGATTGGTGTGGGATCGCCTCCAATCTCTTCAAACACGACTAACACATTCCCGCTCGATTTTAGCCACGCTCGTGGGACATGAAACCTAATTAATAGATTTACAAATCTCGCTCGATCAATCAGTACTGTATAATAACATTACATAATAATCTTGGTTAGAAAGAAAGAAAGTCTCACCATTTCTGAGACGGCTCGCCACAGCCACTAAGGCATTTGGTCTCAGTGAATATGCCTCCGTAGTGACACTCCCCACAGCTGCCTTTCGCTTTGTTTCCTGCCCAGTGTCTTCCTATGCCATTCCCGTTTATCCACATCTCGCCTTTACTCATGCTCCACATATCTAGCGCCAAAGGCTCATTCCCAGCAGGCGCATCAAACGTAGTCTGTACAAAATTACACAATTAATTAGTCGGAAGCCTTAAGTCATCCATGGGAAATTAATGAGTTGATTATTGCTTCACCTTGTACCAAGTCAGGGGCCGTTTTTTCGCCAACTGGGGTCCCGAAGCCCACTGGACTGAAGAACTTTCCGGAGAAGTATGAAGGTTGAGTGATTCGCCTTTCATTCCAATCTATATTACAGTATATATATCCAAGTGTGCAACATTTTATAACACATTAGTCAGAGAAAGTATCGTGTTTTTAGTCACAAACCTTATAAGACCATTTTAGCTTTGTTAAGTCCCACGTGCCCCCGTTGAGACCCTTCAATGTGACCGGACCGAGAACTCCAAGACTCCAAGTCTCAAAATGCAGACCAACATTCTGAGACACGATGAACTAAGTTAGCGAGAGAGCCTTAAATCCACCGATGATTAGTACGAGAAATCAAGAGTAAACTAACCGGTAATCCAACTGAAACACTAAGCAAAGAGATTCTGTTAATGCCGGCTTTCAAATTCACACCTCTAGTAAATGTCAAGCTCGGTTTCTCCAAGGTTCCGTACACAGTCCCTACAGAACCGAGAAAAAGGTTGTCAGCATTTTATTGAACACGAAGCAATCCATTAATGATCAATATTAACCTGACAGCTGGCCATTTATGAAAACATGCAAGACATGGCCCGCCGACATAACCGTGAGTTGAGGCCATTGTCCGGTTTTCAAAAACCCCTCGTCCGAACCTAAATTGACTCTGCAGTAAAAAAACGAGAAATAAACAGTCAGGTAATTATCATTAACCGATGCCTCATAGTAACTCTTTTGTTCGGACATGACTTACTCGGTGAGGTACCACATATAATCGGACTTGTCTCTTGCAACGTTTAATTGGTCCCATAACCACTCCATTGCATTTGCGTCTTTTTCATCGTTGTAAGAAGGCTCGTCATTGTATGACTGCCACGATAGTCCACTAACTACTGGTACCATCACGGGCTTCGACCCTTTGTACTGAAGCTGAGAGACAAAATAGGAGTAACTTCAATCTCAGACAAAGAAAACATAATCGACGTAATTCCTTACTGTTGCTGTGTTGTGGACTACAGTCTTGCAGTCGGGAAGAATACTGATTGACCAAGCAGGGAGGTCATACTGCACATTCTGAAACCACACTTTCGTAGCGTATTTGGGGTCGTTGTTGGTAAGAAATGCTGCACAACCTCCCGATTTCGGGTAGAAGGCGTGAACCTATGAATCCACCACGACTCAGAGTTATAGTATGTACTCAGCTTGCGACAAAAAGTGTTTTTTTTTTTTTTTTTTTTTGTTTTTGGTTTTACCTCTTGATTTTTACCGGGCCAAGTGACTAAGGGATACGAGGAAACTAAAGCCCACTCGCATTTCTTGATTGCGCTGTGCAGGTCCTTCAAGTGCCCCCATTTAGGTTCATTCGGAAGTCCTAGTAAAAAAGAACTCATCAGTTCTTAAATCTACAATCGTAAGAAAAACTGATGTTTGGAAATTACCGTATTCATCTATGGGAGCATCGAAATCGTAGCTGGTGGTTACGAAACGGCCTGATGTCCGATCGAAGTTGGTTCCTCCATGGTACTACATACAGTACAGAGCAAATATATGTAACTAACTAAACAAAGTTTCATGATATGGTAACAGAGAAAACAGATTTAGCTCACCATGTAATAATTAAAGAATGAACCGTTGTTTTGGACGAACTTGGCCACCGAAAATGCCAAATCTTCGACTGGTCTGTAAGGTCTCGGGCCTCCGATTGCCGTGTACCAGCCCGACCAGATTTCAGTAAACATTTTCGGTTTGTAAGGCTTGTTGGGAGTGTATTTTTCGCAGTAGAAACCGTTGCATGCATCTATCTGTAGCAGAAAAAAACACAATTCAAAATGAATGACTGAATGAATGTAGTAACTAGTAAGCAGTGGATTTGATATATACCATGGGATCGGGAGCGGTTTCTTGTTTGCACATGATCCATGGAACTCCAGTATCAAGGCCGGCAGCCATTTTCGCAGCCCAAGCTGAGTAAGCTTTTCCAGGAGCACCAATCTCCCACTCCATGGGTCCATATTCATTTTCAATCTGCAGTAATATTCGATCCAAAAATTTGTTTTAAAGTAAAACAAAAACACAATCCAATACAATACAATCACCACAAAACCTGTGACATGATTATGGGTCCTCCTTGGGGCTCGAACAACTTCTCAGCCTTCATCATGTTCACAATTTTCTCGACAAACCCTTGCATTGCCACCTTCAGAAGATCCAGTCCAATATGAAGGGAGTGTACATAAATGGTGGTCAACAAAAAGATAATGAAAAAGATCGAGATGGACCTTGAAAGGCTGATTGTCCGTCCGGAATTCCATTCCAGGAACATACTTCAGCCAAACAGGGAATCCCCTGCATCGACAACCCACAGTAAGCAAGTAAAACCGATGATAAATTTTGAAAATTAAATTACCCGAAATTCCACTCTGCACAAGCGTAAGGCCCGATGCGAAGGTGCACATAGAGCCCGGCCTGATGCGCGATTTTGATGAACTTCACAAGATCATACCGCCCCTCGAAATAATACTAAACACCGAAATGTTGGAATGATGATATATCAGAAGAATATGAAAACAAGAAAAATAAGTAAAATTTATTACGTTCCCAGGAGAAGGCTCGTGCCCGTTCCAAAACACGTAAGTCTGTATAACGTCTAATCCTCCATCTTTAGCCTTCTGTATAAGATCAGGCCACATCTACACGTGCAACACGCTTCTTATGTTAAAAACAGAAAAATATTATCGAAAAAAAAGGTATATATATATTATTATATACCTCGGGAGTGCTTCTCGGGTAGTGAATGGAGCCGGAGATGAGAATCTTTCTATTGCCGTTAATGCTGAAGGCCTTGTCATCGTAGGAAACGGTTGCTCTGACTGAAGAAAAGGCTGACGTGGACAAAACCAAAAGGATCAACCCCAAGCACCACCGGTCGGTGGGTATTATTTTCGACGACGAAGCCATGGATCGTTGAGCTCCTAGCAATGGAGTTTGGTATGTGCATTAGAAGATGAAATGATTAAATAGAAGAAGAAGTGAAACAGAGTAAAATAAGGGGCACGGGTAATTTTATTTACCGTCCATTTTGGGAAGGAGGTGGATTGACTTTAATCTTCAAAAATACTACACTTGGAAACAAAGGCTGTTTAGACGTTTCAATTCTAACAAACAATTCATCCTTTTTTTTTTTTTTAATTTAAAAAAACAAAAACAATATTTTGATTAATTTTTATTATATTAAATTAATTTTAAGTACAAACAAAATAGAACTTTGCATTGCTTAGTGAGTCGGTTATTCCATCTATATGCAACTAGGGCTGGGCGTTTCGGCCCGAAAACCCGACCGAAAACCCGAAAAAATCCCGTCACGGGCCGGTCCGAATTTTTTTTGGGACCGGCCCGCCAAGGGCCCGGACCGAAAATTAAAAAGTCGGTCCGGGCCGGTCCCAAAAAAAATTGGGACCGAAAGCCCGGACCGGCCCGTTTTTTTATTTTTATATAAAATTTTAATAAATATTATATATATTTTATATAATTTTTTAATTTTTTAATTAATAATTCAATTTAAAAAATTTTAATTATTAATATTTTATATAATAATATCATTTAAAAATTAAAAATTTATTTTTTTTATAAAAAATATTAATATAAAATTAATTTTAATAATAAAAAATATATTTTTAAAATTAAAAAACCGGGCCCGAAAAGCCCGAAAACCCGGCTCGGACCGTCGGGCCCGGTCCCAAGCCGGTCCTTCACTTAAAAAAAACCCGGACCGGCCCAGACCGAAAAATCGGGTTTTGGGCCTGTCCCTAAAAATTTTGGGACCGGCCCGGCCCGCGCCCAGCCCTATATGCAACTATGGAAGATACTTTGCCTTTATGTATTTTAGGCCTTAATTAAATACTCTCTTGGTGCATTTTCCCACTTTATTTTTATTTTAATAGAGGCTTCAAATTATATAAAAAAGTAAATTGTAATGATTATTTTTAATTTTTAAGATATTTGTAAGATATTTATTTATTTATTTTGACTATATGAACTAAAGTGAAAATTGTTGCCTAACTATAATTAAATGATGTACAATCGAATTGTACTATGAACTATGGCAATTTACATTTGCCTAACTAGCTTACAATAATTGCCTAACTATAATTAAGTGACTTAGGATTAGAATTCTAAAACAATAACTATTGCTTAATCTTGTGAAAGACATCACACGTACACGTAGAGATAACCTATTATAATTATAAATAAGTGTTTTTTTCCCCCTTACTACTTAAATAATTCTTCAAATAATCTTACAAATAATTTAGTATACAATTTCATCCCTACTTAAAATAAGGGAACAAAACTTTAAAATAAACAAATATTCTAGTATTAAAATCTTTTTCATAGAAAAACCATCCGAATTAATGAATCAAATTTTAATTTGACACGGTCACTCACCTCTTGGTCAATATAAATCCTCAGACTTCCACAATCCAATGTTCAGGTTGTACTCGATCTGGTTGCACGGGATTGTTGACGTATCAATTGTTGTCTTGTTACCAAACTTTAGTTTTGTAATTTAAGCTCTCAAAATTACGCCATTCCAAATAGAGATCCCTATTTATAATGGTAACATACTAATAAAATAAGTAACAATAAAAATAATAATAAAATAGAGATCTCTATTTACAATGGTAACATACTCATAAAATAAGTAACAATAATAATAAAATTTCATTCTAAATAAAACTCAAGTATAAGAATATAATTATATTAACAATTTAATTATATTCTTTCTTTAGTTAAAGAAACAACAAGAATCTGAAAAAACTTTCTTTCCCTTAATCAACCTCCAAAATATACTCGTATGCGTTTGCGTGATTTTGGTGGAGGGGAAAATGTCTCATAGACACTGGACATTGACCGGTGTTAAAAAAAATTATGTCTGATGTCATTGTACGTGGTGTTAAAGATCAGCTATGTTTTAATATCAGTCCTCGACCGGTGTTAAATATAATTTATAACATCGGGTTTTGTGACCTGGACCGGTGTCTATATTATTAAAGACACCGGCCAATTCATGGAAACTAGCAAAATTAACCGGTGTGAAAAGTAATAACACCGGTCTTTTTTTATATATATGACCGATGTCTTTGATAATAATTAAAAAAAAAAAATTAGATTACCAATAATTAAAATTATATTAAATTCTTAAAATCCAAATACTATATTCAAAATACTCAAATCTCCAAATCTTTACAATTTTCATGGACTCCAAACACAATAATAAAAACACCAAAATTTTCAAATCCTTACAATTGTCAAACAACAATATTCCATAAACTTAGAGTATCATCACTATGGGAAACTTCTTCATAGACACCGGGCATTGACCGGTGTTAGAACATGAGAGATGCCGGTTTCGGAGTCGATTGAGTTTGGATAAACATGGTCCTTCTCTGCCCTGCCCAAAGATATATATATATATATATATATATATATATATATATATATATATATATATATATATATATATATATATATATATATATATATATATATATATATATATATATATATATATATATATATATGATGTTACAGACATTTCCAAGTTCACAGAACATCAATATCAACTATAATTCATCTATACCAGCTCGTATATTTTTCTTTGAGAAAACATATACAAAGGAAATGTGCACACACTAAACTCATCCAAAATTAAGATGATAGTTTATTTAGAACAATTGAAAATATTACCGGTGGCGCCGTCGCCGAAGATTACAAGCTTGAAGCTCGGGTAATCCACAGTTTGTTGATTCGGCAATGCCTAAAAATCACAAAAAAAAAAAAATACAACTAAATCAAAATAACATCAACATAAAAACACAAAATGAAAACGCTGAAATCGAAATCGGATCCATAATCAAGAAAAAGATTACCATTCGATCTTTGCGTAAGAACTCCTGAATTGAAAATAATCCTAAGTCACGCGTAAATAAATTGAGATACGAGAAAGAGGCAAGTACCAAACTCTGATTTGGGTTCTGATTTTCTTCGTTTTCAAGGCTGTACCGGAGGGAGATAAGCCCTAAAATATGGGAAGGAGAGAAACCAATCCAGTCACTAAAGTCTAATTAAGCTATAGTTCATGTACTAAACAACAAAAAAAAAAATGGGCCACCAAAGTCTGAAAGTGTCCATAGTTCAGGTACTTAACTATAATTATTCCTAGATTCTATGTGTAATTGTAATTTCACATGTAAAATTCAAAATTCTACATATTAAAATTCAACATCATTATTTAATTTTTGTATTCTTCAAAGTCAAATAATTGCAACCTTAAATAATTTAATTTTTATGTATTCTTCAATCCAAAATATTCTCCACTCAAATTTTATTCGACAATTTGGTTCAACATTAATTTAATTAATTTAATGGATCAACTTTTTTAATTTTTTTCTTCGTTCTGAAGAAATCTCAAGCAAACATTATGACCTCTACAAACATTTAGGGAAAAAAAGTCAACATTTCTTAATATTTTTGTGGGCAAGGGATTCTAATCGACAAACGCCACAAATCTAAACTAGATCTACAAAAACACGCCCAATAACCTCACTACCAGATCTACAAGTAGATTTGTACCACCATTTTATTTTATTTTTAAATTTTGAAATCACATCTCACACACAGGCCGACTCTCTCAACGAATTACATTCGAATATCGATTCATATCCTTCCATCAATTTAACCATCGAAAGTACAAATGAGATAGACCATGGTCTGAAGATCTACTTGGTCAAGGGTTGGGGCAGGTCACTGGTGGGAGATGAAATCTCTTCAAAAAAGTTGTGGCTATTGGGTAGAAGAAGAAGCAGTTTGACACCCTTTTCTTAAGATCAATCGGCAAAGCATCACCTACATCTTGTTGAAATATGATTCGTATCAAAAAAGTAGATTGGGACGAAGAAATTTGGAGTCGGGATGCGAAAAGATCGAAGTAGCAGTCTGGCGCGTTTGCACCAGCTTGCTGAAGCTGTGGCGCGTTCGCGCCAACCTGTTGAGGCTGTGGAGCATTCGCGTCATGATTAGCGCGTTCGTGCCAGCTTTCTTGTTTGATTTTTCATTGCATTTTTGGACTCTAAATATGAGTTTTTTGATTTATTTCTTTGGTTAGAAAATAAGAATTATATTGAAATATAATTTTATTCTTTAGGGAATTCAGAGTTATATTAAGAAAAAGATTTTTCTTAATCCTAATTGCTTTTAATTTAGGTTTTCTACACCTATAAATTAGGGTTTTCTTGTATACGAAAATTGTAGAGTGCATAGAGTGAATTATTGTAAGACTCAACGATAAAGTGAATTTCTCTTTTTTCAAGTGGTTTTTCTCGTGTTTTGGGTTTTCATGTAAAATTGTGTATTCGTTTTTTCGTTGATCTTTTTCCTATTGTCATCTCATATATATTTCTGGAGCGGCGTGCGATTTGTGTTTTAAATCGTAACAAGTAGTATCAGAGCATCATAAAAAGCATAACACATTTGAAATCAAATCGCAATTTTTTAAACTATTTTTTTATTAATGGGAAAATACAAATTTTTTAGGTGTGAAGAATGTGTTGTAAGTTAAATACTTTTCTCACTATTCTGATAATGGTGTTAAAAATTGTTATCCCAACAATATTTATTTTCTTCTAATTCCACTTTTTTTGAATTTAATTAAACATTCTTTTTAATTGACACTTTAATTTCACATTCTTTTTAATTGATACTTTAATTTCACATTCTTTTTTTTATTAAACATTATAATTCGACATTCTTGTATATTTGACTCTTTCATTGGCCACACAATTTTACACTATTAAAAAATATTAAAAAAGAAGTATACTTATCTTTCAACATTACATTATTTCAAAATGTAAGTACACACGTGATTTACACCTCAAACTTTGATTTACACACCCTTTCTTTATTTTATTTATTTATTTAAATTTGTGAAATATCTAATTTGCCCATTTTTTAAATAATACCTACACGTCCTTCCATCAAAATGAACAAATAAATAAATATTCTACCAAAAGAATTTTACAGTCAGCCGCAATGGTGAATTGATGCTCCCATCTTAATTTGACTTGAGGTGGTTCATGGAGGTGGGCAGAGTAGCGGTTTCTAATAGG
The DNA here is from genome assembly GCA_954870475.1 of Euphrasia confusa. NCBI lineage: Eukaryota > Viridiplantae > Streptophyta > Magnoliopsida > Lamiales > Orobanchaceae > Euphrasia > Euphrasia confusa. The sequence continues at coordinate 16,042,361 of OX940955.1, forward strand.
GCTTCAGCAGAGCTCGAAAGTCTTTGGCAAGAAGCAACAAAGACGGAAACCTAGGTGGCTTGTTCAATATTTATATGATGATTTAGTGGAAGATCTATATGGCTACTTTGGTTATCTTCTTCGCAGGGAAGATGAGGCGCCTCGTGGAATGTCTTCGGGGTTTGGCAGCGATTGAGGGAGGGTGGCTTGAGACTTCACGACGCCATAACGGGAACATATGGCCCGACAGTTTCTTCTTCACCTGCATCCACTGGACCCACACCACCCCATCCTCCGCCGATGCCACCAAGAAACGAAACACCTCGAATCGAGATGACATTTGTGAGGCAAAAAAACTTAGGTCATTAGCACAATAAGGAAACTTCTCTGTCATCCTCGCACGATGGTGATTGGCACCATATTTGGCCACTGGTGCGATGACCTCATCCAAGAAATGCAGTTTTAGAGTTTAACTAGAGTTTAACGATGGTAATCACTAATAACACAGATTTGTTATTTATATGGTATTTATTTCTAGTTTATTTATTTTGATTGAAGGAGTGTAGATAGTAGGGGTGGCAATGGTACAACATTCCATTCCAACCAATTCATGTACCTACCGTATCAACTATATTGGTATACCGTCAAGTTGGTACACCATAAAATGGTACAGTATACCGTACCAAATTTTAAAACTTGGTTGGTATGTGGTATATATTTTACTTGTACCATGGTATATGGTACATACCAACTTATACCAAATATATTTTTTATTTTTTATTTATGTTATTTCCATCAAATTAAATGATATTAAACAAAATAAATGAAATAATAAATTGATAAATATTTAAGATTAAATTATTAATTATGTTTTATAATATTTGATTAATTATTTTATGTTTAATCTTGGTATAGATTATTAAATACTTAAATATATATAATAATAAAATTAAGATAATATTTTACTCTTTTTTATTAGTAATATAAAAACTTATGAATTTTTACAAATAATTAAAAATATATAAAAAAAACTTTACAATTTCAATAATTTATTTATAAAATAATTTACTATATTCGTATTATTTTTGTTTTTTTAATTGTTTTTTTAGAATATATTACTAATTGATAGTATTTTCAAATTTTGTCTTTTTGGATTTCAACACATATTTTGCACTTTTTATTTGATAATTGATTTAAAAACAATAAATTTTTATTTTTATTTTTCGTTAATTAAAATTTGTTATTAAAATATGTAAGTAAAAAATAAGTTGGTATAACCTTAATACCTACCGTACCAACCGAGTATCTACCGTACCAATTAGGTGGTATACTAACGTAATTGGTTGGTAGAAACGGAAAATTTTTTATACCTATTATATATTGGTTGGTACATGGTACTTCGAAAATAGAGTTGGTATACCTACCAATCCACCCTAGTAGATAGTATTTACATTAATAAAGTAAACAAAAGAGAGGTGTGTAAATCAAAATTTGAGGTGTAAATATTTATAGTCATCCTCTGATCACTGATCACGTTACTTGCCAATGGGCCCGAACTGATTCATTTGTATTGGGCCTTAATATATGTGGCCCAATCCAACTTTCATCAATTTATATTTGATTGATAATATATTATTATCAATTTATATTTGATTGATAATATATTATTGTAAGTTTATACTCCATTTGTTCAACACTTGCGCACTTTTTTTGTTAAATACAAAGAAAAATTATATATAAATGTGAGACAGAGAGAGTATTGTATTACTAATAAATAAGTAGAAAATATAGTGGTATAAAGTTACCAGAGGGTCATTTATCCCAAAATTACTTTGATCCGGCACGCTTAATTTTGAAGTTCATAAAGGAGGATACCAGAAAACACTTCCATTTTTTGGGCCGTTACAATAAGTTTATAAATAATTTAATGCCTAAATGTAAAATATTCATTATTGAATATAATTAATTAGTTACATTACTTAAATTTTGAATATGTTTTTTATTTAATTAAATTATTAACTATTCTTTAAAGTAACGTTGCGAAGCACGATCTTCTAAATTCACTGACTTCTTAAAATCTAACAGAAGAATAAAGTAAGAATGATAAATAAAAAACGCTACCTCTGTCCCATATCAGTTATCGCATTTCTTTTGAAAATTACAAAGGAAATACGACAAATAGTATGAGATGGAGAGAGTACATAAAATGAGATAGTATTAATGGTTTTCTACACCCACATTTACAAAATTTGGTTTTCTACACAAATATACTAAATTACCCTTGTCCATTGATCTTACCTCTTCTTCTCTTTCTTCGTCTCTGTTCTTCGGCCACCCGGTGAATGGTGGTTCTTCATCCACAAAAAGTGAATGGTCGTCTCCAGACGGTGGTTCTTCAACCACCCGCAATGAATGGTGGTCTTCGACGATGGCAAAACATGTCTTCTCTCTCTCCCCGCACCCGAATCTCCCCTCTCTAGTCTTCGTCTTTGTTCCTTGGCGACCCGCGGTGAATTTTGGCCTCCGGCGATTTCAACTATTTTTGAAATATGTGTATCGATTTGATATAGATATTGATCCGTGTATATATGTTATAGATCTGATTTGAGTTTGTAAATCAATCGATCTGACAATGGTTTGTAATTAAGATCCCATTTTTTTAATGAGTAGGAAATACTCTTGACGAATGTTTGAATAAGTCAAATGTTTGAGATTTTTGTCAAATTTTTCTTGTTGAACCGTTTATTATTTGTCGAAGATTTTTAATGTTTGAATATTTTTTTGTCAAATATTCATTAATGTTTAAATTTATCAAATATTTTTGTTCGAATGTTTATTAATGTTCAAAGTCGAATGTTTGAAATTTTTATCAAATTTAAATGAATATGGAATTATATGAAATAAGAAAAAAAAATACATTTATTTAAAAAAAATTGAATGTAAAATCATGTATGTCCAATCATGTTCGTCGGGTAGAATTCGAACCCGAGAGAGATTTTAATAAAAACTCACAAAACGATATTTATTCATCATCCAAGTCTTAAATTAAAACAATGAACTAGAAAACCTTTATATAGGCATAAGAAAAACATAAAGGAAAAGGAAATAAATGACTTAAAACATTGAAAACCCTACAAAACGCCGCTGTTGCTGAATTTGTGAAGATGTCGGCCGACAGGTATAGGTGTCGGCCGACACTCATCCCGAAGTTCGGGTTGATCCTCGTGTTGATCCTCGCGTTCTGCAGAAACTCGATTTTAGGCCCTCTGTCGGCCGACAAGCCTTGGTTTCGGCCGACACCAAGTCAAAATTCTCCCCGAACTTCGCGGCGCGTCCTCTGCACACTCTTGACCTCCGTTCTACCGTCTTCGTCGTCAATCTAGCTTGAAACAGAACTCGGGTCGCATCATTCCCCTCCTCTTCAAGAGGATTTGTCCTCAAATCCACGTCGATACCAGGGTCGAACACCACTCTCACGAACAAGCTCGGAACAATGTCAGTCTGCAGCTCACACCCTCGATGTAGCGGAAAACTAGGAGGTCTTTCTTCAGGGAAGTCATCATGAAATTCCTGAAAAGCATAATGAGTAAAATGGTGTAGAGACAATAAAACGTTAGTGTAGAACTTCGCCTCCTCGCACAACACCACAGACGTCGGTTTCCCTTCTTTCTTTGCTTGTTTTTCCATGGGTAACTCCAATTGTAGAAGGTCCTCGGATTTTATCAATTCCGCCTCGCTGTCGGACTCCACCGACTCCTCCGCGACGACGGAATCCACCGAAACCGACGGTGTCGGTTCGTCGTACTCTTCAACGGACTCCACCGAAGCCGAATCTTCCTCGGAATACACCAAGACTGACTCTTCTTCGGACTTCACCACGGCCTTCAGTTCTGGCTTCTCGCCTTCGTCATCAGTCGCTATTTTCCCAGGCTTCCTTGTCGCTTGTACCAGCTCCCCTAACAGACGCCTAATATCGCCCAAACACTCATTCCGGATCTCAGCTCGGGACCTCCTCTCATTAATGTCAGAGGCCTCAACCTTCTCAATACAAAACTCCCGATTACGATCACGGGCTTGATGATGGCCATTCTGAACTCCTCTGTATCCTCTCTCTCTCTACGATACTCTGTATTATCATGATGAGCTCTCTCCTCTAAGGCGATGAGTCGTGCATTCACCTTCTCCAACGCAGGTGCCACAGACTTCCTCCACCCAACACGAACGGCCTCCTCGAGGAACTTAATTTGGGTATGATCCATCTCAGTCAACCTGCAAAAGTGTTAGAAACAAAATAGAGAATTCCTCACCACTCTCGTGTATCACTCAATATGGTAAGTCACTCAATACTCGGTTCTCTCACTTTCTCTCTCTCTCTCAAGAATCGAACTCTCCCAACTCACCGGTTGAAGTCAATCCCAATTAAAATCTCAATCCAACAGAATCCACGAATGAAGAATAACTTTAAATTGTTGAACGAACGATGAACAACAATAAAAAGAATAATGGAGCTCAAAATTCAATTTTTTTTTAATAAAAATTACTGTTCATGAACAGTAATTTTCGAAAATAAAATAATAATAAAAAAAATATTTTTTTTTAAAGGAAGAAGAAGAAACAAAAATAACGAAGAAGACACGAAAGAAAGAAAGAAAAAACGAAACGAGGTTACGTAAAAATTTTGAACCCGAACCTGGGCTCTGATACCAAATGATACGAACCTCGTTTGATAGAATGGATAGTTGGAAGAAGAACGAAGAACGAAAACGATAAAGAAAAGGATACCTTGCGGAAGTCCCAAAACCCTTGATCCTAATCCACGAAATGATTTAGGTTCGAAAGCCCTAAACCCCAACGAGACGTTGAATCAATAATTCGGAGATGATGAAGACACACAGACGAGATTTGACTGGCTTGTTGATTCGTCGTTTGAACTCTTTTGGATAGTCGGGTAGAATTCGAACCCGAGAGAGATTTTAATAAAAACTCACAAAACGATATTTATTCATCATCCAAGTCTTAATTAAAACAATGAATTAGAAAGCCTTTATATAGGCATAACAAAAACATAAAGGAAAAGGAAATAAATGACTTAAAACATTGAAAACCCTACAAAACGCCGCTGTTGCTGAATTTGTGAAGATGTCGCCCGACAGGTATAGGTGTCGGCCGACACTCATCCTGAAGTTCGGGTTGATCCTCGTGTTGATCCTCGCGTTCTGCAGAAACTCGATTTTAGGCCCTCTGTCGGCCGACACCAAGCCAAAATTCTCCCCGAACTTCGCGGCGCGTCCTCGGCACACTCTTGACCTCCGTTCTACCGTCTTCGTCGTCATTCTAGCTTGAAACAGAACTCGGGTCGCATCGAATTTGGGATGTCAAATCATCTTTGTTGAATCAATGTCGGATCATGTTTGTCGAATTTGGTATGTCGAATCAATGTCGAAGCATGTTTGTCGAATTTATGTTTGACGAATCATATTCGTCGAATTCAAAATATTGAAACATGTTTCTCGAATTTGGAATGTTTGTCGAATTATGAATCACCAAAGTGAGTTCAATCATGTTTGTCAAATCTTCCAAAGTGGAAGGGCAATTTCGGTGGTTCAACACACTTTGGCGCTACAATGGACTACCATACTTTATCTCCTCAATTTCTTTGCTTTTAATATTTAAAGAAGTTTCCGACTTTGATTTTTTTCTATTGATAGGGTGTGTTCTTCATGGTGCAATTTTTTTTGTAAATAGTAAGAATCAAATATTTTAAATTTTAGATTATTTTGATTGATTAATCGTTTTATTTCAGATTCAATTGTAAATATTTGTGTTATAATGTTGTAAACGTTTTATTTATTAAAATTTGGTTGGTTGTTGCTTCAATAATGTTCATTTATTTTAATCTTAACCTTGCACACCAAGTGTTTGATAAAAATTCTCAATGAGTTTGAAAAAAAACATTCTTACATTACATAAACAATACTCTAGTAATTTGTCATTGCACTACAAAAACATTAAAACACTACATGAGATCACATGTGGTAAGTTTTCACTCTTCTTTATTGTTGTAGGTCTAGTACAAATGAAAATCACATGACATTTGATTGATTATATGAAATTGGCTCGGAGAATTCTTCATAAGGAGGCATCCAAGAAATTTGGTTTAAACTCTCACCGACCTATTGGAACAACAATAAGTAAAGGTTAATTCACATAATCTTGGTGAGACCACTAATAAACTTGTGCAAAAATAACATCGTAAACATAAGATCATTATATTTTGAAACCTTAGATTGTTGTGAATGAAGTAAATGTGTTTGGCTTGCTGCATCACAATTTATTTGAACTGTAATAACCTATAGTAGCAATGACATCAATAATGACTATAAATTCAACAACAAAATTAGTAACTTTAATTATAGTACAAAAAAAAACCTTTGCAGATTTCTTATTGCTTTTGCTAATCTGGTCTTCAAAACCTCCTTTTACTCGACGTTTTCCAGGATGTGTAACTTCTATTTTCTTAAATCTCTTAGCATTAACAACATCCACATCATTAGAACCATTAATCATGACATGTTGTTCGGCTTCAACTTCCACATCTTTTCACCATTTATTTCTACACGTAACATATCTTCGACCATTTTTACTAACTTATCAAACTCTATATCAATTGCATCATATATCTTCTCGCTCTCATATGCTCTTGATGCAAGTCGAACAAACTTCGAACATATACTTCTATAGCGAGAAATTTGTTTCAACCTTGGGTTCTCTACAATCTCATGTCCATTCTTGCCTTGCACAACATTATCAACTCGTGCATTTTTTGTCCACCTCTCTAATATATATTGTTGAGGAATATTTTTTATTAGTGTAGTTTCTCTACCGTCCGACATCACTTTGATACAATGCATACACAAGATACCTACAGTTTCAAACACTCTACAACTACAAGATATTGTGAATTGACCTTCTCTTTTTACTAACATCTCCTTAGAGAATCCATTGCTTACAACTGTGAAATAAACACACAATTCATTATGGAAGATTTTAGTGAGCCTTCAAACTGAGCTTGAAATACCTTAAAAATGGCTTTGGTATAAACTTCTCGTGCATGTATCGAGATATTTACCTCTAATTTGCAACGAACAATTCGGAATAGCAAATCATACTCGACTTCCAATTCTTTAAATCGCTTATCACTCACCATTCTTACAAAATTAGTAAAAAAACTGAGGCAATTGTAAGTATGATTTCAAATACCCCTTCAAACTAGCATTAAAACTTTCACACAATTGGCTTACAAAAGAAGTAAATGTGTTTGGCTTGCTGCATCACAATTTATTTGAACTGTAATAACCTATAGTAGCAATGACATCAATAATGACTATAAATTCAACAACAAAATTAGTAACTTTAATTATAGTACAAAAAAAAACCTTTGCAGATTTCTTATTGCTTTTGCTAATCTGGTCTTCAAAACCTCCTTTTACTCGACGTTTTCCAGGATGTGTAACTTCTATTTTCTTAAATCTCTTAGCATTAACAACATCCACATCATTAGAACCATTAATCATGACATGTTGTTCGGCTTCAACTTCCACATCTTTTCACCATTTATTTCTACACGTAACATATCTTCGACCATTTTTACTAACTTATCAAACTCTATATCAATTGCATCATATATCTTCTCGCTCTCATATGCTCTTGATGCAAGTCGAACAAACTTCGAACATATACTTCTATAGCGAGAAATTTGTTTCAACCTTGGGTTCTCTACAATCTCATGTCCATTCTTGCCTTGCACAACATTATCGACTCGTGCATTTTTTGTCCACCTCTCTAATATATATTGTTGAGGAATATTTTTTATTAGTGTAGTTTTTCTACCGTCCGACATCACTTTGATACAATGCATACACAAGATACCTACAGTTTCAGACACTCTACAACTACAAGATATTGTGAATTGACCTTCTCTTTTTACTATTTTACTAACATCTCCTTAGAGAATCCATTGCTTACAACTGTGAATAAACACACAATTCATTATGGAAGATTTTAGTGAGCCTTCAAACTGAGCTTGAAATACCTTAAAAATGGCTTTGGTATAAACTTCTCGTGCATGTATCGAGATATTTACCTCTAATTTGCAACGAACAATTCGGAATAGCAAATCATACTCGACTTCCAATTCTTTAAATCGCTTATCACTCACCATTCTTACAAAATTAGTAAAAAAACTGAGGCAATTGTAAGTATGATTTCAAATACCCCTTCAAACTAGCATTAAAACTTTCACACAATTGGCTTACAAAAGAAGTAAATGTGTTTGGCTTGCTGCATCACAATTTATTTGAACTGTAATAACCTATAGTAGCAATGACATCAATAATGACTATAAATTCAACAACAAAATTAGTAACTTTAATTATAGTACAAAAAAAAACCTTTGCAGATTTCTTATTGCTTTTGCTAATCTGGTCTTCAAAACCTCCTTTTACTCGACGTTTTCCAGGATGTGTAACTTCTATTTTCTTAAATCTCTTAGCATTAACAACATCCACATCATTAGAACCATTAATCATGACATGTTGTTCGGCTTCAACTTCCACATCTTTTCACCATTTATTTCTACACGTAACATATCTTCGACCATTTTTACTAACTTATCAAACTCTATATCAATTGCATCATATATCTTCTCGCTCTCATATGCTCTTGATGCAAGTCGAACAAACTTCGAACATATACTTCTATAGCGAGAAATTTGTTTCAACCTTGGGTTCTCTACAATCTCATGTCCATTCTTGCCTTGCACAACATTATCGACTCGTGCATTTTTTGTCCACCTCTCTAATATATATTGTTGAGGAATATTTTTTATTAGTGTAGTTTTTCTACCGTCCGACATCACTTTGATACAATGCATACACAAGATACCTACAGTTTCAAACACTCTACAACTACAAGATATTGTGAATTGACCTTCTCTTTTTACTAACATCTCCTTAGAGAATCCATTGCTTACAACTGTGAAATAAACACACAATTCATTATGGAAGATTTTAGTGAGCCTTCAAACTGAGCTTGAAATACCTTAAAAATGGCTTTGGTATAAACTTCTCGTGCATGTATCGAGATATTTACCTCTAATTTGCAACGAACAATTCGGAATAGCAAATCATACTCGACTTCCAATTCTTTAAATCGCTTATCACTCACCATTCTTACAAAATTAGTAAAAAAACTGAGGCAATTGTAAGTATGATTTCAAATACCCCTTCAAACTAGCATTAAAACTTTCACTCAATTGTGTACTTTGCATTCCTGCTGACTATGTCCATTTCACATATGCATGCGCCCATTTTTTTTTCTTATTTCAAATGTCGTAGCAAACCAAGTATTATCATGTGCATCGTACTCATCAAGCATTGACTGCCAAGCATTCACGAATTCATCTTCTTCCTCAATCTGATAAAAAAATTTGTTGAACACATTTCCTTCATCTTCTTCGTCATGATTTCAAAATAAGAAACCAACTTTTTTTTATATAAAATTTTGCATCAAATGCCATATACAAAGTCGATGGTAAGTACCTGAAACATACACACACAAAAAAACATATTAAAATTAGAAGTTCATGTGCAAAGTCTATAGTTAGTACTTGACTTGTAAAAAAAATAAACCTTAAAAAAAGAATTCCTTACTAAGTCGATGTTTAGTACCTAGCATCACATGTAATACAGCTATCGCTATAGCATCATCTTGATCAATGAAAAAAGTTTGTGGAGGCTTCCCAGACATTGCCTTCAAAAAGGTTTTGAACAACCATATAAATGTTGTAGCGGTCTCATCGTACATTAAGGCAGCTCCAAAAATAATAGTCTCTCTATGATGATTTAATCAAACAAAACATGCAAATGGCCGATTTGCTTCGTTGAGTTTGTAAGTTGTATCAAAACTTACCACATCACCAAATATACTATAATTCATTATCATTTTAGAATCGACCTAAAAGACTTTGGCAATTTGCTCCTCAGTGTCCAATTGCATTTCATAGAAGAAAGAAGGATTTTCCAACATTTGATTTGAAAAATATTCTATCATATATTCAGCTTTTCCAAATTTCATTTTTTTTATGTCTAACTGTTCGAATGTAATTCTTTTAGTCTACCTTCGTAAATCCCAATGACTCTCTACCACCGGCTTGCTGGCCCATTAATTCAGATGCAGACTTTTGCGAAAGACATGAATTTGTTGTTAAGTCCAAAAATGCTTCATTTGATGATGTGATTTTTCGATACTATGGCAGAAAATGAACTGATTCTTGATTGATAAGAGGATGATTATTGTAAATGTTGATTTTGGCGACAACGTTTTTGTGTTGTTTGTTTGTGTTTTGAGTTTCAGGTCTACAGGTTGAAAATCCGAAGTCAGGAATTCAATGCATGGAAAAGGAGACTAGAGTCTCCGTTTTTTTTTGGAACTATGGAATGTGCTTGGATTCGGCGACTGGAGTCGCCGAAAATGGAGTGGAGTGGAAACGGCGACTGGCGTCGCCGTTTTTGGTGCGTGCTAAGGAAAAGGAGACAGCAGTCTCCGTTTTTGAATTACAAGGCAAACGGCGACTGGCGTCGCCGTTTTTGGCGATGCATGGAACGGCGACCAGAGTCGCCGTTTGTGTGACAAGTGAAGCTGTGACATGGAACCGGCGACTGGAGTCGCCAGTTTTGACTCTCGCACGGATTCGGTGACGCTTGTCCTCAAGACATGGTTCCAGCGACTATGACATTCTTCAACGACGATATTCACCTAAGTACTTTCAACGTGATTCCTTTCACCAAGTACACAAATCAAGAAATGAAGAATGGTTCCCGTGTTTACTACTTCAATGATATCGACGACCATGAAGATGATGAAATTCCGAGACTTCAACACTTAGAGATTTTCACGAGTAATTGAAGATGAAGAATTGAGATCGATGGAGTCAAGATTGAATTGAAGTTCTGATTTTGAAATTGAATTTAAGATTCGAAGATTCAAGAATCAAAGATTCAAGATTCCAAGATTCAAGAATCCAAGTTCTACAATAGTGATGTCATCCATGGAGAAGTGACATCAGCCAAGCATGTGACCAATCAGAACGTGCCACGTCATCACCTCACATGTGCGGGCTGCCTATATAAACCCATGGATTTCGATTTCACCTTTGACAATTTTGAGAGAACGAAATCTGATTTTTAGAATCGTAACCAACAGCTTCGAGCTTCGAGTTTGTGTAGTTTGCTTTTGCGCTGTGCGCCAGTAGTAGAGTTAGGAGATTTAGCTCTAGGTGCACATGTGCTAGATTACAAAGTAGTGGGAGTTGTTGCGACACTCGGGAAACTTCTTGTAATCGTTTTGCCTACCATACTCAGTGTAATAGTTTAGTTTCGTTTTTCAATGAAATGAAACATATTACATAACTTTTTCTTCAGTCTTTCATACTACGAACTTTTGTGAGTGTTTCTTCGACTGAAGCTGCTGGCTGTGAGTTTAAGTCCAACTTCGCGAAAAGTTGGTATCATACGTCGAAGACGTAATTTCAATTGGTATCAGAGCGGGACGTCATACGTATAAGACGTGATCCGTTACTTGACTTCATAATTCCGCTACAATGGAGTCGTCTATGTTTGTCCAGAAACCGATTATGCTTACTCATCAGAACTACTCAAACTGGAAGGCCAAAGTTTCTGCTAGAATTAAGGGTTTTGACTCTAGATCTTGGATTGCAGTGTTAGAAGGATGGGAACGCCCATATACTGAAGATGCCGATGGTGTAAGAATTCCGAAACCGGAACGTAGTTGGACGAGAGAGGAGCATGACTTGTCTACGGCTAACAGCAAAGCTCTACTTCTTATATGTGAATGGCTGGACCTCAGTATGTATCAGCTGGTCAAAAATTGCACATCTGCCAGAGATGCATGGGAGACTCTACAAAGAACGTGTGAGGGAAGTCATGCAGTTAAGCGATCCAAAATCCGAACTATCACTGCTCAATTCCATCAACTAAGGATGAGAGAAGATGAAGACATAAATGACTACTTGGACAAGATCATGAGATATGTGAATGAGGCTTTTGAACTCGGAGAAATCTTTCCTGCCCTCATGGTCTATGAGAAGGTCCTATCCAGTGTAAGCACTAGGTTTGAAAGTAAGGTGCTGACTATCGAAGCACGCAACGACGAGAACCAAAACTGGGATTATGCTGACTTGATGGCTGATTTGAGAAACTATGATCTAACTCTCAAAGTTCGAAGCAACCCAGACATGTCTCTTGTCTACGAACCGATGACTGCTCTCAAGATTTCAGAGAAAGGAAAAAGTTCAAGAAGCTCAAACTCTCGAAAGACTCATTTGAAAAATGAGAAAACTGAAAGTAGTTTTTCTGCTGATCTGGGTGAATCTGATGATGAGGAAGCTGAGGATATTGAGAGACTGATGAACTCTAATAATCCGGACAAACTTGCTGCACTGACTGAGATAGTCACCTATCTTGTGAAACAAGAGTTTAAGAGGAAGAACCGTGCTCGAAACTTTAGAAAATTTCAGAAAAGTTCTAACTCATACCCGAATACTCCTGACAACCGAAATCAGGGATCATCGTCTGACAAAAAGTTCAAAGGGACAAAACTCTCACCATACTCCTCTACGAGCAAAGATGTTTCTAAGATGCAATGCTATGAGTGTAAGGGATATGGACACGTTAAAAATGAATGCCCGAACTTACATCGTAAGAAGAAGCTACCAGTTAGCTATGTTGTGATTGACGATGAGGATGTCATTTCTGAGAACGACGAGTCTGAGGACAATAATTCTGATGATGATGAAGACAACGCTCTAGTTGTCACTTTTGGTGAAAATTTTAATCTCGAAAATGTGGAAGTTGAAAACTTTGTTTTTGATGCATTTCTGAAAGATACTGCAACTGCTGACAACATCTTCCGTGTGGCGTCAGCAAACCGAACCTACTGTGATGATAACATTTTCTCGGATGATGAATCTGAGATAGAGACCGAAAGGGAAGAGATGACATCTGATGTCCATCAAAGTGTGATCGAGTCTGCTGAACTGCTTGATTTGAAAGAGAGTTACTCTAAACTCGAAAAATTGTGTGACACAGCTGTCAATGAGAATAGCACACTTGAAGTGTCACTGAAATTCCTAAAAGAATCTCTTGATGAACTCACTAAAGAGAAACGGAAAATGCATGATGAGGCTGTAGTATTGAGAAACTCAGTTGAGAAGACTGAGGATGAGAAGAAGAAGTTGAACAATTCTCTGACAATTCTTAAAGTCAAATTTGATGATCTTTTCGAAGAAAAGCACAAGTATTTCAAAGAAGTTGTCGAACTGAGAGAAGTGTGTGAGAAGTTGAGTTCTGAAAACTCAAAACTGAAGACTTCACTGAAAAAGGAGTCAACTGAAGTTAAGAAACTGCAGACTCTGTTTAAGAACTCGGATGCTGAAAATGACGAATTGAATTTATCTCTAATGAAAGTTCAAACTGACCTTGCTATGACTGACAAGGAACGATATGTGTTGAAAGAAAAACTTCATATGACTGATGAGCTGTTGAGGAAAATGAACACGAACTCTTCCGTGTTTGACAATGCTGCTTCATATATGAATCATAATCGTTACGGTCTTGGATTTCAAAAAGTTTTTGAGTCTATATACTCGACATCTGAAAAGAAGAAGGAAGTGAGTTTTGTGAAGGCATCGAATGATCTGCCTGAGGATAAAAGTAATGATGACGTTGAATCATCTAAACGGAAGGAGATTGCTGAAGGGAAGAAGATTGCTAAGTCTCCAGAAACTAAAACTCAAAAGTCGATCTCTATTTCAAAATCTGAATCAGAGACATATCAATTTCCGAAGAATATTGTCAAACATCCTCGTGGTATCCTACCATATGAGAAGACGTTGCTGAAAAAGTTAGACAAATCTCAGAACGTGAAGAAAAATGGACAATCCTCTCGCACTAAAACTGTTTTGGTCAAAACGTCTACGAAGGTTGAAACTCGTCAAAAGAGAAAGTATGTGTGTCACTACTGTGACCAACCTGGACACATTCGACCATTTTGTTATAAGATGAAGGATGACATGAACAGAGAGTTGATGACTATGAACAAAAAGGCCGAGAGTGCTAAGGAAATGAAGAAATCTGTTTCTCCAAATCCGAAAACTAAGCAAACTCTGAAAACTATGACTGAGAGAAATGTCAAAATGGATGGTAAGAAGAAATGGGTGCCTAAGTCTTAAAAGAGTAAAGTTGAACTTAACTCTAGCTCCAAAAGTTGTTGGCAACCAAGAGAACTTATTTTCTGCAATGTTGCACTCAATGCTTCTGAAGCTGGCAACAAAGGTATTTGGTACTTTGACAGCGGCTGCTCCCGACATATGACCGGCACTAAGAAATTCTTGAAAGAATATGAGCCGATGACTGGTTCCCCCGTGGTGTTTGGAGGGGGAGCAAAAGGTGTTGTCAAGGGAAAGGGGACGCTACAAATCAAAGGATTGCCTCCGATCAGAAATGTTATCCATGTCAAGGGACTTGTTGCCAATCTTATCTCTATTAGTCAGCTATGTGATGAAGGTTTTAATGTCAGCTTTGATAAGGAATCTTGCAGAGTTTTTGATGCTGAGGGAAAATGTATTATGGAAGGTCCACGTGCTAAAAACAATTGTTATACAACTGAGTATAGTTGCTTCTCCGTGACCGTTCCCGATGAAGTTGATCTGTGGCACCAACGACTTGGCCACACTAGCACTCGCAATCTGAGCAAACTGGTTAAGGGGGAGATAGTTCGAGGAATCTCTCAACTCCCTAAAATTGAGAAACGAGTGTGTGGTGACTGTCAGAAGGGTAAGCTGACAAGAACTCCTCATCCAGCACTTCCGACACTCATGAGTACTTCAGCTCCCTTCGAACTTCTACATATGGACTTGATGGGTCCTATGGAAGTCAAAAGTATACCTAAGAAAGAATATGTGTTGGTTGTTGTCGATGATTTTTCTAGATATACTTGGACAAGATTTCTGGCATCCAAGGATGAAACGTTTAATGCCTTCAAAGGGATTGTGAAATGGATTAGAACGAATCATGAAGCTAAGGTGAAGAGGATCAGGAGTGATCATGGAACAGAATTTGAAAATTCCAGCTTCAATGAATTTTGCCTGATGAAAGGTATTCACCACGAATATTCGGCCCCAAAAACGCCTCAACAAAATGGGATCGCCGAACGTAAGAATCGAACACTGCAAGAGATGGCGCGCGTGATGCTAATATCCAAAAATCTGGCTCGAACTTTTTGGGCAGAAGCCGTCTCTACAGCTGGCTACATTTTGAATCGAATAAGTATTCGATCTGGCACCACTGCTACTTATTACGAACTAATCAATGGCAAGAAACCTTCGGTTGCACATTTTCGTGTTTTTGGCTGCACTTGCTATATTTTGAAGGATCGTGATCCTCTGAAGAAATTTGAAGCCAAAGCTGATCGTGACATTTTTGTTGGCTATAGCCAAAATAGTCATGCCTACCGTGCCTACAATCTACGTACTAGGAAAGTAATAGAAACAGTGAACATCAATTTTGATGAACAAGACTTTCTAGGAAAAGATGCAGAGGCTGATTGGGTTAAGGAAGGAATTCTTGAAGTTCGAACTTTTCCTTCAACACCCACAATTGAGAGTTCTGAAAATGCTACTCCAAATACTTCATCTGAAGTTGGAGACTCTAGCAACCGAAATGATGACACTTTATTAACTGAGGATGACGATGATGATCAAATTGAAAACCCAGCTGATGCTCCGAGAGAAGCACCTGGTCATATTCAAAAGCGTCATCCACCGAACCAAATGATCGGAAGTTTGAATGAGCGAACTACACGTTCAAAGAAACCAATGAATTCTCCCGACGAACTCTACAACATCTGTACTTCTGCAGTATGTAATGAAATCGGCATCTCTTGCTTTCTCTCCGAAAATGAGCCGAAAAATTACAAGGAAGCCATGCAAGATGATTTTTGGATCACGGCCATGCAAGAAGAGTTGAATGAGTTCACACGAAATAATGTTTGGTCCTTAGTTCCCCGAACTTCAAACATCAATGTTGTTGGAACTAAATGGATTTTCAAGAATAAAACAGATGAGCATAACCAAGTTGTCCGAAACAAAGCTCGTCTCGTTGCCCAAGGATATGCCCAAGTGGAAGGCATAGATTTTGATGAAACTTTTGCTCCGGTCGCACGAATTGAGTCCATCAAACTCTTGATTGCTATTGCATGCCATCTAGGCATCAAACTTCGACAGATGGATGTCAAAGCTGCCTTCTTGAACGGTGTGTTGGAAGAAGAAGTCTACGTTGCCCAACATAAGGGCTTTGAGGATCCTAAAAAGCCAAATCATGTCTACAAGCTTCATAAAGCTCTATATGGCTTGAAACAAGCTCCTCGCGCCTGGTACGGATGTCTTACGGACTTTCTTCTGAACTTCGGCTTTGAGCGTGGATCCGTGGACAAGACTTTGTTTATCAAGCGTGATGGCAAACACATGATTGTTGCCCAAATTTACGTTGACGACATTGTTTTCAGAGCTACTTGCTCTAAACTCGTGACTGCATTCACAGAAGCTATGTCCTCAACATTTCAGATGAGCCTCGAGGGAGAGTTGCATCAATTTCTTGGACTTCAAATTTCTCAACGACCAAATGGGATATTTGTATCTCAAAGTAAGTATGCTAAAAACATGGTTGAGAGGTTTGAGATGCATCATGCCAAGCCAGCAAACACTCCTATGGCAACTACGGAACGCTTGTCTACGTCAACGAAAAGTCGGAGGGTAAACCAACTCTTTATCGTTCTATGATTGGGAGTTACTTTATTTAACTGCCACTCGTCCTGACATTATGTTTAGTGTTTGTATGTGTGCCAGGTACCAGGCTGATCCGAAGGAAGACCATCTACGAGCTGTGAAACGGATCCTTCGATACATCTCTGGGATTTCTCAGCTAGGTCTTTGGTATGCGCGCGACACTTCATACAACCTTGTTGGCTTTTCTGATGCCGACTGGGCGACGGACACGGACGAAAGAAAAAGTACCTCCGGATGTTGTTGCTTCCTTGGCAATAATATCGTGTCTTGGCATAGTCGAAAGCAAAACTGTATCGCACTTTCAACTGCCGAGTCGGAGTATGTTGCAGCTGGAAGTTGCTGCACTCAACTACTTTGGTTGAAACAAATGTTGAATGACTATCTTCTTGAGAGTGCTCCATTAGTGATGTATTGTGATAACCAGAGTGCTATCAAAATCAGCGAAAATCCTGTCCAGCATTCAAGAACTAAACACATCGACATTCGACATCATTTCATTAGAGATTTGGTTGATCGTGATATAGTCAGTCTACAGCATATTTCAACAGAAAAACAGCTTGCTGACATCTTTACCAAACCTCTTGACTTTGAGAGATTCAAAACTCTAAGAAATTCTCTCTGCATGTGTTCTCTCTAAGAGTTCACGGAAAATTTTTGAAGTCTGAAAGAGTAGTTTCTTTACTTCTGAATACGCACTCGGATTTGTCGTGGATTAGTCTAGTCAGACAAACATGGATTTGAGGCCGCTTTAGTCTTCGGACCCAAGTGTATTTATTCCGCTGAATGCAAACATGTGAACTTGGCATTAAACTCCCATAAGCTATCATCTGCATAGATCCATAATACCAAGTAACGGAGGACGCTGGGTCACATTGTCCGCCGGCTCCCCTCTTCGAAAGGTAGCACATGGACGCTCAAATCTAAGATGCTCTACAATCACACTTCGGAGATGCAGGATGATCCTTGCTCCCCTCTGACTGCTGTAATGAGCATCTGTTGCATTTCATTTAAAGCTAAAACTCGTCTGGAGGACGCCAGGTCACAATGTCCGTCGGCTCCCCTCTGATGTAGCAAAGCTAGTCCCAAGTGGAGTGCCTTAAAAGTTCACCTTGCATTCATGAATTAAAATCTCTTGTGCGGTGCTAACTCATCCAATATGTTTCGACGAAACACGACTGCATCCTTCTGACTGTGACGAAGGACTAGTAAACATGTCTATCAACATACTTCGGTCCATCTCAACGGTTTTTAATATGAGAGATTTTTCATTAACTCAAAGTTCTATTCACCTCGTGTGAAATTTTTTGTTTTGGAAATGATGAAAGTGTCTCTTTTCTGGGAAAATATTTGCTCTTCATTGCCTAATATCACCCCTCGAATCTCCACTAAAATGTGTTTGAATGTTTGTTGTGTGTTGAACTCTTGAATGACTAACTCGGGATGTGTTGTTTTTGTTTTGACATTTCTGTAGTTCATATCCAGTGCTACGTGGTTCACTATCTCAGGAGTCTAAACATTGAGTGTAGCAACGACTAAGTTCAACTGTTGGCGAAATTGGAAATTCAAATTCCGGAGACATATTCCCACATATACGGAGATGCCAAAAACGGAGACTCCGAAAACTGGAGACTCAATTTCTTCCTAGAACCGGAGACTCACGTCCTTGCCAAAAACGGAGAATTCTGTCGCCGTTTTTTTCGGCGACTCTAGTCGCTGTTTTAGGCGACTCGTGTTGGAATTCGATATCCTGGGTTATTTAAATTTGCGGAAACCAATAACCCGATCAAATCCTTCGCTGGAGATCACACGAACACGACACACATGTCGGGATACGGCCGAAGCGCACAGCGAGGCCCGAAGGCCGCGCACGCCCCAGCTGCACCCCCATGGGTGCGCGCTTGCGATCGAGGGGACCGATCGCACGCCGGCGATCGATCGGGGTGGGGCTGCCCAGCAGCCCCCGCGGTGAGTCCGGCGACTCGCCGCCGCCAGGAGGCCCCCGCCTTCACGGCGGGGTCGGGCACGGCACCAGCCCGTGCCCAGCGATCGATCCCTCGCGATCGATCGCACACCCTCGGCCCAGCCGAGGGTTCGCCCCCTTGCCCCGCCGAAACCCTAGCGGGCGATTGGCGTGGTCCGGTGGCTTCTCCACCACCACGCGATCGTCCGTCTAATCCGGGTTCGAACTTCGGATCTTGCGTTCTACGGTATTCTCAATAAATCGAATCAATTAAAATCATAAAGCGCGTTTAGATTTTACCTTCGATTCGTTGTTCGGAGAAACGAAATCAAACACCTTTGAATCTTCCCACGTATTCCTTGCACTCCGTTCGAACGTCGGGTGGGCGACGATCTATCGAACTCCTATGGATCTCCTTCAACTCTCTAGAACTATCAAATAATGATATTCTTGTCTTATGATTTATGAAGGCCATGTAGTGCTTTTATAGGCTACGTAGGGGATCAAAAGGAATTGGAATATTGGGCTTCTAATATTGAAGATTAAATTGAGCCTAGCCAAAATCCATTAATCCTTATCAATATTAATTTTATTTATTTTCCACTATATAAATAAAATTGCACTCCCAATATTTACCCATATTATATCGAATAATATTTCTCCGGTTAGTATTATTTATTCCGTGTATTTAAGATTTAAATATCCATGAATAAAATTTATTTATTGCTTAATAAATTTATTCATCTCTTATATCCGAGAATAGTACCACTCAACCTTATTTATTATGCGGGAACAAATCCACTCGCGAGGTTTACATAATAAATCCTTATGAGCTCATCTTGGGGATATTATCAACCCTTCCGGGATACACTGTCCCTTCAAGAATTCAGGGCATGTCATATATAAAATATAGTGACCCAACTCAACCGGTAATTAACCCAATAATTAAATCGGTTAATTCCTTTGGAAAATCAAAGTCACTTATATTAAATATACACACCCGCAATTGTTTCAGGGATTAAGAATAAAATACTCCGAGACTTAAATCAATTATCACAGAGCAATCCTAATTGATAAGTCTCAAGCGATCCGCTCAATACACCAAGTGTACAAGTGTGATGAAATAATTAAGACAAATTATTTTCTCTCTCACACAACGACTATACCGATGGATTGGTCCGTGTCCATCTAGGTCGTGAGCATCTGTTCGATTAAATACGAGTAACCGATAGTATGATCTTCTGTGTGCCCATGCACACCATACTAACTACAACGTATAAAATCCAGGACTATAATTTGCATATATTTAATTAACAATAATTAAAAGCAAATGAATGTTCATTATTAATAGGTAAATGTAAGTGTACATAGAGTTCAGAATACTCAAATCTAGACATTAAGTATACTACTCCATCAATCTCCCACTTATACTAAGGTCTAGTCTTATCTTCCAAACTTCTGACTCCCAAACCCTCCAAGTGCTTGAAATATACTTCCTTAGGAAGTATCTTGGTGAAAGGGTCCGCTAGGTTGTCCTCCGAAGCTATCTTGGTGACTACTGCATCGCCCCTCTTGACGATGTCTCGAATCAGGTGGTACTTGCGCTCTATGTGTTTCGTAGCACTATGGGACCGTGGTTCCTTACTGTTTGCCACTGCACCGCTATTGTCACAATAAATTGTCATAGCCTTGGGCAAACTCGGAATCACATCTAAGTCCTGGTGGAAATTAAGGAACCACACTGACTCTTTCGCTGCCTCTGAGGCTTCAACATATTCAGCTTCCATGGTAGAGTCTGAAATGCACTTTTGCTTAACACTCTTCCATGATACGGCTCCACCTCCCAAAGTGTACACATAGCCTGATGTCGACTTACGCCGGTCCTTATCAGCTTGGAAATCCGAATCTGTGTAACCCAAAGGAATCAGATTGTCTGCTCCGTATCTCAGAACATAATCCTTAGTATTTCGCAAATACTTGAAAATGCTCTTTACGGCAGTCCAATGAGCCTTTCCAGGGTTACTCTGATATCTCGCTACTATGCCAACTGCATAACAGATATCAGGCCTCGTGCATACATTGCATACATTAAGCTTCCCACAACCGAAGCGTAGGGAACCGCTTTCATTTCATCTTTCTCCTTCTGTGTCTGAGGACACATCTCCTTAGAAAGATAAGTTCCTTTACTGAAGGGCAGATCACCCTTCTTGGAATCTTGCATGTTAAAACGAGCTAGAATCGTGTCTATGTAAGATTGCTGGGAAAGACACAGTGTTCTATTCTGGCGATCCCTTATAACTTTGATCCCTAGAACATGTCCAACTTCTCCCAAATCTTTCATATCGAATTGTCTAGACAACCATCCCTTTATGTCTGATAACATCTTTACACTGTTGCCAATGAGAAGTATGTCGTCTACATAAAGCACGAGAAACACCACCTTCTTTCCATCACGTTTCCAATACACACACGATTCGTCCATGCTTTGAATGAATCCAAAAGATTGGACTACTTCATCAAACCGCAGGTTCCACGATCTCGAGGCTTGTTTCAATCCATAAATGGATCGATTAAGCTTGCACACTAGATGATCTCGCCCCTTAGCAATGAATCCTTCTGGTTGTTTCATATAAATCGTCTCGTCAAGACTTCCATTTAGGAAAGTTGTCTTGACATCCATTTGCCACACCTCATAATCCATATGAGCTGCTATGGATAAGAGAATCCGGATCGACTTTATCTTGGCTACCGGCGAGAAGGTCTCCTCATAATCGACTCCCTCTTTCTGAGTATATCCTTTCGCAACAAGCCGAGCTTTAAAGGTTTCAACCTATCCATCAGATCCTCTCTTTCTCTTGTAGACCCATTTACACCAATTGGCTTTACGCCGCTTGGTGGTTCTACAAGATCCCAGACTTTATTAGAATCCATAGATTCTATTTCGGATTTCATCGCTTTCTTCCAAGAAGGCGCATCTATATCTTGTACCGCCTCATCATAGGTCCAGGGATCGACTTCATGAACTCCGGGTGTCGAGTCCGAAGACTCACCCAGTCCAATCCATCTGTCCGGTTGTTTAACAACCCTCCCACTACGACGGCGTTCCGGTGTATCAACAGTGACAGTATTAGGTGCAGGTTCTAGTGGTGTATCTATACTCGGTTCGGCTGTATCCAGGTCTTCCTCGCTACCTCTCAACTCATCAAGCATTATGTCACTTTTGGGCTTGTGGTCCATGACATATTCTTCCTCTAAGAACCGAGCGTTAGTACTTATAACGATCTTCTGGTCCGTAGGACTATAGAACATGCCACCCTTAGTTCCTTTCGGGTATCCTACAAACAACCGTATTTCTGATCTAGGTTCTAACTTATCGGCGCCTTATCGCAACACATGTGCTGGACATCCCCAGATCCGAATGTGTTTCAAGTTAGGCTTACGCCCACTCCACAACTCCATGGGTGTAGTTGGTACCGTTTTTGTTGGAACCCTATTCAGAATGTACGCCGCTGTTTCCAAGGCATGCCCCCACAACATAACAGGTAAATCCGAGTAACTCATCATCGATCGCACCATCTCCATAAGAGTCCTATTCCTTCTTTCTGACACACCATTCTGCTGAGGAGTATATGGTGAGGTCAGTTGGGATTCAATCCCATTCTCTGCCAAGTATGCCTTGAATTCTCCAGACAGGTACTCGCCTCCGCGATCAGATCGCAGGCATTTTATGGATTTACCACGAAGGTTCTGTTGGAATTCGCTATCCCGGGTTATCAAAATTGCGGAACCGATAACCCGAACGAACCCTTCGCCGGAAATCACACGAACGCCGACTCATCCGCCGGAGTCCGGGCTTTGGAGATCACGCGCCCGAAGGCGCGCAATCCGCCCCCACCCGAACCCCCCGCGAGCCGGGTCACGCGATCGAAAGGGATCGCGCCTAGCGCGATCGGCCGGGGCTGCCCAGCAGCCCCCCGCGGCGGGTCCGGCGACCCGCCGCCGTCTGGAGGTCCCCACCGTCGAGGTGGGGTGGGGTGCGGCACCAGCCCGCGCCCCAGCGGTCGATCGGCGTGATCGACCGCACGCCCTCGGCCCAGCCGAGGGTCGATCCTCCATGCCCGTCGAACCCTAGGCGGGCGGTTCACGCGGTACGGTGGCTTCGCCACCACCGCGTGTTCGTCCGTCTACTCCGGGTCCGAACTTCGGATCTTGCGTTCTACGGTATTCTCAATAATTGAATCAAAACAAATCATAAAGCGTGTTTAGATTTTACCTTCGATTCGTTGTTCGGAGAAACGAAATCAAGATGACCCTTGAATCTTCCCACGTATTCCTTGCACTTCGTTCGAACGTCGGGTGGGCGACGATCTATCGAGTTCCTATGGATCTCCTTCAACTCTCTAGAATATCAAGTATGATAATCTTGTCTTATGATTTATGAAGGTCATGTAGTGCTTTTATAGGCTACGTAGGGGATCTAAAGGAGGTGGAATATTGGGCTTCCAATATTGAAGATTAAATTGAGCCCACTGCCTAAGTCCATTAATCCTTATCAATATTAATTAATTTATTTTCCACTATATAAATTAATTGCACTCCCAATATTATACCATATTATATCCAAATAATATTTCTCCGGTAGTATTATTTATTCCGTGTATTTAAGATATAAATATCCATGAATAAAATTTATTTATTGCTTAATAAATTTATTCATCTCTTTTATCCGAGACTAGTACCACTCAACCTTATTTATTATGCGGAATAAATCCACTCGCGAGGTTTACATAATAAATCCTTATGAGCTCATCTCGGGGATATTATCAACCCTTCCGGGATACACTGTCCCGTCAATAATTCACGGCATGCCATATATAAAATATAGTGACCCAACTCAACCGGTAATTGACCCAATAATTAAATCGATCAATTCCTTTGGAAAATCAAAGTCACATATATTAAATATACACACCCGCAATTGTATCGGGGATTAAGAATAAAATACACTGAGTCTCAAATCAATTATCGCCGAGCAAACCTAATTGATGAGTCTCAATCGATCCGCTCAATACACCAAGTGCACAAGTGTGATAAAATAATTAAGATAAATTATTTTCTCTCTCACACAACGACTATACCGATGGATTGGTCCGTGTCCATCTAGGTCGTGAGCAACTGTTCGATTAAATACGAGTAACCGATAGTATGATCTTCTGTGCGCCCATGCTTGCACCATACTAACTAAAACGTATAAAATCCAGGACTATAATTTGCATATATTTAATTAACAATAATTAAAAGCAAATGAATGTTCGTTATTAATAGGTAAATGAAAGTGCATACAGAGTTCAGAATACTCAAATCTAGACATTAAGTATACTACTCCATCAATCTCCCACTTATACTAAGGTCTAGTCTTATCCTCCAAACTTCTGACTCCCAAACCCTCCAAGTGCTTGTAATATACTTCGCTAGGAAGTATCTTGGTGAAAGGGTCCGCTAGGTTGTCCTCTGAAGCTATCTTGGTGACTATCGCATCGCCCCTCTTGACGATGTCTCGAATCAGGTGGTACTTGCGCTCTATGTGTTTCGTAGCACTATGGGACCGTGGTTCCTTACTGTTTGCCACTGCACCGCTATTGTCACAATAAATTGTCATAGCTTTGGGCAAACTCGGAATCACATCTAAGTCCTGGAGGAAATTAAGGAACCATACTGACTCTTTCGCTGCCTCTGAGGCTGCAAAATATTCAGCTTCCATGGTAGAGTCTGAAATGCACTTTTGCTTAACACTCCTCCATGATACGGCTCCACCTCCCAAAGTGTACACATAGCCTGATGTCGACTTTCGCCGGTCCTTATCAGCTTGGAAATCCGAATCCGTATAACCCAAGGGAATCAGGTTGTCTGCCCCGTAACTCAGAACATAATCCCTAGTATTTCGCAAATACTTGAAAATGCTCTTTACGGCAGTCCAATGAGCCCTTCCAGGGTTACTCTGATATCTCGCTACTACGCCAACTGCATAGCAGATATCAGGCCTCGTACATAACATTGCATACATCAAGCTTCCCACGGCTGAAGCGTAGGGAACTGCTTTCATTTCATCTTTCTCCTTTTGTGTCTGAGGACACATCTCCTTAGAAAGATAAGTTCCTTTGCTGAAGGGTAGATCACCCTTCTTGGAATCTTGCATGTTAAAACGAGCCAGAATCGTGTCTATGTAAGATTGCTGGGATAGGTACAATGTTCTATTCCGGCGATCCCTTATAACCTTGATCCCTAGAACATGCCCGACTTCTCCCAAATCTTTCATATCGAATTGTCTAGACAACCATCCCCTTATGTCTGATAACATTTTCACACTGTTGCCAATGAGAAGAATGTCGTCTACATAAAGCACGAGAAACACCACCTTCTTCCCATCACGTTTCCAATACACACACGATTCGTCCATGCTTTGACTGAATCCAAAAGATTGGACTACTTCGTCTAACCGCAGGTTCCACGATCTCGAGGCTTGTTTCAATCCATAAATGGATCGATTTAGCTTGCACACTAGATGATCTCGCCCCTTAGCAATGAATCCTTCTGGTTGTTTCATATAAATCGTCTCGTCAAGACTTCCATTTAGGAAAGCTGTCTTGACATCCATTTGCCACACCTCATAATCCATATGAGCTGCTATGGATAAGAGAATCCGGATCGACTTTATCTTGGCTACCGGCGAGAAGGTCTCCTCATAATCGATTCCCTCTTTCTGAGTATATCCTTTCGCAACAAGCCGAGCTTTAAAGGTTTCAACCTTTCCGTCAGATCCTCTCTTTCTCTTGTAGACCCATTTACACCCAATTGGCTTTACGCCGCTTGGTGGTTCTACAAGATCCCAGACTTTATTAGAATCCATAGATTCAATTTCGGATCTCATCGCTTTCTTCCAAGAAGGCGCATCTATATCTTGTACCGCCTCATCATAGGTCCAGGGATCGATTTCATGAACTCCAGGTCCAGAGTCCGAAGACTCACCCAGTCCAATCCATCGGTCTGGTTGCCTAACAACCCTCCCACTACGACGGCGTTCCGGTGTATTAACAGTGACAGTAGGTGCAGGTTCTAGTGGTGTATCACTACTCGGTTCGGCTGTATCTAGGTCTTCCTTGTTTCCTCTCAACTCATCAAGTATAATGTCACTCATGGGTTTGTGGTCCATGACATAGTCTTCCTCTAAGAACCGAGCGTTAGTACTTATAACGATCTTCTGGTCCGTAGGACTATAGAACATGCCACCTTTAGTTCCTTTCGGGTATCCTACAAACAACCGTAATTCTGATCTAGTTTCTAACTTATCGGCCCCTTGTCGCAACACATGTGCTGGACATCCCCAGATCCGAAGGTGTCTGAGGCTAGGCTTGCGCCCGCTCCACCTTTCCATGGGTGTGGTGGGTACCGTTTTTGTTGGAACCATGTTGAGAATGTACGCCGCTGTTTCCAAGGCATGTCCCCAGAACATAGTAGGTAAGTCCGAGTAACTCATCATTGAACGTACCATTTCCATAAGAGTCCTATTCCTTCTTTCCGACACACCATTCTGCTGGGGAGTATATGGTGATGTCATTTGGGAATCAATCCCATTCTCTGCCAAGTATGCCTTGAATTCTCCAGACAGGTACTCGCCTCCGCGATCAGATCGCAGGCATTTAATGGATTTACCTTGAAGGTTCTCCACAAGAGCCTTGAATTCCTTGAACTTGTCAAAAGACTCGCTCTTGCGGCGCATCAAGTATACAAATTCATACCTTGAGTAATCATCAGTGAAAGTGATGAAGTACTCGTACACTCCCCTTGCCTGAGTAGACATAGGTCCGCATACATCAGAGTGAATCAAATCCAATACTTGTCCAGCTCTATGTCCTTTACCAGAAAAAGAACGCTTGGTCATTTTACCCTCCAAACAGGATTCGCAGGTTGGAAGGTCCTCTCCTTCTATGCCGCTAATGAGACCATCAGCTTTCAACCTTTGAATTCTATTCGAATTAATATGACCTAGCCTTAGATGCCACAAGTATAATTGATTCATTTTAGAAGGTTCCTTTCTCTTATTGGTGTTCGTAGATGTGTTATTACTCTCGGTTAGTTGCATCGTGTTAGACTCAGGATTTAGAACATACAAATCGTCCACCAATGTACCAGAACAGATAATCTTACTATTTCTTCTTATGACCACAGAGTGATCAAAAGAAACAGAATATCCATTCATAATAAGTTTAGAAACCGAAATCAAATTCTTTCTAAAGTTGGGTACATAAAGACAATTTTGTAAAACTAAAACCCTATCACTACTGAAGCGTAAGTGAACGTCTCCCACTGCAACAGCCGCCACCCTTGCAGCATTGCCCATGTAGACCACGATCTCTCCCTCTCTAAGTCTCCGGGTTTCCTGGAACCCCTGCAATGAATTGCAGACATGATCAGTGGCCCCCGTATCTACACACCAGGTGCTGGTAGATAACACCACTGATAATGTTTCAGTGACTAAGGAAAATTTCGTACCTTTGATGAGAGGACAATCAGACCTCCAGTGCCCAAACTGCTTGCATCGATAGCACTTGCCTCGCGGCTTGCTCTTCCCAATCCGTGGTTTATAACCACTGGGTTTCTTTGCACGTTTTTCCTCTAGCCTTGCCACAAAAGCTTGTGATTTCCTTAACCTACGCACAAACTCCGCTCTCGCCGAATCCTTTTCAAGGGACTCATTGAGAGAGAAATCTGTGAGTATGTCAATCACCTCTTGTCCAGCTTCCACGCTATGTCTCAACATCATCCTGAGGTCATTTCGAATGTCCTCATCAGTTGGGACAACAGTGGATTCGGAAAGCTCAACAGTCTGAACAATGTCCAGATTTCGTTTCCAATCAGTACTATATGGAACCAGTGAGTTTTCATCTTTAAGTATATCACAAAGTGGGGTCACAGTCATTCTTAACCTATAAGCACATAAAACAAACAAACAATTTAATATCCGATATTATCTCCCTTAAATAATATCATTAAATCACTAATCACATCTAAAATCCCATCAGGTAAGGCAAGCCACGTTCGTGTGGACGTTTACCCACCCAAATGATTTAGCAATTAGATTTTACTTCGGTCATACATCACTTATAGCGTAACCTCGTTGGGAGGAATACTATAACGCGTATCTAAGTGTAAACCATTAATCAGTACTAAGGTGAATCGTTTAGAACTGTTATGTCACCGCAAGCCACGTTCGTGTGGACGTTTACGACAACTCGCAGCTCTTCACAATTCCCTATAACTGTCTACATCAATTATTCTAAAATCCCATTCAGTACAGCAAGCCACGTTCGTGTGGACGTTTACTATACCAAAAAGATTTATATAATTGAAATCCAATTACTAGATCCATTTAATCTCGTAAATCAAGACGTGGAGAATCATAAGTGAAACTCGAAGTTTCTAACCAGTGATTCACCATGCGAGCAACCCTATCTCTCATAAATGAGGGAGCCGAGCAGACAATCGATCCATCTATCAAAGAATGGTACGAAGGTCTCTAATTTGTGTCCTCTACATGACCAAGTGGCTCTGGCTCCATTCCACTCCCCGGGGTGAGAATGAGTCGACTTGAAATCAGTTTTGGAAAGACAAATTAGGCATTGTTTGATAAACTTAATTAATGTTTCTTGTAAGAGGAATTACAAGAATTCTCCTCCAATGACTTATCTATATAAACTCCAAGAGTTTATAAAAGTCACCAAGAGAGCAGTAATGGAGACCATGGGTATGTTTCCATACCCTCTCCCACTTAGCTTTTTACAATAAAGGGATACGCTATCTAGTGCATAAAATAAACACATATAGCATGCATACATGTAATAAAGCACATAATATTATCACATAGTCAAAATAATTACTAGAATATTATTTTCCGACTATTATGGCTATACTCCATCCCCGTACGCATCTTCTAGTCTTTAGTCTTCGTTTCTTGAATGCTCCATGTGACGAGAATATTAATCTCCAATATTTAAATCTATTTATTTTCAATTAATCCAAAAGTTACTTAATTCGAAAATTAAGTCAATTGAATATATCAAAAATAAAATTAAATATTATTAATATTTTTATTTATTTTATTTTCTTTTTCCACTTCATTAAATCTCTAGAATAATCTATCCAAGATATTCTTGGAATATTCTAGATGATATCCATAATGAAATAAAGAAATAAAATAATTAGGACTCTTCTACTTTCCATATTAATTAGTTTCCTAATCCATGAATATTTCCATAAAAATAGAAACAATCAATTAGGAATCCCAATTAATTCCAAATTGATTCTTTTCCTAATCCATGAGAGTTCCCAAAAAATAGGAATACTCAATTAGGAAAACCCGAATCAATTAGGAAAGCGAATCACCGGGAGAGCACGAAGATCACAAGGACCCCCGCGCCCCCATCGGACCGCCATCGCCGGCCGAGGACCGCCGCCGCCGCCACCCAGCCGGCGCACCACCACCGCCGGTGGTATCGTCGCCGGGAGGCGCGAATTCGGCGCCTCTCCGATCGATGGTTCGATCCTTCATGGATCGACCATGTAGGTCGATCCGAGCCCTAGCCCTCACCATTATCTCCTTTGTCACGCGTCTTTTCCGGCGGTCGTTTCGGCATCGATCCAACGCAAAATAAATTACAAAATAAATTTTACACTATCCGGTATCGATTCTATACATGAAATCGACCCTATACAATTTCCGGAAAAACGTAGAACGTAATAATAAATCCTAAATTCGGTCAACCCCCGAATTTTTACTATTACAAGCATTCACCACCAAAAACGAATCTCGACATGTCCGAGAGTTTAATCAATCCAACATACATGACAAAATAAATTAACAAAAATTAATTAAGCCATAATAGTCGGAACCCTGCAAGGTAGAACAATTTTATCGAAAATACCGCGAACGTAAACCACGCTCTGATACCAATTGTTGGAATTCGCTATCCCGAGTTATCAAAATTGCGGAACCGATAACCCGAACGAACCCTTCGCCGGAAATCACACGAACGCCGACTCATCCGCCGGAGTCCGGGCTTTGGATATCACGCGCCCGAAGGCGCGCAATCCGCCCCCACCCGAAACCCCCGCGAGCCGGGTCACGCGATCGAAAGGGATCGCGCCTAGCGCGATCGGCCGGGGCTGCCCAGCAGCCCCCCGCGGCGGGTCCGACGACCCGCCGCCGTCTGGAGGTCCCCACCGTCGAGGTGGGGTGGGGTGCGGCACCAGCCCGCGCCCCAGCGGTCGATCGGCGTGATCGACCGCACGCCCTCTGCCCAGCCGAGGGTCGATCCTCCATGCCCGTCGAACCCTAGGCGGGCGGTTCACGCGGTACGGTGGCTTCGCCACCACCGCGTGTTCGTCCGTCTACTCCGGGTCCGAACTTCGGATCTTGCGTTCTACGGTATTCTCAATAATTGAATCAAAACAAATCATAAAGCGTGTTTAGATTTTACCTTCGATTCGTTGTTCGGAGAAACGAAATCAAGATGACCCTTGAATCTTCCCACGTATTCCTTGCACTTCGTTCGAACGTCGGGTGGGCGACGATCTATCGAACTCCTATGGATCTCCTTCAACTCTCTAGAATATCAAGTATGATAATCTTGTCTTATGATTTATGAAGGCCATGTAGTGCTTTTATAGGCTACGTAGGGGATCTAAAGGAGGTGGAATATTGGGCTTCCAATATTGAAGATTAAATTGAGCCCACTGCCCAAGTCCATTAATCCTTATCAATATTAATTAATTTATTTTCCACTATATAAATTAATTGCACTCCCAATATTAAACCATATTATATCCAAATAATATTTCTCCGGTAGTATTATTTATTCCGTGTATTTAAGATATAAATATCCATGAATAAAATTTATTTATTGCTTAATAAATTTATTCATCTCTTTTATCCGAGACTAGTACCACTCAACCTTATTTATTATGCGGAATAAATCCACTCGCGAGGTTTACATAATAAATCCTTATGAGCTCATCTCGGGGATATCATCAACCCTTCCGGGATACACTGTCCCGTCAATAATTCACGGCATGC
Organism: Euphrasia confusa; assembly: GCA_954870475.1. Classification (NCBI taxonomy): domain Eukaryota; kingdom Viridiplantae; phylum Streptophyta; class Magnoliopsida; order Lamiales; family Orobanchaceae; genus Euphrasia; species Euphrasia confusa. Next base: position 16,073,351 of record OX940955.1, read on the forward strand.
CATATATAAAATATAGTGACCCAACTCAACCGGTAATTGACCCAATAATTAAATCGATCAATTCCTTTGGAAAATCAAAGTCACATATATTAAATATACACACCCGCAATTGTATCGGGGATTAAGAATAAAATACACTGAGTCTCAAATCAATTATCGCCGTGCAAACCTAATTGATGAGTCTCAATCGATCCGCTCAATACACCAAGTGCACAAGTGTGATAAAATAATTAAGATAAATTATTTTCTCTCTCACACAACGACTATACCGATGGATTGGTCCGTGTCCATCTAGGTCGTGAGCAACTGTTCGATTAAATACGAGTAACCGATAGTATGATCTTCTGTGCGCCCATGCTTGCACCATACTAACTAAAACGTATAAAATCCAGGACTATAATTTGCATATATTTAATTAACAATAATTAAAAGCAAATGAATGTTCGTTATTAATAGGTAAATGAAAGTGCATACAGAGTTCAGAATACTCAAATCTAGACATTAAGTATACTACTCCATCAGGTTCTCCACAAGAGCCTTGAATTTCTTGAACTTGTCAAAAGAATCACTCTTTTGGCGCATCAGGTATACATATCCATATCTTGAGTAATCATCAGTAAAGGTGATGAAATACTCGTACCCTCCCCTTGCCTGAGTAGACATAGGTCCGCATACATCAGAGTGAATCAAATCCAATACTTGTTCAGCTCTACGTCCTTTACCAGAAAAAGAACGCTTGGTCATTTTACCCTCCAAACAGGATTCGCAGGTTGGAAGGTCCTCTCCTTCAACACCACTGATGAGACCATCAGCTTTCAACCTTTGAATCCTATTCGAATTAATATGACCTAGCCTTAGATGCCACAAGTATAATTGATTCATTTTAGAAGGTTACTTTCTCTTATTGGTGCTCGTAGATGTGTTATTACTCTCGGTTAGTTGCATCGTGTTAGACTCAGGATTTAGAACATACAAATCGTCTATCAATGTACCAGAACAGACAATCTCACTATTTCTTCTTATGACCACAGAGTGATCAAAAGAAACAGAATATCCATTCAGAATTAACTTAGAAACTGAAATTAAATTCTTTCTAAAATTCGGTACATAAAGACAATTTTGTAAAACTAAAACCCTATCACTACTAAAGCGTAAGTGAACGTCTCCCACTGCAACAGCCGCCACCTTCGCGGCATTGCCCATGTAGACCACGATCTCTCCCTCTCTAAGTCTCCGGGTTTCCTGGAACCCCTGCAATGAATTGTAGACATGGTCAGTGGCGCCCGTATCTACACACCAGGTGCTGGTAGATATCACCGCTGACAATGTTTCAGTGACTAAGGAAAATTTCGTACCTTTGATGAGAGGACAATCAAACCTCCAGTGCCCAAACTGCTTGCATCGAAAGCATCTGCCCAAAGGCTTGCCTCTCCCAATCTGTGGTTTTAAACCACTGGGCTTGTTTGCACGCTTTTCCTTTAGCCTTGCCACAAAAGCTTGTGATGCCCTTAACTTACGCACAAACTCCGCTTTCGCCGAATCCTTTTTAAGGGACTCATTGAGAGAGGATAACATGAGTATGTTAATCACCTCTTGTCCGGCTTCCACGCTATGTCTCAACATCATCCTGAGGTCATTTTTAATGTCCTCATCATTTGAGACAACAGTGGATTCGGAAAGCTCAACAGTCTGAACAATGTCCATATTTCGTTCCCAATCATTACTATATGGAACCGGTGAGTTTTCATCCTTAAGTATATCACAAAATGGGGTCACAGTCATTCTTAACCTATAAGCACATAAAACAAACAAACAATTTAATACCGATATTATCTCCCTCAAATAATATCATTAAATCACTAATCACATCTAAAATCCCATCAGGTAAGGCAAGCCACGTGGTGTGGACGTTTACCCACCCAAATGATTTAGCAATTAGATTTTCTTTGGTCATACATCACTTATAGCGTAACCTCGTGGGGAGGAATACTATAATGCGTATCTAAGTGTAAACCATTACTCAGCACCAAAGTAATTTGTTTGGAATTGCTACATCACCGCAAGCCACGTGGTGTGGACGTTTACGATAACTTCACAACTCTTCGCAATTACTTACAACTTTCTACATCAATTAATCCAAAATCCGTCAGCATAGCAAGCCACGTGGTGTGGACGTTTATTACACCAAGAGACTTTTATAATTGACTCCCAATTACTTGATCCATTCAATCTTGTAAATCAAGACGTGGAGAATCATAAGTGAAACTCGAAGTTTCTAACCAGTGATTCACCATGCGAACAACCCTATCTCTCATAAATGAGGGAGTCGAGCAGACAATCGATCCATCTATCAAAGAATGGTACGAAGGTCTCTAATTTGTGTCCTCTACATGACCAAGTGGCTCTGGCTCCATTCCACTCCCCGGGGTGAGAATGAGTCGACTTGAAATCAGCTTTGGAAAGACAAATTAGGCATTGTTTGATGAATTTAATCAATGTTTCTCGTAAGAGAAATTACAAGAACTCTCCTCCAATGACTTATCTATATAAACTTCAAAAGTTTATAAAAGTCACCAAGAGAGCAGCAATGGAGACCATGGGTAAGTTTCCATACCCTCTCCCACTTAGCTTTTTACAATAAAGGGATACGCTATCTAGTGCATAAAATAAACACATATAGCATGCATACATGTAATAAAGCACATAGTATTATCACATAATCAAATAATACTAGAATATTATTTTCCGACTATTATGGCTTTATCACATCTCCGTACGCATCTTCTAGTCTTCAGTCTTCGTTTCTTGAATGCTCCATGTGACGAGAATATTAATCTCCAATATTTAAATCTATTTATTTTAAATTAATCCAAAAGTTACTTAATTCGAAAATTAAGTCAATTGAATATATCAAAAATAAAATTAAATATTATTAATACTTTTATTTATTTTTATTTTCCTTTTCCACTCCATTAAATCTCTAGAATAATCTATCCAAGATACTCTTGGAATATTCTAGATGGTATCTATAATGGAATAAGGAAATAAAATAATTTAGGACTCTTATACTTTCCAAATTTATTTTATTCATAATCCATGAATATTCCCATGAGTAGGAATAATCAAATAGGAAAATAAATTTAATACTAAATTAATTCTTTTCCTATTCCATGAATATTCCATAAAAGAAATAATCAAAATAGGAAAACCGAATAAAAATAGGAAAGTAAATTTCCGGACCGGGATAGCATGGGGTGGGAGTCCCCACGCCACCCTCGACCCACGCCTAGGAGGTGGCCGGCCACCATCGCCGGCGGCTCCTCCATGTGAGGGTCGATCGATCCTCATGGATCGACCATGGGGATGGTCGATCCGAGCCCTAGCCCCCTCTCGTCATCTCGTCTTCTCCGGCGGTCTTCGATTCATCGATCCAATCGCAAAATAAATTACAATAATCTAAATTACAATTCCGGTATCGATTCTATACATGAAATCGACCCTATACATTTTCCGGAAAAACGATGAACATAATAATAAATCCTAAATTCGGTCAACCCCCGAATTTTTACTATTACAAGCATTCACCACCAAAAAACGAATCGCGACATGTCCGAGAGTTTAATAAAACCAACAATCATGACAAAAGAAATTAAACGAATAATCATCAAGCCATAATAGTCGGAACCCTGCAAGGTAGAACAATTTTATCGAAAATACCACGAACGTAAACCACGCTCTGATACCAATTGTTGGAATTCGATATCCCGGGTTATTTAAATTTGCGGAAACCAATAACCCGATCAAACCCTTCGCCGGAGATCACACGAACACGACACACATGTCGGGATACGGCCGAAGCGCACAGCGAGGCCCGAAGGCCGCGCACGCCCCAGCTGCACCCCCATGGGTGCGCGCTTGCGATGGAGGGGACCGATCGCACGCCGGCGATCGATCGGGGTGGGGCTGCCCAGCAGCCCCCGCGGCGAGTCCGGCGACTCGCCGCCGCCAGGAGGCCCCCGCCTTCACGGCGGGGTCGGGCACGGCACCAGCCCGTGCCCAGCGATCGATCACTCACGATCGATCGCACACCCTCGGCCCAGCCGAGGGTTCGCCCCTTGTCCCGCCGAAACCCTAGCGGGCGATTGGCGTGGTCCGGTGGCTTCGCCACCACCACGCGATCGTCCGTCTAATCCGGGTTCGAACTTCGGATCTTGCGTTCTACGGTATTCTCAATAAATCGAATCAATTAAAATCATAAAGCGCGTTTAGATTTTACCTTCGATTCGTTGTTCGGAGAAACAAAATCAAACACCTTTGAATCTTCCCACGTATTCCTTGCACTCCGTTCGAACGTCGGGTGGGCGACGATCTATCGAACTCCTATGGATCTCCTTCAACTCTCTAGAACTATCAAATAATGATATTCTTGTCTTATGATTTATGAAGGCCATGTAGTGCTTTTATAGGCTACGTAGGGGATCAAAAGGAGGTGGAATATTGGGCTTCTAATATTGAAGATTAAATTGAGCCTAGCCCAAATCCATTAATCCTTATCAATATTAATTTTATTTATTTTCCACTATATAAATAAAATTGCACTCCCAATATTTACCCATATTATATCGAATAATATTTCTCCGGTTAGTATTATTTATTCCGTGTATTTAAGATTTAAATATCCATGAATAAAATTTATTTATTGCTTAATAAATTTATTCATCTCTTATATCCGAGAATAGTACCACTCAACCTTATTTATTATGCGGGAACAAATCCACTCGCGAGGTTTACATAATAAATCTTTATGAGCTCATCTCGGGGATATTATCAACCCTTCCGGGATACACTGTCCCTTCAAGAATTCACGGCATGTCATATATAAAATATAATGACCCAACTCAACCGGTAATTAACCCAATAATTAAATCGGTTAATTCCTTTGGAAAATCAAAGTCACTTATATTAAATATACACACCCGCAATTGTTTCAGGGATTAAGAATAAAATACTCCGAGACTTAAATCAATTATCATAGAGCAATCCTAATTGATAAGTCTCAAGCGATCCGCTCAATACACCAAGTGTACAAGTGTGATGAAATAATTAAGACAAATTATTTTCTCTCTCACACAACGACTATACCGATGGATTGGTCCGTGTCCATCTAGGTCGTGAGCATCTGTTCGATTAAATACGAGTAACCGATAGTATGATCTTCTGTGTGCCCATGCACACCATACTAACTACAACGTATAAAATCCAGGACTATAATTTGCATATATTTAATTAACAATAATTAAAAGCAAATGAATGTTCATTATTAATAGGTAAATGAAAGTGTACATAGAGTTCAGAATACTCAAATCTAGACATTAAGTATACTACTCCATCAACTCGAACTGTTGCCACACAAAACCCGGAGACTGACCCCCAAAACGGCGACTCTCAACTCACATCAAATTCGGCTACTCGAACTTTGGAAATCAAACCGATAGCACTCAACTTCGTCTTTCCAACCCTCGGTTTGATTTTCGTTTTTAATATTTTTATTTATTTTTTTTATTTTATTATTTTTGAAAATCATTATTTTAATAATATTTTCAAATTAATAGATTTTTGTTCGTCTAATGGGCTCAAATTTTCTTCTTGAGATGGGCTTTTTACAGGTCTTGAGCTGTGTATTTTTAATCCGGACGGGCGGCCCAAAATTTTCCTATATATAGGCCCTGGGGTGAAACCTACTTTGTTACGCTTACATCGAACTCTAGAATTTTCGAACTCTCGACTCTCAGCTGTCAACTGCAAGTTCGTATTCTCTTAGGTTCTAGGTTTCTTACTTCCGTTGCATCCGGCAACTCTAGCTTTGCGCATCCGGCGCCTTGTCCAAGTTTTCGTGGTTGATTTTTTTTACTCTCGCAGCTGCCAGTTTTTCCTTCCTTAGCTGATAATGTCGACGTCAAACCTGGATGATATGTTGGCTGATATGACAGTGTATCTCAACGAACAATTTCAGAATGCCCCATCTCCCAAATCCAAGAAAGCTGCCTTTGATGAGCTTCAAGCTCACTTGGATAAAGTTGATCGACGCAAGGCTGCGTCTGCTGAACCTTCGGTTGATGTTATCACAACTTCAGCCAAACCGGCTCATTCCACCGCCCGTCAGCCGGGCAAGGATGGAAAAACTAAGGAGTCGTCTGTCCGAATTTACACAGGAGTCGTCAGTCGTGCTGAATACAACAGGTTGCTCGCAGCTGGCGAGATTACTAAGGAAGGAAAGAAAATAGTGAAAATTCCTTCGACTGCGACTGTGACTGCAGACACTGATCCTAAGTCCTTGAAACCATCTGGTTCAGGCAAGAAACCGGCGACTCCAGCTGGGAGTGCCGAAGGCAAGAAACCATCCGCCAGTGGAGGTGGTGTGAAAACATCAACTCCGAAAAACTCTGGTGGACAGACTACGAAATCACGAACTCACAGTTCGCAGAAACCACCACTCTCTTCGGGATCAACTGGATCCCAAAAGTCGACTGCCGGCTTCAGATATATCTCGGAATTTAAAGAGTGTCCGAAAGCTCACTCTCTCGAATTCTTCACCCCGACTGCTGAACGTCGTCACAAACTTATTGAAACGCTGCCGATCCATACTGATCGAACTATCCTCAAGGAGGACTATGAAAGGCATGGCATCACGGACTTCCTGACCAAGATGCACATGCTGAAATCTGTGAACTTGACTTACCGTTACTCCATTCCTATTCTTTACAAATTCTACGCTAGCTTGTCTCTAGAATTTGCGGATCCGAAAAGTCGGTTGTTTGGTTGTTTTTTTTTTCCGAAATAAGTTTTACAAGTTTCGCCCCTTCTCCATCAACAAATTTTTAGAGAGGTTGGAAGTTGAGTCCAACTGGACTTCACCATCAGCTGAGGAACGGGCTGAAGACTTGAAAATCGGCACTTTCATCACTCAGAAAAAGGTTAAGTCTGAACTGCCGCCGTCGGCCAAGCTGTCAGCTTTCTATGGAATTTTGCATCGGCTAGGGATGTCAAACTGGATTGCGTATAAAGACGCAAATGTGATGGATGTGGACTTGATGCATCTGATCTTTCGCCTTGGCTGCGGCGAACAAGTCAACCTTGGAAGAATTATCTTTAATGACTTGTGCAAAATTGCCAGGACAACCGATGAAACCATTATTCGGCAAGCTGAGTTGCCAGAGGAGAAGAGGATTCATCTAACTCATCCTTGCCTGATCTATGGCATGCTCCATGCCCAAGGCTTCGTTCCTGAAACGCCAGCTGAGAAAAAGATGAAGAAAAATGGAGCTGTCAAGATCACCAGCAAGTACATGAATCCGGCTAAACGAGTTATCGATCTTCCCTGGTTTGAGACTGTCGATCGGAATGCGCTTCCGGAAATTTTAACTCCACCTCCATCTCCACCAACTAGGAAGCGAAAATCGGCACCTAAGAAAGCTAAGTCTCCCCCGACCAAGAGACAGAAAAATAATTCCACAGCTGCAGCTGATGAGGCGGAACCTCAATCTGAACAAGAACCCAGAATCGTTCCTCGCGGTTTTGGTCCTAACTCCAAAGTTCCGTCTTATCGAAATCCTTATCATCCTATCCACAGTCATCGTGTTGTGTTTCCATCAGCTTGTGTCCAAGAGTTCAACGTTGACACTCTAACTCTGGAAAAGCGCTAATCTGAACATGCTCTGGCGTACAACAGGATGATCGACACACAGAAGAAACAGAAGTTATCTTTCGAAAAACTTCAACGTGAGATCCAACAAGGGGGAGGACTTGGTGATGTTGGAGCCCCCGGTGAAAGTTTGAAAGATACCTTTATCTTAAAGATGGTTAGGGACGCTATCCAGGAAGCTCATGTGCAGCTGGCCAAAGGAAACAACATAGCTGTTGAACATGTGTCTGATGACGGTGAGAAGACGGACGATGATATCTTTGAAGGTGTTATGAATATTCGGGATAAGAGAAAGGCTAAGGTTGGTGATACTTCGAGAGCAATGCCGTCTGATGGACTTAAAGATCAAGACGATGTTGAGATTCTGGATGTTGAAGACGAGACCAGAAAAGATATCGGTGAGTTCGAAATTTTTGGGCTCGGTGATGAGTCTGACGATGGGGATGAGAGAGAAGACTCAAGTTCGGACGATGGTTTCGACTACGGCGATGATGAAGAAGATGTGATCGAGAGCCCAGAACGTGATCCAACTCCTGCCGGCTCGCCTAAAGAATGAAGTTCAAGATCTTAAGTTCAAATTCCAAGTTCAAGTTTTTATTTCCTGTTTTTCATAACTCTTGAACTCATGTTTCGTATTCTGTTTTGTGCATGCATCAAACTCTGAATTCGTCCATGCATTGGTTTTTCATATTTCTCTATCTCTGGATAATTTTTTTGGTTTGAATTCTTATCTAAGTTTTGATGATTGGTTTGAAATTTGTCTAAGTATTTTTATGGTTTTTCATTGATTGTATGATTGATGTTTTTCCATCTTTTTACTTAGTTATTTTTGTTGATGTATTGGATTGAGGGGGAGATACTTCTATCTCGTTTTACTTAACTTGTTTTTATGAGTTGTGCCAAAAAGGGGGAGATTGTAAATGTTGATTTTGGTGACAACGTTTTTGTGTTGTTTGTTTGTGTTTTGAGTTTCAGGTCTACAGGTTGAAAATTCGAAGTCAGGAATTCAATGCATGGAAAAGGAGACTAGAGTCTCCGTTTTTTGGAACTATGGAATGTGCTTGGATTCGGCGACTGGATTCGCCGAAAATGGAGTGGAGTGGAAACGGCGACTGGCGTCGCCGTTTTTGGTGCGTGCTAAGGAAAAGGAGACAGCAGTCTCCGTTTTTGAATTACAAGGCAAACGGCGACTGGCGTCGCCGTTTTTGGCGATGCATGGAACGGCGACCAGAGTCGCCGTTTGTGTGACAAGTGAAGCTGTGACATGGAACCGACGACTGGAGTCGCCGGTTTTGACTCTCGCACGGATTCGGCGACGCTTGTCCTCAAGACATGGTTCCAGCGACTATGACATTCTTCAACGATGATATTCACCTAAGTACTTTCAACGTGATTCCTTTCACCAAGTACACAAATCAAGAAATGAAGAATGGTTCCCGTGTTTACTACTTCAATGATATCGACGACCATGAAGACGATGAAATTCCGAGACTTCAACACTTAGAGATTTTCACGAGTAATTGAAGATGAAGAATTGAGATCGATGAAGTCAAGATTGAATTGAAGTTCTGATTTTGAAATTGAAGATTCAAGATTCGAAGATTCAAGATTCCAAGATTCAAGAATCCAAGTTCTACAATAGTGATGTCATCCATGGAGAAGTGACATCAGCCAAGCATGTGACCAATCAGAACGTGCCACGTCATCACCTCACATGTGCGGGTTGCCTATATAAACCCATGGATTTCGATTTCACCTTTGACGATTTTGAGAGAACGAAATCTGATTTTTAGAATCGTAACCAACAGCTTCGAGCTTCGAGTTTGTGTAGTTTGCTTTTGCGCTGTGCGCCAGTAGTAGAGTTAGGAGATTTAGCTCTAGGTGCACATGTGCTAGATTACAAAGTAGTGGGAGTTGTTGCGACACTCGGGAAACTTCTTGTAGTCGTTTTGCCTACCATACTCAGTGTAATAGTTTAGTTTCGTTTTTCAATGAAATGAAACATATTACATAACTTTGTCTTCAGTCTTTCATACTACGAACTTTTGTGAGTGTTACTTCGACTGAAGCTGCTGTCTGTGAGTTTAAGTCCAACTTCGCGAAAAGTTGATATCATACGTCGAAGACGTAATTTCAATTATGCTCCTCCACAAAATTATAAACATAATATTGGCTCGTACGCCTAATAAACTTAATTCCCATCATGGCTCCGCAATTAGTTCTTGTCTCTCCTCTTAGATTTTTCGTCAAATCATCTCTCTTATATGTATTTCGCAAACCTTCCTCGCAACAAACAAATGTTCTTGAAGTGATTACACCTTGTTTATAAGTAGCATAAGCATCTCTTCTAATACCAAAACCTTCACTATGTGCATATTCAATATAATAGTCATATGCATCAATCCGAATCAAATTCCATAAAAAAAAAATAGGTTTCAAGTTTTCTTTTGATCTCTCCAAATTATAATTGCTTTCTTTCACAAATTCTTCCATATTGTAGAAGAGAGAAGATGAAATTATGTTGATAGAAGGGGACACTAAGAGGAGCGAAGGAAAAAAAAAAACTTAAATGCAATATTTAGGTTATTTCCATTGATTATTAACGCGAGATTGTTTGAGAGAGAGATCCAGGTTGGGACGTGGAGTCAAATCGGGGTCAAAAAGAGGTGAAAATCGACGTAGGGCAGAGTAGCGATCGCTACCCATGAAGAAAATTGGAGCAGTTCATACAACACAGGGTAGCGACGGGGAAGCGCTGGGGGTAGTTCCATGGGGTAGCGATCGCTACCCGTGAAATTCTGCCAGTGGGAAATTTTTGGCTTGTGCGCGAAGTTAATTCCTTTTTCGGCGTGAACTCCTACCTAAATTGGGTTTAGGGTTTCTTATAGGTTTAGCCTACAAATATGAGTCCCCAACAATGTAATTTATCTTTGAACATCATCGTAATTACTAGAGTCATAGAATAGTCGAGAGAGTGAGAATGTAAGATTCGCGTGTGGGTTTGTAAACTCTCCGGAGTCGATTATTGAGTATTCTAATGAGATTTGCAGCGGCATGTGGACATAGCCCTCGTTTACAGGTGAACCACTATAATTCTTTGTGTTCGTTTATTTTCTAGTACAATTTTCTTGTTTGTATTTGTTTCTTGCAGATACAGAATTGAGAGCAAATACCAACAAATGGTATTAGAGCTTTGGTGGAAAAACTAGGCGATCGAAGAGACGATGGGCGATTTTTCGGACTTTGGAGTTACGAGATTTGATGGTCTGGATTTCGCATCGTGGAGGATGGAAATTGTGAACTTGTTGGGCGAGAACAATATTCATCTATCATTGGAAGGCGTGAAGTCGGAGTAGATGAGCGAGGCGAATTGGGCTCTCCTTGATCGACAAGTACTCGGAATTATCCGTTTGACGTTGTCGGAGAACATTTCTATGAAAGTGATGAAGGAGAAGACGACTGCGGGGATGATGAAGGTGTTGTACGACTTGTATGAGAAGCCATCGGTGACGCACAAAGCGACCTTGTTGCATATGTTGTTCCGTTTTGAAGACGGAAGACGATGATGTTGTTGCGACTAATGTGAACAAGTTCAACTCGATTGTCAAAGAAGTGACTTCGTTTGAGATCGAGGTTGATGATGAAGTTATGGCCCTAACCTTATTGGCATCGCTACCGATTAATTAGTTGGGAACCAATAAGAGAGGCGTTGGGTAATTCCATGATAGGTGAAAAGTTGAAGTTTGAAGATCTGTGGGACCACGTCCTTACCGAGGGAGTTCGGAGAAGGGATTCCGGGGAAACATCTATTTCGACTACGTCGGCCATGTCTATGAGTCGAGGTGAGTATCGCTATGGGTATTTCAAACGAAGCGGAAGTGCGAGTTCGAGCAACCGAAAGAAGAAACAATTCAATTGCTGAAATTGCGGAAAAATCGGTCACTTCAAGAGGTATTGTGGAGAGCTTTCGGGGAACGGAGGCGGGAACAATGCTAGGGTGACAGAAGACGAGAGTGGAGATGTCTTGCTAACATCTTCTGAGCCTCTCAGAAACTCTTGGGTACTTGACTCAGGAGCATCATTTCACACAACGACGAGACGTGACGGCGTGGAAGGATTTGTTGTCGGGGATAACGGTAAGGTTTATCTAACGGATGGAAAGACCTTAGGCGTCGTGGGTGTTGGTAACGTAAAGTTGAAGACGTCGTTTGGGCAGACGTTGAAGCTATCGAATGTAAGGTGTGTTCCGAAGCTGTGGGGAAACTCGATCTCGGTTAGCCAGCTTGAGAGTGGCAGACACAAGGTTAGCGCTGGGGGTAGCGACCGCTACCCGTGAAATTTTGCCAACGGGATTTTTTGGCTTGTGCGCGAAGTTAAGTCCTTTTTCGGCGTGGACTCCTATCTAAATTGAGTTTAGGGTTTCTTATAGGTTTAACCTATAAATATGAATCCCCAACAATGTAATTGTATCTTTGAACATTATCTTAATTACTAGAGTTGTATAATAATCGAGAGCGTGAGAATACTGAGATACACGTGTGTGCGTTTGTAAACTCTCCGGAGTCGATTATGGAGTATTTTAGTGATCTAGATCTGCAGCGGCAAGCGGACGTAGCCCTTGTTAACGGGTGAACTACTATAATTTATGTGTTCGTTTATTTTTTCGTACAATTTTCGTATTCGTATTCGTTTCTTTTAGCAACGAAATTGAGTGAAAATCTCGACAATCCATTTTTCTAAAAAAATATATTGTTTTTATATAATTATTAAAAAAATCTTGACAATGTCAATTTTAATTTATTAGGAGATATTATGAAAAAAATATTAGCAGATAATCCGAAATCTAACCACAGCTCATCCTCCACTTTGAATTCAATGAAAATCCTCCACTTTGAAAATCCTCCACTTTGAATTCAATGAAAGCCTAGTCATCGCAATAATCACTCTCCTTCGCCGGAGAAGCACCCCTAAAACTGCATCGGCAAACACCCAGATCCGAAAATTAATCACTGTCTTGCGTGGGATTCTAACCTCACCCAGTATTACATTGTTCCGTTTCGAGCTGTCTCATTTTAATGGTAATTTATTTTTATCTTTTTTATTTTCTAAATAGGATAGTAGTACTGTATTTCTTAAGTGACTGCTGTATTTGTAGATTTGCCTCTTATTACCAATTGCACACTTTCAAATTCCGGATCCATCTCTCTACTACTCCTACAGTCCTACTTGCTTCAGCTTCTAGAATACATTGCCTGAAAACACCAGTTCAAAAATAAACACTCAAATTTTGTTGCAAATATTATTTCAAGTCTCACTGTATATAGTTTCAAACTATTTGTTCACTTCTGTTTTAAGTGCTACAGATCCTCAGAACAATTTTTTACGTTTTCAAGAAATTACCTAAAAAAAATTGATCTCCCACCGAAATTAGCCAACCACATGTGTAATTTGTAGCCACAATCGATTCACTTATCTGGTTCATTGTAATTTGAAAGTGAACTCTATATACATTTGTATACACAGACACACACACACACACACACACACACACATATATATATATATATATATATATATATATATATATATATATATATATATATATATATATATATATATATATTTGTGTATATTGCTGACTATAGTATATTGTTTGCTTTACAAGTTTCATCTCCGCTTGAAAAACTTCTTCATCGTCATTTAACTTGAAGAGAAGCTCTCCGAAACCGGTAAGTTCATATATGTTCTGTACACTTGTCTCGAAGACGAGATTTATGTATATCTTCTTTATTCATTCACAGAATATGAAGGAGATAGATATTCTGCATATGCTTTATTATTATGCTGTTCTTCGGACAAAGGATATTTTAGTCGGGTCACCTCCCAATTCTTCAAACACGACTAGCAGATTCCCACTTGGCTTGAGCCACGAACGTGGGACATGATACCTAAGAATCACACTCACATCACATACAGTACTTTGTATTTTCTCGTAAAAAAAAAAAAAGAATTTATGCAATATTTAGTTGAAAAGTCATGTGTTACCATCTTTGAGAGGGCTGGCCGCAACCACTTTGGCATTTCTTATCTGTAAAAGTGCCTGCATAATTACACGCACCACAGCTGCCTTTAGCTATATACGCAGGCCAGTGTCTTCCTATGCTTTCACCGTTAACCCATATCTCGCCTTTTCCCATGCTCAACATATCTACACCCAACGGGTCATTCCCTTCTGGTGCATTAAATGTTGTCTGAAAAAACCGTAGTAGATTAAATAAGATGGTAATATTACAAGAAGGATTTGCTAAGTTGAGGGATAATTGCATAAAGTACCCTTGAGATTTGGAGTATTTACAAAAGAACTCAGTGAAGTTCAGTTCGACTTAGTTCTTACATTTTGGCCCAACATCAAATATCCTACAATCTCGGACCCCTGAACTTTGTAAAATAATACAAATGGCTCCAAAATTTTCATTTGGATATTTTTAATGTTTAAAAATTATGTGGCTTTTGTAATTTTCAAGGTTTTGTGGGGTTCTTGATAATTTGGCCAAACCTCAAGGGTACATTTTGTGATTCATCTCTTGAGTATATCAAACGGGCTATACCTTGTACCACGTTAAAGGTTGCTTTTGAGCCACGAGGGATCCCTGAACCCATTCAACTGAAGAACTTCCCGTCACCGTATCAAGATTTAGAGATTCCCCTTTCAGACCAACCTGACCATGTAAAATAGCAACTTACTGTGAGATATTATAGAGTATACAAAAATTGTTTGTTTGTTTTTTTCTGTTGAAGAAACTTTGATCACTTGGCATTTTGCATTCATGTTTTCCGTGACCAATCCACCATTTTTACCTTGTATGACCAACTCTGTTTTGTTAAGTCTCGTGTACCCTCATTGAGACCGTTCAAATTTACTGGACCAAGAACTCCAGCATTCCATTTCTCATAGTGTAGACCAACATTCTGAGACGGGGTCAAAAGAAGATCTTAATTATTTAGAACCAAATTGCCAAAAAAATAAATAGGACATGCACTCACAGGTAGTCCAACAGCAACACTTAGTAAAGAGATTTTGTTAATGCCTGCTCTTAAATTCACTTTGCCACTGTACGTCAACTTCGGATTATCGAGGCTCCCAATCACAGTACCTATCTCAGATAACGAAATATATGAGATAAGTTGGATAGAGTCGAAAAGGCATGTTGAATTTTAGTTACATCCTCAATTGTTTGAAATATTACAGTTAGCCTCTCAACATTTCATTCGGGGTTATTAGGAAATTGAGGGTTCTAAATGTAAAAATTTCAGACAAGAAGATGGACTTGGTTGTAATGTTAAAAATATTGAGAGATATAACTGTAAAAATAACCAATGACGTTAAAAATTCCATTAGCTCTACTAACAGAGTATATGAGCGGCAGGTGTAACTTTGAGGGTTGCTTTAAATTTTTTCACAAGTTCAGCTAATTTGTTTTGTAATTTGGTGAAACTTCATTGGTAGTTATTTACATTTTTGTATCTACCACTTTTAGTAACATGAAAAAACTAATCACCTGATAACTGGCCATTGATAAAAACATGCAAGGCATGTCCTGCCGACATGACAGTGAGAAGAGGCCATTCTCCTGTCTGTAGAAACTTCTCATCGGATGCTATATTGACTCTGTTGGCATTATCATTACATGTAGTGAATGAGAAATGAGGAGGTTGATATTTGTGTAAAATGAAAAAAGGAAATTTTGCAGGAAAAAAAAAAAAGGTTTGATTGTTATTGGTATACTTACTGAGTGAGGTACCACAAATAATCAGAAGCGTCTCTGGTAACGTTTACTTGCTCCCACAAGCCTAGCATTGCAAGTGTGTCTCTATCGTCAGACGAAGGAGTCTGTTCGTTGTATGACTCCCAAGATAATCCTCCATCCACAGGTGTCATCTGAGCCGTTGACCTTTTAGTGGTAATCTGCAACAAAATAGTAACGTATTGAGGTTTATGCCCAGAATTGAATTACTTGAAAGTTTATGAAATGGGATTTCTTTGATCTTTGGCCTAATTACTAAAGGAACCCATCTATTTCAATATTACAAAACTACCCCTGATGATTTCTTACCTTATGTAACTATCTGAAACCATAGTAATACTATTTCCTACCTTTGCTGTGTTGTAGACTTCAGTTTTGCAGTCAGGCAGGATGCTGATTGACCAAGGAGGAAGATCGTATTGCACATTTTGGAAGGTCAGTTTTGTGGAAAAAGTGGGGTCGTAGTTGGAAAGAAATGCTGAACAAGCTCCTGATTTTGACGTGAAGACGTGAACCTAGCCATGGGGTGAGGAGAAAAATTAGCTCAATCGGTAAATGCTAAAGAACATAAAATATTATTTAGATGCAAATGTGACGTATATATTAGTGCATGTCCTTCCAGTGTGTGTAGTAGTGTTTTATTTTACCTCTTGATTTTTACCGGGCCATGTGACAGTCGGATATGAAGACACTAAAGCTGGTTCACATTGCTTGATTGCTTTGTGCAAGTTTGTCAAGTGCCCATGTTTTGGCTCATTTGGAAGTCCTGGTGACATAGTAGATAAGTTATGGGCAAATCTTTGGTCTTCATTAGATAGATGTCTTTTACTTAAAGAGGCGGTCAAACGATACGTGTTGAAACAGTTGAAGAAGTATGGCAATCTTATGTAAGGCTTACACAACGATGTTGTGCTATTCATTACCATATTCATCTAATGGAGCATCATAGTCATAGCTCGTGGCTATGAAAAGGCCTGCTGCTGTCCGGCCGAAGTTGGTTCCTCCATGGTACTGGAGAACAAACAGAGCATATTAGTATAATTTTGTCTTCTCTGGAGAAAAAACACTTGACTGAAATTTGAATAGAGAAATGGAGTTACCATGTAGTAATTGAAGTATGATCCGTTGTTTTGGACGAACCTAGCGATCGAAAAGGCCAAGTCTTCGGCAGGTCTGTAAGGAACCGTCCCACCAAATTGTGTGTACCTAATGAAAGTATTCACGAGTTGAGACATCATCTGAAAATCCGAGAGGAAGAAATTTTGATTATTGTGTAGGTGAAAATTGTACCATCCGGTCCAGACTTCGGTCCACATTTTAGGTTTGTTAGGCTTGCTTGGACGAAAGCCTTCACAGTAGAAACCATTGCAAGTGTCTATCTATAAATTAAGAGAAAGAGTTTGTGTATGTGTTTGATTGTAGAAGAAAGAGAAAGAGGAAAACAGCATTTCGTTTTCGTTCGTACAATTGGTTCGGGGACGGTTTGTTGCTTGCACATGATCCAAGGGACTCCTGTGTTAAGTCCAACTGCCATTTTAGCTGCCCAGGCTGTGTAAGCTTTTCCAGGTGCACCTATTTCCCACTCCACTGGACCATATTCATTTTCTATCTGCAATACAATTTATTTATTTATTTAATTCTATTTTCTATAAATAATAGTATTTGAAAAAAATAAAATAAAAAAGATTGTTGTCATATATTTATTGAACCTGTGACATGATTATAGGTCCTCCCTGTGGCTCGAATAATTTCTCCGCCTTCATCATGTTCACTATTTTCTCAACAAACCCTTGCATTGCCACCTTCATAAATTCCAATACGTAAGGTGTTGGTGGTGTGTACAAAATTGATTTAAAAAAAAAGGACAGGAGTGTTCCACGTGGCAAACCTTAAAAGGCTGATTGTCTGTCCTGAATTCTATTCCAGGTACATATTTTAGCCAAACAGGAAATCCCCTGCATCAAGAACAGAGCAACACTTTAAACATAATGAATTTTCATTTACACTATTTTTCAAATAAATTCAATGATCAAGAAACACTTTCTTTCTTGCTTACTCATATAGTCATATACTAGTATTTATTAACATTGAAGTACAGGTTTATTTAACTGTTTTTTTATAAAAAAATCAAGGTTTGTGAAAATTACAAACGTGTCTGTAAAGTTTTATTTCATCTTATATGTGCAGTTTTATAGTTTTATAGTAGTAAGTAGTAACTAATTCAAACTTCAGGGGTTCTTTAATTCTTTTGTAATTATCCACAATTTCGTAAGTAAAATAAAGTGGGTCATCTTTTATGAGATAAGAGGGAATATTATGTAATTGTTTATATAACGTTAGTTGAGTAACCATATTACCCGAAGTTCCATTCTGCACAAACATAAGGCCCGATGCGGAGATGGACATAAAGCCCGGCCTGTTGCACCGCTTTGACGAACTTGACAAGATCAAACCTCCCTTCAAAATTATACTGGACACAATAATATAGATTTGTTATTTTTTTTCGTGCACATATAAAAAAAAAGTAACAAGAAGTGAGTAATGCATTCATTTCATTCCTTACTTTTCCAGGGTAAGGCTCGTGCCCGTTCCAAAACACGTAAGTCTGTATAACATCTAATCCTCCATCTTTAGCCTTTTGTATAAGATCAGGCCACATCTACATACATACAGACCACACACCGGTCGAATATATATTTCAAAAAAACAAAAAGACGAAAAAGAAGAAGCATGTAACAAAAAAGTTATAGGCATACCTCAGGAGTGCTTCTTGGATAGTGAATAGAACCGGAAATGAGAATCTTTCTATTCCCGTTAATGATGAAGGATTTATCATCGTACGAAACAGTTGCTCTAACCGAGGAAAAAGGCGTTGTGAAGGCGAGTAGAATCGTGAAGAAGAAAACGTCGAGACAAGACATTCTCGAAGTTGAAGAAGGAATTATATTGTGTCTGTATGTGCATTAAGGAATGCAAGAGGTTTATATAGAGGTGAAAGATATGAAGTTGAAGATATGGGAAGGGAAGGAGAGGGCCCATTTGGGGTTGGTTCCATTTCTGTTATGACTTGGTGGGCTCACAACATTTCGGACACGAAACTTACTAACTAATTTGTTTTCTAAGTGTAACTATAGTTTGGTGAAAAGCTTGCAAAACGTGAAAATTTGGAAATGCTCAAACTTCAAAAACGCGTTTGTTTTCCCACAAATTAGACGCATCCATATACTACCTTTGCCCCCAAAACTCTAAATAGAGAATTAATTTGACGCATATTAAAAAGAACATTGAAGAGAAGTGATTTTATTGTTGCGTAAGTAATAAATGATTTATATGAAAAATAATAGTTTTAATATTAATAAATGAGTTGTAAAACAAAATTGTAAAAAAAAACTTTTTATTTGTTGGTAAACAAACTTATAAAGAAAAATAAAAAAGAAAAGTAGACAAACTTTTAAAGCACAAATGGAGTGTATGAAAATAATACTCTCTCTACTACCTCTTTTATACTCTCTCCCAACAAATGCACTACTTTCCTTTTTGAAATGTCTTGATACATCCCAAAAAAACTTTTTGAAATGTCTTGAAATGAGTTGTAAAACAAAATTGTAAAAAAAAACTTTTTATTTGTTGGTAAACAAACTTATAAAGAAAAATAAAAAAGAAAAGTAGACAAACTTTTTGTTGTGTATTTTTTATATATGTATAGGAGACAAAAATTGAAAAGCCTTGAGGCGTGTTGATCACTATCGAAAACAATATTTCCACTATGTAGAAATTTGTTTACAGGATACAACAAGGCACAAAATTCATTTTGAGAAACTTATTGGAGAGATTAATATTTGCTTGTCTGTTTTGGTACTCATTTTTGTACTGTATATTGTGTTTTTGTCTGTGTTATGTTGGTTTCTCTTATTCCAAACATATTGGGCAAACATATATTTATACCAGAAAAGAGACTGTTCATGAGGACACATTATTTCAGATTATTACGGACACATTATTTCGATTATACCGCAACGTTGCGTTAACTTTTTATTATACGCAACATTAACTTTTGCGTTAATATTATATTTTTATTCCACGCAACTATTATACGCAACGTTTCACTTAACGTTCAACGTTAATATTAAACTTTATTGAAAACGTTAATATTAAACTTTATCCGAAAATTAATTTATCTGTTTACATTATTAATTTATATCTTTTGAACTGATATAATTAATTTATTTACGTAAAATATTATATCTATTTTAAACAGATATAATTTATTTTATTTACGTAAAATAACAGATACAAATTACTAACAATCCCCCACTAATTTGTATATTCTCCACTTTAAACATATTATGAATACAAGAAGGTATCTTTCGATTTGAACCTTCAATTAGTGTATATACTTTAAAGTTTAACGAAATTATCGGTATCGTTAAGATTTGAACCTTAATCTCTTAAATGTTAACACACATAATATATTTATTATTATATTTCTCAAAAGATTTTAACTAACCTTAGCACTATTATATATGGCCATGTGCTAATCCTGTCACTTTTCATAAACATTAATAGAATATCACAAATTCTAATCGAAGCGGCACCACTTCTATGTTTATTTAGGTAAAGTCTTTAATTTGTCCCAATTGCTTTAGACTTAAGACTTTATTAAGAACACAATATGTTCATCCTCTTCTTCTGGCAATTGTCACTAGTTATAATTGTATTGTTTTGAAATACACTAGTGTTATCAAGCACATTACTATGACTTGTTATTACCCATTGAACTTTATCATTAGTTGTTACTAATTTAAAGTTGGGTTACCATCATAGCTGCTTATTTGTTTTTTTTTTTTTTTTTTTTTTTAATTCCAATAATTTTGGTCTGAATTACTCACTTTAATGAGATGATCTGCGCAGATCTTTTATAAATAATTGTAATTACACCTTTTGTAATTAAATTTCTTACATATTAGTCTTTTAATCCAATATGTTTATTATATATGTTTCTCGTAATTACACACTTTGTAATTAAATTACATATGTCTATATGCTCTTTAATTTTAATTACACACTTTGTAATTAAATATATTACATATTAGTGTTTTAAACTAATATGTTTATTATATATATATATATATATATATATATATATATATATATATATATATATATATATATCAATATACTCTTGACATTGTAGCACAACTGTCACGGTATAAGTATAAAGAAATAGCAGGGTTGTGGCCACAACTCTATATCGACGTTAATCGATTAACAAAATTTTAATCATTTTGCTTCTTTTATTGCTCACGCAAGACTATAAACTCTGATTTTATTGTGCAATATAATATGCACGTTTGTTCATTATATTGAGAATATTCATTCAATAGATTTTCTCTCAGTACTGGAAATACAACTTGTATTACAATAACTTTAAAGTTATTATCATCTGTCTTTAGATAACCAAGATTCATTGCGATTTTTATCCAATGATCTGTATATGCTAATATTTTGAAAATTTTCTCCAGTAGTTTCTACTAGAAAAATTATTTAATCCACTGGAATAAAAACAGGACGAAAGTCTAGTCCTTTTCTTTTCTTACTCATAGACTTTTTCTGGATATACACTTAAATCTTTTCACGGTTTTTCTGGATATACACTTAAATCTTTTCACGGTTTTTTCTGTTTGCCATGATTATTTGATTCATTTGTGTTACCATAATTTAATTTCTCTGCCTTTTTATCTTCTATGATATGCTCAACGATATAAGAATATATCTTCAAAAATTCCACTTGGATTCACTATTATATTAGATTGTAACTCTAACAATCTTCATGCTTCAGAATTTTGAGCATAACCAACCGAACATTTTTAATGTCCCTTGTCTTAACTTGGATTTATTATGAACTCAGTAAGTTTATAATAATCTATACAACGTATCAAACTTTTAATGTCCCTTAAATCTAACTTGGATTTATTAGGAACAATAAGTTTATAATAATCTATACAACGTATCAAAGAGAGTATAGATGTCACCTTATATAGTTTGTGCCATATGGAATCCTTCTCCTTGAATTGCATCTTCTTGTTGATTTCTGGAATTGCACCTTCTTGATGATTTCTTCTGTCTCCATTAGTCGGAATTATTGTTTTCGATTGTTGTGTATTTTTTATATATGTATAGGAGACAGAAATTGAAAAGCCTTGAGGCGTGTTGATCACTATCCGAAAACAATATTTCCACTATGTAGAAATTTGTTTACAGGATACAAAATTCATTTTGAGAAACTTATTGGAGAGATTAATATTTGCTTGTCTGTTTTGGTACTCATTTTTGTACTGTATATTGTGTTTTTGTCTGTGTTATGTTGGTTTCTCTTATTCCAAACATATTGCGCAAACATATATTTATACCAGAAAAGAGACTGTTCATGAGGACACATTATTTCAGATTATTACGGACACATTATTTCGATTATTTGCGTTAACTTTTTATTATACGCAACATTAACTTTTGCGTTAATATTATATTTTTATTCCACGCAACTATTATACGCAACGTTTCACTTAACGTTCAGCGTTAATATTAAACTTTATTGAAAACGTTAATATTAAACTTTATCCGAAAATTAATTTATCTGTTTACATTATTAATTTATATCTTTTGAACTGATATAATTAATTTATTTACGTAAAATATTATATCTATTTTAAACAGATATAATTTATTTTATTTACGTAAAATAACAGATACAAATTACTAACACTTTTAAAGCACAAATGGAGTGTATGAAAATAATACTCTCTCTACCTCTTTTATACTCTCTCCCTCTCGCAACAAATGCACTACTTTCCTTTTTGAAATGTCTTGATACATCCCAAAAAAAGAAATAAACATTCTTACTTTTTCAGTTGAAAATACAATTTTATCCCTACTTTATCCACCTACTTTATAAATTCCACTCGCAACTACTTTATTTTTATTTTTCAACTTAAAAATAAATTTTTACCTTTTACTTTTTAATAAGAATTTCAAAAAACAACATTATTTTTAATTTACGTACCCACAAAAGTAGTATTTTACAAAAAAAAATGTAATTATTCTTTATATATATATATATATATATATATATATATATATATATATATATATATATATATATATATATATATATTACAATTTATTACTATGTGAGATGGAAATCATATATTTAATAATTCATGAGTAATGCTATCCACATACCACTTAGCTCCGTGGATGGGACGGGTATAGTCTTTTAGGTCGCCAGCTCTAAAAATTAAATTAACTATTCGTTTGGACTTTAGAACCACTTCAATTAAATAAGAAAATAAGTACACTCTGCGTCCCATTTTAGTCGTATCACGTTTTATTTTTTAAGAAGTCCCATTATAATACGCATCCCTGCAAAATAAATAATTTATTAATTTATTTTACTTTTAAAATGTAATTTTATTTATATATTTTTTTATTTAAAATTATTTTACTTTTTAACATAAATATATATTTTTAATTTTTTTTTCAAAAAATCACAAATATATTAAATAAATACCGGTTAATATTATTTTCATGTCTAAAAATTGAATGAAAAATAAATACAGTATGCCGTTAAGGTTCTGTCTTTGAAAATTTTGCCCAATGGCTGACTTAAGATATTTGATTGTGGGTGGACCGATGATGAAGTTAATACTGCTTCTAATGATCATGTACGGTTACAATACTTTTTTTTTTTTTTTTAATTTTGCAGGATTTTTTTTAGGTGTTTTTAATATTTTAGGCTCATTAATTGTTGTTATTAGAACGGGAGTTTATTCTTTTTGGTTTTAAATTTTGCATGTTTTTTCGTATAGGAATTTTTATATTTTTATATTTATATTATAGGGCATCATTGAAAATATAGAACGACTAAATTACCTGAATTATTGAATTAATATTAATTATTCAATTAATATTTAATTAATTATTTTAACAAAAATATAGTGAAATAACTTATATTTAGCATAACCGTGATTTATTTTAAAAATAACTGTGTTGTTTCTAATTTATTCAATTAATATTTAATTAATTATTTTAATATTTATTTTAACAAAAATATAGTCACCATAACGTGATTTTTTTTGAATAACTTATGTTTAGCTATTTATTCTATGAATAATTGTGTTGTTTCTAATTTATTCAATTAATATTTAATTAATTATTTTAATATTTATTTTAACAAAAATATAGTAAGCGTGATTTTGTTTTTTTAAATATGTGTTAATATTTAATTAATTATTTTAATAAAATATAGGATTTTGTTTTTTTAAATCTGTGTTAATATTTAATTAATTATTTTAACAAAATATAGTTAGTGTAACCGTAATTTTGTTTTTTTAACAATTTATTCGTGATTTATTTTAAGTAATTTTGTTTTTTTTAACCGTGATTTTTTTTAACAAAAATATATGATTTTGTTTTTTAAAGTTGCGTTATTATTTGTAATTGGAAAGGGTATTTGCCTAAAATACTATTAATCTAAATAATAGGAAAAAATATAATATAAGACGTGCAAGTGCCCCCATATATGTATACCTTTTTTTTCATACTTTACTAACTACTCCTATTAGTTTATTTTTTAACTTAAAAATATATTTTATCAGTTACATTTTGATAAAAAAAAATAAAAAAAATATATTTTTTAATTTTCGTGCTTAAAAAAAATTTCTTTACTTTTTCCGACGAAAAAAATAAGTATTTTTGCACTCATTAAATAAATACTATATTGTAATCAAGGGTTGTTAGCTCAGTTGGTTGAACCCTCGAATTAAAAAAATATATTATTATGCTAAATAATTCATATTTGAAATAGTTAAAAGTCAATATTCAACATTTTCTAATATAATTAAGTTCATATTAATTTTTAATTCTTTGAAAAATCAATACTCAACATTCTGCCATTTTTAGTTTAATTTTAGCTTGTGTGGTAACAGCTTTATTTAAAGAGTGATTAGTGCAACACAAATATTAATAAATTGAAATATTATTTGACTTCTAAAATCACATTCATGGGGCATTAAATCGATTGAAAAGCATCAGACAAGTCAAAATGTCAAAAAATTGTCACATATATATCAATTGCGACCAATTTACAAAATTCGACCACAAACGGTTGATATATTTAAAGAGTTATTTATCTAACTTCAATATAATATCAGATTAGCAAGCTTAGTCACGAGAGTGTATTAATTAATTTACGGTCTTACGAGCCTGGTTTTTTGGCTCAACTTAAATTATAATTATGGGTCTGCCAGTGAGTGTATTTTAAGAGTGCTCATGTTATTGAGTGAACTCTTTGGAGTTGAAAAGAATGAAAAAAAATTGAGAATTTATGATCGTTCAAGTTGAGGTTAATTACATGAGATTTTCGTTAAGACGGAGTTATGAAAATTTGTTGTAATATGAGATCGAGATGATAACAAGACGAGAACTGAGAGTGTGCGCCTGAAATCGGCCCTGATAATTATTTTGCGTACATAATGAATGGGTGGGATGATGTCCATGATGAGATCATGAATCGCGTGTCGTGCATGAGACAAGAGAAGGATTCACGCTCACAAGTCACAACACCATGGATTTTGTTTGATTTGTAATTCTTTGTTTTATGGTTTGGGGAAATTAAAATTATATTTAAAATATAATTTTAATTTTTATGAAAGTTGAAGTTATATTAAGTAAAATATTTTATTTTTAATATTAATGGTTAATAATTTCATAAATATTTCACATTTATAAATAGGAATTATGCATTAAAGAAAAATCATTCAATTCAATTATTTTTCTCGTAATTTTTCTTGATTTTAAAATTTTCACGAAAATTGTGTATTAATTTTTCGTTTATTTTTTTCTTATCATCTTATACATATTAAAAAACGTGTGTTATTTCGGTACAATTACACAATCACAACATAAACGAACAATAAGACCTTAAAAAGAGGTCATATCCGCGTGCAAAAAGAAGACCTTAAAAGGAGGTCATATAGACCAAATGGATGTCGTTTTTAATTTTTATGTTGACAACATATTTAACTTTTTGTAAAGCATCTATAAAAATATTTATCTTTTAATGTATATTTTATTTTATCTAAAATAATTTGCAATTTTTTTAATTTTGAATTGTCTCACATGATTAACATATTTAAAAAAAATAGTTTTTTTTTTTAATTTTAAAATATATAAATTTCAACACATAATAGTTACACTTCTTTTGTAATTAAAATTTTAATGTGACCAGAATGAAAATAATTTTATTCATAATTTTATTTATGTACTTCTTGTTTTAGCACGTTTTACTCGGGTAGTATAATACGAGGCTGGGCTGTGTATAGAGGGTTTGAAACGATACTAATACATGTAAATTTATATTCTGGAGTAGGGGTTGAGCTAGATCTGGAAAAGAACAGAGGTTTCGAGCTTTGAAGCTTCTTCTGAAGGATTTCTATTATCCATTCTTTTAATATCAAGTTTATTCACTAATTAGTGTCACCCTTTAATCTGAAGGGATAAGCCCTCTATTTATAGGGATTTATGGAATGATTACATTCAGACCACGTACTACATCTATAACATTAAATGAAGCTAGTAGCGACCCGGGACCCGTGATCCGGCATGTAGATGAGGCATGTGGACTCACGTGGGCGATGTCTCCGTTCTTCCTAGGATGGGCCCTCCCTCAGATACTGATGGTGTGGCCTGGGCTGCGGGCTGGACTCGAGGCTTTCATCGACTCCACGTATGGGATGTATTGCGGGTTTGTGTAGCGAAAACAGGAGCGTGTCCCGGGTCCTATTTCCCTGCATGGCTTGCACGACGGATTCATGACCCGGGCCTCAGGATGAGCATGCGTCCCGCATCATATCCTCGCATGGCTCGATGACGGATCAACGTCCCGAGTCGCGGACGCGCCCCGAGTCACTTCTCCGTGCGGATCGCCCAGAGGATCCGTGACCCGTGACCCGAGCCGCAACGCGTCCCATGCGTCGTCTCTCCGTATCGCACGTTTCTGGCTGGCCTTTGCCCGCGTGCCACACGACCCGAGCCGTGAGCCGAGCTTGAGTCCTGTGCCTCCCTTCACATGGTTAGCTTTGGGTGGGCCCTTACCCACGTGTCTCATCCTTGGATACACGCTTTCGTACCTGGTTTTTACTCCCCCAACATTGGCCCCCGGAGAGATCGCCGGAGGTCTCGCATTTTCGGGGATGTCTCCGCCCGTTGGGGATTTCTGGCCAGCTGTCCCCAGGTGACTGTCTGACTTTAATTTCGGGGGTTGGCAGGTGGTCCTTTTCTGTACTTCGCCGCCCGCCTAGGGCAATCGCAGTCGCCTGGGTGTTTCTGGCCCGCCACTGTAATACTGAAACGCCATTTAATGCACCCCGGAATCGTGCCTGGACGGTGGCCTTGGGCCTCGCCATCCGTGGTCTTCATAAAGCCGCTGAGTTTCAGGTTTTTTATATCTCCAGAAATTAAATCATGTCGAGCCTCCCTCCGAGTACTGCTAACTCCGGCGTGGGGCTCATCACTCACCCCAGGGATCGCGAGCCCGGGGAAGAATCACTGGTGGCTACTCTGGAGTCTGGGGTTAAGCGCTTCATCGTGTCTCGGAAGTTTCACCCTCAATACCACCGCGAGGTGCTTCTGATGCCGTCTCCTTTTTCTCAAATGTACGGGCACGTGTGGCCCGCTTTGCTCGCGGTCACTGATTCATCCAGCTGCCTATGGGTCTTTGACTTGATCTCCGGCGGGAATCGCTTGGGGATCGGGGGTATCGGATGGGCCGTCTTTGTCAAGCATATGCAACTACAGGAAGGGTGGAGAGTGGAGCTACGCTGGTCGGCGGTGGAGGATATCAACATCGCCGTTTTCCGTGATGACGGTTCCCTGGTCCCTGTACCCGTTGCGGCCCAATGGCCCCTTTAAGCTGGGGCGGCCGGCTCGTTTTCTACTCCCCCTGTTTATGTAATAATTAGGTGAAAACTTCGCTTTGCCTTCATCGGGCCCGTAACGGTCATTGATTTTCTTGAATAAACAATAATTGAAAAAAGTGAGAGAAAAATAATAATTGATTTTTCCGTGTGCCGGGCCGCGGACCCGGGTTACGAGCCCGGGTCACGGGGTTTTACCGCGCGGGACTGTTCGGTCCCTCGGAAGTCGAAATGCCACACCGGTTCCCCAGGGTAATGATGACGCTTTATGCACGTCACGTCTCCTGGGGATCTTTAAAAGATACTGTCGCCTCAGTCTTCTTCCCCGGCTTCCCCAAATTTCTTCATCGGTATTTACAGAGTTTCTTGAAAATCATGGTGAGCTCGTCCGTTGGCAGCAACGATTATGTCCCGCCGGAGATCATCTACGTCCCCTCTGATTCGGACGTAGAGCCCGAAGAGGAGCCCGTTCGAGCCCCGCCGGAGGTGGTCGAGGTTTCGTCGGACTCCGATCCGGACGCCGGAGACAGCCATCTCTCCATCGAGCGCACGGTGGAGGCCACCCAGTTTTGGCACTCACGCACTCGGCCGGCGTTTTGGCGACGCATGGGCCTGCCTTTACCGCCACCTCTCTCTGTGCCTTTTGCCGCTGTGGAGGACCGCCGGGTCCCGGTCCAAGATGCCCTGGGCCAGAATTGGCCTATGAAGATAACCCGGCTCCGAGACCGGCTCCGGGTAAGAGGGAAAGGATGGCGTTCCTTCTACCGCCACCTGGGAGCTCGGAGAGGGTGGCGTGTCTGGATCAACTGGTCGCTGGACGGGGTCTCTCGGATTCACGTGACCGACGAACACGGCGTTGCCCAGACCATGCCTCGATAGGACATTTTAGGGTGGCGGGTAGGCCGGTTTTTGTGTAGCCTTTTGTAGGAAATTTCTGTCTTTTCCTTTGTAATTACGGGTTTTTTCAACTCGATTTAAAGGGTTCTCCCCCTTTTGGAGCTTCGCTTAATGAGAACCACTTCGTTATCGATTTTTCCCAGTTTGCACTCAACGTGTTCAGTAATTACTCGTATTACTGTTTGTTTTTCTTTCCTCCCGCCGCCGCCGGGAACGCGGCGCGCGGGAACATCGGGATGGCGGGTCGCACAGCTAGAAAAAATCGCGGCACGCGTGCGAACTTCCGAGCCCGGGGTCTTTGGGCATCGTGTCATCCCGGGACACGGGAGTTCGTTGCTGGCGAGGCCCATATTCTCCAGGTCAGATACACCCGGCATTGGTACTTGTCCCGTGACGCGAGTTCCGGGATATAGACTTTTGGGGTTCGTCCCGGGACCCGGTACGCGGCCCTTCGTGCTCTGTGGACGGTTCATATTCGTTTGGGCCCCCTTTATGCGTGTTGGGCTTCGAGAGTACTTGAGTACTTTTATCAATAACCGTTCCTAATTGTCCCCTCTTTGGTGCAGTCTTCCTCTATAAAAACCCCCAATCACGCAGCGGTTTCTCTTTTCGCATCTTCAATTTTGCCTCGAACCCTAGAAATCGCCGGACTCTCGGTGCTGAATCTCTGAGAGTTTGCTCAAGGTAGTCCCTCATAACCCTTCTCTTATTTCCTCTTTTACAGGTTCCGATGTCGTCGTCCCGGGGGAAAGAAATCATGTTGTCGGATTCCTCATCTGAGGACGCGGCGGGAGGAGAAAATCGAGGCGGATCATCGTCGGACACGGAGCCGGATATGAATATCCTTTTCCAACAGTTCGATGCGTTGATGGACGAGGAGTATCCCCCGCCCGCTGTGTTCCTATGGGATTCCTATTTCCGCGAGAATCCCTATCCCGGCGCGCCGTCGCGGTCCCTCGTTCGTACGCCACGCGCCTGCAGCACCCCCGAATGGGGGGCCCATGGTCGGGCGAGCATCGTCACCCCGATCATGTTAAAAGATAAACGGGAGGCGTGGCGAATCCCGATCGACGTCCACATCTACCTTCCTCGCGCTGGGGAATCTGCTTGCTGCCCGCCTCCCGGGATGGTAGCGGTCGGGACGGAGGCGCTAGAATTCGGGCTTCGGTTCCCCCTACACCCCAATGTCAGTGCCGCTCTCCGGTTTTGGGAAGTGGCCCCTCACCAGATTCACCCCAACGGCTGGCCACAACTTATTGGGGTGCTTTCGATGTTGGGCAACGCCGGCCTCTATCGGACCCTCACCGACTCGGAGATCCGGCGTTCATTCACGATCGCGAGATTTGGAGGGAGTCACGGCGATTATATCGTCAAGGGGCGCACCGGGATCCCTCCCGTGGAGGTGAAAACATCCAAGGTGGACTTCCCCTGGGCGCAGTGGGTGTATGTTGCCAGGGCATGGCGGACCCAGACCCCTAGTGGGGAGATCGACATCCCTACTCGCTACCATGAAAAAATTGCCAGTAAGACTCGAGTCGTTTCTAAGTTTTCCCCGCCGTACTGATTTTAACTCTCTCTTGCGCTTTCATAGGTGTGAACACTCGTGGAGAAGGGCCGCTGAACTGGGACTACCAAGTTGCGTTGGATTTTGCTGGTGCCCTGCCGACGAGGCGCCGCAGAGCCGACTATCTGTGCACTGAGGAGTCGCGGGACGACGCTCGCCTGATCTGCCCCCCCAAGCATCTGTTTGACCCGTACCCAGGTAATGTCGCCCTGCTCTCGCATCCACTTCATAGACGGGTCGTTTTATAAATACTTCCTTGTTTGCTTATGGAGTTGGGAATTGCGCTGCAGCCCCGTTCAATCGAATTTTTGAAGATCGCCCCCGCGGAAAAATGTCTAAGTTTCCTGGAGTTCCAGATAAGAAGTTGACATCCGCCGCGCCGCCGCCGCGCAGGCCCGCCCTTAGGTCGAGGTCCCGCGGTCTGGTCGCCGCACCGCCGCCCGTGATCCCGGCTCGTTCGGCCTCTCGGGTTCGCCGGGAACGGCAACCCTCGCCGCCGCTATCGCAGGATGCGGTGGAGTCCCGGTTCTCGGGACCACTGTCCGAGATCCCTCATGGTCCCGCCATAGTGGACGCGGGAGGCGTGATCCACGCGACTCCCCCTGGCCGCTGCGTTCCCGGGTCTCGGGATGGGGGCCCTGTTGACATTGTCTCGGACGAGTCCCCCCCCGCGAGGGAGCCTTTGATGGGGTCCTTTCCAGACTCGCCCCGCGGAGGGCTGTCTTCCCAGGATCTCCTGGAAATGCCCGAGCCGTCCCTGTCCCGTAAGCGGAGGGCGCCCTCTGCTCCGGAGGGTGGAGGCTCTGGCCCCCGGGCCCCCGTCGAGCCGCCGCAGACAGGGCCTTTCGCAAATGTCCCGCCCGTTGGGAGAACACCGGTTTACGGGGTTGACCCGGACGTCGCCCAGAGGTAAGCGTCCCTTTACTTATCCTCGCATCTTACTGTGACCCTTCTTCTGCCATGATTTGGCGATTTACTTGTCGTTCGTATGTGGTGATAGTATCTCGAGTTCAGCGCCCCACCTGGCGCCGCTCCTGCTTCAGTACGCCGCGAGTCGGGGACCCCTGCCTCCGGTGTCCACCCCTGGACTCCCCGTAGGCCGGGCGATCGATTCGGTGGCCCGCTGCTGGACCCAAGAGCTGCAAGCCTTCAACCGGGGTCCCGACGAGGCATTCCTCCTCGCGTCCATGCTGTAGAGCCAGGCGACCGTGGCCATGGCCGAGATTCATGATTGGCTCGAGGGACAGGCCCGTCAGATCAGGCACTGGATGGACCTGGCCAATGGGAGGGAAAGGACGATCGAGGAGCTGGGCCGACTGAATGTGGATGTGGTCTCTCGGAATGAACAGTTGTGCGGCGAGCTTAAAGAGAATGAGGAGGCTCTCCGGCAGAGCACCGAGGCCCTCGCCGCTTCGTCTGGAGACCGGGATAAATGGCGCGCCGTGGCGGATCTCCGGGGGAGAAATTGGAGGTGGCGGTTGCCGGGACTGCGGCGGCGGAGGCCCGGGTTGCGCAGATAACTACTGCGCTCACCGAGGCGACGGCCCGTGCGGCGCAGTTGGAACAATCTCTCGCCTCCCGGGATGCAGAGGTGGCGTCTCTCCGGGAACGGCAGGCAGAGGCTGATGCCCGCACGGACGAGTTGGAGGCCTACCTCGAGAGTCCCTGGACCGACCACACGATTCTCCTGGACCACTTCTACTCTCGCTCTATGGCGGACATCATCCGGCACGCTCACCAAGTTAATGACCAGGTACTCCTCGATCGCGTCCTGGCTTATTGGAAGAGGTACATGGCGGGACGCGAGCTTGATCCCGGGATCGCCGAAACCTTTCTCGATTTAGAGGAAGACCTCCTCATCGATATGAAGTGGTGGCCCACCTATGATCGCTTGGTCCGCCCCGGCTCGCCACCTGCTCACGCCGCTCCTTCCAGACCGGTGGGCGGTACCTCGGCTGCTGCCGAAGTGACGGCGGACAATGTCGTCCATGTCCCGGAAGTGATGGGGGAGAATGCTGGCGTGGTCCCGGAAGCGACCCCGGAGGGGAAAGACGATTCGGATCCCAACCAGGAGGCGATCATGGAGGAGGTGGTGTCGAGCTTCCCGGAGAAGTCTTTTGATGCCTTCATGGCCGGCGTGGATCATGTTGAAGATGTTACAGCGGTGCCGGTTCCCGGGCAAGTGTTGGAATTCGCTATCCCGGGTTATCAAAATTGCGGAACCGATAACCCGAACGAACCCTTCGCCGGAGATCACACGAACACGACAACCATGCCGGGATACGACCGAAGCGCACAGCGAGGCCCGAAGGCCGCGCACGCCCCAGCCGCACCCCCACGGCCGCGCGCTCGCGCGATCAAGGATCGATCGCGCTCGGGCGATCGATCGGGGTGGGCTGCCCAGCAGCCCC
The DNA here is from genome assembly GCA_954870475.1 of Euphrasia confusa. Lineage (NCBI taxonomy): Eukaryota > Viridiplantae > Streptophyta > Magnoliopsida > Lamiales > Orobanchaceae > Euphrasia > Euphrasia confusa. The sequence continues at coordinate 16,105,702 of OX940955.1, forward strand.
CCGCGGCGGGTCCGGCGACCCGCCGCCACCAGGAGGTCCCCGCCTTCACGGCGGGGTAGGGCACGGCACCAGCCCGTGCCCAGCGATCGATCCCCTCGGGTCGATCGCACACCCTCGGCCCAGCCGAGGGTTCGGCCCCCATCGCCCCACGCCGAAACCCTAGCGGGCGCACGCCGCGGTCCGGTGGCTTCGCCACCACCGCGCGTTCGTCCGTCTATTCCGGGCTTCGATCTTCGGATCTTCGTCCTACGGTATTCTCGATAAAACAAATCGAACAATTAACAAGTGCGTTGAGAATTGTACCTACGATTCGTTGTTCGGAGAAACGAAATCGATGATGACCTCGTGATCTTCCCGCGTATTCCTTTGCACTCCGTTCGAACGTCGGGTGGGCGACGAGCTATCGAACTTTATGGATCCTCTTCACTCTCAGAACTTTTTAGTTGGCGTAACTTAGGTTAGTAAAAGTGAAGACCATGTAGTGCTTTTATAGGCTACGTAGGGGATCAAAAGGAGAATAAATATTGGGCTTTAATATTGAAAATTAAATTGGGTCCAACCCAAATCCATTAATTCTTATCAATATTAATTTTATTTATTTTCCACTATATAAATAAAATTGAACTCCCAATATTATTCCATATTATACCAAATAATATTTCTCCAACTTAGTATTATTTATTCCGTGTATTTAAGATTTAAATATCCATGAATAAAATTTATTTATTGCTTAATAAATTTATTCATCTCTTATATCCGAGAATAGTACCACTCAACCTTATTTATTATGCGGAACAAATCCACTCGCGAGGTTTACATAATAAATCCTTATGAGCTCATCTCGGGGATATTATCAACCCTTACGGGATACACTGCCCCTTCAAGAATTCACGGCATGCCATATATAAAATATAGTGACCCAACTTAACCGGTAATTAACCCAATAATTAAATCGGTTAATTCCTTTGGCAAATCAAAGTCACTTATATTAAATATACACACCCGCAATTATTTCAGGGATTAAGAATAAAATACTCCGAGTCTCAAATCAATTATCGCCGAGCAATCCTAATTGATGAGTCTCAATCGATCCGCTCAATACACCAAGTGTACAAGTGTGATAAAATAATTAAGATAAATTATTTTCTCTCTCACACAACGACTATACCGATGGATTGGTCCGTGTCCATCTAGGTCGTGAGCAACTGTTCGATTAAATACGAGTAACCGATAGTATGATCTTCTGTGTGCCCATGCAACACCATACTAACTACAACGTATAAAATCCAGGACTATAATTTGCATGTATTTAATTATAAATAATTAAACGCAAATAATTGTTTATTTAATTAAATAGATTAATGGCAATGGATCGTGAGTTTCCGTTACTTAAATCTAGACATTAAGTACACAACTCCAACAATCTCCCACTTGTACTAAGGTCTAGTCATTTCCTCCAAACTCCCGACTCCCATACTCATCACGTGCTTAAGTTGTACTTCCAAGAAGTACTTTGTGAATGAGCACTCTAGGTTGCCGCTCTGAAGTTATCTTGGTGATTACAGCGTCGTCTCCCTCGACGATGACTCGTATCAGGTGGTACTTGCTCTATGTGTTATCTTACACTTATGGACTTGTGATTTCTTACCATTTGCCATCGCACCGCTATTGACATAGCCTTTGGCAAATTAAGAATCACATCTAAGTCCCAGAGATTATCCCGGAGCTATACCAAAACTTCCGCTGCCTCTGAGGCCGCTTATTTGGTTACCCATGGCAGAGTCCGAAAAGCATCGAGCTTATCACTCTTCCATGTTAAAACTCCTTCTCCTTTAATAGTGAAACACATAGCCTGATATCGACTTACACCGGTCCTTATTCGATTAGAAATCTAAGAGAATGTAATCCAAAGGAAATGTTTGTCTGCTCTGTAATCCAGAACATAGTTTCCAGTACTTCGAAAGTACTTAAAATGTTCATTACAGCAGTCAAGTATTCCTTTCCAGGATTACCTTGATATCCTCCCACTATGCTAACCGCATAGCCGATATCAGGTTCTTGTTTTCAACAATGCATTCATCGAGCTTTCCACACTTAAAGTGTAGGAAACTGCTTTCATTGCTTCTATCTCCTTCTGTGTTCCAAAACACATATCCTTAGATAGATGCATTCCGTATCTGAAAGGTAACGAACCTTTCTGGGAATCTTGCATGTTAAAACGAACCACAATCATATATATGTCAGATGTCCAGGAGAAGTACAATGTTCTCTCCTAGAGATCCAAGATCTCAAGAACAGGTCCAACTTCTTCCTATATCTTTCATAATGATTTATCCAGACAACCACCATTTCATGTCTGATTACATCTTTACATTGTTGCCAATGATAAAATGTTATCTACATAAAACCCGAGAAACACCACCTTGTTTCCATCACGTTTCCCATACACACGATTCGTCTATGCTTTGATGAATCCATAAAATGGACTATCTCATCAATTTGCAAGTACCACGAACTCGAGGCTTGTTTCAATCCATAAATGGATCGATTAAGCTTGCACACTAGATGATCTCGCCCCTTAGCAATGAATCCTTCTGGTTGTTTGTCTTGTCAAGACTTCCATTAAGGAAAGCTGTCTTGACATCCATTTGCCACACCTCATAATCCATATGAGCTGCTATGGATAAGAGAATCCGGATTGACTTTATCTTGGCTACCGGCGAAAAGGTCTCCTCATAATCGATTCCCTCTTTCTGAGTATATCCTTTCGCAACAAGCCGAGCTTTAAAGGTTTCAACCTTTCCGTCAGATCCTCTCTTTCTCTTGTAGGCCCATTTACACCCAATTGGCTTTACGCCGCTTGGTGGTTCTACAAGATCCCAGACTTTATTAGAATTCATAGATTCTATTTCGGATTTCATCGCTTTCTTCCAAGAAGGCGCATCTATATCTTGTACCGCCTCATCATAGGTCCAGGGATCGACTTCATGAACTCCGGGTGCCGAGTCCGAAGACTCACCCAGTCCAATCCATCTGTCCGGTTGTTTAACAACCCTCCCACTACGACGGCGTTCCGGTGTATTAACAGTGACAGTATTAGGTGCAGGTTCTAGTGGTGTATCTATACTCGGTTCGGCTGTATCCAGGTCTTCCTCGTTACCTCTCAACTCATCAAGTATTATGTCACTTTTGGGCTTGTGGTTCATGACATAGTCTTCCTCTAAGAACCGAGCGTTAGTACTTATAACGATCTTCTGGTCCGTAGGACTATAGAACATGCCACCCTTAGTTCCTTTCGGGTATCCTACAAACAGCCGTATTTCTGATCTAGGTTCTAACTTATCGGCGCCTTGTCGCAACACATGTGCTGGACATCCCCAGATCCGAATGTGTTTCAAGTTAGGCTTACGCCCACTCCACAATTCCATGGGTGTAGTTGGTACCGTTTTGGTCGGAACCCTGTTCAGAATGTACGCCGCTGTTTCCAAGGCAAGTCCCCAGAACATAACAGGTAAATCCGAGTAACTTATCATCGATCGCACCATCTCCATAAGAGTCCTATTCCTTCTTTCTGACACACCATTCTGCTGGGGAGTATATGGTGAGGTCAGCTGGGATTCAATCCCATTCTCTGCCAAGTATGCCTTGAATTCTCCAGACAGGTACTCGCCTCCGCGATCAGATCGCAGGCATTTTATGGATTTACCACGAAGGTTCTCCACAAGAGCCTTGAATTCCTTGAACTTGTCAAAAGAATCACTCTTGTGGCGCATCAGGTAAATATATCCATACCTTGAGTAATCATCAGTAAAGGTGATGAAATACTCGTACCCTCCCCTTGCCTGAGTAGACATAGGTCCGCATACATCAGAGTGAATCAAATCCAATACTTGTTCAGCTCTACGTCCTTTACCAGAAAAAGAACGCTTGGTCATTTTTACCCTCCAAACAGGATTCGCAGGTTGGAAGGTCCTCTCCTTCTATGCCGCTAATGAGACCATCAGCTTTCAACCTTTGAATTCTATTCGAATTAATATGACCTAGCCTTAGATGCCACAAGTATAATTGATTCATTTTAGAAGGTTCCTTTCTCTTATTGGTGTTCGTAGATGTGTTATTACTCTCGGTTAGTTGCATCGTGTTAGACTCAGGATTCAGAATATACAAATCGTCTACCAATGTACCAGAACAGACAATCTCACTGTTTCTTCTTATGACCACAGAGTGATCAAAAGAAACAGAATATCCATTCAGAATTAACTTAGAAACCGAAATCAAATTCTTTCTAAAATTCGGTACATAAAGACAATTTTGTAAAACTAAAACCCTATCACTACTAAAGCGTAAGTGAACGTCTCCCACTGCAACAGCCGCCACCTTCGCGGCATTGCCCATGTAGACTACGATTTCTTCTTTTCCAAGTCGTCGGGTTTCCTGGAACCCTTGCATTTAAAATGCACATACCGTCAGTGGTTCCATATCTACACACCAGGTTCCGGTAGATAATACCACTGACTATGTTTTACGACTAAAGAAGACTTCGTACTTTCTTTGAGAGGATAATCAGACTTCCAGTACCCAGACTGTTTGCATCGAGAACTCTTGTCTATTGGCTTTCTCGTCCCATCTCGTGATCCAAGAAACTTAGGACCACTGGGTTTCTTTGCTTGCTTTTCCTTTCCCCCGGTTTTGCCCTTAGGTTCGAAACCTTTGGCATTGGCTACAAGAGCTTGCGATTTCCGTCTCAACTCGTCTAAAAGGTTCATCATCTCGAAAACGTGTTTAAGCGTTTCCTCGAATTGACTGGCCTTTATGAGTATCCTCATCGCCTCTTTTCTAGCCTCTACGTCATGTCTTAAACATCTCCTTGAGTTTGAACATGATATAAAAATCAGTCCCTTCCTCATCAGTTAAGACATTGGTAGGCCCAGGAGAACAAAGCTCACTTGAGTACAAACTTGTACTCTTTAACAGTCTGGGCAATGTCCAGATCTCTATTCCAATCAATACAATCAAGGACCAGTGAGTTAAATCCTTAAGTATCACATAAAGTGGGTTCAAAGCCATCCATAATCTATGAGCACATATAATAACAAACAATCGATTTAATATCCGATATTATCTCCCTCTAATAATATCATTAAACCACTAATCACATCTAAAATCCCATCGGGTAAGGCAAGCCACGTGGTGTGGACATTTACCCACCCAAATGATTTAGCAATTAGATTTTCTTTGGTCATACATCAATTATAGCGTGACCTCGTGGGGAGGAATACTATAACGCGTATCTAAGTGTAAACCATTACTCAGTACCAAAGTAAGTTACTTGGAATTGCTACATCACCGCAAGCCACGTGGTGTGGACGTTTACGATAACTTCACAACTCTTCATAATTACTTACAACTGTCTACATCAATTAATCCAAAGTCCGTCAGCATAGCAAGCCACGTGGTGTGGACGTTTACTACACTAAGAGACTTTTATAATTGACTCCCAATTACTTGATCCATTTAATCTTGTAAATCAAGACGTGGAGAATCATAAGTGAAACTCGAAGTTTCTAACCAGTGATTCACCATGCGAACAACCCTATCTCTCATAAATGAGGGAGCCGAGCAGACAAACGACCCATCTATCAAAGAATGGCACGAAAGTCTCTAATTTGTGTCCTCTACATGACCAAGTGGCTCTGGCTCCATTCCACTCCCCGGGGTGAGAATGAGTCGACTTGAAATCAGCTTTGGAAAGACAAATTAGGCATTGTTTGATAACTTAATCAATGTTTCTCGTAAGAGGAATTACAAGAACTCTCCTCTAATGACTTATCTATATAAACTTCAAAAGTTTATAAAAGTCACCAAGAGAGCAGCAATGGAGACCATGGGTATGTTTCCATACCCTCTCCCACTTAGCTTTTTACAATAAAGGGATACGCTATCTAGTGCATAAAATGAACACATATAGCATGCATACATGTAATAAAGCACATAGTATTATCACATAGTCAAAATAATTACTAGAATATTATTTTCCGACTATTATGGCTTTATCACATCCCCGTACGCATCTTCTAGTCTTCAGTCTTCGTTTCTTGAATGCTCCAAGTGACGAGAATATTAATATCCAATATTTAAATCTATTTATTTTCAATTAATCCAAAAGTTACTTAATTCGAAAATTAAGTCAATTGAATATATCAAAAATAAAATTAAATATTATTAAATCTCTAGAATAATCTATCCAAGATATTCTTGGAATATTCTAGATGATATCCATAATGAAATAAAGAAATAAAATAATTAGGACTATTATACTTTTCCAAATTTATTTTATTCCTAATCCATGAATATTCCCATGAGTAGGAATAATCAAATAGGAAAAATAAATTTAGTACTAAATTAATTCTTTTTCTATTTTTCTAGAATATTCCATAAAGAAATAATCAAAATAGGAAATAATGAATTAATTAGGAAAGTATATTTCCGGTAGGAGTAGCCCGGGTTGGGAGACCCCGAACCACCCCCACCATGTCCGACCGGCCAGCCTTGGGGAGGACCGCCGCCGCCCAGCCACGCCGCCAACCACCGAAACGGTGGCAGCCGCGGCTAGGGCAACCAGCCCCTCGCCCCTAGCCGTCGATCCGGGCATCCATGGGGATCGATCCAATCGATCCCTAGCCCTTCGTCCATCCCGTCACTTCGTCTTCTCCGGCGGTCTTCGATACGTCGATCCAATCGCAAAATTAAATTTACAAAAATCTAAATTACAATTCCGGTATCGATTCTATACACGAAATCGACCCTATACATTTTCCGGAAAAAGAAAGAAAATAATAATAAATCCTAAATTCGGTCAACCCCCGAATTTTTACTATTACAAGCATTCACCACCAAAAACGAATCTCGACATGTCCGAGAGTTTAATAAAACCAACAATCACATGACAAAATAATTAAACGAATAATCATCAAGCCATAATAGTCGGAACCCTGCAAGGTAGAACAATTTTATCGAAAATACCGCGAACGTAAACCTCGCTCTGATACCAATTGTTGGAATTCGCTATCCCGGGTTATCAAAATTGCGGAACCGATAACCCGAACGAACCCTTCGCCGGAGATCACACGAACACGACAACCATGCCGGGATACGACCGAAGCGCACAGCGAGGCCCGAAGGCCGCGCACGCCCCAGCCGCACCCCCACGGCCGCGCGCTCGCGCGATCAAGGATCGATCGCGCTCGGGCGATCGATCGGGGTGGGCTGCCCAGCAGCCCCCCGCGGCGGGTCCGGCGACCCGCCGCCACCAGGAGGTCCCCGCCTTCACGGCGGGGTAGGGCACGGCACCAGCCCGTGCCCAGCGATCGATCCCCTCGGGTCGATCGCACACCCTCGGCCCAGCCGAGGGTTCGGCCCCCATCGCCCCACGCCGAAACCCTAGCGGGCGCACGCCGCGGTCCGGTGGCTTCGCCACCACCGCGCGTTCGTCCGTCTATTCCGGGCTTCGATCTTCGGATCTTCGTCCTACGGTATTCTCGATAAAACAAATCGAACAATTAACAAGTGCGTTGAGAATTGTACCTACGATTCGTTGTTCGGAGAAACGAAATCGATGATGACCTCGTGATCTTCCCGCGTATTCCTTTGCACTCCGTTCGAACGTCGGGTGGGCGACGAGCTATCGAACTTTATGGATCCTCTTCACTCTCAGAACTTTTTAGTTGGCGTAACTTAGGTTAGTAAAAGTGAAGACCATGTAGTGCTTTTATAGGCTACGTAGGGGATCAAAAGGAGAATAAATATTGGGCTTTAATATTGAAAATTAAATTGGGTCCAACCCAAATCCATTAATTCTTATCAATATTAATTTTATTTATTTTCCACTATATAAATAAAATTGAACTCCCAATATTATTCCATATTATACCAAATAATATTTCTCCAACTTAGTATTATTTATTCCGTGTATTTAAGATTTAAATATCCATGAATAAAATTTATTTATTGCTTAATAAATTTATTCATCTCTTATATCCGAGAATAGTACCACTCAACCTTATTTATTATGCGGAACAAATCCACTCGCGAGGTTTACATAATAAATCCTTATGAGCTCATCTCGGGGATATTATCAACCCTTACGGGATACACTGCCCCTTCAAGAATTCACGGCATGCCATATATAAAATATAGTGACCCAACTTAACCGGTAATTAACCCAATAATTAAATCGGTTAATTCCTTTGGCAAATCAAAGTCACTTATATTAAATATACACACCCGCAATTATTTCAGGGATTAAGAATAAAATACTCCGAGTCTCAAATCAATTATCGCCGAGCAATCCTAATTGATGAGTCTCAATCGATCCGCTCAATACACCAAGTGTACAAGTGTGATAAAATAATTAAGATAAATTATTTTCTCTCTCACACAACGACTATACCGATGGATTGGTCCGTGTCCATCTAGGTCGTGAGCAACTGTTCGATTAAATACGAGTAACCGATAGTATGATCTTCTGTGTGCCCATGCAACACCATACTAACTACAACGTATAAAATCCAGGACTATAATTTGCATGTATTTAATTATAAATAATTAAACGCAAATAATTGTTTATTTAATTAAATAGATTAATGGCAATGGATCGTGAGTTTCCGTTACTTAAATCTAGACATTAAGTACACAACTCCAACAATCTCCCACTTGTACTAAGGTCTAGTCATTTCCTCCAAACTCCCGACTCCCATACTCATCACGTGCTTAAGTTGTACTTCCAAGAAGTACTTTGTGAATGAGCACTCTAGGTTGCCGCTCTGAAGTTATCTTGGTGACTACAGCGTCGTCTCCCTCGACGATGACTCGTATCAGGTGGTACTTGCTCTATGTGTTATCTTACACTTATGGACTTGTGATTTCTTACCATTTGCCATCGCACCGCTATTGACATAGCCTTTGGCAAATTAAGAATCACATCTAAGTCCCAGAGATTATCCCGGAGCTATACCAAAACTTCCGCTGCCTCTGAGGCCGCTTATTTGGTTACCCATGGCAGAGTCCGAAAAGCATCGAGCTTATCACTCTTCCATGTTAAAACTCCTTCTCCTTTAATAGTGAAACACATAGCCTGATATCGACTTACACCGGTCCTTATTCGATTAGAAATCTAAGAGAATGTAATCCAAAGGAAATGTTTGTCTGCTCTGTAATCCAGAACATAGTTTCCAGTACTTCGAAAGTACTTAAAATGTTCATTACAGCAGTCAAGTATTCCTTTCCAGGATTACCTTGATATCCTCCCACTATGCTAACCGCATAGCCGATATCAGGTTCTTGTTTTCAACAATGCATTCATCGAGCTTTCCACACTTAAAGTGTAGGAAACTGCTTTCATTGCTTCTATCTCCTTCTGTGTTCCAAAACACATATCCTTAGATAGATGCATTCCGTATCTGAAAGGTAACGAACCTTTCTGGGAATCTTGCATGTTAAAACGAACCACAATCATATATATGTCAGATGTCCAGGAGAAGTACAATGTTCTCTCCTAGAGATCCAAGATCTCAAGAACAGGTCCAACTTCTTCCTATATCTTTCATAATGATTTATCCAGACAACCACCATTTCATGTCTGATTACATCTTTACATTGTTGCCAATGATAAAATGTTATCTACATAAAACCCGAGAAACACCACCTTGTTTCCATCACGTTTCCCATACACACGATTCGTCTATGCTTTGATGAATCCATAAAATGGACTATCTCATCAATTTGCAAGTACCACGAACTCGAGGCTTGTTTCAATCCATAAATGGATCGATTAAGCTTGCACACTAGATGATCTCGCCCCTTAGCAATGAATCCTTCTGGTTGTTTGTCTTGTCAAGACTTCCATTAAGGAAAGCTGTCTTGACATCCATTTGCCACACCTCATAATCCATATGAGCTGCTATGGATAAGAGAATCCGGATTGACTTTATCTTGGCTACCGGCGAAAAGGTCTCCTCATAATCGATTCCCTCTTTCTGAGTATATCCTTTCGCAACAAGCCGAGCTTTAAAGGTTTCAACCTTTCCGTCAGATCCTCTCTTTCTCTTGTAGGCCCATTTACACCCAATTGGCTTTACGCCGCTTGGTGGTTCTACAAGATCCCAGACTTTATTAGAATTCATAGATTCTATTTCGGATTTCATCGCTTTCTTCCAAGAAGGCGCATCTATATCTTGTACCGCCTCATCATAGGTCCAGGGATCGACTTCATGAACTCCGGGTGCCGAGTCCGAAGACTCACCCAGTCCAATCCATCTGTCCGGTTGTTTAACAACCCTCCCACTACGACGGCGTTCCGGTGTATTAACAGTGACAGTATTAGGTGCAGGTTCTAGTGGTGTATCTATACTCGGTTCGGCTGTATCCAGGTCTTCCTCGTTACCTCTCAACTCATCAAGTATTATGTCACTTTTGGGCTTGTGGTTCATGACATAGTCTTCCTCTAAGAACCGAGCGTTAGTACTTATAACGATCTTCTGGTCCGTAGGACTATAGAACATGCCACCCTTAGTTCCTTTCGGGTATCCTACAAACAGCCGTATTTCTGATCTAGGTTCTAACTTATCGGCGCCTTGTCGCAACACATGTGCTGGACATCCCCAGATCCGAATGTGTTTCAAGTTAGGCTTACGCCCACTCCACAATTCCATGGGTGTAGTTGGTACCGTTTTGGTCGGAACCCTGTTCAGAATGTACGCCGCTGTTTCCAAGGCAAGTCCCCAGAACATAACAGGTAAATCCGAGTAACTTATCATCGATCGCACCATCTCCATAAGAGTCCTATTCCTTCTTTCTGACACACCATTCTGCTGGGGAGTATATGGTGAGGTCAGCTGGGATTCAATCCCATTCTCTGCCAAGTATGCCTTGAATTCTCCAGACAGATACTCGCCTCCGCGATCAGATCGCAGGCATTTTATGGATTTACCACGAAGGTTCTCCACAAGAGCCTTGAATTCCTTGAACTTGTCAAAAGAATCACTCTTGTGGCGCATCAGGTAAATATATCCATACCTTGAGTAATCATCAGTAAAGGTGATGAAATACTCGTACCCTCCCCTTGCCTGAGTAGACATAGGTCCGCATACATCAGAGTGAATCAAATCCAATACTTGTTCAGCTCTACGTCCTTTACCAGAAAAAGAACGCTTGGTCATTTTTACCCTCCAAACAGGATTCGCAGGTTGGAAGGTCCTCTCCTTCTATGCCGCTAATGAGACCATCAGCTTTCAACCTTTGAATTCTATTCGAATTAATATGACCTAGCCTTAGATGCCACAAGTATAATTGATTCATTTTAGAAGGTTCCTTTCTCTTATTGGTGTTCGTAGATGTGTTATTACTCTCGGTTAGTTGCATCGTGTTAGACTCAGGATTCAGAATATACAAATCGTCTACCAATGTACCAGAACAGACAATCTCACTGTTTCTTCTTATGACCACAGAGTGATCAAAAGAAACAGAATATCCATTCAGAATTAACTTAGAAACCGAAATCAAATTCTTTCTAAAATTCGGTACATAAAGACAATTTTGTAAAACTAAAACCCTATCACTACTAAAGCGTAAGTGAACGTCTCCCACTGCAACAGCCGCCACCTTCGCGGCATTGCCCATGTAGACTACGATTTCTTCTTTTCCAAGTCGTCGGGTTTCCTGGAACCCTTGCATTTAAAATGCACATACCGTCAGTGGTTCCATATCTACACACCAGGTTCCGGTAGATAATACCACTGACTATGTTTTACGACTAAAGAAGACTTCGTACTTTCTTTGAGAGGATAATCAGACTTCCAGTACCCAGACTGTTTGCATCGAGAACTCTTGCCTATTGGCTTTCTCGTCCCATCTCGTGATCCAAGAAACTTAGGACCACTGGGTTTCTTTGCTTGCTTTTCCTTTCCCCCGGTTTTGCCCTTAGGTTCGAAACCTTTGGCATTGGCTACAAGAGCTTGCGATTTCCGTCTCAACTCGTCTAAAAGGTTCATCATCTCGAAAACGTGTTTAAGCGTTTCCTCGAATTGACTGGCCTTTATGAGTATCCTCATCGCCTCTTGTCTAGCCTCTACGTCATGTCTAAACATCTCCTTGAGTTTGAACATGATATAAAAATCAGTCCCTTCCTCATCAGTTAAGACATTGGTAGGCCCAGGAGAACAAAGCTCACTTGAGTACAAACTTGTACTCTTTAACAGTCTGGGCAATGTCCAGATCTCTATTCCAATCAATACAATCAAGGACCAGTGAGTTAAATCCTTAAGTATCACATAAAGTGGGTTCAAAGCCATCCATAATCTATGAGCACATATAATAACAAACAATCGATTTAATATCCGATATTATCTCCCTCTAATAATATCATTAAACCACTAATCACATCTAAAATCCCATCGGGTAAGGCAAGCCACGTGGTGTGGACGTTTACCCACCCAAATGATTTAGCAATTAGATTTTCTTTGGTCATACATCAATTATAGCGTGACCTCGTGGGGAGGAATACTATAACGCGTATCTAAGTGTAAACCATTACTCAGTACCAAAGTAAGTTACTTGGAATTGCTACATCACCGCAAGCCACGTGGTGTGGACGTTTACGATAACTTCACAACTCTTCATAATTACTTACAACTGTCTACATCAATTAATCCAAAGTCCGTCAGCATAGCAAGCCACGTGGTGTGGACGTTTACTACACTAAGAGACTTTTATAATTGACTCCCAATTACTTGATCCATTTAATCTTGTAAATCAAGACGTGGAGAATCATAAGTGAAACTCGAAGTTTCTAACCAGTGATTCACCATGCGAACAACCCTATCTCTCATAAATGAGGGAGCCGAGCAGACAAACGACCCATCTATCAAAGAATGGCACGAAAGTCTCTAATTTGTGTCCTCTACATGACCAAGTGGCTCTGGCTCCATTCCACTCCCCGGGGTGAGAATGAGTCGACTTGAAATCAGCTTTGGAAAGACAAATTAGGCATTGTTTGATAACTTAATCAATGTTTCTCGTAAGAGGAATTACAAGAACTCTCCTCTAATGACTTATCTATATAAACTTCAAAAGTTTATAAAAGTCACCAAGAGAGCAGCAATGGAGACCATGGGTATGTTTCCATACCCTCTCCCACTTAGCTTTTTACAATAAAGGGATACGCTATCTAGTGCATAAAATGAACACATATAGCATGCATACATGTAATAAAGCACATAGTATTATCACATAGTCAAAATAATTACTAGAATATTATTTTCCGACTATTATGGCTTTATCACATCCCCGTACGCATCTTCTAGTCTTCAGTCTTCGTTTCTTGAATGCTCCAAGTGACGAGAATATTAATATCCAATATTTAAATCTATTTATTTTCAATTAATCCAAAAGTTACTTAATTCGAAAATTAAGTCAATTGAATATATCAAAAATAAAATTAAATATTATTAAATCTCTAGAATAATCTATCCAAGATATTCTTGGAATATTCTAGATGATATCCATAATGAAATAAAGAAATAAAATAATTAGGACTATTATACTTTTCCAAATTTATTTTATTCCTAATCCATGAATATTCCCATGAGTAGGAATAATCAAATAGGAAAAATAAATTTAGTACTAAATTAATTCTTTTTCTATTTTTCTAGAATATTCCATAAAGAAATAATCAAAATAGGAAATAATGAATTAATTAGGAAAGTATATTTCCGGTAGGAGTAGCCCGGGTTGGGAGACCCCGAACCACCCCCACCATGTCCGACCGGCCAGCCTTGGGGAGGACCGCCGCCGCCCAGCCACGCCGCCAACCACCAAAACGGTGGCAGCCGCGGCTAGGGCAACCAGCCCCTCGCCCCTAGCCGTCGATCCGGGCATCCATGGGGATCGATCCAATCGATCCCTAGCCCTTCGTCCATCCCGTCACTTCGTCTTCTCCGGCGGTCTTCGATACGTCGATCCAATCGCAAAATTAAATTTACAAAAATCTAAATTACAATTCCGGTATCGATTCTATACACGAAATCGACCCTATACATTTTCCGGAAAAACAACGAACATAATAATAAATCCTAAATTCGGTCAACCCCCGAATTTTTACTATTACAAGCATTCACCACCAAAAACGAATCTCGACATGTCCGAGAGTTTAATAAAACCAACAATCACATGACAAAATAATTAAACGAATAATCATCAAGCCATAATAGTCGGAACCCTGCAAGGTAGAACAATTTTATCGAAAATACCGCGAACGTAAACCTCGCTCTGATACCAATTGTTGGAATTCGCTATCCCGGGTTATCAAAATTGCGGAACCGATAACCCGAACGAACCCTTCGCCGGAGATCACACGAACACGACAACCATGCCGGGATACGACCGAAGCGCACAGCGAGGCCCGAAGGCCGCGCACGCCCCAGCCGCACCCCCACGGCCGCGCGCTCGCGCGATCAAGGATCGATCGCGCTCGGGCGATCGATCGGGGTGGGCTGCCCAGCAGCCCCCCGCGGCGGGTCCGGCGACCCGCCGCCACCAGGAGGTCCCCGCCTTCACGGCGGGGTAGGGAACGGCACCAGCCCGTGCCCAGCGATCGATCCCCTCGGGTCGATCGCACACCCTCGGCCCAGCCGAGGGTTCGGCCCCCATCGCCCCACGCCGAAACCCTAGCGGGCGCACGCCGCGGTCCGGTGGCTTCGCCACCACCGCGCGTTCGTCCGTCTATTCCGGGCTTCGATCTTCGGATCTTCGTCCTACGGTATTCTCGATAAAACAAATCGAACAATTAACAAGTGCGTTGAGAATTGTACCTACGATTCGTTGTTCGGAGAAACGAAATCGATGATGACCTCGTGATCTTCCCGCGTATTCCTTTGCACTCCGTTCGAACGTCGGGTGGGCGACGAGCTATCGAACTTTATGGATCCTCTTCACTCTCAGAACTTTTTAGTTGGCGTAACTTAGGTTAGTAAAAGTGAAGACCATGTAGTGCTTTTATAGGCTACGTAGGGGATCAAAAGGAGAATAAATATTGGGCTTTAATATTGAAAATTAAATTGGGTCCAACCCAAATCCATTAATTCTTATCAATATTAATTTTATTTATTTTCCACTATATAAATAAAATTGAACTCCCAATATTATTCCATATTATACCAAATAATATTTCTCCAACTTAGTATTATTTATTCCGTGTATTTAAGATTTAAATATCCATGAATAAAATTTATTTATTGCTTAATAAATTTATTCATCTCTTATATCCGAGAATAGTACCACTCAACCTTATTTATTATGCGGAACAAATCCACTCGCGAGGTTTACATAATAAATCCTTATGAGCTCATCTCGGGGATATTATCAACCCTTACGGGATACACTGCCCCTTCAAGAATTCACGGCATGCCATATATAAAATATAGTGACCCAACTTAACCGGTAATTAACCCAATAATTAAATCGGTTAATTCCTTTGGCAAATCAAAGTCACTTATATTAAATATACACACCCGCAATTATTTCAGGGATTAAGAATAAAATACTCCGAGTCTCAAATCAATTATCGCCGAGCAATCCTAATTGATGAGTCTCAATCGATCCGCTCAATACACCAAGTGTACAAGTGTGATAAAATAATTAAGATAAATTATTTTCTCTCTCACACAACGACTATACCGATGGATTGGTCCGTGTCCATCTAGGTCGTGAGCAACTGTTCGATTAAATACGAGTAACCGATAGTATGATCTTCTGTGTGCCCATGCAACACCATACTAACTACAACGTATAAAATCCAGGACTATAATTTGCATGTATTTAATTATAAATAATTAAACGCAAATAATTGTTTATTTAATTAAATAGATTAATGGCAATGGATCGTGAGTTTCCGTTACTTAAATCTAGACATTAAGTACACAACTCCAACAGCAAGAGGATCAGGTGATGGCCGGGGCGGATAGCCAATGTCCCGAAGAGGCGGGTGGTTCTGAGTGATAATAGTCCCTGCGAGGGGGCTATGATTAAAAACACTTTCTATTTTTGCTTTCTTTCTGCGGCCGTTGGTGGCCGAGGGCGTTTAGCCCAAGACAATTTTATTTTCTTGCTTTGGATTCTGCACTTTGTGTAGATGTTTTTTGATGAGGCTCTGCCTCTTTTTGGATAATTCGGTCGATCCTTGGGGTTCGAATTTTGTTTTTATTTGGATGTTCATTTAGCACTTCTGGCTATTTTTAATCCTCTGTGCACAGTGTCCAATGTGGCATTGGTTTCTTTTAGCATTTTGGATGCCCTCCCTGAATTCACATAGTTTGTGGGTCCTATCCTTTCTCAAGAGATTTCCCGAGATGGATTTCCGGGACGAAACTTTTGAAGGTCCGAGACGTAGTCTCACTATTTTATCTCGGGACTATGGGTCCCGGGTGGAGGTTGTAGACCCGAGATGCAGCCTCGCGGCCCCATTTCGAAGATACGGGACGCGGTCTCGGGTGTGGGTACCGGGGGCCCGTCGCGGATTTCTATACGCGATTCTGGGACCCACCTTCTCCTGATCAGGGTGGTGCGGTCCCGCGATTGTCCCGTGCTTTTTTACTGGGGATGCCTCGTAGTTCGTTGCGGAAAATATCCGTCTTTTCATATGTTCCCCCGCACGTTATGACTCTCGACCCGGAGGTCTTTTTAGGAGCTCATTAGTTTTACCGGGATCTCTGGCATTTAGCTGTGCGGAAATATCCGTTTTTATATGTTCCCCCGCACGTTATGACTCTTGACCCGGAGGTCTTTTTAGGAGCTCATTAGTTTTACCGGGATCTTTGGCATTTAGCTGTGCGGAAATATCCGTTTTTATATGTTCCCCCGCACGTTATGACTCTTGACCCGGAGGTCTTTTTAGGAGCTCATTAGTTTTACCGGGATCTTTGGCATTTAGCTGTGCGGAAATATCCGTTTTTATATGTTCCCCATTTAGGAATAAGAGTACAGACTCGCTTTCCTTGGTCTGGGACCGCGGCGGCTCCTTCTTGCTGGTAGAACCTCTTCAAGTGTCGCGCGTTCCATCGGTACTGATCCGGGGTCCGGGCTGGCAACTCCAACTCGTACGCTCCGTTCAATAGATATTTGGTGACCCGAAACGGTCCTTCCCACGTCGGTCCGATGGCCCCGGAGTGCGTCCCGAACAACTTTTTCAACACCATGTCCCCTATCTCGAACTCGCGAGTGCGGACCCGCGCGTCATAAGCCTTGGCGATCCTCTGTTTGTTCATCGCGTTTGAGGGAGTCGGAGCTCGGCCTTTGCTCTTCCAGAAGATCCAGCTCCAAACGCAAAAATGCTTCGTTCTCCGGGGTGATGGTCTGGGTGGTTCGGTGTGAGCGAACCGTGATCTCGGCCGGGATCACTGCTTCGGATCCAAATGCCAGGGTTGGCGCTTCTTATGTGGCGTTCCGGGCCGTGATCCGGTATGACCACAACACCTCGGGTAACTCTTCGGCCCACTTCCTCTTGCGCGACTCGAGCTTCGCCTTAAGGGTATACTTCAAAATTTTGTTCACTGCCTCAACTTGTCCGTTCGTCTGGGGGTGGAAAACGTCTTCCAGATCCCCCATTGCTTACAAGACTTCGCGACCACGGTCCCGTCGAACTGCTTGCCGTTGTCCGAGATGGTGGATTCGGGCAAACCGAAACGGCCGTTTATGTTCCTCCATATGAACTTGATCACTTTGGTTTGATCGATCTTCTGGACCGCCTCCGCCTCGGCCCACTTGGTGAAGTAGTCCACCGCAACGATCGCGAACATGACTACTCCTGGCACGGGGGCTAGAGGTCTAATGATATCAATCCCCCATCGGGCGAACGACCACGGAGAGTATATTGGCCCGAGTTCTTCGGGGGCCACATGGATGTTTGGCCCCATAAGCTGGTACTGGAGGCATTTGCGGGCGAAGTTGGTCGCGTCCCGGCGCAAGTTCGGCCCGTAATATCCCTGGCCCATCGTCTTGTGGGCGAGAGATCGGCCCCCGGCATGGTTTCCGCATAGCCCTTCGTGGATCTCCGAAAGTACCCGCATCACGTCTTCTTTGGAGACGCATTTCCAGAGTGGCATCGAGAAACTCCTGCGGAACAATTGAGAGTTTAAGGATCGTGTACCTCGCGGCGCGTATGCGGAGTTGTTTCGCTTCAACTTGGTCTGAAGGGAGGGTCCCGGATTCGATGAACCGCATCACCGGATCGCGCCAATCTGTCCCGGGTGTTGCTTCGAGTGCCGTCCCGGGAGCCCGGTCAACTGGCATGACGTTCTTCTGGGGCGCGATCGACGGTGAGTTCAACTGGTTCAGGATGACTCGGGACAGATTCGCGGACTCTTCGGTCGAGGCTAGTTTGGACAGGGTGTCACCCCGCGAGTTTGTGCTCCCGCGGGATTTGTTTGATGCGGACATCCGAGATCTTCTCGCAGAGGGACCATACTAAGTCCAAGTATTTCTTCATCTGTTCGCTTTTTTGCCTCGTAATCACCGGTGACTTGGCTCACCACTAGTTGCGAGTCCATGAAAATGTGGAGGCGGGGATCGCTGAACGTTCCAGACATTTCTAAACCTGCTACCAATGTCTCATACTCGGCCTTGTTATTAGTTGCGAAAAAATTAAACTTTACCACGTAGGTGAACGAATCTCCGTCTGGCCCCAGGAGCACCACCCCGGCCCCCGAGCACGCGCTGGTAGAGGATCCGTCCACGTGAAGCTGCCAGGGGCGTGCTGATCCTGTGCTTCGTGGGGGAAAAGTGAGCTCCACGATGAAATCCGCCAGGGTTTGTGCCTTGATCGATGTGCGGCATCGGGAAGTGTTCTTTGGGACACGCGTCGTTGAGGTCGGTATAATCAGTGCAGAGCCTCCATTTCCCCTGGGTTTTCCTCACCATTCGTCACGTCATGCGGGGCGAGTTGGATCAACCCATCTCGGAGCAACTCGTCTTCCTTGGTGTTCAACGGCTCACTTTTCTCGGGGCCCATTTTTCGGCGTCTCTGGGCTATGGCCCGGCGCTTGTTCTACAGCCGTAGGTGGTGGCACGCGCGTCCCGGGTCAACTCTGCCGAGTTCCTCACTGGTCCACGCAAATGTAGGCAGGTTGACTCGGAGGAATTTCTCGAGTTCGTCCCTCATTGCGGGCGCCATTGACGATCCGATGAGCAACTGGCGCGGAAGCTCGTTGCTTCCGACTTCGAGGGGGACAGTTTTCTCCTGAGCCTCGACCCTTATGCTGTCCCGGTTTCGGTTCCCCGGAAGCGAGTCATGGGTGTCACGGGTTTGACCATATGATTCCGTACTCTGTGAAGTGGGTTTAATCGATGGTTCTTTATTTAGATAGGGTCTCGGCCCCGGGTCCGAGACTATATCGTCCAGTGATGCCAACCCGAGTTCAAAACTAGAAACCGCGACGGGGTCCGTGGCCCGCTCTGCTGTTGCCGAGTCCGGTGTACGTTCTAAATCGGAGTCTGGGTCACCCTATGTAATTGCTACGAGAAACCCTACCAGTTTTTCCTCACATTTTTCATCCCGGGCCCCGGGTGTCTTCGGGATTGATCTCGAGTTCCGGGTCCGCGGAGACTACTTCTTCGTGAGTATTTATTTCATCGATTTTTTCACTCAAGGAGTACAACAAACATCTTTTTGCCATTAATTGGTCTTCTCGGACAGTGCCAATGGCCCCGGAGGAGACTGGGAACTTGATACAGTAATAGTACGAGGAGGCCACAGCTTCGAAAGCTTCTAGAAAAGGCCTCCCCAAAAGTGCGTTATATCCGCTAACTTCATCGACTATTACGAAGGTCAAGTTCCTTAATAGCTTTACTTCGGGGTTCTTCTCGTCTCTCAACTCCAGAGGTAGCACCACCGTCCCGTAGGGAATCAGCACGTCTTTCCCCACGCCTTTCAGTCTCACGCTACTGGGTAGTATGTACTGCGCCATGTTGTCCATCTGGTCGAGGGCCTGCTTATACAAGATATTGCAATGGGCCCCGTTATCGACCAGAAGCCGCGCAACTTCCACTCCGAGTATGGCGGTGGTGATCACCAAGGCCTCGCTCTTGGGGTAGCCGACCCCTTCGCGGTCCTTCGGGGAGAACGTGATCAAGGCGCGTTCCGCGATGCTTCGAGGGGGAGCGAGGTTTGTCTCCTGGTACACCCTCCAGATCTCCACCTCGCGCTTCCTCTTCCTTCTGCTCTCACTCGTGATAGGCTGCAGCCCGCCGATCATCAGGATCTGCCCGATATGTCCCGGGGACTGGCCGCGGTTCTGCCCTCCGCGGCCCGGGGCCGCGACCACATTTCTTCCGTTTTCCGGGTTGGCCACCTGGCCGGTCCCCTAGTCCCCGGGTCTGCCGAGGAGCTCCCAGAGTTTTCCTTCCTCAAATAACTTCCATAGTTGCCTTAGCAGCTGACGACACTGGCCGGTGGGGTGCCCATGCTGCTCGTGGAAGGCACACCACAGGCGCTTGTCGAGCTTGTTCGGCGAGATCCTCATAGGTTCCGGCTTGGTCAAGGCGTCCCCCATGGCTTGTAGTGCGTGCATCATGGCCATGGTGTCCTGTCCGATGACCTCAACAAGCCGGATCTCTATCTCGCGGTAACTCGGGGCAGGACGGTCCCGTTCCGGGGCCTTGGGAGGGCCTCTCCTGGTAACGTGAGCCGGTCTCGCCTCCACAGGAGCGGGATCCTTCCGTTTTGCGTCCCCGGGGGTCTCCGTCCCGCGCATGAGGCGCTGGTACCAACACTGTGCCGCGACCTTTACGCGGAAATCCTCGTAGGTCTGTGGATAGTTGAGCATCAGATGTTTGAAAACCTCGGAATTCTTCCGGAGCCCGTTCATCGCCGTTTGCAGCTTGAGATCGTCGCCGACCTCCTCTCCGCCGAGCAGGATGTCCCCGACTCGGTCCACGTAGCGCTCGTCGCCTTCCTCCATATTTTGGCGAATGCCGATCAGTCGCTGGCTCTGCTCGAGACGGTTCACCTTGTAGGCGAAGTGCGCCACGAAACGCTGGACGAGGTCGTCGAAACAGTGGATCGAGCGGGAGGAGATCCCCGCGAACCATTTGTGGGCCACATCTCCGAGGGTGAGAGGGAAAAGCCTGCACCTCGTGGCGTCGCTGGCTCCTCTCCCGGACATATATGTGCGGAAGCGGCTGAGGTGGATCTCGGGATCCGTTTTCCCGTCGTACAGGGTCGTCTGGAGGGGCTGGATCTCGTATTGCATGACCGCATGCTCGACCTCCAGGGCCAAGGGTTCTTTGCAGTAGTCGACCCACTCCGGTCGGGCCTGGGCCTCGGTCAGCTTCCTCTCCATCTCGGACACCTTGCTGTAGAGGTCCCGGAGGCCCGCCTCGGGTCCCGGTGGTTGCGGGACACGGGTCCCGGGACCCTGCTCCGACTCGGCGCGACGAGTCTTCTCCTCGTCGTTCGCCCCGAACCGGTCTGCTGGGGCCGACTGGTTGCCGACCTCCTCGCCGAGATCGAAGATGAGTCGTCGGGCGGGGATTGTGTAACGGTTGGAGCCGGCACGGCCTGCTCCGAGGCGGCCGAACGCGCTGTGGCTGGCGTGACGGGGCCCCAGACGACCGAACGCACTGCCTTTCCCAATCTTCTCACCTGGACGAACAGAAAGGGAGGTTAGAGTACGCTTACGCTGTATGAGGTCGGACATGGCTACGTCGATCTTTTCGGGGGTGTCCAAAAGGAGGTGCAATTCCCGGGCCGGTGTCTCGGGGGGAGGTGGTCCGCGTCGGAACTCGGGATCCGAGCGGTGCGCATGGCGGTGGGTCTGCTGGCGGCGTCTGAGGCGTCGGGCCTCAGAGCTGCTTCAGAGGTATTGGTTGGACGTGTTGTGGCCGTCCAGCTCCCCGGTGATGACGGCGTCTTCTTTCCCGAGGATTTCCCCCGGGATCTTTGGGGAGAGTGGCGGGGCGGCGTCTGACTCGACGGATGGCATCTTCCCTCTCTCCAGCTTCTTCCTCGTGGCAGAGCGGGAGGAATCTGACGCGGTGACTCCATCAGACATGGCTTCGGCTCTACTTTCTTTTCCTGGGTCTAGTATAACAACTCCCTCCTTCTAGCGCCAAATGTTTTAGCACGTTTTAGTCGGGTAGTATAATACGGGGCTGGGCTGTGTATAGAGGGTTTGAAACGATACTAATACATGTAAATTTATATTCTGGAGTAGGGGTTGAGCTAGATCTGGAAAAGAACAGAGGTTTCGAGCTTTGAAACTTCTTCTGAAGGATTTCTATTATCCATTCTTTTAATATCAAGTTTATTCACTAATTAGTGCCGCCCTTTAATCTGAAGGGATAAACCCTCTATTTATAGGAATTTATGGAATGATTACATTCAGACCACGTACTACATCTATAGCATTCAATGAAGCTAGTAGCGACCCGGGACCCGTGATCCGGCATGTAGATGAGGCATGTGGACTCACGTGGGTGATGTCTCCGTTCTTCCTAGGATGGGCCCTCCCTCAGATACTGATGGTGTGGCCTGGGCTGCGGGCTGGACTCGAGGCTTTCATCGACTCCACGTATGGGATGTATTGCGGGTTTGTGTAGCGAAAACAGGAGCGTGTCCCGAGTCCTATTTCCCTGCATGGCTTGCACGACGGATTCATGACCCGGGCCTCGGGATGAGCATGCGTCCCGCATCATATCCTCGCATGGCTCGATGACGGATCAGCGTCCCGAGTCGCGGACGCGCCCCGAGTCACTTCTCCGTGCGGATCGCCCAGAGGATCCGTGACCCGTGACCCGAGCCGCAACGCGTCCCATGCGTCGTCTCTCCGTATCGCACGTTTCTGGCTGGCCTTTGCCCGCGTGCCACACGACCCGAGCCGTGAGCCGAGCTTGAGTCCTGTGCCTCCCTTCACATGGTTAGCTTTGGGTGAGCCCTTACCCACGTGTCTCATCCTTGGATACACGCTTTCGTACCTGGTTTTTACTCCCCCAACACTTCTTAATATGTACTTTTTAAACAACTAGAATGTACCTTACGTATAAAATGAACAAAAATGTTTTGATTTATAAAAAAATTATTAATTTAATTATAAAAATATTAAATTAAAAAACTATATTAAATATTTATATTTTTAAATATAAAAAGAATTATTAAATTAACTATACAAATATATAATTATATCTAAAATTAGTTAGGTATATGAATCTTAATTTTTATCTACTAACATATTATTTTCCACATTATATTTTTACGAAAAAATAAAATAATTTTTTTAATGTATATAATTATTTATTTATAAAACATTAATTTAATATTTAATATTCTAAAATTTTATAAATATTCATGTAGAAATTAATGTTATATTTATACAATTATAATTAAATAAATCATGAAAAAATATTTTAAGTGTAAAATATGTATATCAAATATATTTTATTGATTATAAAAAAATATTTTTGTTAAAATAATTATTTTAAGAAACTAAATGTTATATAAATTAAGAAAATCAGACAACACCTACGGATTTTACTTACGATCTGACATACGAATTAAAATATTTACAGTCGCACTACACTTAAGGAATTGACCGTAAGTAACACGTAAGTAACACTCCGTAAGCGCGACAATTGACCTACCTACAGTATTACCTAGGGAGGGCCGTAGGTTTACTCGTCAAACGATTTCCTTTAAAACTACCTACGGGATTACCTATGGAGGGCCTTAGATAAATTAATTTTATATTTTTTTTTGTGGGACTGCTCGTTAATTGCAGAAATTTAAACACTCACACATATTTTAAGTTCAAACTTTATATTTTACGATCCTCAATTTAATTGGTGAATCAACTTAGCAAACAAGTATTGACATATATCTTATACTCCTATTTAACATTGATAATGTGATAATGTTATTTTTTAATATTAATTATAAATATACATTATGTATATGATTTAATATAAATACGTAATGCTGAAAGAAAAATAAAATGAAGAGTTTTAATTGATTAATGTTTAAAATCCAAATCACATCGCCGTCTAAGCAGTACTGCGCAGCAACTCTGGATATAAATGTGGCCCAAAGGCGCACCTAAATCGCGAAGAATGAATGAGGTTATTGCAAATGGGTGTTGTACAACTCTTGATTCACTAACTTCTCATTTCGACACATTCAATAATTTGTATATTTTGTTTCCATTAGAAAGCGATGGGAATTGGGAATTGAGATTATAAGACAATAAGTGAGGTTTATTTCGCATGCAGGCTCCGGTATACATCCCTTTATTATTAGTGGATAAGAAAGATGGATGACAGTTGCGTGTGCGATAACAACATATTTTATTAACTATTTCCCCTTTGAATTTATAGATTACAACGCCACATACTACTTTCATTTGATACATATCCAAACATGAATATTTGCATTAATTGTGGACCCTTTTTATTGGTCATATAAAATTTTGAATAATTATTGTAATAAATTAATATATTTCTGAAAATTCATTTTAACATAAGTGAAGATTCGGATTATTTACAGTCTCTTGATAATTGCACATTTATTTATATATTTTAAATAATTTAAATGATTAATACATCCCTTATCTTTTATTATTATTTTTAAAAATTTTATTTTACTAAAAATAGTGTATTCAATTGAGATTTTAGTATATTTTTTGAACATTTTTAAAAGTAAATTTTATGAAAGGTAGCGACTATTCGCACCACATTAACTCTAAGTACACCTCCACATATATATAATTGTTTATTATTTATACTCAATGCACCTCTTCATTTTCCTAATCTGCCCTTTATAATTAATATCACACAATCTTATTAGGGTAAATAGGATAATATTATAGTATATACTTTGCGAGAGGATGAGACATGAGAGGGCCAAACGTTAGACTAAAGGTTTTGTGCCATATTTGCCATTACGGAGAGAAGCATCCTGCACCACACAGACGACCATCGAGGTCGATTCTGTCTTCGAGAGAACCGACTTCTACGCGATGATCACACAGACGACCATCGAGGTCGTTTACGTCTTCGAGGGGACCGATCGACTTCTACGCGACGAACACGAGCGCCAGGTTCGAAGAGCTCTGTACGTGTTCAACTGTTCCTCAAGTGCCCGATCGAGAAGTGAGACGGAGACTCGAAGACCGACAAGTCCCTCGTCCATGAGATGTTTCTAGTCGGCAGGTCGACCCGAATTCCCAAAGTTCAGCAGCTGCTGAAGGATTTGTTCAACGGGCAGGAAGGAGCGATGATACCGAACAACAACGTTAATGTGAACAAAAAAAATATTTTATATAAATTAATTAAAAAATAAATATAAACCTATTTACTTTGATAAGGAGTAAGATGATTATTGTTTATTTCAAAGGGTAAATTAGGAAGACTAGATGGTGTATCATGATTATTGTTTATTTCAAAGGGTAAATTAGGAAGACTAGATGGTGTATCATGTAAAAACAATAAATAATTAAAATAAAAAAATCCGGGGTGTAGTTAGAGGAAATGGGGGTACCCTTTTATGAATTTAGATTGGGTAAATTTTATTACTCAATATAAATTTTCATTGATTTTAAAGAATTTTGATATATATTTTTTTATTGATTTAATATGGATTTTAGTTTAGCCTATGATTCAAGAAAAATTAAAATTTTATTTTCAATTCAAGAAAAATTAAAATTTAATAAAATTTTGAAAATATATAATAAAATTTTAAAAAATAGTTTGGGAATAAGATTATACACGGTTGCATCAATTTAAGAAAAAAAAAGTTAAAGAGGGTAGGTTACATAAATTTTAGAAATATAAAAAAGTTTAAAATATAGGCTGTTGCATAAATTAGTAAGTTTAAAAACTTTTGGGGAAACAACATTCTACTTTAAGACGGGCTAGTCCCACCAAAAATTGGGATTGAGGGGCGGTGCAGTGCCAAAATCCACTGCACAATAAGCAGTGTACATATGCACCGTTAAAATTCCACTCAATTTTTTTTTTCAATTTCTTCTGTTGAACGGTCCAGATGTGCACGACTTATTATGCAGTGGATTTTGGCACTGCACCGCCCCTCAATTCCCAAAAATTACACCAGCGGTTAAACATACAAAAAAAGTTTAAACTAATTTTTTTTTTGTTATAGATAATTTTTTCTAGTGTTAAATGTTACGTGAATTTTATTTTTAATTACGAACTCAAAAGGTTATATATTATGTGGATTTTATGTTTAATAACGAATTTCGAAGTGTTCGGTTCAATATTGTTAGGTTTTTCATTGATCATATTCTTCTCAATAGATGAATTTACGTATTTTAAAACCATGAAAATGTGCGGAAAATTAAATTATGCATAAATACGTAACACCCTAATCATGCATATCCTCTTTCTATTTTACGAAATTTTATCTAGTGCACACATATGTAGTAAGAACAAATAATTGAGTTACAGTAGTAAGAATTGTATACTTTGTAATTCTTGTATGTAGTATGCCCAAGAGCGTAAACGGATCAGCCGCGAACGTACCCCACCCCAATTCGTTGCACAAACCCTCTTTGATCAACGAACGGAGAAGCCCTTGAACTTGGATCGAGTCCCACTCGTCTCTCTTGTTTCGTCGCGAATATGATGCTTATAGAATAACTTCCTATTTTGTTGTAGCATCAAAATTCGTAGCTTATGACCCCTTTATATAAGAGGGATGTCCAAGAGGGTATAGAGGTCAAGAATAAAAGGAAAAGAAATTCACGCTGCTGAAAAAACGCTGCTGTCGGCCGACACCTTTGTATTTTTGAACCGCATAAAATTTGCCTGTGTGTCTGCCGACAGGTGCAGGGTGTCGGCCGATACCTAGAGCAATTTCGTGCCGAATCCGCTTTTCTCTCCGTTTGAAACATAACCGTAAATGTCAAGATAAATAGTAGCATAAATGAAACACGTGTCTTTGTGCCACATCCTCGTCACGCCTGTCGAAATATTTGTTCATACCTAAAAAAAAATTCATTGATTGGGGTGAGCTCAACGTAGAAGTAATTTTAATATCATGAATCACATCATCAATATAGGACATACACATAAGTACATGAAAGAACACAGTCATAGCATATTACACAAACATCTTCTCAAACATTCATACCCTACCTCGATTGTAATACTTCGAATATAATATATACTCGAATATATGTATACCTCGAATATATGTATACCAATGGCCGTCACCATACCCAAGACCGTCGTCATTGGGCCTCGTGTATATATGTACCTCGTGTATATGTATACCTCATATATGTGTATACCCATGGCCGTCACCATGGCCTCACCTCAAAACCGTCGTTATTGGGCGTCGTGTATATATAAATATAGATCCTCGTCTCGATTACATTTCATTATAAATATGCATACATAATCATCTTTCAATACACATGACATATCATATCATAACATTCACATATAATCACAATTTGCACGTAGAGATCACACAATCATTCATTCACGTAAATATATACGCACATAGATATAACATAAACCATGAGAAAAAGATAAGAAACCCCTACGCAAGGGAGAATCTAGAAAATATAAATACGGGGGCTATAGTTAAAAACTTTCTAAGTATAAAAGCACACAACAACATACATAAAACAAAATTAATATATAAGTTATAAACTAATCATACCAGGTTCAACATTTAAAATGTCAAAAAATTACAAAAGATTTAAAAAAAGTTACCTATTTAAGTTTCACTCTTCGATGCTTCATAGCATAAATTTCATCAATGACAGAATCTGAATCAATATCTTCAAAAAATTCGCGTTCAATATAGACAACAATATAATCAGATAGATAGTCATTGTCCATTTTGTTACAAAGAAAACTTTTAACCCGCTTCATAGCCGAAAATGCTCGCTCGGTTGTTGCAGTTGTAACATGAAGTGTCATAACAAGATGAATCAATCTGTCAATCAAATGGTAGTCTTGTGCCTTATTTGTCTCCTTCAGTCGCTTATATAATTCTGAAAACTCGCATGCATTTGTATATCAACTCGATAATGTTCCAGTCGATGTCTCATGTAGTGCATTTCATATTCACTAAAATCAGCTGGATAAAACTTTGCGGCAAGATCATATATACGATCTTCATCAAACAATTTAAAGTTGTCTTTAGGTTCTAAGGTAGAGGTGAGTTTAAGAAGTTACATTGTCTCATCATTGAATCTATAATTGAAAATCTATAATTGAAATCCTGGAATTGAAAATCTATTGCAATATTAAACACATCGAATCGATACTGATGCTCAACCGGGATAAATTTTGTTTGTTGACACGAACGACCCGTGCCCATTTTATAAGAAGCGCTCATATTCGGAATGTCAACATTGTGCTTCCTACAAACTGACTCGACATTGTTTAAGAGAATATCGAAACCAGAATCCCTCATCATTCCAAGACATTCTTTCATAGAGGAGACAAGATCCATTGAAGTCAAAATATCAAGAGATTCATGCTGCAAAGACCGACAAACATATCTGAAAGGCTTAAAATTTTATTCATCAGGTGTAAAATAAATATGAATTCAAACGACCTCATCACTTTCAAATGACCGTGAGCTTCACCACGTGTAGAATTACTAGATCCTTCACTCTCCAACTTTGTAAGAATGGTAATCACGACACCATACATATCAATTAAACTACATGTCGAATCAAAAGGAGAACTCCAACAAGTTGCTCCAGGTCGATGTAAACTACCCATCTGATTAACACCTTTACATGTATGTCGTTCTCCCGTGGCTACCATTTATGTAATTTCAATCGCTTCAGCAGAACTTAACTCAGTGTGGCGCTTATGAGAAACACTTACAACATTCACAATATCATTCAATGGTGAAAAGAAGCACCATACTAAGGGATATTTTTCAGGTGCAGAAACTAATGCTAACTGTAGTCGGTGAGCAAAACAACGTATATGGTATGCATACGGACAATCTCTAAAAAAAGGGCTTGCAATCCATTCCACGAACCTCGCATATTACTAGAACCATCATGCCCTTGACCTTGCGAATTGCATATTTGTAAATTATACTGCTTTAAAACATGAGATATTTCATTCTTAAGTGTTGCGGCAGTAGTATCTTTAACATGTAAAATGTCAAAGAAGCGCTCTCGCAATAAACCATCAACACCAAAAAATCTAAAAACAATAGTCATTTGCTCCTTATTAGATATATCTTTAGCTTCATCAACTAAAAGAAAAAAAATTTGAATCTCCAATCACCGTGCGAATATTTTTTCGCACTCATTTAGCAAGAATACTCAAAATGTCTTTTTGAATCGACCCTGCTATATACTTTGCATTAAAATGGGAAATCTCTAAAACAACATCATCAATATCCTTGTTCATTTTGCCTAAAAGCTTAATCAATTGAATGAGATTACCCCGATTATTGGAAGAAGTTGATTCATCAGACCCTCTTAGTGCAAAAAGCTTGTAGAGTGAGCCATCGAAATCATTCAATCGTTTGTCTTAACTCGTAAACGGTTTTTCTTTATCTCTTCTGGTCATTGCGGATTAATAACCTTATCAATATGCTGAGATGTATTCATCAGACCTTCCATAAAAAGCACAACAGTAAAATATTGTGAATCAATATCTTCTATGTGCTTCAAGAATGAACAGTTCTTCCCATCATTGATACGCTTACAAGCGTTGAACCCAACAGAAGTAAATACACCCTGAATATTATTCGCATTCGCAAAGAGTAAGCATGGAAAATAATAAGCAACATCAATTGATGGTGAGTATTCTAACCAAGGAAATTTAGTAAACCACGACCTTTGAAATCGGAGATGTAGTTTTCCATGTCATGTAGCAGAATACTCATCTAAAATGGGTTGAAATGGCCCCATTTTTATGTATGCCCTTCTAATCTCATCTCTTTGATTCACGGGTTGCTAAAAAATTGGTAGACATTTAGCAGGATCACGTGCTAAAGAATCAAGTTCAACTTCAATCATTTGAGAAAGTGGAGGAGGTTGGACATTAAGAGGAACATTATCATCATTAGCATTGTTAGATGGAATATGTTCCTCAGTAGACTCCTTTCTTTTGAAAAACGAATGAATCATTTTTTTTCCTCTAATCATCCATAGCCTGTAAAAAAATCAATTCATAAACCGTATTTTCCTAAACACGATTTTAGAATTCATAAACCTTATTTGCATAAAATCACAAAGAAAATACGACTTTACAATTCTATAATGCAATCAATTTATAAACGAATAAACCCTATCCAGAGATCATCACATTCAAATAACAATAAACTAATTATTAAATTTTTAAATAGTAAAATATTAAATTAATTATTTTCCTTAGTGGTAACATTGTTGAAAAATCGATAAGGTCAGTCTGAACTCTGATATTCGTAAATCGTACAGAAGGTCGCTATTTTCTACTTGCATTGATGATTGTGTAGAGGGAGAGAAGAGTTAATATGATTTGTAATTTTGTAATAAATTAATCTTTAGTCCATTACCTAAAGAAAACTTTGTTGGTGGGCTAAGGAGTAACCCAATGGATTAAAAAATGAGATTGACTATTAAAACATCCGATCTTGCCCTGTAAATGTGTGGCTAGTAAAACTTAGTCCAAGAGAAAGTCCTAACTTTCTTCCGTTCCCTATTAAAGTGAAGTTCCATATTAAACAATAGTATGTGTTCCATTCTTATTTATCCATTATAATTTCATTAATATGTTGTGTTTTTTAAGAACCATTTACTGTAGATTGAACTGTTCATCATTTGATCTGATGAACAAAAGGCCGACTGTTAGAAACCGCTTCATCTAACAACTCGAACTGTTAGAGAAGTTGGACAACTAGACATTTATAATGTGCCGAATATATTCTCCAATACTCCCTCTCACTTGTTGGCCGATTTCAACCTCAGGGGAAGGCCCAACAAATATATAATTAATTTGGGTGGAGTCGCACATGGCGAGAGTCGAACCCAGGACCTGCCACAAGGCTAGGCTTTGATACCATGTTAAAGTTAGGCCAATAACACCTTAAAAGACCTTTTTAAGGTATTAAGGTTGTCCAACTTATATGTGAGCATAGGGTTCTTTATCCAAACGATATGGGGCATCCACATCGTATTGAGCCTGCTCTGATACCATGTCAAAGTTGGGTCAATAACACCTTAAAAGACCTTGTTAAGGTATTAAGGTTTTGTCCAACTTATATGTGAGTCCAAGGTCCGGTATGTGGGATATTCAACACGCCCCCTCACGAGTAGGCTCGGTTTTTTTCGGCTCTACTCGTGGACATAGTGCCATCTTTGGGCAAGCCGGAAAGTTTATCGGTTGGGGCACCCATCATCGTGTTGGGCCTGCTCGTATACCATGTCAAAGTTGGGCCAATAACACCTTAAAAGGCCTTTTAAGGTGTTATTGGCTCAACTTTGACATGGTATCAGAGCAGGCCCAACACGATGTGGGGCCTCGGTCGATGAAATTTCCGACTGTGGGCGCCCCCTGCCGATAAATTTCCGGTCTACTCGTGAGGGGGAGTGTTGAATATCCCACATCGATTTGATAAATAACCCTGAGCTCAAATATAAGTTGGACAAGAGGGAGTATGGTCTCATGGAGTCTGTTGTGTATTTTTTATATATATAGGAAACATAAATTAAAAAACCTTGTGGCGTGTTGATCACTATCCGAGAAACAATATTTCCACTATGTAAAAATTTGTTAACAGGATACAACAACGACACAAAATTCATTTGAGAAACTTATAAGAGACTTCTGTACTTTTCTTTTACTATACTTTTTCTATGTTTGTCTGTGTTGTTACTGTGCGTCATTGTTTCTTAGCACAAACATATATTTATACGCCTAAAACAAACGGTTGAAAAGGGATGGAACGTTTCAGATTATACGCAATGTTTCAGCATTAACTTTGTTGGACACAATTTGTTACTACGCAATGTTTCAGCGTTAACTTTGTTGGACACAATTTGTTACGCAACAACATTAACTTTATTGGACACAACGTTTCAGCGTTAACGTTTATTAAACTTTATTGAATATTGAATAATAACTTAATGTTTTACTAATTATTAATTTATATCTTTTGAACTGATATAATTAATTTATTTACATAAAAATATTATATCTATTTAAAACAGATATAATTTATTTTAATTACATAAAATAACAGATACAAACTACTAACAGAGTCCACTTATCGTGTCACGATGTCAAATTATCGTGTATGGTATGACGGTGACAAATTATACTGTATGTGATGCAACCCAAGATCCGGAACGACGAAGAGAGCATCGAAATGGGAGTCGGGAACGTGCCGAGAAGGTGCCGCGAAGTTCGGAGAGGATTTTGGATTTTTTGGGCGAAAATGTACTGCCGTCGGCCGACAGAGAATTTACACTACGGCAACGTCGGGCGACATCTGATTGTCGGGCGACAGCGTATTTGCACTACGAGACCGTCGGGCGACATTTGGATGTCGGGCGACAGCAAAAACACGTCGGGCGACAAGTCCTGAAAATTTACGTACGGAGCAGATTCGAATCGCAGGTTGAGCCTGCAAACGACGGAGGTTTGTCGGACAACAGAATTTCCTGTCGGACGACAAGTCCCAAAAGAGGGCGGCGGAATTTTGGTC
This sequence comes from Euphrasia confusa, assembly GCA_954870475.1. Taxonomy (NCBI): domain Eukaryota; kingdom Viridiplantae; phylum Streptophyta; class Magnoliopsida; order Lamiales; family Orobanchaceae; genus Euphrasia; species Euphrasia confusa. The sequence continues at coordinate 16,138,430 of OX940955.1, forward strand.
TCCGCGTGAAATTCTTGTTTTATTTCATTTTCCTTCATGTTTTTGTTATGCCTATATAAAGGCTTTCTAGTTCATTGTTTTAATGAAAACTTTGATGATGAATAAATATTATTTTGTGAGTTTTTATTAAATCTCTCTTGGGTTCGAATTCTACCCAATTAACCAAAAGAGTTCAACCGAAGAATCAACGAAGCGATCCACCCTTCGTTCGTGTGTCTTCCTCATCCCCGAGTTGCTGCGTCGATCACGTGTTGGGGTCTAGGGTTCCGTCCTTAGATTATTTCACGAATCAGATTCAGAGGTTTTGGGACTTCCGCCGGTATCTTTCTATCTTTCTGTTCTTCGTTCTTCTTCTATCTTTTTATCCCCGACGAGGTACGTATCAGTATGGTCTAACACGCACTTTCACCGTGGATGGTCTAAAATTATCCTATTATTATATTGGAGATTTATTATTATTTTTTAAAAACGTACTTCTTTTTTAAATTATTTTTTCAGTTTATTTTTCATTTATCAAAAAAATCTAAAATTGTCACGCCCGGTTTTATTTTATTAAATAAATAAAATACAACTAGTAATTTTAAAGAGACTTCGGACGTGTGAATTTGAAAACTTTGACTCTACGTCGACATTTAAAATTTCAACGGTAAAAAGGTTTAAATAATAGTAATTGCAGCGGAAATCATTAATACTTTTAACACGTGCGACACACACTAAAATAAATGAACTCGTTAATAATTAGTACAAATCACGGCGCAGAAGCATCATCGGCTACTCCGATTGAATCAAACATGTCACCTGAAAACCATTTATGTTAACAAGGGTCAGTCCACTGACTAGCAAGTAGGCATGGATTCTATATGCTTTAATGTTATCACTTGTAGCCTTAGTTTGTATTTTAAACGTTGATCTTTAATGCAATGTAACGACGTACTTAACTTAAACGTAGGACATAAACTTTAACTTTAACTTGAAACGTTAAAGTAACTTTCTTTAACATTAACATTCATAACATTTCTTTCACGTTTAGAGGCCTTTAAAGTTAGTTGCACACCTTGTCTAGAGGCCTTTTCGCACTCTAGCCATTGAGGCCATTCGTTTGTTAGTTGCACACCCTGTTTAGAGGCCCTTTCGCACTCTAGCCATTGAGGCCATTAAAGTTAGTTGCACACCCTGCTTAAGGTAGATCCTTACGATGCCCGACATTTCGTTTACTTTAACATTACTTTTCGTTCTTTAATAATTTGATCGTGACATGAACTTCTAATGCAAAATGCATCCTAAAGTGTATGTATGAACTAATGATATGTATGAATTCACATCAAAAACCATCAGCATAAACATTGAAACGAACATAAACATAAATATAAACATGTAACCCATTCCACTAAAATAAGACATAAGACACATAAAAGTATCATATATACAAGAACATATCATCATCACATTATATCACATTATATAAATGTCTCAACACAATCAGTTATAATACGCGTATATATACATACCCACACATACCTAATGTTACTACTGTACACACACATATAGGAACATAAATATATGGTAACTTATATATATACTTCACACACCCAATCCTGTACACACACATATAGGAACATGAATATATGGTAACTTATATATATACTTCACACACCCAATCCGCACACACAAGTATGTTGAGTGTGGAGGCCGATCCACGCCGAGAAGACAAGAAAACGAAGAACGGAAGAAACGGCGGTCGCCGGAGGAATTCCGGCGATCGCGGGCCAAATTGGCGGTCGCCAATTGGGTTTCGGCGAGCGCCGAAACCGGGAGGAGCGAGGGCTGGACATCTGCCAAGAATTGGCCCTTTCGGCGGGCGCCGAAAGGCTTCCGGCGGTCGCTGGACAATTTCGGCGGGCGCCGTTTTGTGTTCAGCGGTCGCCGATTGGATGTCGGCCGACAGGGTTATGGTGTCGGCCGACGAGCGGGGGCTTTTACGCCTCTGCGTGTTTTTCTTCCCTTTTCTTATTCTCTCCCCTATATAAACCCTATGTGCGATGTAAAATAGGGTTAACACCTCCTAAGGACTAGAATTGATATTATAGCATTACAAGCGTGTAATCGAGCTCTATAATTGTTCTAGTGGAATTATTGCAGCGGCAAGAAAGTGGACGTAGCCCTCGTTAACGGGTGAACCACTATAATCTTCGTGTTCTTTATTTCGCGTATTTTTCGTTCTTGTTTGTTCGTATTGCTTTTCAGGCGGGGACTTCGGACGCGAATTTCCCAACAACTGGTATCAGAGCGCTAGGGTTATAGCGATCGGGGAAAAGCGATGACGGACACCACAACCTCGTTCGGGGTTACGAAATTTGACGGGAATAACTATGGACACTGGAAGATGCAGATCGAGGACTACCTTTATGGGAAGCGGCTCGGAATTCCTTTGAAGGGTAGACCGGAGAAGATCACGGATGACGAGGAATGGGAAAGCCTCGACAGGCAGGTGTTGGGATTGATACGTTTGTCTTTAGCTTCAAACGTGTCATTCAATGTGCGCTCAATTCCCACAACCAAGGGTTTGATGGCTGCCCTATCGAACATGTACGAGCAACCTTCAGCGAACAACAAGGTGTATCTCATGAAGCAGTTGTTCAACCTGAAGATGTCGGACAATGCAAACGCAGCCAACCACATAAACGAGCTAAATTCCATCTTGGATAAGTTGAAAGGAGTCGGGGTGAACTTCGATGACGAAATTTACGCCTTGTGCCTACTTGCGTCTCTGCCGGATAGTTGGGAGCCCATGCGGGCAGCTGTTAGCAACTCTATGGGGAAGGAGAATCTGCAGTTCTCCGAAGTTAGAGATAAGATCCTTGCCGAGGAAATCCGGAGAAAAGATTTCAAGGGAAAGTTTCCTAGTTCGGCCTTGAGTGTAGAGAGCCGGGGAAGAAACTCGGGCAGGAATGCTAACAGGAACAGAGGGAGATCCAAGTCTAGGAGTGGAAGAGATAGCTCGAGGTCCGAGGATAACGAGTGCTGGAATTGTGGGAAGACGGGGCACTTCAAGAGAGATTGTCGCTCTCGGGGGAAGAACGACAACAAGAAGAAGGGAACCGCCAATGCGGTGGTGCAAGAGGATGACGACGATGGGGACGTCCTCCTATGTTCGGTCGACTCACCGATCGATTCCTGGGTGCTGGACTCAGGGGCTTCTTTCCATACTACTGCACAGCGAGAGGTAATGTTGAATTATGTCTCGGGTGACTATGGAAAGGTTTTTCTTGCAGATGACGAGCCACTCGATATAGTCGGGATGGGAGATATCAACCTGAAGCTGTCTAACGGGCAAACCTGGAAGATTACCAAGGTCAGACATGTGCCGGGGTTGATGAGGAACCTAATCTCGGTGGGCCAGCTTGATAATGATGGCTACCGGACGTCATTTGGAGATGGGTCGTGGAAGGTTTCGAGGAACGCCATGACCATTGCTCGAGGTCATAAGACGGGCACACTTTATTTGACGACGAGCATGAGGGACTCGGTTGGTGTTGTTGATGGCACCCAGAAGACCGAGTTGTGGCATTGCAGGCTGGGGCACATGAGTGAGAAGGGGATGAAGATCATGGCAAAGAACGGGCTGCTGCCCGAACTCAAAGCGATTGAGTCTCACACGTGCGAGAGCTGCATTCTTGGAAAGCAGAAACGAGTGAGTTTTTCCAAAGGTGGAAGGGAGCCCAAGGCGGAAAAGCTGGAACTAGTACACACGGATGTTTGGGGGCCAGCTCCCGTCGCCTCACTCGGAGGGTCACTCTACTATGTTACCTTCATCGATGACTCCACACGGAAGGTATTGGTATACTTCATGAAAAATAAGAGTGACGTGTTCTCTGTTTTCAGGAAATGGAAAGCCGAGGTTGAGAATGAAACAAATCTCAAGGTGAAGTGTTTGAGGTCCGACAACGGTGGTGAGTACGTTGACGCCGACTTCAAACAATTTTGTGTCGAGAGTGGGATCAAGATGGTGAAGACTATTCCGGGGACCCCACAACAAAACGGAATAGCGGAGCGAATGAACAGGACGCTAAATGAGAAGGCCCGGAGTATGCGGTTACATTCGGGGATGCCTAAGATGTTTTGGGCATATGCCATCGACATGGCAGCTCATTTGATCAACAGAGCACCGTCGGTTCCTTTGGAATATCGGATTCCTGAGGAGGTTTGGAGTGGGAAGAAGCTGAATCTGTCCTACTTGAGGGTGTTCGGGTGTCTGGCGTATGTCCATATCGACGAAGCTGCTCGTAGCAAGCTTGATCCTAAATCCAAGAAGTGTTTCTTCATTGGATATGGCGGCACGGAGTTCGGGTACCGATTTTGGGATGTCAAAAATCATAAGGTGATCCGAAGCAGAAATGTGATCTTCAACGAGGCGGTCTTGTACAAGAGTAAAGGCGAGGTTGTTGAAGAAAGCATTGATCCCGTGGGAGACACGGAGGAGGTTCCGGTGGAGGTCGTGGAGACCGAGAAGATCGAGGAGGGCAACACGAGCAGCGAGGATGAGCAAGATGAGAATGCTCATCCGAACATCGATCCAGTCATACCGAAGCCGTGGAGGTCGACTAGGGTAAGAAGACCTCCCCATAAATTTTCACCTTCCCTTAACTATATCTTGCTGACTGATAGGGGTGAGCCGGAGAGTTACACCGAGGCTATACAAGCGAGGGATTCGATCAAGTGGGAGTCTGCCATGAAAGAGGAGATGAGCTCATTGATGTCGAATCAGACTTGGGAACTAGCCGAGCTTCCGAAGGAGAAGAAGGTCTTGCACAATAAATGGGTCTTCCGGGCAAAGGAAGAACACGATGGGAGCGTTCGGTATAAAGCAAGATTAGTGGTGAAAGGGTTCCAGCAGAAGGAAGGGATCGACTACACGGAGATCTTCGCTCCGGTAGTCAAGATGGTAACCATCCGGGTGGTGCTTAGCTTGGTGGCAAAGGAGAATTTACATCTTCAGCAAATGGATGTAAAGACCGCATTTCTTCATGGGGACCTAGATGAAGAAATATATATGAAGCAACCGGAGGGTTTCGAAGTCCGAGGAAAGGAGAAGCTGGTGTGTAAGCTTCAGAAGAGCTTGTATGGGTTGAAGCAAGCTCCGAGGCAGTGGTACAAGAAGTTCGACATGTTCATGAAGCGGGTCGAATTCACGCGGTGCGAGGCGGACCACTGCTGCTATTTCAAGAAACTCGGAGGTACCTACATAATTTTACTTCTTTATGTAGATGATATGCTGATAGTCGGGGCGAGCTTGGCGGAGATCGACAAGCTCAAAAGGAGTCTATCGAGGGAGTTCTCTATGAAGGATTTGGGTGCTGCCAAACAAATCCTGGGGATGAGAATTACGAGGAGCAAGGATGGTCTTGAGTTGTCTCAAGAGGAGTACCTGAAGAAGGTACTAGCACGGTTTAGCATGGAGGATGCGAAACCCGTAAGCACCCCTTTGGCTAGTCACTTCCGTCTGTCAAGGGAGGACTCGCCGACGAGCGAGAAGGAACTAGCGCATATGGATAAGGTCCCTTACGCCTCCGCGATTGGGAGCTTTATGTATGCCATGGTGTGCACGAGGCCTGACATTGCCCATGCAGTGGGAGTAGTCAGCCGATTTATGAGTAATCCGGGGAAACAACATTGGGAAGCCGTCAAGTGGATCTTTCGATACTTGAGAGGGACTTCCGGTTTTGTTCTGAGGTTCCGAAAGTCTGATTCGGGGTTACTTGGGTTCGTGGACGCGGATAACGGAGGTGATGTGGATAGTAGGAAGAGCACTACTGGGTACGTGTACACTTTCGGGGGTACTGCGATTAGCTGGGTGTCGAGGTTGCAGAAGATCGTAGCATTGTCGAGTTGCGAGGCGGAGTACGTCGCTGTGACGGAAGCCGCGAAAGAGATGATGTGGCTACAGGCTTTTCTGCTTGAGCTGAGGCAAGATCACTCAGGGAGTATCTTGTATTCCGACAGTCAGAGCGTCATTCACTTGGCAAAGAATCCCGTGTACCATGCTCGAACGAAGCATATCCAGCTGAGATATCACTTCATTCGATCGGCCTTGGAGGAAGGCGTTTTGGTGTTGGAGAAGATTCTTGGGAGTAAGAATCCGGCCGACATGTTTACGAAGGTGGTGCCGTGCGAGAAGTTGAGGTTGTGTTCAACCTCGGTTGGTCTTCTGGGATGAGGACCGGGAACGCCGCTGCAATGGGACGAGAAGATAGGGGACGTGAATCAGCTCCAAGTGGGAGATTGTTGAGTGTGGAGGCCGATCCACGCCGAGAAGACAAGAAAACGAAAAACGGAAGAAACGGCGGTCGCCGGAGGAATTCCGGCGATCGCGGGCCAAATTGGCGGTCGCCAATTGGGTTTCGGCGAGCGCCGAAACCGGGAGGAGCGAGGGCTGGACATCTGCCAAGAATTGGCCCTTTCGGCGGGCGCCGAAAGGCTTCCGGCGGTCGCAAGACAATTTCGGCGGGCGCCGTTTTGTGTTCAGCGGTCGCCGATTGGATGTCGGCCGACAGGGTTATGGTGTCGGCCGACGAGCGGGGGCTTTTACGCCTCTGCGTGTTTTTCTTCCCTTTTCTTATTCTCTCCCCTATATAAACCCTATGTGCGATGTAAAATAGGGTTAACACCTCCTAAGGACTAGAATTGATATTATAGCATTACAAGCGTGTAATCGAGCTCTATAATTGTTCTAGTGGAATTATTGCAGCGGCAAGAAAGTGGACGTAGCCCTCGTTAACGGGTGAACCACTATAATCTTCGTGTTCTTTATTTCGCGTATTTTTCGTTCTTGTTTGTTCGTATTGCTTTTCAGGCGGGGACTTCGGACGCGAATTTCCCAACAAAGTATGTATATTTAGTTACATAGTACCTATGTAGATCCTACCTAGCTGCAACATAATTCCACCCCATTACACGCATATATTTATATATAGACACATCAGTTCACTTATACATCATATCAACTCTAACGGCACAAACAAATCACGCATAGACCCAAGCCAATTAAACATATGGAATCGCATAAATTAAATTAAATATCAATGATGAACCATAGACTAAAAAACAACCTAATATTTACATGAATCTTAAACTCACTTGCTTTTTTACTTGGATTGTAAAAGAAGGAATAAAGATCCGATCTATGAAACGGCGATGACCCTCTTCTCGTTTTCTTCTTCTCGTCTCGTCCTCTTCTTCTCGTTTCTATCAGTCCGCCATCGTCCTTCTCTCTTTCCCCACAGCCCGTAAGTCTCCAAACCCACTCCCTTCTTTCTAGTTCTTTATTATTTAAATCTTTATTTAATTAGGGATATACATATAATAGTCTTGGGCTGGTTAGTAGCCCATTAATAAAAGCTTTTGAACAACCCATTATAATTTGACAAACCCATTAAAAATATAAGTTCAGCCCATTAAAGTTAATTACATTTTATAAATATCCGTTAATTTAAAGCCGAATTCATAAAATACTGAAATCCAATTAACACGTGTACAAACGAGCTATTTTAATTACTTGATTTTTATTGTATAAAAATTGGGTTATTACATTCTACTCACCTTATAAAAAGTTTCATTCTCGAAACTTAGTTCAATTTATAAAATGTTAAAGCCCAACTAATATTTAAATTGATTAGTCTATAAAATATAAGTTAAGCCCATTAATATAAATTTATTAGTTAAATCCATAAAAATATCGAAGTCCGATTAACATGTAAGCAAACAAGTTATATTAATTAATTAAATATTTATTTTAAAAAATCAAGTTGTTACATTCTACCCACTTTATAAAAGGTTTCGTCCACGAAACTTAGTTCAATTTTAAAGGACATGTTATCAAAAGTTTTAAACACACGTTATATAATATCAACGATAATAACCATTAGTAGAAACAAAACTATCTTATCACAAATAGGTGCATATTTATAATATACATTATATACATATAGGTAAGTTATACATATACTACACTACCTTTTAAAAAGTTTCGACCACGAAACTTAGTTCAATTAATACGACATGTAGCAAAAGATTCAAACGCATCACCTAGTGTCAGTAAAATATAATCATCTAGAAGAATCGAATTAAACATAGCAACGTCATCAACATATGAAGTTCAAACAACACATAAAACAATTTTGATCATTAAACATTCAAATAAAACTCATACAATTATCACATAGCAATTAACAGATACAAGAAATAACTTACCGGAGTAAAGAAGATGTCTGACGTGATTCATACTAGTAACTTAGTTTTTAAAAGGTATAAATCATGAATTTTTTTAACACAGGCCGAGAGAACCGATTTTAAAACTCTGTGCTATGATACCAATTGTAACGCCCCGACCCGTTGAGGGGTCGAAGCCCAGCCCTAATGGGTCGGCTCGTTTACCAATGATTGCCGTCGGGAGTGATATCCTGGCCCCACTGTACCAACACTTGTCTTTTCCAGCGCACTTTGTCCTCACTCGTGCGCACCCAGGACACTTCCCAGGGGTCACCCATCCTAGAATTACTCCAGAGTTAGCACGCTTAACTTTGGAGTTCTTATAGGAGGATGCTCAGAAAAGAAGATGCATCTGTTGGTATGAGTAGCATATTCAATTCTTTTAAGCCTGTGAATTTTCTGGGGCGTTACAATCACCCCACCTTTTATGCACAACGTCCTCGTTGTGTGCCTTACTTGTCCAGGACCTACCATCCGTGCAGGAATGCCCCTTGCAGGTACTCTTACAACCTTCTGGGTGGAGCACTTGGCCCCGCAAGACACTTAGTTCCCACAATTCCGGTTGGCACCTGCTCTGATACCATTTGTCACGCCCCGTTTTATTTTATTAAATAAAGAAAATACAACTAGTAATTTTAAAGAAACTTCGGGCGCGAGAGTTTGAAAACTTTGACTCTACGTCGACATTTAAAATTTCAATGGTAAAAAGGTTTAAATAATAGTAATTGCAGCGGAAATCATTAATACTATTAACACGTGCGACACACACTAAAATAAATGAACTGGTTAATAATTAGTACAAATCACGGCGCAGAAGCATCATCGGCTACTCCGATTGAATCAAACATGTCACCTGAAAACCATTTATGTTAACAAGGGTCAGTCCACTGACTAGCAAGTAGGCATGGATTCTATATGATTTAATGTTATCACTTGTCGCCTTAGTTTGTATTTTAAACGTTGATCTTTAATGCAATGCAACGACGTACTTAACTTAAACGTAGGACATAAACTTTAACTTTAACTTGAAACGTTTAAGTAACTTTCTTTAACATTAACATTCATAACATTTCTTTCACGTTTAGACGCGAGCCCACTTGACATCGTAAGGGCTACCCCAGTCCATTGAGGCCATTCGTTTGTTAGTTGCACACCCTGTCTAGAGGCCTTTTCGCACTCTATCCATTGAGGCCATTCGTTTGTTAGTATCACACCCTGTTTAGAGGCCCTTTCGCACTCTAGCCATTGAGGCCATTAAAGTTAGTTGCACACCCTGCTTAAGGTAGGTCCTTACGATGCTCGACATTTCATTTGGTGGATTCCGACGTTGCGGAGGAGTCGGTGGAGTCCGACAGCGAGGCGGAATTGATGAAATCCGAGGACCTGCCGCAATTGGAGTTACCCATTGAGGAGAAACAATCAGTGAATGAGGGGCAGCCGAAGTTGGTGATGAAGGAGCTGATTACCACTAACGTTTTATTCTCTCTACACTCTTCTACTCATTATGCTTTGCAGGAAATTCATGATGTCTTTCTTGACGATAAATCTCCTGGATTTCCACTACATCGAGGGTGTGAGCTGCAGACTAACGTAGTTCCGAGCTTATTCGTGAGGGTGGTGTTCGAGCCTGGCATCGACGTGGATTTGAGGACAAATCCTCTTGAAGAGGAGGGGAATGATGCAACCCAAGGTTCGGCAATCGACGTTGGAGCCCGAATTCAGGCTAGAATGACGAAGAAGGCGTCGGAACGAGAGTCGGGCGTGCGTAGAGACGAAGACGAGGAGTTCGGTCGATTTTTTGGCTTGGTGTCGGCCGACACCAAGGCCTGTCGGCCGACAACCTTAGAGAAGGGACGAATTTGTAGCTGGTTAAAACTTCGTTCGAAGGAAAATCCGTCTGACGAAGGCAAAGTGTCGGACGACACGATTTCCTGTCGGACGACAAGGTGGATGTCGGGCGACACCCTATACCTGTCGGCCGACATCTTCACAAATTCAGCGACAGCGGCGGAATTTAGATGTTTTAGCGTTTTTGTTATGTTATTTCCTTATTTTCAGCTTTTAGGGTTTTGTTTGCCTATTTAATGGTTTTCCTAGTTCATTATTGAAAGACAATTATTATTTTCATGACTAAAAACTATGTTTTGTGAGTTTTCTTAAAAATCTCTCTTGGGTTCGAATTCTACCCGACTATCCAAAGAATTCAACCGACGAATCAACGAAGCGATCCACCCTTCGTTCGTGTGTCTTCCTCATCCCCGAGTTGCTGCGTCGATCACGTGTTGGGGTCTAGGGTTTCGTCCTTAGATTATTTCACGAATCAGATTCAAAGGTTTTGGGACTTCCGCCGGTATCTTTCTATCTTTCTGTTCTTCTTTCTTCTTCTATCTTTCTATCCCCGACGAGGTACGTATCACACCCCATTACACGCATATATTTATATATAGACACACATCAGTCCACATATACATCATATCAACTCTAACGGCACAAACAAATCACGCATAGACCCGAACCAATCAAACATATGGAATCGCATATATTAAATTAATTAGCAACGATGAACCCTAGACTAAAAAACAACCTAATATTTACATGAATCTTAAACCCACTTGCCTTATTACTTGGATTGTAAAAGAAGGAATAAAGATCCGATCGATGAAACGGCGATGACCCTCTTCTCGTTTTCTTCTTCTCCTCTCGTCCTCTTCTTCTCGTTTCTATCAATCCGCCATCGTCCTTCTCTCTTTCCCCACAGCCCGTAAGTTTCCAAACCCTCTCCCTTCTTTCTTGTTCTTTATTATTTAAATCTTTATTTAATTAGGGATATACATATAATAGTCTTGGGCTGGTTAGTAGCCCATTAATAAAAGCTTTTGAACAACCCATTATAATTTGACAAACCCATTAAAAATATAAGTTCAGCCCATTAAAGTTAATTACATTTTATAAATATCCTTTAATTTAAAGCTCAATTCATAAAATACTAAAATTCAATTAACACGTATACAAATGAGCTATTTTAATTACTTGATTTTTATAGTATAAAATCGGGTTATTACAAAAATGGTCCTATTATATTGGGGATTAATTATTATTATTTTAAAACTACACTTCTCTTTTAAATTAACTTTTCAATTCAACCTTTTCCTTTTACTTTTCTCAATTTTTTTACTATAGTCCTGGTACAGTATTTGATCCCTAGTTTTGCGACATCAGCGTAGAGGAGACTCGTGTACGTACCTTGTCGCGCGTGCGAATCACTCCCAAATTTTATCAAAATTTATCAAAAATCAAAATCCCCCTTTTGAATTTACAATACTAAAATCCAAGAGAAAGAAGAAAAGAAAATGGAAATCAGCGTATGCGATTGGAACTGTACACACGAAGATACATAGATAGACGCGCAAACGTATTCCCCGAAAAATCGTACGCCGGAGATACAACTGTTTATGGTGCGAGAGGACTACACAGATCTGAATTCCGAAGGTGAAACTCGTTTACAGCTTTTGTTTTACGCACCATTGTTTCCGCTTCTTGAATTCTTCGTAAGTCGCGTTGTGATATTGACGATTTTTTTAATGGAAATGCGAAATTAAGTTGAAATTGTATTTGATTTATGGAGTTTGATTGATTTGGAAATGTGGAAAACAAATTGTATTTGTGGTTTGGGGGATTTTAGAGTTTGTGTTGCGAAATATTGATTAATTTGAGCCTAAAATCTGAGCATTTTCATAGAGAATATGGAATAGAATTATTATTTGTTATCATGCAGAATGTGCAGGTTCTAATTTTTTTGTTTTTCGAAATAAAATCTTGTGGCTTAGATTGTTTGTAATCAGGTTTCTTATTTTTTCACACTTTTTATTCCTCCGAACTACCTAGTTTTTTCTCTCCAATTTATGACATTTTCCTTTTTGCATTTTAATCATACAGAGGGTACCGATGATGTGTTTGGTAAAGTTCTAAGATAAATGTGCGGCCACATAAAGTTATGTTCCTTTACACTATGCTGATGTACCAATGCTAAGCGAATAGATCCTAACTAAGTGATTATGTTGTCTTGTAACATTGCCTTGTGATTTTAAATACTCCTTTTGCTCAATTGAAGATCTTGACAGATTCTTTTTTGAAAGTTATGTTTCAACTCATATCGAGACCACCAAGGATGTTTCTGCTAATGTTTTAAGATAAATGTGCCACTACATACATTAAATTGGTCATGTAATTATTCTATGCTTCTATAGACACCATAATGGTGAAAATGATGCGTGAACATTCAAATTTCAATAATGGCAAATGTTACAAGTTTTAGCTCAGGATCACCATAAATCCGTCATTTTCAACATGATGCTTTTCGCACACCCTTGCCTTTTCTTTTTGTTTGTTATTGTCTGAAGAATCTAAACAAATGTTAATGGTGTGTGGTTTAGCTATGGTATATGATATTGAGGGATTTTCAGAATGTTTGATTAATTCTCTTTATAGGACTGCTTATTGTTTCATGGAGGAAAAGTATAAATGCTGGAATTATCGAACTTGAAATTGACCTAATTTCTTTTGCAATTTGTTCTCATGGTATAGTTCTTTTCAGAGTGGCCAAATTGATTAACAAGAATGTGCACTATCATTGCTGAATATCCAGACAAATAAGATCTTTAATAGCTTATAAGTTAATTGAAAAGAAATAAGGACTTTCATCTAATATACACTTGTAGTTTTGTAAGAATATATATAATTATGACTTCACACCTTAAGCTATATACACCAGTGCTGGATTATGTTTCTAAATTCTAGTTCGTGTAGACTTTACTGGTTAACATCTAATCTACAAAGTATTGATCCAGAAACATAAGAGCACTAAAGTGTATTATGTGCTCTTAGAGCTTATTCGACCTTACTCCTTTTCGTAATTGCATCTTATAAAAGCTCAGCCTACCTGCCATTTCAATCAAACAATCCTTGTACTTAATTTATGCATTGCATCTTGGCCACTATGTTATGACTTGTGGGTAAAGTGTATAAAAAAAAGGTTCGAAACCTAGTACGTTAGTATATATAAAAAAAAGATTTACAGTCCCTGGGGTGATATATATATAAAAGAACTGGAATTTTTTTATGCTTTTTTGTAAACACACTTCGGCCTAATCCCACTCAAAAAGTGTTAAAAATATTAAAAACAATTTAAAATAATATTGGTCTTGTATGATCATTTTAAAAGCATATATGTATGTTGGATGAAAGAGGACTGTTTGACTTAGTCTTATTGGTTGTCCTTGGTGCATGTCCAATTGCAGGTTCATTCACATTTGAAACAGTATGCATCTGGTTCTTGTTCTTACACCTGAAGTTTCTTAGATCAGTTCATCCCTCTCTTACTACTTGAAAGGAAGTTTTATTGGGCGAATTTATTTAAATAGAGAGGTTTCAGTGGATGATTGTGGGTATTTAGTATTTACCTACCTGTATTGTCCCTCCCTTACCCGTGACCCATCTTCTATATTTATCCCTTTCCTAGTGTACTTGAAAGTTTCAGCTTCAGTGGTCAACTGCAGCTATGTGGTCTGCTTAATGGTTGCATTTTAGATTACTCGTTTTTGTGTTTAAATGTTACCGAAATTTATGCAATATGAATCAGTCCACAATGTCTACTTATATATTTATTTATTTGTATACGGTACACCATTTTCCTCTTGGTATTTTCACTCTGATTTCCATCATAATTTCACAAACATTTGGAATATTCACGGTTGAAATGCCAAAAGATGTACAACAATTTCATTTCTCTCGAATGGGAGTTAAAAAATAATCAATATGTGTGAAAGACGTGCATAAAAATTGTGGAATAAATATATATTGATTATTCACATCATATGAAATCGTGTTCTTTCAAAATGTTAGAGGAATAGAAGAATTTTTCTAAGGAAAAATCTGAATCTATTGATGAGATTTGGTGTAAAACTAAATATAATGTGGCTTTCTGATCGCTTTAGACATAATGTTTTAAGTGCTTTTCTATCTCTGATGTATCTAGAAATTAGTTTTATGCGATTCAATCCAACTTTTTAAGCAGTCTTCCTTAATTTTGTTATAAAAGTTCACATTTCTTATAAAAATATTGTGTTTTCACTTTTCCTAAACAACCAATTTTGTTTGATTTTGATCTCCTAACAAAATTTTTCCCACCTTCTTTCCCTGGGGACAGAGCACCACCAACTCTTCCCAAAACACTTTCCATTTCTACTCATATCTTCATTATGACATTGTGGCGTACCTTTTATTTACCCACCGAAGCCTCATAATGATTATGCTGATATTTTTAGCCTCATAATGATCTTTAGAGATGATTGTAGTGGCATTTTATTATTCTTGTAACTTATCTTCAGATTTTCCATGGATTTTAATTGCATTTTTCTGTAGGACTTGTGGTAATCATATACATCTGTCCCTAAATATTGAGGAATGGCGGATGGCGTGTCAAGTTTCTGGGGTCCTGTCACATCCACACATGAGTGGTGTGAGCCAAATTATGTATACTCATCCTATATTGCAGAATTTTTCAACACTGTCTCTATTCTCCCGGGCATCATTTTGGCACTCATTGGTCTTTTGAATTCGTTGAGACAGCATTTCGAGAAAAGGTTTAGTGTCCTTCACATATCAAATCTGACCCTTGCCATTGGCGGCATGCTTTATCACTCTACATTGCAACAGCTGTAAGTCTATCGATTCCCTTCCTTTTCAACCTTTCTGATAGAGTTGATTGATGACAATTTAATGCTCATAGTAATTTGGTGGATATGCCCCCACCCCCTCCTTCATGTGTGGAAGTTAGGGAAGCAGCGCATTATATGATGAATATCTATTAAATTCTTATGAAATGATTGTATGGTAGTGTGTTGGAACATAAATAAAACAGTCATGATGATTGAAAATTTTTATACATACCAAATTATTCAGGATATACTATTTTAATGTAGTTTCAAATTCTTTACATATCTAGTCAAGCTTCTCTGAACTCTTTTAATTTTTAGCTTGCATTGCCGAACTTCATATGGTGCGAAGTTTGTAGTTTCATTAAGTAGTCGGTTCAGTCTCTTGCAATTCTTTGTACACTCTTTTGAAGAACTGAGTTTATAAAAGTCTATCCTTACAAAAAGAAAAAAGACACTATTTTGGTACTAAAAAATAGACATTATTTTAATTTTGTATGCAAGAAATAAGTTGTTTCTACTTAGTAAAAGTTCTGGGGTGTGCTCACTGAGTACTGACAAAGATGTATAAAGTCAACTGATTTCTTTCCTTTTGTTATCTTTACTGTTCCGTGGTCGGTGTGCTATTTTGATATATAGTGAATATGAATTTTACCAAAATGCTGTGATGTCTTACACTTAATTGCTTTTGTATTACTCCTTTTGTCTTACTTTGAATATGCAAAGTGTAAAAGTAAAAGGACTTGGTCATGTAAGCAGTGGTCTACTGGTCTGTCATATAATACTTTCTTCAGTTGGCTTTGTTAGGCTGGTAATTAGTGATGATTTAGGCTGTGTCTACAATAAATATCACATTTACAGATTTAAAATGGATCCAGTATTATGGATTCCAAACTTTTCGATAACGATAGAAACACCTTTACTGTCTAAGTGACTTGAGATGGAAATTTGTTATTATGAATTTGAAAGTCACAGTTCTTAATTCCTTTATCCCAATCACACATTAAAGTTCTTAATATTGTTGCTAAATATAGTTGATATCAATGGTTCATTCCTTAATTACACTGACGGGCCACTGGTGTGCAGTAATGTAATTTTGTAGGAGGGCGAATGCATTTACAGATGTTATAACAAGTATGAGTGATATGAGTAACACTCATATGCTTCGGGGGATGTAAGGAATGAAAAAAATAATGGAATGACCAATTATTTAATGTGATTTTAATTTCAGACTTGTAATTGAAATGAATGATGTCGGTGGAGCAAAGTTTCGAAGGCCAAGTTACTAGTCAATATATTTTACATAAATGGCTCTAATATTTTACAATTTACACTACACATGCAAGTTTTTGTTCAATAAACAAAAACATAGGCTTAAAACTTTGATAGAATTGATGAAAGTATTGCCCAGTTTATATTACTGAGTTATACAATGGCCAATGGATAATTATTGTATAAATTATAAATTACACGTATGCAAGATAAAAGACACATTTCTTCTAAAAATAAATAAAATAAATCAATGGTGCATGCTATGATGCTAATGTACTTGCTAGAAATTAATGTCTTCGAAAATTTAATTTATAAATAATCTAATATAATTTTTAATATATATTTGTTCATATAATGTTGTGGATTATTTTTAATTTGAGAAGGCAAGATAATCACATCATGGTAAATATTTAACTTGGTTCCTTCACTTTAATTAGATTATATGGCGGATAATTTGGCTCGATAATCTGATCAATTTAAATGGAAGTACGTCGCATCGATTGTCAATTTATTACAATGACTAGTGTAAGGAATATTTTTGATCATCAGGGGTTCAGGTGGTGCCATATTTGTATAATAATGTATTTTTCTATACATTGGATGTTGATTAATGCTGAAACTTGGGTGTCCTTGGTGTGCAGATGTATGATAATTTTTTTGTCATGCCTCGTTACTTTGTAGGATATTGAACCTAAGAATGATCTAGAACTGTAGTAAGATGAAGTGCATCCAAAGTCTTCTCTACTTTTAAATTTTTGTTGATGTGAAAGAATGTGCTTTTTGGCCTGCCTTCACTTTCAATAACAGCTAGCAAAAATAATCTATTCATCAATCCTGTTCTGACAAGTTCCTGGAATTTATTTTCTCAGGCAACAGCAAGGTGATGAAACACCTATGGTGTGGGAAATGCTCCTTTATATTTACATCCTCTATTCACCCGATTGGCACTATCGGAGTACAATGCCTACATTTTTGTTCCTCTATGGTGCAATATTTGCTGTTGCACATTCACAGCTCCGTTTTGATATTGGTTTTAAAGTGCACTATGTGCTTCTCTGTCTCCTTTGCATTCCGAGGATGTACAAGTATTATATTCTCACACAGGACAAATCAGCTAAGTGTCTTGCAAAGTTGTATGTGGTCACACTTTTGTTTGGGAGTCTCTGCTGGCTAGTTGACCGTCAGTTTTGCAAGGACATTTCTCGCTGGCACTTCAATCCACAGGGGCATGCACTTTGGCACATATTCATGAGCTTCAATTCCTACTTTGCTAACACGTTTTTGATGTACTGCCGTGCTCAGCAACGTCAGTGGGATCCAAAAGTGAAGCACTTTTTAGGATTTTTCCCATATGTGAAGATTCAGAAACCCAAAGCCCAGTAGAAGACTAAGCATCAGTCGAATGAGACTGATTACACACTCTCCGTGTTGGTTGGTATAATTAACTTGTTATGATTCCATTTTTGTTTTTTGGTCTATAGCTTTTGAAGAATGATGTGTAAATGATAGATGGCAGTAGTTTTTGGTTTCAAGTTTTGACTGGAAAATTAGTAGTTTTGGTGGTGTACCATATTTATATACTGCCCCTTAAAATTAATTGAATTTCTAACATTGAATTTTTGACGTGATTGTGTTGAAAATTAGGCTTATTTTTTATTTTTATTTTGTTTGGCTTGGATTTTAAATTTCTGCTGAATTGTTTCCTGTTAATGTGATTTACATATGATAATAAATATGCATGATGATAAATATACGGGTGAGTTTCCTGTGAATTAATTACACCTATAATTAAAAGGGTAATAAAATTTGTGCTTCTGAAAAAGCAACTAACAACTCCAAAGAACAAGATTAATTATCATGAAATTTCTACCAAAAGCAGCAGCAATTTCATTTCAAAATCCACCCATAAGCCTGGCCGATCCAACCAGCCCGGTATTAACCCGCACAATAAGTTTAGGAAGGGCTTCTTAGGCTTGAACGCGCCCATGATATTACCGAGGCCCGACAGAAGTGGACGAAGAGTTCAAAAACCTTCCAAGAGTCAAGACTTCTCGCGTAAGGGTTAACAACTATTAATAGTTCGCATATTTAAAAAAAACCTTCCAAGAGTCTAAGACTTCTCGCGTAAGGGTTAACAACTATTAATAGTTCGCATATTTAAAAAAAAATCAACGAGATTGAGGGTTGGAGACTGCTAAGAAAAATAAAGAGTGCTAGCAAGGGTCGGAGATCGTAGAAAAATAGAGTTAGAATTATAAATAGTTCCCTTGACGGAGGCCATTTACTTAAAATCTTATAAGTCAGCCTTTCCTGATTGTTCATTCATTTTTGCAATATTCCGACAAAAAATTAACAAGAAGACTATTTATGATTCTAACTCTAAAAAATAAGTAATCAACTCAGTGCGAGGAGTAAATATTTTATTGAATGTAACAATGGTAAATTTGAAATTATAAGAGAGGTATGATTTTCAAATAAGTAAATAAAAGAGTGTGTTATAATAAAAAAAAAAGAGTTTAGTAATATTGAAATTTGAATGTGTAAATAAATGCACCCTAAAATATTTTATTGAATGTAACAATGGTAAATTTGAAATTATAAGAGAGGTATGATTTTCAAATAAGTAAATAAAAGAGTGTGTTATAATAAAAAAAAAAGAGTTTAGTAATATTAAAATTTGAATGTGTAAATAAATGCACCCTAAATATACAACTTTCTAATGTTTCGTAGTTGATAAGTATTGAATTTGAGTAATATCATCATAACATTGTAAAAGAACTGCGTAACTAAGTATCAACTTTCTAATGTTTCGTAGTTGATAAGTATTGAATTTGAGTCATATCATCATAACATTGTAAAAGAACTGCGTAACTAAGTATTTATTTGAGTTCAAAATTTTCTAAGACATCCGACATGTTAGTATGTATGCTCACAAACTCACACCGAAGTGGCACATCCAGATCCTCTACTAATATTTTTTTTCCTAACATTTTCTAATAAATCAATTTTGACCATTGATTTGTTTAGACGGTTAAGATCTCTCCTAATAATTAAATAAACACAATATTTTTTTAACAAAAATAATATCTCTCTCAAACACACATACATTAACCTAAATATATCATTTAAGCAAAAGAAAGGAAAAGAGAGGACAAACGTTGCAACAGCATAAGAGAGGCAAACACGCAGAGTGCTTTTGGTGGGGTGTCGTTGGTAATGTAGCTGAGCGCTGATCATTTGAACAGAGTCGCAACACCCTCGCAAAGTCTCCCCGCTTGAAATACGTCATACGTCTTCCATCAGTCGGGCACCTCACATAACCACCATCCACCAATTTGAAGAAACTCTCAACCACTCTTATTGTTCGAAATGAAAAATAAAAAATAAGAACAAATCCTCCATAACTCAATTTTATCATTAAAATAGATTTCAGTCTTGGCGTTTCGTTTACCCCACACTTCGCGCTAAAATTATTCATTTTTTCTCTAGAATTTTAACCCTTTGATGGAACGAACAGATCAACCATCGATCGGAGGAGAATATTCCGGCGAATCCACGTCGTCGACGAATTGAAGTAATTTCCCGGAGTTTCTGCAGCGTCCTTTTCCGAATAGGTTTTCTAGTTCTCCCACAGCTATTCTCGTGTCGTTTCGATTGGGTGAATAACAAGAAGGTATCTTTGACGAATAATAACGACATGTTGCCGGAGATCCAAGACGATCCTAATTCTTGATTTGTTGCTTCAACTACGTTCTCGTTTTTTCGTTTTTTATTTATTTATTATCTCGATTCAATGAAATAGATTTGTTTTTGAGGTTTATAGACGGAGATTCAATTAAAAGTCCAGGAGAGATCAAAGATGTTAACGAGAGTGTTTGAGAGAGATATTATTTTTGTTAAAGCAAATATTGTGTTTATTTAATTATTAAAAGAGATCTTGACCGTCTAAACAAATCAATGGTCAAAATTGATTTATTAGGAAATGTTAGGAAAAAAAATATTAGTAGAGGATCCGGATTCAAGAAAATCATCCAATGTTTTATTTAAAGACTGCATTAATCAAAATTTTGAGTATTTAAATGCAAATGCAATATATTAAACCGTATTCAGACCACCTCATAAAATAAATAATTTTTAAGGCCCTGTCCATAAAAGTAGAAGTTTTATAGGTAATTGGTTAGGAAAAGTCTACAATACCCTCGCTGTTTAACAAATAAATATAAACTGAATATGTAATTTAAAAGAAAATTTCTCTTTTAAAAATTAATAATAAAACTCAAATACAATTTCAGACCATCCACAGTTAAAGTATGTCGTTAGACCATACACGATAAAACGACACCGTGACATCATTCACGATTATCGTACGCCGTGAGTTCATCCACGATGAATAGACACCGTGAGACCATCCACAATAAATTGACACTGTGAGAACATCCACGATAATCGCACGCCGTGAGACAGTACATGATAACTGGACACCGTGTGCTCATTCACGATAGTCGCACGCCATGAGACAAATCACGATAAATGGGCACCGTGATACAATATACGATACTAAGACAACGTGACAACATTCACGATAATCGTACGCAGTGAGTGTTGGGGATCGTGCATGTATACGCAGCGGAAAACAAAAATTTTATGAAAAACCGTTTTTCATTAATGTAAACATTTTACATTATATTTATTTTATTTTATTGAAAATCATATTTTCAATATTACATGCATTAATTGATTTAATTCAAATCTATTAGAATCAATAATTCACCATTTAATTTAATTATCAAATAATTAAATATTTAATTCATGTATCTCATGCTACACGAATTAAATCTAACGCAATTATATTTATCATATAACAACTATATTAATCATATTAATATATTACTTATAGCGCAATTATATTAATCATATTAATATATTACAATTAATTACGCAAACATGGAGACATAATTAATTTGCGTGAAATTGACAATTAACATAATCTTATTATTTAATTCTAATCAACTTGAGTTTATAAACATCCGCACATAATTAATTTGCATCAGATTGACAATTAACATAATCATATTATTTAATTCTAATCAATTTGAATTGTGCAATTAAATTAATCAAATTAATTAATTACACATTTATAATTAATTAGTGCACATAATCAGTTTGCGTCAAATTGAAAATTAAGATAATCATATTATTTAATTCGAATCAATTTGAATTTAATTGACATTTAACTTAATCACAATTAATTTTTCTATATCAATTAAAAATCCCATAGCGCAAACATTAACAGTACATAGCGCAAACATTTAACGCAAACAATTAAATCTAAATTTAATCGTAAGTACCTCAGGGATTCATCGGACGAAACGAGGTTCGTCGGAAGTCGCGCGGATGCGACGCGGGGACGGCACGGGTCGTGTGCGAGGAGAGTCAGGCGAGTGGCGGGGCTCTCGGCTGGACTCGTGTGTCACGGCTGGAGCGCACGGGCGCGACTCGGGCTGTGCTCGGGCGTTCCTTCGGCGTCTCTCGTCTAATCAGGTTTCACCTCGTATAGGTAATCCAACTTACGTATTGCACTAGAAACACGTAAGGGAGAATACGACGGGAAAAACGGGCCGGAAAAACGGTGCCGGAATCGGATTCCGGCGAGGGGAGGCGGCTGCCGGCGGCGGCACTAGGCGGCGGCGGGCGGCGGCTCCGGTTGTCGGCGGTCCTCCCAGGGAGGAGCCGAGGGGGCGGACGAGAGGGAGAGAGGAGAGGAGAGAAAGTGAGGCTAGGGTTTTGAGCTCTTCACTTTGGTGTGTTAATTCTCAAGCCTATGGAGCTCCTTTTATAGGTGAAGAAAGGAGCCTGTTGGGCTCAAACCCTAATGGATCGGATCCATTAACCCTAGCCGGCCCAATACATTAGCCGTCATTACGTTTCTCCAAAATTGACAATCAATTTCATCTCCGAAAAATATAACGATTATATTTTCTTTCTCGTTTTAATTTTCTCATTAATATGAGATAAAAATAAAAATTTCCAATTTCACAAAATCGGAAAGCCCATTTCAGGGGTACTGCTAAATCGGGAAATTTCCCAAAATAGAAAGTGTACACCATCGTGTCCGTTTTCTTTAGCTCATTATTATTTCCAACTCATAATCACAATTATGAATCTCGGATTCAATCATATTGACCTCCGACTATATGTACTTAATTAACAGTTAATTAATACATGATCGTATTCAATGATCGGTTTACACGAGAATGTGACCCTCAATGGTTCAGGTGTATAACTAGCCGTGGGCTCACAACATATTGTGATTCGAACAACATATTGTTCTTATTTCAACTACTCCCAAGAGTTTTAGATTAATAATCATATTATTTAATCTCCGAACAAGTCGGTGCCCAACGAATCAGTGACGAGCGTCTAGCAGCCACGCTTCACTAATTCCCTAGATACAAATGAAGTGCCTGCAAGAACCTTATAATATAGTTAGCGTACAGTACGATCCCTCCGATACATATGTCCCGATCAAACTAGAGATATTGGTTAATCGAGATCTCTTGTTGAGTTTGATAACTGTGCGTACGTTCTAGGTTTCGTAAAATCCATTCGTGATTGATTCAGAGAAACACATTTCTCTAATCACCTCACTATTCAACTCTGGCCAGAGATTCCGGGACTACGAACCATCAGAACACACAGGACATCCATGATCTATATCAAGCGATCAGATCCCCTACTACCATGCACAGACTTCACATCAGATTTCGAACTGCACGAACATTGTCTCCTTTTTCGACTTACTCCCTTTCCAGGGAATCAGAGACATGTCACGATACAGCTAGTCCTCTGATGAAGTCACGGTGATGTCTGGGTCTTAAGGATTAATTGTGTACAACTATATTATGGAATTCTCTACTCGATCGGTGATAACCACTTAGAGATTCCAGGGAGAGGGGGTTCAGTGAACTCATCAACAGTGAGCACCCACTCAAGTATGTCGATGTCCCAACACCGAGGCTCGAGATTAGCCCACATACACTAAGTGCTAGTCTCAAGGGGGAAAGGCCGGGTATCCTTGTTATTGGCGTAACCCATCGACTAGGAACTGAGTTTGACCAGTTACGTTGCGTTAACAGAATTATCTCTCGGTTTCCACAAAACCGAATTCATACAACATGTGTAACTGTACAGGACTATATCTATGATTCAACATTGGGAGCAGATATAGTATATGCCATTAATATAGGTTTCATTAATTAACGAAATAAACCGTTATATAACGGAATACGGTTAACCGCTCGGCCAACCGTTGGCTCGCCGGTCACTTATTCCAACAATCTCCCACTTGACCTGGAGCCAACTATCCATGAATCTTAGTCCCATCGACTCTCGATGTTTCTCGCGGACATATTCAGATAAAGGTCTGGTACAGGGATCTACAAAGTTATCTTCCGAAGTGACACTCTCGACTCAGACTTCACCTCTGTCATTGATCTCTTAGATCACATGATATTCTCTCAAGTACATGTTTGGACTTCTGATGAGATCTCGGTTCCTTAGCATTCGCTACAGGACACCTTATAATCACAGTACAAGTTACTTGATTATTTGTGTCCGGAATTATAACCAACATTTGGATAAAGTTCCGTGTCCAAAACAGTCTCTTTTACAGCTTTAGATGCTGCAACATATTCAGGTTCTCGTGGTAGAATCATTAGTCGTTGCAGGAACCATTCCAGCATACGACACCACCTCTAAGCTCGAATATGAATCCCGATATCGAATTTTAGTCATTCACATCCGGTTGAAAATTAGAGTTCGTAAGTAACTCTAAATTCAACTCGGACCTCCCATAGACTAAGAACAATTCCTTAATGCTTTTGATTGCTAGTGCTCAAGGATTTCGTCCTTCACGACTTCAAATAAGCCGGTCTTGGGTTCGACTGATATTCACTTGTGACACTCACAACATTTATAATATCACGTCTAGTACACAGCATGCCATACATAATGCTCCCTAGTGCGGAGATATATGCGTTGTCCATTTCATCTCCTCGAATTCCATCAACATTACAGTCACACGAATTACGAGAGATGAACCCCATGGGACATTGGCAAGAATCTCTTCAGGATTCTTCCATGCTAAACCATTTCAGAAACAGTTTCTATGTACAAGGATTGAGAAGATTTTGCATTCTTCTAGATCCATATCTATAGTGACGTATCACAATACGTAGGATGCCTCTCCTCAAATCCTTTATTCGAGAAACGTGTGGATAACCGTGCTTTCGTTGACTGCAACATCACTCAATCATCCCTATGATTAGTATGTCATCAACGTACAACACTTAAATTTCACTGCGCTCCCACTAACCTTCTTGAATACAAGGTACCTTTAAGTTTTATACCAAGTCAACGCTTTGACTATTGTATTTAAAACACATGTTCCATTTTAGGGATGCTCGTTTCAATCCATAAATGGATCGTTGGAGTATGCAAACCTTTTGCTCCTTTCCAGAAAATATGAAGCCTTTCGGCTGCGCTACAACTCTTGCATAATATCACATTCAAGGAAAGTAGACCTCATATCTATTTTCCATATCTCATAGTCGTACTATGCAGAAATGGCCAGCAAAATTGTAATGGACTTAAGCATAGCGACTGATGGAAAGATTACCTCATAAACAACACATTGTCTTTGAGTAACTTCTTTCGCCATCATCCTTGCTTTAAAGGTCACACCTTTATATATATACTCTCACGTCATAATTAATAGATCAATATGCAGCCTTTGGGAACGATTCCCTTTGGTGGATCTACCAAGGTCAAACCTTGTTGGAGTACATGCAGTCCATTATGAATTTCATGGCAATAAGCCAATGTCCCATATTCGTATCCAATACGAATCAGTTGAAGTTTATTGGATCATATCCATCGTCAACTTTATCTTGATCATTATCAAGATGGAACCGTCTACCAGGTACCTTTCGAACATTTTCGGATTTACGAACCGATAGATAAAGAGGTATATTAGTGGTTTGTTGAATTGGTTCATCTCCAAGTACTTGTGTTTGAACTTCATAGTATGGTTCATATTCTCGAACTATTTCGAGATTTACTATATTGCCTTTTCTATCGAATAGAAACTTCTTCTCTAAGAAGGCAACATTTCTTTAAACAAACATTTTGTTTTAGAAATATAGTAGAATAGGTATCCGTGTGAATGTTCAGGATACCCCACAAAATGGCATAAGACGGATCTACTATCCATCTTATCTCCCACTAGCCGCTTCACGCAAGCAGGATACAGGAGTGCCCAAGTTCATATGGTGTGGTTTTAATTGCTTTGGTGGTAACACTATTCAGCAAATGGACGACTGTCAAAAGTGCAGGACTTTTACAGTTTCGTCGACAATTTGGTGAACCCCTTTGTGGATCGAACCATGTCCAACAAAGTTTGATTCCAACATTCGGACACTCAATACAATTAAGGAGTTCCAGACGGAGTCCATTGCCAGAGAATCGTATTCTCTTTTAGATAGTCAATAAGCTTGGTGCTTAAATATTTATTACCACGATCATATCGTAATATAGCAACCAAGTTGGTTTCCTACATTGATGTCTAAAATTATTGAACACTTCAAAATTAGAGACGTGTACTTCATAAGTACATTTGGTAGTTGAAAACCACCCCCACCAGTAACACATTAGTGGATCACACATCTCCGTTTGGATCAAATCCAATAGATCTTCAACACACTCAACTAGCGTGCTAAATTTGTGCGGGGTTTTGACTTCTATCCATTGCTGATATTTGGGTTTAGTTCATTCTTGTTTATTTGTTTATCGTCTTTAGCAAATCATATTTGCTTTCTTTTGTATAAAGGAAATCGGATTTCCAAAACAAAATTAAAACCTTTACCTTCTATATCAAATATAGAAGTAAGATCTAATAATAGAACATTTCTATTAATAGCAGGTTTCTAAATTTAGACGAAACAAATAATCAATTGTTCAAAACAATAGAATAACTATAACCCAATACGAACCTTTGTCAGAACGTTTCTGCCCAAGGTATTTTAGCAGTTATGGCCCTATGGCCTTTATTCACACAACGATGGCAAGCGTCATCAACTCATTTGTTGACCTTGTTCTTAGTCGCCCTTCTAGTATCACCTTTATACATCTTTACACTTAGACCGTTCTTAGTCGCCCTTCTAGTATCACCTTTATACATCTTTACACTTAGACCGGAAACCATTTCCGTCATTTTCTTCAAGAAGAACACTTCTTTCATGAAGAAGCAATAATGAGAACAAATTTCTCGTATTGATGGTTGACTCTTTGATCAACATCTTGAACAACTTATCCATTGAAGGATCGAGCTTTGTTCATGTTGTAGTTCATAATGAACGATTCATAAGAACTAGAAATCCACTTCTCATAAGTGGCATTCCTCAGCAGTCAAAGGTTGAGTGAGATTATCAAATAATCTATTCTCAAGTACATAGAGGCACTCATCATTTTAAATCACAAGATTGAGATTCCAATTCAAATGGTTTGGGCCAGTGAGTTTGGATTGGTCGAGTATCGATGACGGGATATCTTAGAGAATATTACTGAGAAATATTAAGAAGATTAACATTGAGATAATTCGTTATTAATGATTACAATTAAATGTTTGATCTTTATCATTTAATTGCCTCCCACTAAATTTTTCGAATTCCGCTATCCTCTAGCAGACAGACGGGAAAACTTATTTTTCCTTAGTTGGGCTTTAGGTCCAATAGCGTGAATATAACCCGTAGTTAATCTAGCCCGATTACATTCACCTAAAGGTAGAAACATTTTCAATCACATCTCTATGTGACCCTAAAGATTACTTTTCCTCACCATGACAATGAACTACGTTAATCGTACCCTTCAAAGTCAACCATGTGTCAAGACCGACCTACCGATCTGAGAAGTGAAAGTTGGACTCCAGTAAACATGTGTAAGCCCATAGTTAATCTATCCGACCACACACATTTAAAAGAATCGTAGCTAACACCTCTCCATCTTATGTCAATAAATTACAGCTTAACTCACAAGCAGTACTCCCCGCTAACACGGCATACCATACTACTTGTAAGTGGCTTTCACATAATTTATTGTCGGTAGAAGGAAAGGAGAAAGAACGACACATCGGTTCTCCTTTAAGGCTTGATATACATTCTCGGGTGAGAATGGAGGAGTATAGGTTTGTTATCTCATCATAATCGTTATACATTCTCAGGAGAGAATGAAGTGAGTGATCGATTGTTGATTCTTAACAACTATGTCCTCTATAGGTCATCCTAACGAGCACATACGATCATAACATATATCAAAATATATATCTCACATAATTCACATAGCATTTAATCACAATTAAAACGATGTATGCAAATTAAATGGTGCTCTATTAATTAATTTGATTTAACAATTAAATCAATTAATTAATCTATCACCTTGTTGATCGAATATTTAAATCTATTATTTAATTGGTCAATAAATAATTTCACTAAATTAAATATTGATACTTCCTTTCTATTTCAATTTATTAATATCTTAATAATCAAAACGTAATGTCTCGTAAGTGAAACTCGAGGTTTCTAACCAGCGATTCATCATGCGAGCGACCCTATCTCCCATAAATGGGGGAGCCGAGCAGACCATCGAATCATGCCATCATATGGCTCGATGTCTCTAATTTGTTTTAACAAAAACAAGTCTAGATGAATCACTCCCCGAGGTGCATTCATGTTCGACATTGAATTGTTACTTGATAACAAATTAGGCATTGTTTGGATCTATTAGATAAAAATAAATATCTTAATAGAAACAACTAAGTCTCATTTAAACAACATTAAATCAATCAATTCAACAAACAACATGCTTTAGGTGATTATATTCATAGACAATTAATCAATTTCAGAACCTACGCTCTGATACCACTGTTGGGGATCGGAAAACAAAAATTTTATGAAAAACCGTTTTTAATTAATGTAAACATTTTACATTATATTTATTTTATTTTATTGAAAATCATATTTTCAATATTACATGCATTAATTGATTTAATTCAAATCTATTAGAATCAATAATTCACCATTTAATTTAATTATCAAATAATTAAATATTTAATTCATGCATTCCATACTACACGAATTAAATCTAACGCAATTATATTTATCATATAAATTAATTACTTCTTGCGCAACTATATTAATCATATTAATATATTACTTATAGCGCAATTATATTAATCATATTAATATATCTATACATATATAATTTCAGGATCCACTAATGCCACGTGGACCAATAGAAAAATAATAATAATTTTGTGTTCACACTATAAATTATAAATAAAAATAATATGTATAGATTTTAAATAACATGTTTAAATATTATATATAAATTTTAAATAAGAATTTGAAATTATATATTTTTAGTAATAATAATTAATTATCATCTTAAATATATAAATTTTTATTTTTTTCTCAAAATTCTTTTTTATTCAATTAATATTAATTTAATTTCAATACATATATAATTTCAGGATCCACTAATGCCACGTGGACCAATAGAAAAGTAATAATAATTTTGTGTTCACGCTATAAATTATAAATAAAAATAATATAAATTATAAAAAGTAATATTATTAAGCATGTTTAAATATTATATATAAATTTTAAATAAAAATTTGAAATTATATATTTTTAGTAATAATAATTAATTATCATCTTAAATATATAAATTTTTATTTTTTTCTCAAAATTCTTTTTTATTCAATTAATATTAATTTAATTTCAATTAATCGTATCTTATTTTCTCAAAATTCTTTTTTATTCCATTAATATTAATTTAATTTCAATTAATCGTAACTTATTTTCTCTTGCTATAATTTAGGTTCATAGGTTCTTTTTTATTTTTCTGAACATTGAATCGATTTACATGTATACGTCCTTCTATTTATTCATTTTTTTTCCTCGATTTTTTTTTTTAAATTTTATGTATTAATTATGATTTCTTCGCAGATTCCAAAATCAAATTGTTGAATTATTAATTATGTTGGACTAGATTTTTTTTAATTTTTAGTTTATCCCTAATTCAGTGAGTTATTAATTATGTTGGACTAGATTATTTTTAATTTTTAGTTTATCCCTAATTCAGTTATGTTAAATTTTACAGGTTAACATACGTTATATTAATATAATTGCATTTTTCCCATCTCATCTCCTTCATGTTCACCAAGTAAATTCAATTTTTTTATATTTCTATTTATTTTTCATCTTTATAATTTTTATTTTCCATTTATATGGATTTTCTTCCAGCGGTTTTAGGTATTTGTTGGATGCGTTTGTCACTAGAGAAATGCAGAGACGAGAAACTCATATTCCACCAGATCAGAGGCTCCTCGAACGGGTAGAATGAGACGAGAAACTCCCCTTCCACCAGATCAGAGGCTCCTCGATCGGGTAGAATGTAAATCAAGAGATGCGTCTGAGTAGCAGACACATGTGCGAGAGAGATCGGGTAGGATGAGACGAGAAACTTTTCTTCCATCAGATCTGAGGCTCATCGATCGGGTAGAATGTAAATCGAAGGATGCGCCCGAGTCGAGTAGCAGACACATGTGAGAGATAGCCAATAGGTCTCATCCAAGGACTAACTTCATAATATTTCAATGAAAATTTGTCATATAGATTCGAACTCTGCGTCGTCGGGGAATTACACCAACATCACCACAGACCTTACCACTCAGCTATGCCCCAAGAAGCTTACATACTATAAATTACATCAAACATGCGTAGTCTTTGAAAATAATAAAATTTTAATACGAATTTACAAATTTTAGTAAGAGATCGATTAATAAATAATATAATTTGTTAGTCCATTAATAATTTTTTGGCCGAAATACGATGGAGATTAAATAAAATTTTAGATTATTTCAAACAAATAAATCACGTGCATCGCACGGGCGGTGGTACTAGTTACAATTAATTACGCAAACATGTAGACATAATTAATTTGCGTCAAATTGACAATTAACATAATCTTATTATTTAATTCTAATCAACTTGAGTTTATGTAAACATCCGCACATAATTAATTTGCATCAGAACAATTAACATAATCATATTATTTAATTCTAATCAACTTGAATTGTGCAATTAAATTAATCAAATTAATTAATTACACATTTATAATTAATTACGTAAACATGTGCACATAATCAGTTTGCGTCAAATTGAAAATTAAGATAATCATATTATTTAATTCGAATCAATTTGAATTTAATTGACATTTAAATTAATCACAATTAATTTTTCCATATCAATTAAAAATCCCATAGCGCAAACATTAACAGTACATAGCGCAAACATTTAACGCAAACAATTAAATCTAAATTTAATCGTAAGTACCTCAGGGATTCATCGGACGAAACGAGGTTCGTCGGAAGTCGCGCGGATGCGACGCGGGGACGGCACGGGTCGTGTGCGAGGAGAGCCGGGCGAGTGGAGGGGCTCTCGGCTGGACTCGTGTGTCACGGCTGGAGCGCACGGGCGCGACTCGGGCTGTGCTCGGGCGTTCCTTCGGCGTCTCTCGTCTAATCAGGTTTCACCTCGTATAGGTAATCCAACTTACGTATTGCACTAGAAACACGTAAGGGAGAATACGACGGGAAAAACGGGCCGGAAAAACGGTGCCGGAATCGGATTCCGGCGAGGGGAGGCGGCTGCCGGCGGCGGCACTAGGCGGCGGCGGGCGGCAGCTCCGGTTGTCGGCGGTCCTCCCAGGGAGGAGCCGAGGGGGCGGACGAGAGGGAGAGAGGAGAGGAGAGAAAGTGAGGCTAGGGTTTTGAGCTCTTCACTTTGGTGTGTTAATTCTCAAGCCTATGGAGCTCCTTTTATAGGTGAAGAAAGGAGCTTGTTGGGCTCAAACCCTAATGGATCGGATCCATTAACCCTAGCCGGCCCAATACATTAGCCGTCATTACGTTTCTCCAAAATTGACAATCAATTTCATCTCCGAAAAATATAACGATTATATTTTCTTTCTCGTTTTAATTTTCTCATCAATATGAGATAAAAATAAAAATTTCCAATTTCACAAAATCGGAAAGCCCATTTCAGGGGTACTGCTAAATCGGGAAATTTCCCAAAATAGAATGTGTACACCATCGTGTCCGTTTTCTTTAGCTCATTATTATTTCCAACTCATAATCACAATTATGAATCTCGGATTCAATCATATTGACCTCCGACTATATGTACTTAATTAACAGTTAATTAATACATGATCGTATTCAATGATCGGTTTACACGAGAATGTGACCCTCAATGGTTCAGGTGTATAACTAGCCGTGGGCTCACAACATATTGTGATTCGAACAACATATTGTTCTTATTTCAACTACTCCCAAGAGTTTTAGATTAATAATCATATTATTTAATCTCCGAACAAGTCGGTGCCCAACGAATCAGTGACGAGCGTCTAGCAGCCACGCTTCACTAATTCCCTAGATACAAATGAAGTGCCTGCAAGAACCTTGTAATATAGTTAGCGTACAGTACGATCCCTCCGATACATATGTCCCGATCAAACTAGAGATATTGGTTAATCGAGATCTCTTGTTGAGTTTGATAACTGTGCGTACGTTCTAGGTTTCGTAAAATCCATTCGTGATTGATTCAGAGAAACACATTTCTCTAATCACCTCACTATTCAACTCTGGCCAGAGATTCCGGGACTACGAACCATCAGAACACACAGGACATCCATGATCTATATCAAGCGATCAGATCCCCTACTACCATGCACAGACTTCACATCAGATTTCGAACTGCACGAACATTGTCTCCTTTTTCGACTTACTCCCTTTCCAGGGAATCAGAGACATGTCACGATACATCTAGTCCTCTGATGAAGTCACGGTGATGTCTGGGTCTTAAGGATTAATTGTGTACAACTATATTATGGAATTCTCTACTCGATCAGTGATAACCACTTAGAGATTCCAGGGAGAGGGGGTTCAGTGAACTCATCAACAGTGAGCACCCACTCAAGTATGTCGATGTCCCAACACCGAGGCTCGAGATTAGCCCACATACACTAAGTGCTAGTCTCAAGGGGGAAAGGCCGGGTATCCTTGTTATTGGCGTAACCCATCGACTAGGAACTGAGTTTGACCAGTTACGTTGCGTTAACAGAATTATCTCTCGGTTTCCACAAAACCGAATTCATACAACATGTGTAACTGTACAG
Source organism: Euphrasia confusa (assembly GCA_954870475.1). Classification (NCBI taxonomy): domain Eukaryota; kingdom Viridiplantae; phylum Streptophyta; class Magnoliopsida; order Lamiales; family Orobanchaceae; genus Euphrasia; species Euphrasia confusa. The sequence goes on from OX940955.1 coordinate 16,170,973, forward strand.
GACTATATCTATGATTCAACATTGGGAGCAGATATAGTATATGCCATTAATATAGGTTTCATTAATTAACGAAATAAACCGTTATATAACGGAATACGGTTAACCGCTCGGCCAACCGTTGGCTCGCCGGTCACTTATTCCAACAATCTCCCACTTGACCTGGAGCCAACTATCCATGAATCTTAGTCCCATCGACTCTCGATGTTTCTCGCGGACATATTCAGATAAAGGCCTGGTACAGGGATCTACAAAGTTATCTTCCGAAGTGACACTCTCGACTCAGACTTCACCTCTGTCATTGATCTCTTAGATCACATGATATTCTCTCAAGTACATGTTTGGACTTCTGATGAGATCTCGGTTCCTTAGCATTCGCTACAGGACACCTTATAATCACAGTACAAGTTACTTGATTATTTGTGTCCGGAATTATAACCAACATTTGGATAAAGTTCCGTGTCCAAAACAGTCTCTTTTACAGCTTTAGATGCTGCAACATATTCAGGTTCTCGTGGTAGAATCATTAGTCGTTGCAGGAACCATTCTAGCATACGACACCACCTCTAAGCTCGAATATGAATCCCGATATCGAATTTTAGTCATTCACATCCGGTTGAAAATTAGAGTTCGTAAGTAACTCTAAATTCAACTCGGACCTCCCATAGACTAAGAACAATTCCTTAATGCTTTTGATTGCTAGTGCTCAAGGATTTCGTCCTTCACGACTTCAAATAAGCCGGTCTTGGGTTCGACTGATATTCACTTGTGACACTCACAACATTTATAATATCACGTCTAGTACACAGCATGCCATACATAATTCTCCCTAGTGCGGAGATATATGTGTTGTCCATTTCATCTCCTCGAATTCCATCAACATTACAGTCACACGAATTACGAGAGATGAACCCCATGGGACATTGGCAAGAATCTCTTCAGGATTCTTCCATGCTAAACCATTTCAGAAACAGTTTCTATGTACAAGGATTGAGAAGATTTTGCATTCTTCTAGATCCATATCTATAGTGACGTATCACAATACGTAGGATGCCTCTCCTCAAATCCTTTATTCGAGAAACGTGTGGATAACCGTGCTTTCGTTGACTGCAACATCACTCAATCATCCCTATGATTAGTATGTCATCAACGTACAACACTTAAATTTCACTGCGCTCCCACTAACCTTCTTGAATACAAGGTACCTTTAAGTTTTATACCAAGTCAACGCTTTGACTATTGTATTTAAAACACATGTTCCATTTTAGGGATGCTCGTTTCAATCCATAAATGGATCGTTGGAGTATGCAAACCTTTTGCTCCTTTCCAGAAAATATGAAGCCTTTCGGCTGCGCTACAACTCTTGCATAATATCACATTCAAGGAAAGTAGACCTCATATCTATTTTCCATATCTCATAGTCGTACTATGCAGAAATGGCCAGCAAAATTGTAATGGACTTAAGCATAGCGACTGATGGAAAGATTACCTCATAAACAACACATTGTCTTTGAGTAACTTCTTTCGCCATCATCCTTGCTTTAAAGGTCACACCTTTATATATATACTCTCACGTCATAATTAATAGATCAATATGCAGCCTTTGGGAACGATTCCCTTTGGTGGATCTACCAAGGTCAAACCTTGTTGGAGTACATTCAGTCCATTATGAATTTCATGGCAATAAGCCAATGTCCCATATTCGTATCCAATACGAATCAGTTGAAGTTTATTGGATCATATCCATCGTCAACTTTATCTTGATCATTATCAAGATGGAACCGTCTACCAGGTACCTTTCGAACATTTTCGGATTTACGAACCGATAGATAAAGAGGTATATTAGTGGTTTGTTGAATTGGTTCATCTCCAAGTACTTGTGTTTGAACTTCATAGTATGGTTCATATTCTCGAACTATTTCGAGATTTACTATATTGCCTTTTCTATCGAATAGAAACTTCTTCTCTAAGAAGGCAACATTTCTTTAAACAAACATTTTGTTTTAGAAATATAGTAGAATAGGTATCCGTGTGAATGTTCAGGATACCCCACAAAATGGCATAAGACGGATCTACTATGATGGAGTTGTATTCTAAATGTCTAGTTTAGTGCAAATACGGAACTCCTTATCTATACCTTAATTCGATATATGATTCAAGCATAATTGCACATTATGCAATAGTCCTAGATATATACGTTGTAGACAGTATGGCGTGAGGAGACACGCGGAAGATCATACTGTCGGTTACTCGTATACTATCAAACAGTAGCTCACGACTTAGATGGACAGGGACAATCCATCGGTACGTCGTTGTGTGACTGGTAGATAGTCGGTCTTGACTATCATGTCATACTCGTACACTTGGTGTATTGAGTAGGACCACGGGAGGGCGTTCGATTTATACTAATCGAAGTAATCGAACTAGATCTCAGATATTACGGATATACGAATTCCTAATCCCTATATAATTATAGGTGCGTGTGTCCAATTCTCGGTTCTTTAACTTGCCAATGAGTGAGACTAATTGATTAGTCAAGATTCTCGGTAAATTAGGAATCGTAATTGTACGCACGGCATGCTATAGATTATAGACAGGAAACCGTGTCCCGTTTATCGGGTTGATTACGTCCCCGAGATGAGCTCATAAAGTTTATCATGTAAACCCTGCAGGTGGATTTGTTCCACATGATAATAAGGATGAGTGGTACTAGTCTCGGATAATAAGAAACGAATTAATTTAATAATTAGTAATTAAATAAATTCGTGGACGTTCGATATCTTAAACACGGGGAAAGTCGTATATGTAATTTCGGCGGAAATATTATTGTTGAAATAATATTAAATTAATTTCGGGAATTCAATTATTATTTTATAGTGGAGTTAATAATAATTAAATTTGAAATCGATTAATTAAGGAATTGCTTTTAAGTATTCCAAGTTAATTAATATTTCAAATTAGCCCTTAATTAATTTAACCTAAGGTCCCTAACGTAACTCTATATATATCCCCTCCCTTACCCTCTCTTAACCTACAGAACGCCGCAACATTTAATTTTGCTGAGAAAATAATTGCGTTAGCGCAAATATATTTTTCTCTGTAAAATTAATAAGGTTAACGCAATAATTTTTCTCTAAGAGAGAAAAAATAAATCTGACGCTGGTTGAGAAGAGAGAGCATAGACGGGAGAACTCCAGCGGATCGTTGCCCACACAACGGTTGGAGACGGGATCAGAGGCATACGTTAGAAGCTCTAAGGTCTCAACAATTCGGCTCCTCCGAATCACGCATCAAAGGTAAAGAATCGAAAACCCTTTTCCGCATCTCTTTCGATTCTTCTCGTACGTAATAATACAACGGACCATCGATTGGTAATCGGGGGTCAAGGTATATTTTCTTCGGCTTCTGGGCGGTTGAGGACCGCCGGATCGGTGGCCGGACGGAGAAAAACGGATCGGAAATAGCCCGGAACAGCAGCATCGCGCTGCTGTTCGGACCAGGCAAGCGCCCGCCTGGGTGGCAGGCGCCCGCTCGCGCTGGGTCGCGAGCGACCGCTCGGGCAGCAAGCGCCCGCTTGCGCGGGTGCGCGAGCGCCCGCCTGCTCCGGGCAGATCGTGAGCCGCGGCTTCGGCTGCGGCGGACGCGCGATCTCTTGGGCGGGCGGCCATGGCTGATCGGAGGTGACCTCCAGAAGTTGATTGGGGACGTCCGGATGTTCGAGGGTTCGAACGGACGTGTCCCGGATAGTCGATTTCCAACAATTGATATCAGAGCAAGGTTTATCGGTTTTTTGTATTGTTCGTACGTTTTTGTGATGCAGGATGAACCCGATTATTATGGCCAACATTATGGGATGTTGTATGATAATTTTTTTGTGGTTTGTTAAACTCTCGGGCTTGTCGAGATTGTTTGATTTTGGAAAACGTTGCTTGTTTGTAATAGATAAAAAACGACGGGTTGAGTCGTTAGGTTTATTTATTTTTCGTTGTATCCGGGACATGTATAGGGTCGATCACCTTGTATAGGATCGATGCCGGTTTTAGTAAGTTTATTCTTGTAATTTTTCTTACTAATTTTGGTGGATCGAGACGAGACCAAAACCCGGAGAAACGAGGATCGAGGAGGGCGAACCGGCAACGGGCAGCCATCGAACACACCCCGTGTTCGCGACGGGCAGCAGCGGGGCTGGGGTTCGTTCGACCCCACGGACGACTCAACGAGGCTCGAGACGAGGCTCCAGTGGGAGGAGTTCGTCTCTTGACCCTCGAGCGAGTCGGTGGTGGACCGAGATCGAGACGAGCAACGAGATGAAGTTCTAAGAGACGTGCATTGGAGAATACTTAAGGCCATAATAATCGGGGCCACGTTAAATGCTTTTTACGTGTTTTACGTGCTTTTATTATGCTTAATTATTTTATGCATGTTATCCCTTATCGTAAAATACTAAGTGGGAGAGGGATTGGAAACAATCCCGCGGTCTCCATTCTCTGTTTTGAATGTGATGTGTATTGACTTACGAGTTGGCTTTAGTGTCATCCTCCCTATCGGATAAAGTCGATACACGGATATCACTGGATCAAAATTCGAATTCAATTCCACTTATAAAAATCGAACAATTATATTTTTCAAAAGCAAGTGCCTAATCTGTTTTTTCAAAGACTAAGTTCAACTCGACTCATTCTCACCCCGGGGAGTGGAATGGAGCCAAAGCGCTTGCTTATGTCGATGACACAGATTAGAGACATTCGAGTCATTCGATGACTAGATCGATTGTCTGGTTGGCTCCCTCACCTAGTGAGAGATAGGGCTCAATTGCATGATTGATCGCTGGTTAGAAACTTCGAGTTTCACTTACGAGATATCAAGCTTTGAATAATAAAATTGTGGTATTTAATAAATGTAAGAGTCAATTAACAAAGTTGTTTGTTTTAGTAAACGTCCACACTATCGTGGCTTGCTAAATGGAAACGGTACTTTAGGTTAATTGAGACTCTATGACATTTAAATAAATGGGATTCAATTAATAAAGTTGTTTGTTTTAGTAAACGTCCACACTAACGTGGCTTGCTAGATGGAAACGGAACTTTAGGATTAATTGAGGCTCGACAGTTATAGAAAGTCGTGGAGGACCGCATGTCAACGTAAACGTCCACATGAACGTGGCTTCCGGTGGGCATGTAGTTCCCGAGCGGTGGACTTAGTACTGAGAAATGGTATACACTTAGGTACGCTTTATAATATCCTCCCCATCGGAGTCACTGCTATAATGATGTACGACCGAAGTAAAAATCCAATTATAAAATCGTTTGGATTAGTATACGTCCACAAGAACGTGGCATGCTAGTCTGATGGGATTTTGGAAATGATTGGTAGTTTAATGATATTATTTGAGGGAAATGATATCGAATTAAACTCATTGTTTGTTTTATATGGTATTATTCCCATTAAAAGTCAACAAACTCACTGAACCTGTTTTGTATGGATTAAAGGAGAAACTTGGACATTGTCCTAACTGCAGAGGGGTACAATCATGTACTCCAAGTCAATTGACCTGCTGAACCAAATGATTCTTCCACTACTGAGGAAAGGAAGCTCATGGAAATGGATCAAGGCTCTGAGATGACGCGGAGCTGCATTATGGCTTTCATGTCAAAATGTGCTGTGACATCGGGATCAAGCCATGACCATTACCTATGATATGATGCTTAACCTCAAGAAACTTTTTGGTTATCAGGACAGGACAGCCGGGCAAAATGCAATGAGGCAACTCATGATGGCCATCGCATCCGAAGGAACGCCCGTGGGGAATCACGTTCTTAGGATGATGTGATATCTGAATGAGATAGAGATTCTAGGATCAGTTATCGATGGGGTAACCCAAGTCGATATTGTGCTCCAGTCTCTGCCGAGAAGTTTTGAGCAGTTCCGCCTGAACTATAACATGAATAAGGGGTCTTACTCATTGGCGGAACTCCTGATTGAACTTCAAGCGGCTGAGGGAATCTTTAAGGGCTCTCAAGCACTTGTGGTTGAGAAATTGGCTCTTCCTAGGCCTCCGGGCGGCAAAAGGAAGAAGAAGCAAATACGGAAACCCAGTGGGCCTAATATATCTGGACCACGGAATGGGACAAGCAAGCCCAAGGGGCAAGTGCTTCCGTTGTAAGCAGTCTGGATACTGGGAGTTTTAATTGTCCTCTCAAGAAACAAGAAGTTGACTCTTCCTTAGTCACCAAAACATGTTTAGTGGTAGTATCTGCCAGTACCTGGTGTGTGGATACGGGAACCACTAATCATGTCTGCACTTAATGCAGGGGTTCCAGGAAACCTGGAGACTTAGAAAGGAAGAAGTTATAACCTACATGGGCAATACTGTTAAGGTAATAGCCATTGTAGTGGGAGATGTTAAATGTTTTAACGGTAGGATTTTAGTTCTAATAAATTGTCTTTATGTGCCGGCATTTAGAAAGAATTTTCATTTCAGATTTCTAAATTGGCTTAGAATGGATATTCCGTTTCTTCTGATAGTTTCATACTTATCGAAGTAGGAAACGGGGATATTATCTATTCTGGTACATTGATAGACAATTTAATACTAAATCCGTGTTCTTCCACGATGCAACACACCAGAGCTAAAACACATTGTCGAACCCCAATAAGAGTAAAGATCCTTCTAGGATGAATCAAATGTACTTATGGAATCTTAGGATAGATCATTTTAACTTGAGTACGATTCAAAAGGTGAAAGCTGATGGACTACTCAGCTAGGTTGAAGGAAAGGACCTTCCAACCTTCGAATCATACTTGGAAGTTTAAATGACCAAGCAACCCTTTACGGTTAAAGGGAAAAGATCCATGAAAGTACTAGAGTTGATTCGCTCTGATATATGCAGACCTCTTCGAGGAGTAAGGCATACTTATCAGAAAATGGGATTAACTCCCGACAGACTACACCATTTATGCCTCAGCAAAATAATGTGTTGTAAAGAAGGAATAGGACTCTTATAGATATGGGAAAGTAGACTAATTCGGTTTTGGGATATGCCTTGGAAACAGCGGCGTTTATCCTAAACTTGATTCCTTTTGGAAACTTGTACAAGATATTCGGCTGTTTATAAGATACCCTAAGAAAACGGATTGAGATATGTAATATAGTCCAAAGGACCAGATGTTCGTTGATTGCATCAATGTTCGGTTCTTAGACATGGACTATATATATGCAATATCACGAGCCCAAGAGTAGGGTAGTACTTAATGTGCTTAGAGGGACTGATCAAAACTTTGAACCAGCCTAACTGAGTAGTTCACTACTGTAATCTTTATCCACTAAAGACACACCGGAGCGTCGTCGTAGTGGGAGGGTTGTTAGACAACCCGACAGGTTCATGTCTATAGGAGAGTCTTCGGACTTGTTGCCTGGAGAATATGAAGCCGACCCCTAGATCTATGGCGAGACGCTGAAAGATCAAGATGCTCAGTCTTGGTAAAAGACGATGAAATATGAGATTGAATCTTTGGATTCAAATCATGTCTGGGATCTTGTAGCACCGCCCAAAGGTGTAAAACCTTAAGGCTAGGCTTGTTGCGAGAGTGTGCACTCAGAAAGAAAGGGATCTATTATGAGTAAACTTCTTCGCCGGTAGCTATGCTAAAGTCGATCCGGATTCTTTTGTCTTCACATGGAAGATGGAAGTCAAGACGGATTTCCTAAATCGAAGTCTTGACGGGACCATCTGTGTGGGACAGCCAGAGGGATTCATCGAAAAGAGCCAAGAGCATTCGGTAAGCAAGCTTAATCAATCTTAGGATTGAAGGAAGCTTTAAGATCTTGGACACATGCGGACCTATGAGAAAATCCATTTCATGGATTCATTCAAGGCATGTTTAGGTCCTGTGTGTAATAAAGATGTGACTGAAAAGATGTGGTGTTTTCTCATTATTTATGTAGACGACATCCCTCTAAATTGGCAACAATATGAAGGATGTTATCGGACATAAAGGGATGGTTGTCCGAGTAATTCAATGTAAGAGACTTAGGAGAAGTCGGGAATGTTCTTGGGATCAAAGTTATAAATGATCGCCAGAAAAGGACATAGAACTTATCTCGAGCCTCATACATAAATACAATTCTTACTCTTCGCAGCATACAGAATTCCAAGAAAGGTCTTCACCTTTTATATGTGGAATTCATCTATCTAAAGTTTTGTGTCCGACACAATAAAGTAGATAGATGAAGAGTAAGCAGTTCCCTGCACCTTAATGGTGGGAAGCTTAATGTATGTAATGCTATGCACGAGACTGATATCTGCTATGCCGTGGGCATGGTGGTGAGATATCATAGTAATCCTGGAAAGGATCACTCGACTGATGTAAAGAACATGTTTAGGCTCCTGTAGAGGACCAGGAATTATGTTCTGAATTACAAAGCAGTCAAGTTGTTTCTTTTGGATTACATAGAATTGGATTACCAAATCAAACAGGGATAGTCGAAAGTCGAAGTCAGGCTATGTGTTCTCACTGTGAAGTGGAGCAGTCACATGGAAGAATGTAAAGCAGCGATGCATTACGGACTCTACCATGGAAACTGAAAGGATAACGGCCTGTGAGGTAGTTAAAAGGTCAGTGTGGCTCCAGAACTTCCTAAGGGACTTAGATGTGGTTTCTAGTTCACCCAAAGCTATTTTGAATAGCGATATTGGAAAACTTGAAATGCCACGAGTCCACAGTGGGAGATAACATGTAGAGCGCAAGTACCACCTGATTCGAGAGATCGTATAGTAAGACGATGCAGTTGTCACCTAGATAGCATCGAGAGGATTGCCTGGTAAAACCATTCACAGAAGCTCTTCCAGCGGAAGCGTTGGGTAGGCGTGATAAGGTTATGGGAATCTGATGTTTGGTAGAGGGCGACTAGACTTTTAGTATAAGTGGGAGATTGATGGAGTTGTATTCTAAATGTCTAGTTTAGTGCAAATACGGAACTCTTTATCTATACCTTAATTCGATATATGATTCAAGCATAATTGCACATTATGCAATAGTCCTAGATATATACGTTGTAGACAGTATGGCGTGAGGAGACACGCGGAAGATCATACTGTCGGTTACTCGTATACTATCAAACAGTAGCTCACGACTTAGATGGACAGGGACAATCCATCGGTACGTCGTTGTGTGACTGGTAGATAGTCGGTCTTGACTATCATGTCATACTCGTACACTTGGTGTATTGAGTAGGACCACGGGAGGGCGTTCGATTTATACTAATCGAAGTAATCGAACTAGATCTCAGATATTACGGATATACGAATTCCTAATCCCTATATAATTATAGGTGCGTGTGTCCAATTCTCGGTTCTTTAACTTGCCAATGAGTGAGACTAATTGATTAGTCAAGATTCTCGGTAAATTAGGAATCGTAATTGTACGCACGGCATGCTATAGATTATAGACAGGAAACCGTGTCCCGTTTATCGGGTTGATTACGTCCCCGAGATGAGCTCATAAAGTTTATCATGTAAACCCTGCAGGTGGATTTGTTCCACATGATAATAAGGATGAGTGGTACTAGTCTCGGATAATAAGAAACGAATTAATTTAATAATTAGTAATTAAATAAATTCGTGGACGTTCGATATCTTAAACACGGGGAAAGTCGTATATGTAATTTCGGCGGAAATATTATTGTTGAAATAATATTAAATTAATTTCGGGAATTCAATTATTATTTTATAGTGGAGTTAATAATAATTAAATTTGAAATCGATTAATTAAGGAATTGCTTTTAAGTATTCCAAGTTAATTAATATTTCAAATTAGCCCTTAATTAATTTAACCTAAGGTCCCTAACGTAACTCTATATATATCCCCTCCCTTACCCTCTCTTAACCTACAGAACGCAACAACATTTAATTTTGCTGAGAAAATAATTGCGTTAGCGCAAATATATTTTTCTCTGTAAAATTAATAAGGTTAACGCAATAATTTTTCTCTAAGAGAGAAAAAATAAATCTGACGCTGGTTGAGAAGAGAGAGCATAGACGGGAGAACTCCAGCGGATCGTTGCCCACACAACGGTTGGAGACGGGATCAGAGGCATACGTTAGAAGCTCTAAGGTCTCAACAATTCGGCTCCTCCGAATCACGCATCAAAGGTAAAGAATCGAAAACCCTTTTCCGCATCTCTTTCGATTCTTCTCGTACGTAATAATACAACGGACCATCGATTGGTAATCGGGGGTCAAGGTATATTTTCTTCGGCTTCTGGGCGGTTGAGGACCGCCGGATCGGTGGCCGGACGGAGAAAAACGGATCGGAAATAGCCCGGAACAGCAGCATCGCGCTGCTGTTCGGACCAGGCAAGCGCCCGCCTGGGTGGCAGGCGCCCGCTCGCGCTGGGTCGCGAGCGACCGCTCGGGCAGCAAGCGCCCGCTTGCGCGGGTGCGCGAGCGCCCGCCTGGGCGGCAGGCGGCCGCCTGCTCCGGGCAGATCGTGAACCGCGGCTTCGGCTGCGGCGGACGCGCGATCTCTTGGGCGGGCGGCCATGGCTGATCGGAGGTGACCTCCAGAAGTTGATTGGGGACGTCCGGATGTTCGAGGGTTCGAACGGACGTGTCCCGGATAGTCGATTTCCAACATACTATCCATCTTATCTCCCACTAGCCGCTTCACGCAAGCAGGATACAGGAGTGCCCAAGTTCATATGGTGTGGTTTTAATTGCTTTGGTGGTAACACTATTCAGCAAATGGACGACTGTCAAAAGTGCAGGACTTTTACAGTTTCGTCGACAATTTGGTGAACCCCTTTGTGGATCGAACCATGTCCAACAAAGTTTGATTCCAACATTCGGACACTCAATACAATTAAGGAGTTCCAGACGGAGTCCATTGCCAGAGAATCGTATTCTCTTTTAGATAGTCAATAAGCTTGGTGCTTAAATATTTATTACCACGATCATATCGTAATATAGCAACCAAGTTGGTTTCCTACATTGATGTCTAAAATTATTTAACACTTCAATGGGTCGTCGTGGTTAGATCACGGTGGATTGTAACACCGTGGAACGAAAAATAAATTGCAGTGTCGCTGTGGATATTTCACGACGACAGAATAAATACACCGTGAAATATTATTAAACCGTGCCATAAATCACGGAGCTATATCACCTTATACCAATCGGTTACACACCCGTATTCAACACGGTAATAGTACACGGTAAAATAAATAGTAAATTAGTACACGCATATATTTTAATTTTAATTTGAATTTTAATTAATGAAATCCAGGCGGAGCGCCAACACGTCTGGCAACTCCGACAGAGTAAAGATCGTGCGTTTTGATCCGGATAGAATTTGGGTTTCAATACGAATGAGAAACCGTGTGAGCATGATTAATAAATGACGGTGATATTATAATCTTTTAATGATAAATTAAGGAAAAAGTACAGTAAAGATCGATGGTTCAAAACCATAAACCCTAAACCCTAAAACCTATTGTGAAAAATTGATGGATCAAAACCCTGAACACTATCTATCGAAAAGTAGCAACATCTTGAGGAAACTCTACTGGACGGTGAAAAGGAAATAAAATTAAAGTTTCACAACATGAAAATCTTCTCTCCATACAACTATAAGATTAGTGCTTGAGCCGCTTAAGCCTGGACTATGAATCGTTAGGAAGCCATTCGAAGTCGGACGACATAACGGAAAGAGATCCCGACCAATCCCCATATCGAGCTGCCTAGGAAGAAGAGTACCAGCTGCCAAAAGGAGGGTCTGGGCAGAATATATCGAAAAGGAATTTCTTCCGCTGGCAGATAAGAAGATGGTTAATGATGGTTTTCTTTTGAAAACTCGAGTATCTCGATACAGTAATGCATCTGTGAAATTCAAAATTGTGAGATGATAACTGATACTCCATGATAAAATAAACAAAAAGGAGTATCAATGGGTATAGAAAAATGGAGTTTTTTTGTTCGTATTTATAAACTTAATATTGTGATCTAATTTAAGTCATCACATCACCCGGATTTCAATCGTTCCACGAAACGATTCAACTGCCAACTACGATTATTAATTACTCTTATTAATAAAATTAATAGTAAATCACCACATCCAACGCTCCATATCCATTAATATGATATTACCATTCAATTCAGGGAATCGATGCGTTTCTGTTCTGAGTCATTCCACCGCCGGATTTCAATTTTTGCACTAAACGACTCAACTCCAAACCACGCCCATTAAACACATTGCGATTAATTAATTAAGAAAATAAATAAAACCCTAGAACTGTGTCGCCGTGGGGTTCCATCGGTGGATTGTAACACCATGCAACGGTATTAGGTAGGTAGAAAACCCTAAAATCTAATGTATCGCCGTGGTTGGAACACGGTGGATTGTAACACCGTGGAAGGCTAATAAATGAGAAATTAAACCCATAGAACAGTGTCGCCGTGGGGTTCCCTCGTTAGATTGTGACACCGTGCAACGGTATTAGGTGTAAAACCCTAAAACATAATGTGTCGCTGTGGTTTGAGCACGGTGGATTATAACACCGTGGAAGGCTCATAAATGAGATATAAAACACAGAACAATGTCGACGTGGGTTCCTCGTTTTAGAATACACCGTGAATTAATTGCACAACGTGAAATAATTAACCTAGCTTACACCGTTACACGGTTTTACAAACATGTATTCAACACAGTAATAATACACAGTAGACCATGATTTGTTTTATCAAGGAATGCAATAGGGTGGAAGACGGATCGATATAAATGAAAATACATTCGAAGTGTGTTCATTACAATATTAATAATGGGAAAACAAAAAGAAAAATTATTAAACAATTTAAACTAAACAAAAATAGTCTTATTACAATTGATGGATCAAAACCCTATTGAGAATTACAATTGATGGATCAAAACCCTATTGAGAATTAAAATTGATGGATCAAAACCCTATTGGGAATTACAATTGATGGATCAAAACCCTAAACCCAGAACCATATCGAAAAATATCAACTTCTTATTTAAAGAGACTCGGATGAACAAAGAAAAAAAAAAAGAAATCACACCCGCCTCAGAATCTACTCTCTGGATGGGAAGCAGTTCTAAGACCTTCTTTTTCTTTGGCCTGAATCATACATAGCCTGTTATGATCTCCAACATGTGCCCAGATTCACCGCTACGGAGAAAGTGGCACTTGCTAAGATCCGTATCTAACAAAGATACTCGAGATGTTTTGGAGACTCGAGTACCTCGTCATTGATGATCTAGGGAAAAGAAGGTTTTCTTTTGGAAACTCGAGTATCTCGTTACCAGACTGCAGCTATGAATTTGAAAGATGTGTGGTGAAAACCGCTCCATAAGAAAAAAAAAACGCAGAAAACTTGAGAAAACATTGGGTATAGAAAAAGAAAGGGTTTTTTCGTTCGTATTTATAGGCTCAATTTTCTGACCTAATTAAGTGATCTCGCCGCCGGATTTCAATCGTCTCGCGAAACGACTGACCTCTCAACTATGACCATTAATTAAATAAAACCCTATCACTGTGCCTCCGTAGGTATTTCACGGTCGATTGAATCACCGTGTCGCGGTCACTGTGACTTTGATAACGTGACTACAACTCTTTATAACTAGACCAGCATGCCACGTTTGTTGGAATTCGATATCCCGGGTTATCAAAATTTGCGGAACCGATAACCCGAATGAACCCTTCGCCGGAGATCACACGAACGCCGACTCATCCGCCGGAGTCCGGGCTTTGGAGACCACGCACCCGAAGGCACGTAGCCCGCCCCCACCCGAACCCCCGCGAGCCGGGGTTCATGCGATCGAGTGATCGATCGCTCACGGCGATCGATCGGGGTGGGGCTGCCCAGCAGCCCCCGCGGCGAGTCCGGCGACTCGCCGCCACCAGGAGGCCCCCGCCTTCACGGCGGGGTAGGGCACGGCACCAGCCCGTGCCCAGCGATCGATCCCCGTGGATCGATCGCACACCCTCGGCCCAGCCGAGGGTTCGCCCTCCACGCCCCGCCGAAACCCTAGGCGGGCGTACGGCGTGGTCCGGTGGCTTCGCCACCACCACACGTTCGTCCGTCTATTCCGGGCTTCGATCTTCGGATCTTCGTCCTACGGTATTCTCGATAAATTCAAATCAAACAATATCAAGGGCGTTTAGATATTATACCTTCGATTCGTTGTTCGGAGAAACGAAATCAAGATGACCTCGTGATCTTCCCGCGTATTCCTTGCACTCCGTTCGAACGTCGGGTGGGCGACGATCTATCGAACTCCTATGGATCCTCTTCACTCTTCAAGACTTTATGATTGGCGTATCTTAGGTTAATGAATTGTGAAGACCATGTAGTGCTTTTATAGGCTACGTAGGGGATCAAAAGGAGATTAAATATTGGGCTTCTAATATTGAAAATTAAATTGGGTCCAACCCAAATCCATTAATTCTTATCAATATTAATTTTATTTATTTTCCACTATATAAATAAAATTGCACTCCCAATATTTATCCATATTATATCAAATAATATTTCTCCGGTTAGTATTATTTATTCCGTGTATTTAAGATTTAAATATCCATGAATAAAATTTATTTATTGCTTAATAAATTTATTCATCTCTTATATCCGAGAATAGTACCACTCAACCTTATTTATTATGCGGAACAAATCCACTCGCGAGGTTTACATAATAAATCCTTATGAGCTCATCTCGGGGATATTATCAACCCTTCCGGGATACACTGTCCCTTCAAAAATTCACGGCATGCCATATATAAAATATAGTGACCCAACTCAACCGGTAATTAACCCAATAATTAAATCGGTTAATTCCTTTGGAAAATCAAAGTCACTTATATTAAATATACACACCCGCAATTGTTTCAGGGATTAAGAATAAAATACTCCGAGACTTAAATCAATTATCGTAGAGCAATCCTAATTGATAAGTCTCAAGCGATCCGCTCAATACACCAAGTGTACAAGTGTGATAAAATAATTAAGATAAATTATTTTCTCTCTCACACAATGACTATACCGATGGATTGGTCCGTGTCCATCTAGGTCGTGAGCAACTGTTTGATTAAATACGAGTAACCGATAGTATGATCTTCTGTGCGCCCATGCACACCATACTAACTACAACGTATAAAATCCAGGACTATAATTTGCATATATTTAATTATAAATAATTAAATGCAAATAATTGTTTATTTAATTAAATAGATTAATGGCAATGGATCGTGAGTTTCCGTTACTTAAATCTAGACATTAAGTACACAACTCCAACAATCTCCCACTTGTACTAAGGTCTAGTCATTTCCTCCAAACTCCCGACTCCCATACTCATCACGTGCTTAAGTTGTACTTTCAAGAAGTACTTTGTGAATGAGCACTCTAGGTTGCCGCTCTGAAGTTATCTTGGTGTCTACAGCGTCGTCTCCTCGACGATGACTCGTATCAGGTGGTACTTGCTCTATGTGTTATCTTACACTTATGGACTTGTGATTTCTTACCATTTGCCATCGCACCGCTATTGACATAGCCTTTGGCAAATTAAGAATCACATCTAAGTCCCAGAGATTATCCCGGAGCTATACCAAAACTTCCGCTGCCTCTGAGGCCGCTTATTTGGTTACCCATGGCAGAGTCCGAAAAGCATCGTGCTTATCACTCTTCCATGTTAAAACTCCTTCTCCTTTAATAGTGAAACACATAGCCTGATATCGACTTACACCGGTCCTTATTCGATTAGAAATCTAAGAGAATGTAATCCAAAGGAAATATTTGTCTGCTCCGTAATCCAGAACATAGTTTCCAGTACTTCGAAAGTACTTAAAATGTTCATTACAACAGTCAAGTATTCCTTTCCAGGATTACCTTGATATCCTCCCACTATGCTAACCGCATAGCCGATATCAGGTTCTTGTTTTCAACAATGCATTCATCGAGCTTTCCACACTTAAAGTGTAGGAAACTGCTTTCATTTCTTCTATCTCCTTTTGTGTTCCAAAACACATATCCTTAGATAGATGCATTCCGTATCTGAAAGGTAACGAACCTTTCTGGGAATCTTGCATGTTAAAACGAACCACAATCATATATATGTAAGATGTCCAGGAGAAGTACAATGTTCACTCCTAGAGATCCAAGATCTCAAGAACAGGTCCAACTTCTTCCTATATCTTTCATAATGATTTATCCAGACAACCATCATTTCATGTCTGATTACATCTTTACATTGTTGCCAATGATAAAATGTTATCTACATAAAACCCGAGAAACACCACCTTGTTTCCATCATGTTTCCCATACACACGATTCGTCTATGCTTTGATGAATCCATAAAATGGTCTATCTCATCAATTTGCAAGTACCACGAACTCGAGGCTTGTTTCAATCCATAAATGGATCGATTAAGCTTGCACACTAGATGATCTCGCCCCTTAGCAATGAATCCTTCTGGTTGTTTGTTTCGTCAAGACTTCCATTAAGGAAAGCTGTCTTGACATCCATTTGCCACACCTCATAATCCATATGAGCTGCTATGGATAAGAGAATCCGGATCGACTTTATCTTGGCTACCGGCGAGAAGGTCTCCTCATAATCGATTCCCTCTTTCTGAGTATATCCTTTCGCAACAAGCCGAGCTTTAAAGGTTTCAACCTTTCCGTCAGATCCTCTCTTTCTCTTGTAGACCCATTTACACCCAATTGGCTTTACGCCGCTTGGTGGTTCTACAAGATCCCAGACTTTATTAGAATCCATAGATTCTATTTCGGATTTCATCGCTTTCTTCCAAGAAGGCGCATCTATATCTTGTACCGCCTCATCATAGGTCCAGGGATCGATTTCATGAACTCCGGGTGCCGAGTCCGAAGACTCACCCAGTCCAATCCATCTGTCCGGTTGTTTAACAACCCTCCCACTACGACGGCGTTCCGGTGTATTAACAGTGACAGTATTAGGTGCAGGTTCTAGTGGTGTATCTATACTCGGTTCGACTGTATCCAGGTCTTATCGTTCTCTCTCATTCAAAGTATTACGTCACTTTGGGCTTTGTGGTTCATATAATAGTCTTCCTCTAAGAACCGGGCGTTAGAACTTATAACGTCCTTCTGGTTCATAGTACTATTTGAACACACATCTTTTGTTCTTCTAGGATATTCTACAACCGCATTTGAATGCGCCGTTGTTTCCAGACATATCCATAGAACATAGGTAGTTCCGTATAACTCATGCCTTTACTATTTCTATAAGAGTTCCATTTCTTAATTTTCGACACACCATTCCTACACAAGAGTGTATGGTGTAGTCATTTGGGATCAAATCCCAATCTCTGATCAGTATGCCATGCATTCCTCAGACAGGCACTTGCCTCCGCGATTAGATCGCAGGCTTTCAATGGATATACCATGATGGTTCCCCACAATAGCTTTGTGTCCATTGACTTGTCAAAACACTTTGCTTTTGTGGCACATCAGGTATGCTAGTCCATTTTTCGAGTAATCATAAAATGAAGTACTCGTATCTTATTGTCTGAGTAGACAAAGGTCTGCATACATCAGAGTTAATCAATTCTAATACTTGTCCGGATCTTATTCCTTATATCTATAAAGGATTGCTTAGTTATGTTATCTTCCAAATTAGATTCTTGGGTCGGAAGGTCCACTCCTTCAACTTAATTGATCAAAATATCAATTTTCGACCTTTGAACTTCTTATTTGAATAAACATGACTTAGCATAAGAATCCACAAGTATAAATGATTCATTACCGAAATATCTCTTAAAAGTAAAACGAGTTTTGTGCTACGGTTCGTTGCATCGTGGTGGACTTAGGGTTTGTCATTTATATATTGCTAGCTAATGTACCAGAATAGGTAATATCCTTATTTCTTCTTATAACCATCAAATGATTAAAAGAAATAAAATATCCATTCATTAGAAATCCAGAACAAAGTTCTTTCTAAAAGGTACATAAAAGCAATAACTCAAAATGAAATCCTATATAATTGTCCTCCACTGCAACAGCTGCCTCCTCAACAGCATTGCCCATGTAGACTACGATTTCTTCTTTTCAAAGTCGTTGGGTTTCCTGGAACCCTCGCATTTAGAATGCGCATACCGTCAATGGTTCCATATCTACACACCAGGTTCCGGTAGATAATACCACTGACTATGTTTTACGACTGAAGAAGATTTCGTACTTTCTTTGAGAGGATAATCAGACTTCCAGTACCCAGACTGTTTGCATCGAGAACTCTTGCCTATTGGCTTTCTCGTCCCATCTCGTGATCCAAGAAAATTAGGACCACTGGGTTTCTTTGCTTGCTTTTCCTTTCCCCCGGTTTTGCCCTTAGGTTCGAAACCTTTGGCATTGGCTACAAGAGCTTGCGATTTCCGTCTCAACTCGTCTAAAAAGTTTATCATCTCGAAAACGTGTTTAAGCGTTTCCTCGAATCGACTGGCCTTTATGAGTATCCTCATCGCCTCTTGTCTAGCCTCAACGTCATGTCTAAACATCTCCTTGAGTTTGAACATGATATTAAAATCAGTCCCTTCCTCATCAGTTAAGACATTGGTAGGCTCAGGAGAACAAAGCTCACTTGAGTACAAACTTGTACTCTTTAACAGTCTGGGCAATGTCCAGATCTCTATTCCAATCAATACAATCAGGGACCAGTGAGTTAAAATCCTTAAGTATCACATAAAGTGGGTTCAAAGCCATCCATAATCTATGAGCACATATAATAACAAACAATCGATTTAATATCCGATATTATCTCCCTCAAATAATATCATTAAACCACTAATTACATCTAAAATCCCATCAGATAAGGCAAGCCACGTGGTGTGGACGTTTACCCACCCAAATGATTTAGCAATTAGATTTTCTTTGGTCATACATCACTTATAGCGTAACCTCGTGGGGAGGAATACTATAATGCGTATCTAAGTGTAAACCATTACTCAGTACCAAAGTAAATTATTTGGAATCGGTACATCACCGCAAGCCACGTGGTGTGGACGTTTACGATAACTTCACAACTCTTCATAATTACTTACAACTGTCTACATCAATTAATCCAAAGTCCGTCAGCATAGCAAGCCACGTGGTGTGGACGTTTACTACACTAAGAGACTTTTATAATTGACTCCCAATTACTTGATCCATTTAATCTTGTAAATCAAGACGTGGAGAATCATAAGTGAAACTCGAAGTTTCTAACCAGTGATTCACCATGCGAACAACCCTATCTCTCATAAATGAGGGAGCCGAGCAGACAAACGACCCATCTATCAAAGAATGGTACGAAGGTCTCTAATTTGTGTCCTCTACATGACCAAGTGGCTCTGGCTCCATTCCACTCCCCGGGGTGAGAATGAGTCGACTTGAAATCAGCTTTGGAAAGACAAATTAGGCATTGTTTGATAAACTTAATCAATGTTTCTCGTAAGAGGAATTACAAGAACTCTCCTCCAATGACTTATCTATATAAACTTCAAAAGTTTATAAAAGTCACCAAGAGAGCAGCAATGGAGACCATGGGTATGTTTCCATACCCTCTCCCACTTAGCTTTTTACAATAAAGGGATACGCTATCTAGTGCATAAAATAAACACATATAGCATGCATACATGTAATAAAGCACATAGTATTATCACATAATCAAAATAATACTAGAATATTATTTTCTGACTATTATGGCTTTATCACATCCCCGTACGCATCTTCTGTTGGAGTTGTGTACTTAATGTCTAGATTTAAGTAACGGAAACTCCCGATCCATTGCCACTAATCTATTTAATTAAATAAACAATTATTTGCATTTAATTATTGTTAATTAAATATATGCAAATTATAGTCCTGGATTTCATACGTTGTAGTTAGTATGGTGTGCATGGGCGCACAGAAGATCATACTATCGGTTACTCGTATTTAATCGAACAGTTGCTCACGACCTAGATGGACACGGACCAATCCATCGGTATAGTCGTTGTGTGAGAGAGAAAATAATTTATCTTAATTATTTTATCACACTTGTACACTTGGTGTATTGAGCGGATCGTTTGAGATTTATCGATTAGGATTGCCGGCGATAATCGATTTAAGTCTCAGTGTATTTTATTCTTAATCCCTGATACTATTGCGGGTGTGTATATTTAATATAAGTGACTTTGATTTTCCAAAGGAATTGACCGGTTTAATTACTGGGTCAATTACCGGTTAAGTTGGGTCGCTATATTTTATATATGACATGCCGTGAATACTTGACGGGAAAGTGTATCCCGGAAGGGTTGATAATATCCCCGAGATGAGTTCATAAGGAATTATTATGTAAACCCTGCAGGTGGATTTGTTCCGCATAATAATTAAGGTTGAATGGTACTAGTCTCGGATATAAGAGATGAATAAATTAATTAGCAATAAATTAATTTTATTCATGGATATTTAAATCTTAAATACACGGAATAAATAATACTACCGGAGAAATATTATTTGATATAATATGGTTTAATATTGGGAGTGCAATTAATTTATATAGTGGAAAATAAATTAATTAATAATAGTAAGGATTAATAGATTTGGGCTTGGGCTCAATTTAATCACTATTATTGGAAGCCCAATATTCCACCTCCTTTTGATCCCCTACGTAGCCTATAAAAGCATTACATGGTCTTCTCTATTCTCATAACTTGAAGATCACAATTCTAGAGAGAGAAAGGAGAGAAGGAGATCCATAGTGTTCGGAGGATCGTCGCCCACCCGACGTTCGAACAAGTGCAAGGAATACGTGGGAAGATCTCAAGGTCATCATAAGATCTCGTTTCTCCGCACAACGAATCGAAAGGTGAATTAAATATTTCCGCTATTTAATTCATGTATATTGAAATCAATTATCGGAAAAACAAGATCCAAGAGTCGAACCCGGATTAGAAGAACGATCACGCGGTGGTGGCGAAGCCACCGGACCGCGGGATCGCCCGCTAGGGTTTGGCGGCGCGCGGAGGAAAGGAACCCTCGGCTGGGCCGAGGGCTCGCGATCGATCACGGGGATCGATCGCCGGGGGCGCGGGCTGGTGCCGCACCCCACCCGCCGTGAAGGCGGGGCTCCTCCAGGCGGCGGCGAGTCGCCGGACTCGCCGCGGGGGGCTGCTGGGCAGCCCCATCGATCGTGAAGATCGAACGCGATTTCGATCGCGTGAACCCCGTCTCGCGGGGGTTCGGCTGGGGGCGGGCTGCGTGCCTTCGGGTGCGTGGTCTCCAAAGGCCGAACTCCGGCGGATGAGTCGGCGTTCATGTGATCTCCGGCGAAGGGTTTGATCGGGTTATTGGTTTCCGCAAATTTAAATAACCCGGGATATCGAATTCCAACAATTGGTATCAGAGCGTACGGTTACGTTTTTTCGTTAATTGTTTCGATAATCGATTATCGTTGTTTATAGCCATAGATTAATTTAAATTGTTAAATTATTGTGCTATATTGTTCTACGTACTTGTTTTATCTCTCGTATGAATTGTGTTTGTCGGAAAAATTAATTATTAAAAATCGAGGGTTTTCGGAAATCGAACCGGATCGATCGTTCGTGGGCTCGGTGCGGGCTGCCGGGGAGGTGGCTGGTAGCACGGGCTATGCGGGCTGTTGGAAGCGGGCTGAACGCAGCTGGGCGTGTCGGCGTGTGCCACCAGTGGTGGTGGTTCGCCGGCAGCCGGCGGCAGCGTTAGGTTCGCGGC
Source organism: Euphrasia confusa (assembly GCA_954870475.1). Taxonomy (NCBI): domain Eukaryota; kingdom Viridiplantae; phylum Streptophyta; class Magnoliopsida; order Lamiales; family Orobanchaceae; genus Euphrasia; species Euphrasia confusa. The sequence continues at coordinate 16,192,724 of OX940955.1, forward strand.
ATCGGCTTCGGTTCGTGGCTTCGGCTTCGGATCGTGGGCTGCTGGTGCGCCAAGGATCGGAGCTGTTGGTGCTGGGTTGCTCGACTTGGTGATTACCATCGCGTGATGGCTCACCGGAAGTCGGCGGCAGTCGGCGGCGCGGCTATGATCGCGCAGCCATCGAAGTCATGATTCGTCTTCACGGGTCGCGGTGGCAGGCATGGCTGGACGCGTGGCTTGCGTGGACTGTGTCGAGGTTGATGGCGTGTGTCGTCAAAGAGACGCCATGCCGGAAATCAACCAGGCTCGTGCACAGTCCGCCGGAGAAGACGATCGAAATTGCGCGCTGCTGTAAATTGCAAAGGGTGTCGGCCGACATGGTTTTTGTCTTTGGCCGACACCATGTGATTTTTGGATGCACGTGCGAGGTCTTGCATGTGAATGCATGGCTGGTAATTGGTGTGCATGTGTTCATGCATGGAACCAATTCGTGTGGGTTCGATTGGGCACGGACCTAGTTGATACGAGCGGGTCTCGTTTTTTGGTTCGTCCCGATAAATCCGATCTTTCCGGAAATAATTTAAATCTTTCTAATATTATTTAATTTAATTTTGGGATTAATTCAAATTCTATTTGGATTAGATTTCTTAATTATGGAATTAAATAATGGAATTAGATGGAGAGTTAAATTGGGAAAGAGAATCCTAGTTTCTCTAGATATCCTATACCTACTTGGATTAGAAGTCTTGAGAAGAATCAAAATTTGATTTTGATTAGGATTCTTGAGATCTAATTTAAATAGGATTGAGAAATTATTAAAATATTGATTTTATTTAATTTAAGTATTTTATTTAAAATCATTAGATTAATTCAAAATTTATTTTGGATTGGATAATCTTGGATTTTATTTAGAATAGAACTAAATATGGAAAATCAATGGATTTTAAAAATATTGATTTTATTTAATTTAAGTATTTTATTTAAAATCATTAGATTAATTCAAAATTTATTTTGGATTGGATAATCTTGGATTTTATTTAGAATAGAATTAAATATGGAAAATCAATGGATTTTAATAATATTGATTTTATTTAATTTAAGTATTTTATTTAAAATCATTAGATTAATTCAAAATTTATTTTGGATTGGATAATCTTGGATTTTATTTAGAATAGAATTAAATATGGAAAATCAATGGATTTTAATAATATTGATTTTATTTAATTGGAGTATTTTATTTAAAATCATTAGATTAATTCAAAATTTATTTTGGATTGGAATCTTGGATTTTATTTAAAATAAATTAAATATGAGAATCAAAGAATTTTTCCGTCACTCGACAAAGTATTCAAGACGTAGAATGAAGACTCAAGGAAAGCATGCTGGAATTCATCAAGGTACGAATAGTCGAGAAATAATTTTTACTTGAGCAATTATTTGATTATTTGAACATACTTGCATGAAATGTATGTTTGTTATTATGCTTATGTGTATTTAATTATGCATTAGATAGCGTATCCCTTTGTTATAAAAAGCTAAGTGGGAGAGGGAATGGAAACATTGCCATGGTCTCCATTGCTGTTCTCTTGGTGACTTTTATGGACTTCTAAAGTTCATATAGATAAGTCATTGGAGGAGAATTCTTGTAATTCCTTTTACGAGAAACATTAATTAAGTTTATCAAACAATGCCTAATTTGTCTTTCCAAAGCTGATTTCAAGTCGACTCATTCTCACCCCGGGGAGTGGAATGGAGCCAAAGCCACTTGGTCATGTAGAGGACACAAATTAGAGACCTTCGTGCCATTCTTTGATAGATGGGTCGATTGTCTGCTCGGCTCCCTCATTTATGAGAGATAGGGTTGTTCGCATGGTGAATCACTGGTTAGAAACTTCGAGTTTCACTTATGATTCTCCGCGTCTTGATTTACAAGATCGAATGGATCAAGTAATTGGGAGTCAATTATAAAGATCTCTTGGTGTAGTAAACGTCCACACCACGTGGCTTGCTATACTAACGGATTTTGGATTAATTGATGTAGACAGTTATAAGAAATTGTGAAGAGTTGTGAAGTTGTCGTAAACGTCCACACCACGTGGCTTGCGGTGATGTAGCAATTCCTAACGATTTACTTTAGTGCTGAGTAATGGTTTACACTTAGATACGCATTATAGTATTCCTCCCCACGAGGTTACGCTATAAGTGATGTATGACCAAAGAAAATCTAATTGCTAAATCATTTGGGTGATGTAGCAATTCCTAACGATTTACTTTAGTGCTGAGTAATGGTTTACACTTAGATACGCATTATAGTATTCCTCCCCACGAGGTTACGCTATAAGTGATGTATGACCAAAGAAAATCTAATTGCTAAATCATTTGGGTGGGTAAACGTCCACACCACGTGGCTTGCCTTACCTGATGGGATTTTAGATATGATTAGTGGTTTAATGATATTATTTGAGGGAGATAATATCGGATATTAAATCAATTGTTTGTTGTTATATGTGCTCATAGATTAGGAAATGGCCTTGAACCCACTTTATGTGATACGTAAGGATTTTAACTCACTGGTCCCTAAATGTAATGATTGGAATAGAGATCTAGACATTACCCAAACTGTTAAAGAGTGCAAGGTTGCACTCAGTGAGCTTTGTCCTCCCGAGCCTATTGACATAGGCGGCTAGACAAGAAGCGATGAGGATACTCATAAAGGCCAGTCACTTCGAGGAAACGCTTAAAAACGTTTTTGAGATGATTGACTTTTTAGACGAGTTGAGACGGAAATCGCAAGCTCTTGTAGCCAATGCCAAAGGTTTCGAACCTAAAGGCATGAATCGGGGGAAAGGACAAGAAAGCAAAGAAACCCAGTGGTTCCTTTTGGACCACTAGATGGGACGAGAAAGCCATGAGGCAAGTGTTCTCGATGCAAACAGTCTGGGTACTGGAAGTCTGATTATCCTCTCAAAGAAAGTACGAAATCTTCTTTAGTCGTAAAACATAGTCAGTGGTATTATCTACCGGAACCTGGTGTGTAGATATGGAACCACTGACGGTATGTGCATTTTAAATGCAAGGGTTCCAGGAAACCCGACGACTCGGAAAAGAAGAAATCGTAGTCTACATGGGCAATGCTGTTGAGGAGGCAGCTGTTGCAGTGGAGGACAATTATATAGGATTTCATTTTGTTATTGCTTTTATGTACCTTTCATATTAGAAAGAACTTTGTTCTGGATTTCTAATGAATGGATATTTTATTTCTTTTAATCATTTGATGGTTATAAGAAGAAATAATGATATTATCTATTTTGGTACATTAGCTAGCAATATATAAATGATGAATCCTGAGTCCACCACGATGCAACGAACCGTTATATATAACTCGTTTTACTAATAAGAGATTTCTTTATTAAATCATTTATACTTGTGGATTCTTATGCTAAGTCATATTTATTCAAATGAGAAGTTCAAAGGTCGAAAATTGATTGTAAGATCAATTAAGTTGAAGGAGTGGACCTTCCGACCTAAGAATCTAATTTGGAAGATAATACGACTAAGCAATCCTTTATGGATATAAGATATAAGATCCGGACAAGTATTAGAATTGATTAACTCTGATTTATGATCAGAGCTTGGGATTGGATCCCAAGTGACTACACCATACAGTCTTCTGTAGGATTGGTGTGTCGGAAATAAGAAATGGAACTCTTATAGAGATAGTAAAAGATGAGTTAAACGGAACTACCTATGTTCTATGGATATGTCTTAGAATATCCTAGAAGAACAAAAGGTGTGTGTACGAATAGTACTATGAACCAGAAGGACGTTATAAGTTCTAACGCCCGGTTCTTAGAGGAAGACTATTAGATGAACCACAAGCCCAAAGTGACGTAATACTTTTTGAAAGAGAGAAAAAAGATAAAGACTTAGAACCAGCCGAACCGAGTAGCGGTACACCACTAACTGCACCTACTGTTATTACTGTTTATACACCAGAATGCCGTTGTAGTGGGAGGTTGTGTGACAACCGGAGATATTCATAAGACTAGGAGAGTTTTCGGACTCTGGACCTAGTATACATGAAATCAATCCTTGGATCTACATAGAGGCAGTACTAGATCTAAATGTGCCTTCTTGGAGAGAAATAAGGATTATTGCTAAGAGGCAAGATCATTTAGAGTACAAGCTTAGTTGATCCATTCATGGATTGTAACAAAGCTAGAGTTCGTGGAACTTGCACATTGATGAGATAGTCCATTTGATGGATTCATCAAAAGGCATTGACAAATCGTGTGTATAGGAAACGTGATGGAAACAAGGTGGTGTTTCTCGGGTTTTATGTAGATAACATTTTATCATTGGCAACAATGTAAAGATGTTGTCAGATATAAAATGATGGTTGTCTAGAAAAATCGATATATGAGATAAAGAAGAAGTTAGAGCATGTTCTTAAGATCTAGGATCTCAAGAAAAGAACATTGTACTTCTCTAGATATCTTATACGATTATGGTTCGTTTTAACATGCAAGATTCCGAGAAAGGTTCGTCACCTTTCAGAGACGGAATGCATCTATCTAAGGATATGTGTTTTGGAACACAAAAGGAGATAGAAGCAATGAAAGCGGATTCCTACACTTACAGTGAGGAAAGCTTAATAAATGCATTGTTGAAAACAAGAACCTGATATCGGCTATGCGGTTAGCATAGTGGGAGGATATCAAGGTAATCCTGGAAAGGAATACTTGACTGCTGTAATGAACATTTTAAGTACTTTCGAAGTACTGGAAACTATGTTCTGGATTACGGAGCAGACAAACATTTCCTTTGGATTACATTCTCTTAGATTTCTAATCAAATGAGGACCGGTGTAAGTCGATATCAGGCTATGTGTTTCACTATTAAAGGAGAAGGAGTTTTAACATGGAAGAGTGATAAGCACGATGCTTTTCGGACTCCGCCATGGGTAACCAAATAGCGGCCTCAGAGGCAGCGGAAGTTTTGGTATAACTCCGGGATAATCTCTGGGACTTAGATGTGATTCTTAATTTGCCAAAGGCTATGTAAATAGCGGTGCGATGGCAAATGGTAAGAAATCACAAGTCCATAAGTGTAAGATAACACATAGTGCAAGTACCACCTGATACGAGTCATCGTCGAGGGAGACGACGCTGTAGTCACCAAGATAACTTCAGAGCGGCAACCTAGATTGCTCATTCACATAGTACTTCTTGGAAGTACAACTTAAGCACGTGATGAGTATGGGAGTCGGGAGTTTGGAGAAAATGACTAGACCTTAGTACAAGTGGGAGATTGTTGGAGTTGTGTACTTAATGTCTAGATTTAAGTAACGGAAACTCCCGATCCATTGCCACTAATCTATTTAATTAAATAAACAATTATTTGCATTTAATTATTGTTAATTAAATATATGCAAATTATAGTCCTGGATTTCATACGTTGTAGTTAGTATGGTGTGCATGGGCGCACAGAAGATCATACTATCGGTTACTCGTATTTAATCGAACAGTTGCTCACGACCTAGATGGACACGGACCAATCCATCGGTATAGTCGTTGTGTGAGAGAGAAAATAATTTATCTTAATTATTTTATCACACTTGTACACTTGGTGTATTGAGCGGATCGTTTGAGATTTATCGATTAGGATTGCCGGCGATAATCGATTTAAGTCTCAGTGTATTTTATTCTTAATCCCTGATACTATTGCGGGTGTGTATATTTAATATAAGTGACTTTGATTTTCCAAAGGAATTGACCGGTTTAATTACTGGGTCAATTACCGGTTAAGTTGGGTCGCTATATTTTATATATGACATGCCGTGAATACTTGACGGGAAAGTGTATCCCGGAAGGGTTGATAATATCCCCGAGATGAGTTCATAAGGAATTATTATGTAAACCCTGCAGGTGGATTTGTTCCGCATAATAATTAAGGTTGAATGGTACTAGTCTCGGATATAAGAGATGAATAAATTAATTAGCAATAAATTAATTTTATTCATGGATATTTAAATCTTAAATACACGGAATAAATAATACTACCGGAGAAATATTATTTGATATAATATGGTTTAATATTGGGAGTGCAATTAATTTATATAGTGGAAAATAAATTAATTAATAATAGTAAGGATTAATAGATTTGGGCTTGGGCTCAATTTAATCACTATTATTGGAAGCCCAATATTCCACCTCCTTTTGATCCCCTACGTAGCCTATAAAAGCATTACATGGTCTTCTCTATTCTCATAACTTGAAGATCACAATTCTAGAGAGAGAAAGGAGAGAAGGAGATCCATAGTGTTCGGAGGATCGTCGCCCACCCGACGTTCGAACAAGTGCAAGGAATACGTGGGAAGATCTCAAGGTCATCATAAGATCTCGTTTCTCCGCACAACGAATCGAAAGGTGAATTAAATATTTCCGCTATTTAATTCATGTATATTGAAATCAATTATCGGAAAAACAAGATCCAAGAGTCGAACCCGGATTAGACGAACGATCACGCGGTGGTGGCGAAGCCACCGGACCGCGGGATCGCCCGCTAGGGTTTGGCGGCGCGCGGAGGAAAGGAACCCTCGGCTGGGCCGAGGGCTCGCGATCGATCACGGGGATCGATCGCCGGGGGCGCGGGCTGGTGCCGCACCCCACCCGCCGTGAAGGCGGGGCTCCTCCAGGCGGCGGCGAGTTGCCGGACTCGCCGCGGGGGGCTGCTGGGCAGCCCCATCGATCGTGAAGATCGAACGCGATTTCGATCGCGTGAACCCCGTCTCGCGGGGGTTCGGCTGGGGGCGGGCTGCGTGCCTTCGGGTGCGTGGTCTCCAAAGGCCGAACTACGGCGGATGAGTCGGCGTTCATGTGATCTCCGGCGAAGGGTTTGATCGGGTTATTGGTTTCCGCAAATTTAAATAACCCGGGATATCGAATTCCAACATCTTCTAGTCTTCAGTCTTCGTTTCTTGAATGCTCCCTGTGACGAGAATATTAATCTCCAATATTTAAATCTATTTATTTTTAATTAATCCAAAAGTTACTTAATTCGAAAATTAAGTCAATTGAATATATCAAAAATAAAATTAAATATTATTAATATTTTTATTTATTTTATTTTCTTTTTCCACTCCATTAAATCTCTAGAATAATCTATCCAAGATACTCTTGGAATATTCTAGATGATATCCATAATGAAATAAAGAAATAAAATAATTTAGGACTATTATACTTTACAAATTTATTTTTATTCCTAATCCATGAATATTCCCAGCGGCTAGGGCAACCAGCCCCTCGCCCATAGCCATCGATCCGGGCATCTCCATGGGATCGATCCAATCGATCCTAAGCCCTTGACCCTCTCGTCACTTCGTCTTCTCCGGCGGTCTATGATTCGTCGATCCAATCGCAAAATAAATTTACAAAAATCTAAATTACAATTCCGGTATCGATTCTATACACGAAATCGACCCTATACATTTTCCGGAAAAACGATGAACATAATAATAAATCCTAAATTCGGTCAACCCCCGAATTTTTACTATTACAAGCATTCACCACCAAAAACGAATCTCGACATGTCCGAGAGTTTAATAAAACCAACAATCATGACAAAATAAATTAAACGAGTAATTAATCAAGCCATAATAGTCGGAACCCTGCAAGGTAGAACAATTTTATCGAAAATACCGCGAACGTAAACCTGGCTCTGATACCAATTGTTGGAATTCGATATCCCGGGTTATCAAAATTTGCGGAACCGATAACCCGAATGAACCCTTCGCCGGAGATCACACGAACGCCGACTCATCCGCCGGAGTCCGGGCTTTGGAGACCACGCACCCGAAGGCACGTAGCCCGCCCCCACCCGAACCCCCGCGAGCCGGGGTTCATGCGATCGAGTGATCGATCGCTCACGGCGATCGATCGGGGTGGGGCTGCCCAGCAGCCCCCGCGGCGAGTCCGGCGACTCGCCGCCACCAGGAGGCCCCCGCCTTCACGGTGGGGTAGGGCACGGCACCAGCCCGTGCCCAGCGATCGATCCCCGTGGATCGATCGCACACCCTCGGCCCAGCCGAGGGTTCGCCCTCCACGCCCCGCCGAAACCCTAGGCGGGCGTACGGCGTGGTCCGGTGGCTTCGCCACCACCACACGTTCGTCCGTCTATTCCGGGCTTCGATCTTCGGATCTTCGTCCTACGGTATTCTCGATAAATTCAAATCAAACAATATCAAGGGCGTTTAGATATTATACCTTCGATTCGTTGTTCGGAGAAACGAAATCAAGATGACCTCGTGATCTTCCCGCGTATTCCTTGCACTCCGTTCGAACGTCGGGTGGGCGACGATCTATCGAACTCCTATGGATCCTCTTCACTCTTCAAGACTTTATGATTGGCGTATCTTAGGTTAATGAATTGTGAAGACCATGTAGTGCTTTTATAGGCTACGTAGGGGATCAAAAGGAGATTAAATATTGGGCTTCTAATATTGAAAATTAAATTAGGTCCAACCCAAATCCATTAATTCTTATCAATATTAATTTTATTTATTTTCCACTATATAAATAAAATTGCACTCCCAATATTTATCCATATTATATCAAATAATATTTCTCCGGTTAGTATTATTTATTCCGTGTATTTAAGATTTAAATATCCATGAATAAAATTTATTTATTGCTTAATAAATTTATTCATCTCTTATATCCGAGAATAGTACCACTCAACCTTATTTATTATGCGGAACAAATCCACTCGCGAGGTTTACATAATAAATCCTTATGAGCTCATCTCGGGGATATTATCAACCCTTCCGGGATACACTGTCCCTTCAAGAATTCACGGCATGCCATATATAAAATATAGTGACCCAACTCAACCGGTAATTAACCCAATAATTAAATCGGTTAATTCCTTTGGAAAATCAAAGTCACTTATATTAAATATACACACCCGCAATTGTTTCAGGGATTAAGAATAAAATACTCCGAGACTTAAATCAATTATCACAGAGCAATCCTAATTGATAAGTCTCAAGCGATCCGCTCAATACACCAAGTGTACAAGTGTGATAAAATAATTAAGATAAATTATTTTCTCTCTCACACAACGACTATACCGATGGATTGGTCCGTGTCCATCTAGGTCGTGAGCAACTGTTCGATTAAATACGAGTAACCGATAGTATGATCTTCTGTGCGCCCATGCACACCATACTAACTACAACGTATAAAATCCAGGACTATAATTTGCATATATTTAATTATAAATAATTAAACGCAAATAATTGTTTATTTAATTAAATAGATTAATGGCAATGGATCGTGAGTTTCCGTTACTTAAATCTAGACATTAAGTACACAACTCCAACAATGTTCATGTGGACGTATACTAGTCCAAACGATTTTATAACTGGACTTTTACTTCGGTCGTACATCATTACAGCAGTGACTCCGATGGGGAGGATACTGTAAAGCGTACCTAAGTGTATACCATTTCTCAGTACTAAGTTAACCGCTCGGGAACTACATATACACCGTAAGCCACGTTAGTGTGGACGTTTACGTTGACATGCGGTCCCTTTACGATTTCCTATAACTGTCGAGCCTCAATTAACCCAAAGTTCCGTTTCCGTCTAGTAAGCCACGATAGTGTGGACGTTTACTAAACAAACAACTTTGTTAATTGAATTCCATTTAATAAATTTCACAATTTCGTTAATCAAAGCTTGATATCTCGTAAGTGAAACTCGAAGTTTCTAACCAGCGATCAATCATGCAATTGAGCCCTATCTCTCAATAAGTGAGGGAGCTAACCAGACAATCGATCTAGTCATCAAATGACTCGAATGTCTCTAATCTGTGTCATCGACATAAGCAAGCGCTTTGGCTCCATTCCACTCCCCGGGGTGAGAATAAGTCGAGTTGAACTTAGTCTTTGAAAGACAGATTAGGCATTTGCTTTGAAAAACTTAAGTGTTCAATTCTATAAATGGAATTGAATTCGAATTTTGATCCAGTGATATCCGTGTGTCCACTTTATCCGATAGGGAGGATGACACTAAAGCCAACTCGTAAGCGACACACATCACCATCAAAACAGAGAATAGAGACCGCGGGATTGTTTACAATCCCTCTCCCACTTAGTTTTTACGAAAGGGATAACATGCATATAAAATTAAAGCATAATAAAACACGTAAACACATAGAAAGCATTTAACGTGGCCCGATTATTATGGCCTTTAAATTTCTTCGGTGCACGTCTTCTCGGATCTTCGTCTCGTTGCTCGTCTCGGTCTCGGTCCATCACCGACTCGTCTAAGTGCCAAGAGACGAACCCCTCCCACTGGAGTATCATCCCGGGCAAAGACGAGCGTTCCGTGATGTCCGTCGAACCCCCGAGCCGCTGCTGCCTCGAACAGCGCCCGCTGTATGACCATCAGCGGTCGCTGGAGGAGCTGCAAACGGCGGTCGCCGTTTGCCCTCCAGCGAGCGCCGTTTGTGCACAGCAGGCTGCGGGTTCGACTTCTCGACCCTCGTTCGTCCGTCCTTCGATCTCCTCTCGATCCACCAAGCAGTAGTGACATTACATATGTAAACTAACTACTTCCGGCATCGATCCTATACAGGTTGATCGATCCTATACATCCGGATAAACGAAAACGAAAAAGGAAAAACCCTAAACGACTCAACCCGTCGTTTTAACTATTATAAACAAGCAACGATTTAAAACCAAAAAAAATCTCGACAATCCCGAGAGTTTAACACACCACAAAATACAGTACAATAAACATGACCATAATAATCGGGTGATCCTGCAAAACAAATCTCGCAATTGATACATAGAACATACAAAAACCGGCTCTGATACCATTTGTTGGAAATCGACTACCCGGGATGCGTTCGTTCGATCGCTCGAACATCCGAACGATCCCAGTCGACCTCCATGTCCGTTACTTCGTTCACACGACAGCCCATGACCCGAGTCACGCCCAGCCATTGCCCCGGAGGACAACCGCGCGAAACGGAGCTGGACTGCACCCAATCAGCGCCCGCTGATTGCAGTCCAGCGGTCGCTGGTGGAGCTGCAAACGACGACCGCCGTTTGCCCACCAGCGGGCGCTGTTCGTCCGCGAACAGCAACGCGACGTTGCTGTTCCGGGCTCGTTTCCGGGTCGTTTTTCCTCTTCCGACTACCGATCCGGAGGTCCTTGAACCCCCAGTAGTCGAGGAATACAACCCACAACCCCGGAACCCGATCTACGTTCATGTATGATCAACGAGAAAAATAGATCGAATTAAATAGCGGAATAGAGAATTCGATCTCATACCTCTCGGTCGATTGTTGAGACCTTAGCGATTGCTAGTGTATGGCTCTTCCCTTGATCCAACCGTTGTGTGGGCAACGATCCGTTGGGTCTCCCTATTTCTGCTTCTCAGATAAACCACCGCAATAATCTTTTTTACTTTCTGTGTAAAATAATTGCGCAAAGGCTTTATTAATTTTTACAGAAGAAATTATTTTTGCGCTAACGCAATTAATTTCTGTTGCAAAAAAGAATGCGGCGAATGATAGGTTTAGGAGAGGCAAAGGGGGGGTTTAAATAGAGTTACACTAGGGACCTCTTAGGTAAATTAATTAGGGGCTAAAATGAAATATTAATTAACTTGGAATACTAAAAAGCAATTCCTTAATTAATCGATTTCAAATTTAATTATTATTAACTCCACTATAAAATAATAATTGAATTCCCAAAATTAATTTAATATTATATCAACAATAATATTTCCGCCGAAATTACATATACGACTTTCCCCGTGTTTAAGATATCGAACGTCCACGAATTTATTTAATTACTAATAATTAAATTAATTCGTTTCTTATTATCCGAGACTAGTACCACTCATCCTTATTATCATGTGGAACAAATCCACCTGCAGGGTTTACATGATAAACTTTATGAGCTCATCTCGGGGACGTAATCAACCCAATAAACGGGACACGGTTTCCTGTCTATAATCTACAGCATGCCGTGCGTACAATTACGATTCCCAATTTACCGAGGATCTCGACTAATCAATTAGTCTCACTCATTGGCAAGTTAAAGAACCGAGAATTGGACACACGTACCTATAATTATATAGGGATTAGGAATTCGTATATCCGTAATATCTGAGGTCTAGTTCGGTTACTTCGATTAGTATAAACCGAACGCCCTCCCGTGGTCCTGCTCAATACACCAAGTGTACGAGTGTAACATGATAGTCAAGACCGACTATCTACCAGTCACACAACGACGTACCGATGGATTGTCCTTGTCCATCTAAGTCGTGAGCTACTGTTCGATAGTATACGAGTAACCGACAGTATGATCTTCCGCGTGTCTCCTCACGCCATACTGTCTACAACGTATATATCTAGGACTATGGCATAGAGTGTATATAAACAAAATGCAGACTGATTGATTAATAGATAATAAAACACAGATAAGGAGTTCCATATTGTCACTAAACTAGACATTTAGAATATAACTCCATCAATCTCCCACTTATACTAAAAGTCTAGTTGCCCTCTCCCATACATCCGATACCCATCCCCTTCACGTGTCTCTTGAACGCTTCCGCTTGAAGTGCCTTCGTAAAGGGGTCTGCCAGGTTATCCGCTGATGCAATCTTGGTGACAACCGCATCACCTCTCTTGACGATGTCTCTAATCAGGTGGTACTTGCGATCTATGTGTTTACTCGCATTGTGGGCTCGTGGTTCCTTCGCATTTGCCACTGCACCGCTATTGTCACAATAAATTGTGATAGCTCTGGGCAAATCAGGAATCACATCCAAGTCCATGATGAAGTTCCGGAGCCACACCGATTCTTTAGCTGCCTCAGAGGCTGCTAAATATTCGGCTTCCATGGTAGAGTCCGAAATGCATTTCTGCTTAACACTCCTCCATGAAACTGCTCCACCTCCCAATGTGAACACATAGCCTGATGTAGACTTTCGATGTTCCTTATCAGATTGGAAATCCGAGTCTGTGTAACCAATAGGAATCAACTCGGACGCTTTGTAACTCAGAACATAATTCCTAGTCCTTCGCAGGTACTTAAGTATGTTCTTTACAGCAGTCCAGTGACCCTGTCCAGGGTTACTCTGATATCTAGCTACCATGCCTACGGCATAGCAGATATCAGGTCTCGTGCACAGCATAGCATACATTAGACTACCCACTGCCGAAGCATAAGGAATCGTCTTCATGTAATCTATCTCCTTTTGTGTCTTGGGACACATATCCTTAGATAGATGAATTCCATGGCAGAAAGGTTGAGAACCTCTCTTGGAATTCTGCATGTTGAAACGAGCTAGAATCGTATCAATATATGAAGCTTGGGACAAGCTCAATGTTCTTTTCTGGCGATCCCGTATAACCTTGATCCCAAGAACATGCCCTACTTGTCCTAAGTCTTTCATATCGAATTGCTTGGACAACCATCCCTTTATGTCCGACAACATCTTCACATTGTTGCCAATTAGAAGAATGTCGTCTACATAAAGCACGAGAAACGCCACGCTGTTTCCATCACTTCTCCGGTATACACACGACTCGTCCATGCTTTAAATGAATCCATAAGACTGGATAACCTCATCAAACCGCATGTTCCAAGATCTAGAAGCTTGCTTCAATCCATAAATGGATCGCTTTAGCTTACACACTAGATGCTCTTGGCCTTTCTCGATGAAACCCTCTGGCTGTCTCATGTAAATGGTCTCGTCAAGATTCCCATTCAAGAATGCTGTCTTGACGACCATTTGCCACACCTCATAATCCATATGAGATGCTATAGACAAAAGAATCCGGATCGACTTTAGCATAGCTACCGGCGAAAAGGTTTCCTCATAATCGATCCCTTCTTTCTGAGTGTACCCTTTCGCAACAAGCCTAGCCTTGAAGGTTTCCACCTTCCCGTCAGATCCTCTTTTCCTCTTGTACACCCACTTGCAACCAATGGCTTTTACACCTTTGGGCGGTGCTACAAGATCCCAGACCTGATTTGAATCCATAGATTCAATCTCAGATTTCATCGCCTTTTGCCAAGACTGAGCATCTTGATCTTTAAGCGCCTCGTCGTAGGTCCAGGGATCGGCTTCATGTTCTCCAGGTAACAAGTCCGAAGACTCACCTATAAACATGAACCTGTCGGGTTGTCGAACAACCCTCCCACTACGACGACGCTCCGGTGTAACCTCAGTAACTACAGGTGCAGACTGTGGTGGCGTATCACCCGGTTGGGTTGGATCTAAGCCTTGATCGTTCCCTCTCAGTTCGTTGAGTATTATCTCACTATTGGGCTTGTGGTCCATTATATAATCCTCTTCCAAGAACCGAGCGTTGGTGCTAACAACGATCTTCTGGTCCTTAGGACTATAAAATAGACCACCTTTCGTTCCTCTAGGATATCCTATAAACAACCGAATATCCGAATGTGACTCCAACTTATCAGACCCGTGCTTCAGCACATGTGCTGGACAACCCCAGATCCGAATGTGTTTCAAGTTTGGCTTACGCCCGGTCCACAATTCCGAGGGCGTCTTAGGGACTGATTTAGAAGGAACTAAGTTCAGGATATACGCCGCTGTTTCCAAGGCATATCCCCAGAACGAAACTGGTAGTTCTGAGTAACTCATCATAGATCTTACCATTTCCATAAGAGTCCTATTCCTTCTTTCTGCTACACCATTCTGCTGGGGCGTGTATGGTGCAGTCATCTGGGAGTCAATCCCATTCTCCGATAAGTACGCCTTAAACTCTCCCGAGAGGTACTCTCCTCCACGATCAGATCGTAGAGTCTTTATGGTTTTACCATGAAGGTTCTCCACAAGAGCTTTGTACTCCTTGAACTTGTCAAAGCACTCGCTCTTGCGGCGCATCAGGTATATAAAACCATACCTTGAGTAATCATCAGTGAAGGTTACAAAATATTCGTAACCTCCTCTCGCTTGGACAGATAAAGGCCCGCACAAATCAGAGTGAATCAATTCTAGCACTTCCTTGGATCTATACCCCTTATCACTAAAAGGTCGCTTGGTCATTTTTCCTTTCAGGCATGATTCGCAGGTTGGAAAGTCCTCATCTTTCACATCACTGAGTATTCCATCAGTTATCAACCTTTGAATCCTGCCCAAGTTAATATGACCTAGCCTAAGATGCCATAAGTACTTTTGATTCATCCTAGAAGGCTCCTTTCTCTTATTGGTACTAGATGTGTTATAAGACTCTACTCGTTGCATCGTGGAATAACTAGGATTCAGTATATATAAGTTGCCTATCAATGCACCAGAACAGATATAATCACCATTCTGTTTGACAATCACAGAATTATCAAAAGAAACTGAATATCCATTCAAAACCAACTTAGAAACCGAAACAAGGTTCTTTCTAAAATACGGTACATAAAGACAATTATTCAATACCAAAACATTATTATTAAAAGATAAATGAACATCTCCCACTGCAACCGCCGCCACTTTCGTAGCGTTGCCCATGTAGATGGTGATCTCTCCCTCTCTAAGCCGTCGGGTTTCCTGGAACCCCTGCAAAGAATTGCAGACATGATCAGTGGCTCCCGTATCCACACACCAGGTACCGGTGGATAACACCGCTAAACATGTTTCAGTGACTAAGGAAAAGTTCATACCTCCTTGTCTGAGAGGACAATTAGACTTCCAATGTCCAGACTGCTTGCAACGGAAACACTTGCCCTTAGGCCTGTTCACTCCATTCTGTGGTCCACCAACTCTGGGCCCACTGGGTTTCCGTCCTTGCTTTTTCTTCTTCTTAATCCCCGAAGGGCGAGGAAGAGTCGATTTCACAGCCACAAGTGCTTGAGAGTTCTTAAAGATACCCTCTGCCGCCTGGAGTTCAGTCAGGAGTTCCGCCAACGTATATAACCTCTTGTTCATGTTATAGTTCAGGCGGAACTGCTCAAAACTCCTAGGCAGAGACTGGAGCACTATGTCGATCTGGGTTTCCCCATCGATAGCACCTCCCATAATCTCTATCTCATTCAGATAGCCTATCATCCTAAGAACGTGATCCCTCACGGGCGTTCCTTCGGACATAGTGGCCGTCATGAGTTTCCTCATAGCATCTTGCCTGGCTGCCCTGTCCTGACTACCAAACATCTCCTTAAGGTTAAGCATCATATCATAGGCAGTGTCCATGGCTTCATGCTGATGTTGCAGCACATTTGACATAGAAGCCAAAATGTAGCACCGCGCCATCTGATCAGCCTTGACCCACTTCCGATGAGCTTCCTTTTCCTCAGGAGAGGATGTTTCAGTAGGTGCAACAGGACATTCGACCTGGAGTACATACTTGTACTCCTCAGCAGTTAGGACAATGTCCAAGTTTCGTTTCCAATCAACATAATTTGGACCAGTGAGTTTGTTTTCTTTTAGTATCACAGACAGTGGGTTGAGTGCCATATCTATAAAAGAGACAAATCAAACCGTCAAATTTAATTCGATATTAACTCCCTTAATTAATATCATTAAATTTACCAATTAATCCTAAAATCCCATCAGACCACCATGCCACGTTCATGTGGACGTATACTAGTCCAAACGATTTTATAACTGGACTTTTACTTCGGTCGTACATCATTACAGCAGTGACTCCGATGGGGAGGATACTGTAAAGCGTACCTAAGTGTATACCATTTCTCAGTACTAAGTTAACCGCTCGGGAACTACATATCCACCGTAAGCCACGTTAGTGTGGACGTTTACGTTGACATGCGGTCCCTTTACGATTTCCTATAACTGTCGAGCCTCAATTAACCCAAAGTTCCGTTTCCGTCTAGTAAGCCACGATAGTGTGGACGTTTACTAAACAAACAACTTTGTTAATTGAATTCCATTTAATAAATTTCACAATTTCGTTAATCAAAGCTTGATATCTCGTAAGTGAAACTCGAAGTTTCTAACCAGCGATCAATCATGCAATTGAGCCCTATCTCTCACAAAGTGAGGGAGCTAACCAGACAATCGATCTAGTCATCAAATGACTCGAATGTCTCTAATCTGTGTCATCGACATAAGCAAGCGCTTTGGCTCCATTCCACTCCCCGGGGTGAGAATGAGTCGAGTTGAACTTAGTCTTTGAAAGACAGATTAGGCATTTGCTTTGAAAAACTTAAGTGTTCAATTCTATAAATGGAATTGAATTCGAATTTTGATCCAGTGATATTCGTGTGTCCACTTTATCCGATAGGGAGGATGACACTAAAGCCAACTCGTAAGCGACACACATCACCATCAAAACAGAGAATGGAGACCGCGGGATTGTTTCCAATCCCTCTCCCACTTAGTTTTTACGAAAGGGATAACATGCATATAAAATTAAAGCATAATAAAACACGTAAACACATAGAAAGCATTTAACGTGGCCCGATTATTATGGCCTTTAAATTTCTTCGGTGCACGTCTTCTCGGATCTTCGTCTCGTTGCTCGTCTCGGTCTCGGTCCATCACCGACTCGTCTAAGTGCCAAGAGACGAACCCCTCCCACTGGTGTATCATCCCGGGCAAAGACGAGCGTTCCGTGATGTCCGTCGAACCCCCGAGCCGCTGCTGCCTCGAACAGCGCCCGCTGTATGACCATCAGCGGTCGCTGGAGGAGCTGCAAACGGCGGTCGCCGTTTGCCCTCCAGCGGGCGCCGTTTGTGCACAGCAGGCTGCGGGTTCGACTTCTCGACCCTCGTTCGTCCGTCCTTCGATCTCCTCTCGATCCACCAAGAATTAGTGACATTACATATGTAAACTAACTACTTCCGGCATCGATCCTATACAGGTTGATCGATCCCATACATCCGGATAAACGAAAACGAAAAAGGAAAAACCCTAAACGACTCAACCCGTCGTTTTAACTATTATAAACAAGCAACGATTTAAAACCAAAAAAAATCTCGACAATCCCGAGAGTTTAACACACCACAAAATACAGTACAATAAACATGACCATAATAATCGGGTGATCCTGCAAAACAAATCTCGCAAACGATACATAGAACGTACAAAAACCGGCTCTGATACCATTTGTTGGAAATCGACTACCCGGGATGCGTTCGTTCGATCGCTCGAACATCCGAACGATCCCAGTCGACCTCCACGTCCGTTACTTCGTTCACACGACAGCCCATGACCCGAGTCACGCCCAGCCATTGCCCCGGAGGACAACCGCGCGAAACGGAGCTGGACTGCACCCAATCACCGCCCGCTGATTGCAGTCGAGCGGTCGCTGGTGGAGCTGCAAACGGCGACCGCCGTTTGCCCACCAGCGGGCGCTGTTCTTCCGCGAACAGCAACGCGACGTTGCTGTTCCGGGCTCGTTTCCGGGTCGTTTTTCCTCTTCCGACTACCGATCCGGAGGTCCTTGAACCCCCAGTAGTCGAGGAATACAACCCACAACCCCGGAACCCGCGATCTACGTTCATGTATGATCAACGAGAAAAATAGATCGAATTAAATAGCGGAATAGAGAATTCGATCTCATACCTCTCGGTCGATTGTTGAGACCTTAGCGATTGCTAGTGTATGGCTCTTCCCTTGATCCAACCGTTGTGTGGGCAACGATCCGTTGGGTCTCCCTTTTTCTGCTTCTCAGATAAACCACCGCAATAATCTTTTTTACTTTCTGTGTAAAATAATTGCGCAAAGGCTTTATTAATTTTTACAGAAGAAATTATTTTTGCGCTAACGCAATTAATTTCTGCTGCAAAAAAGAATGCGGCGAATGATAGGTTTAGGAGAGGCAAAGGGGGGGTTTAAATAGAGTTACACTAGGGACCTCTTAGGTAAATTAATTAGGGGCTAAAATGAAATATTAATTAACTTGGAATACTAAAAAGCAATTCCTTAATTAATCGATTTCAAATTTAATTATTATTAACTCCACTATAAAATAATAATTGAATTTCCGAAATTAATTTAATATTATATCAACAATAATATTTCCGCCGAAATTACATATACGACTTTCCCCGTGTTTAAGATATCGAACGTCCACGAATTTATTTAATTACTAATAATTAAATTAATTCGTTTCTTATTATCCGAGACTAGTACCACTCATCCTTATTATCATGTGGAACAAATCCACCTGCAGGGTTTACATGATAAACTTTATGAGCTCATCTCGGGGACGTAATCAACCCAATAAACGGGACACGGTTTCCTGTCTATAATCTAAAGCATGCCGTGCGTACAATTACGATTCCCAATTTACCGAGGATCTCGACTAATCAATTAGTCTCACTCATTGGCAAGTTAAAGAACCGAGAATTGGACACACGCACCTATAATTATATAGGGATTAGGAATTCGTATATCCGTAATATCTGAGGTCTAGTTCGGTTACTTCGATTAGTATAAACCGAACGCCCTCCCGTGGTCTTGCTCAATACACCAAGTGTACGAGTGTAACATGATAGTCAAGACCGACTATCTACCAGTCACACAACGACGTACCGATGGATTGTCCCTGTCCATCTAAGACGTGAGCTACTGTTCGATAGTATACGAGTAACCGACAGTATGATCTTCCGCGTGTCTCCTCACGCCATACTGTCTACAACGTATATATCTAGGACTATGGCATAGAGTGTATATAAACAAAATGCAGACTGTTTGATTAATAGATAATAAAACACAGATAAGGAGTTCCATATTGTCACTAAACTAGACATTTAGAATATAACTCCATCAGTATGTTCATACGTGACATTGAAAACTTAACCCCCCATCCATCAGGATATCCATTAATTATATATGACCGTGAAATTCAAAGAATTTATGATGAGTATCTGTTCAGAGTCACATCATCGCCGGATTTCAATCGTTTCACGAAATCACTCAATTCCCAAACCACCCCCATTAAACACATTGCGTCGTGGGTTTATTACAGTGGATTTCCTCACCGTGTAACGGTTACCGTGACGGTGTATGTGACGTTGATAACCCCTTGATAAAAACCCTAACCCACCGTCGCCATTGGTATCTCACGGTGCATTGTAAAACCGTGGCATCTCACGGTGTATTGTGAAACCTTTGTAGATGACTTTATTAACCCCTCAACTACCCACTTTTGGCGTGTATACATAAGCACTGTACCACGCTGAAAACCCTAATTTTTATCAAATCAAATTTCTAATTCAATGGCTACCCCAATCCCGATTTGTAGATTCTTCAAAGTTCTGAACACCATTGATTTCCGTGAAGTTTGTCGTTTACCTTCTGATTTTGCTCATGAACATGAGTATCTGGCAGGCAGGGCTACTTTGCTTGGAGATTGTGAGATACTCGCCTCATTTGTAATCGCTCGTGCCCCGTGGTCCGTGGAAATCTCTTGGGTCAACGGTTACGTGTGCTTTCATCGTGGCTGGACCGATTTTTGCACGGCGCATCATCTAAAATTCGGTTATTTTTTGGTTTTTCACTACGCCAAGAAATTGGGTCCTTTCTTTGTCAATGTCTACAATAAAGATGGTCTCGAGATTCGAAACTTTTCCGATCCTAATTCCCCTGGAGACCCCCTTCTGCCGACCATATCTAAGGTTGTAGAAGAGATCCTGTTTGAGAAGGTGGTGGAGCTCTCGGACGATGAGGACGATATGGACGATGACGCGGACGATAAGGACGAAACGACTGATGAAGGCAATGACGCAGATGGGGAGGATGATGAACTATGATTGCAAAGAATGTTTCTTTCTGCGTTTTGTTTATGTATATGTTTTTATTTTTGCTTTTACAGTATGTTTTTCTGGTTTCGTAGCTACTACACTACGTAGTCTACGTATAATACTGTACTAGTGCTTGTTTTTCTTTGTTATTATATTTCGACCTTCTCCCACCGTGCATTAGTAACCGTGTGACTTTAGCGTTTGACGATATTACCGTGCGTCAAGGGTCGTGTGATTGGATCGTGGCAAAAGGCAACCGTCCTCTTTTTTTTTGTTTTTGGGAATTCCGGTAATTTAATTTATTAAATATTAAAAGATGAATAAAAAGGTTGAATAAACCCGCGGCTTCAAAAGCTGTTATGTTCACTGACACGTGCCACTTAAGTATTTGTTTACATACTTACATTGATTTGACCATCGCACGGTGTTGTAACACGATGAGTACGAACAATGACGTTTTCGCGTGATTCTTGCACAATCGCGATAATCTTTTTGTCTAAGTGCCTAAGCAAAGTTACTTTCCTATGGAAATGGTTATATTGAACCGAAAAATTCCACAATAATCCAACAAACTATTAAATTTGATATACCATGTGCAATATGATCACATTTGAGAGTAAATTGTTACCAATGAACTACACATCTCTTCAATTTGAGACATGTATTAATGCAAATCGCATCGTACGTCTTTAATTTAAAATATCATATGTCTCAATGCATGAAACATGAACCCGTTGATGGTAACGACGCCTTAAAATTGTATACAAACGATTGGCAATCGTTTTTTTTCGGGTTGAACAAGCCACGGTGAAGATGTATTGATGACCATGTAACGCCGTGCGGATACAACCGTGAAACTAAATGACCGTTCGAAACTGGTTCCCTCCTCTCATTTATTTTCCGATGTTTTAATTTGAATTTTAAATAAAAAAATAAAGGATGATTATACCCGCTTGGAAAAGCTGTCCTGATAACTGACACTACTAATATTTAAGTATGCATACATCGGTTAACCCGCCCCAATCCTAGAAACGAAAATACGCCATCTAAAAAAAACTCGTTCAATTTCAAATATTTTTAAAATGGAATTGATAACCACACGGTACTGTATCACGGTGAGATTTGTTTAGGGTTCACCGTGTGAGTATGAACATTCACGTTTTCGTGTGATTCTTGCACAATCGCGATAATCTTTATGGCTAAATGCCTAAGCAAAGTTACTTTCCTATGGAAATGATTATAGTGACTCGCTATCAAATCCACAATAATCCAACATAATATAATATAATATAATATGATATGATCACACTTGAGAGTACTCCAAATTGTTATCAATGGACTAAACATCTCTTGAATTTGAGACATGAATTAATACAAATCGCATCGTACGTCTTTAATTTCAAATACCATACGTCTTAATGCCTGAAATATGAACCCGTTGATGGTAACGACGCCTTAAAAGTGTATACAAACGATTGTCAATCGATTTTTTCGGGTTGAACAAGCCACGGTGAAGATGTATTGATGACTATGTAGCACCGTGCGTATACAACCGTGAAACTAAATGTACGTGCACAATATACGTGTTACGGAACCGTGCGTAACGGCTTCCCCCTTCTCATTTATTTTCCGATGTTTTAATTTGAATTTTAAATAAAAGAATAAAAGATGAATACCCGCCTGCAGAAGCTGTCCTGATAACTGACGCCACTAATATTTAAGTACACGTGCATCGGTTAACCCGCCCAATCCTACAAACGAAAATACGCCATCTAAAAAAAGAACTCGTTCAATTTCAAATATTTTTAGAATGGATTTGATAACCACACGGTGTTGTATCACGGTGACGTCTCGTGAGATCACCGTGTGAGAGTGAAGACGTCCTTAAATTCAAATACAATACGTCTCAATGCGTCCCTTCGGTCCCCGCCCACATAGGATTAGGATTTTAGTGTACCCGTCTATAAATAGAGGTAAGAGCATTAGGGTTTTAATCGCTTAAAAAAATGGCTCCCAGTCGTTTTTTCATACAGATAACTTGCGATGATTTTTCGAGCGTGTTGCGCCTACCGGCAGATTTCGCCCATGAGCATGAGCATATAGTGGGTCTACCCCTCAGGCTAAAGACGACAATAAATGTCGCCGAGTATCCGTGCAAAGTCACCTGGCATCGCGGTTAAATGACCTTCGTTGAAGGATGGTTTAAATACGCTTTTGCTCATCATCTGAAGCGGTTGTATACGTTGGTCTTCACCTACGATTCGTGGCACACACCAATAATCGTCCATATTTATGGTCCAGATTGTTGGAAATCGATATCCCGGGTTATCAAAAAAATATTGCGGAACTGATAACCCGACCGAAATCCTCGATCGCCGGAGAACCAAGCGCGAACCACCGTACGAGCCGGAGCTCAACCGAGCACCACCACGGTCCGCCCGTGGTGCCCAGCCGAGCCCCCGCACGGGGCTCGCGATCGCCTCGCGGCTGATCGCTGGGGATGCACGAGGCAGCCCCGCAGCGAGCTCACGGGCTCGCTGCTCGCGGGGGGGGGGGGGGGGGGGGGGGGGGGGGTTCGATCCTCCCCGCATCTCCGCTGCGGGAAACCCCGCAGCTTGATACGAGGCGCTGCGGGTAAACCCGCAGCTCACCCGGCGATCGAACCCTAGGTTCGATCACCCCTCGGCTCCAGCCGAGGGCTCTTCCCACGACGCGCCCGCGATCGAACCCTAGGTTCGATCGCACCCCTCGGCTCCCAGCCGAGGGTCCTTGGCTACGATCCCGGCGGGGATCTCTAGGCCGCCGGCAGTCCGGTGGTCTTCGACCACCACCGCCCGGTCTATTCCCGTCCCCGGTCTCGTTCGTTTTTCCGGATCGTGCGTTCATGTATATATCACAATTATTAAAACGCATAATCATAAGAGGGGGTTTACGATTATACCTACATCTCGTTGTGCGGAGAAACGAGATAGATTGAAGACCTTCGAATCTTCCCACGTATTCCTTGCACTTCGTTCGAACGTCGTGTGGGCGACGATCCTCCGAACTCCTATAGATCTCCTTCACGAACTCTCTAGAATATCAAGTATGATAATCTTATGGTGTATTTAATTGTGAAGACCATGTAGTGCTTTTATAGGCTACGTAGGGGATCTAAAGGAGGTGGAATATTGGGCTTCCAATATTAATGATTAAATTGAGCCCAAGCCCAAATCTCTTAATCCCATTAATATTAATTAATTTATTTTCCACTATATAAATTAATTGCACTCCCAATATTAAACCATATTATATCAAATAATATTTCTCCGGTAGTATTACGTATTCCGTGTATTTAAGATTTAAATATCCATGAATAAAATTAATTTATTGCTAATTAATTTATTCATCTCTTATATCCGAGAATAGTACCATTCAACCTTAATTATTGTGCGGAACAAAATCCACTCATGAAGTTTACACAATAATTCCTTATGAACTCATCTCGGGGATATTATCAACCCTTTCGGGATACACTTTCCCGTCAAGTATTCACGGCATGCCATATATAAAATATAGTGACCCAACTTTACCGGTAATTGTCCCAATAATTAAACCGGACAATTATTTTAGAAAATCAAAGTCACTTATATTAAATATACACACCCGCAATAGTATCGGGGATTGAGAATAAAATACTCTGAGATTTAAATCAATTATCAAAGGCAATCATAATTGATAAATCTCAAGTGATCCGCCCAATATACTAAGTGTACAAGTGTGATAAAATAATTAAGACAAATTATTTTCTCTCTCACACAACGACTATACCGATGGATTGGTCCGTGTCCATCTAGGTCGTGAGCAATCGTTTGATTAAATACGAGTAACCGATAGTATGATCTTCCGTGTGACGACGCACACCATACTAACTACAACGTATAGAATCCAGGACTATAATTTGCATATATTTAATTATCAATAATTAAATGCAAACGATTGTTTATTAAATTAATAGATTAAATGCTATTACCGGGAGTTACCGTTACTGAAATCTAGACATTAAGTACACAACTCCAACAAACTCCCACTTGTACTAAGGTCTAGTCATTTCCTCTAAACTCCCGACTCCCATATTCATCACGTGCTTAAAATGTACTTCCATGAAGTACTATGTGAATGAGCAATCTAGGTTGCCGCTCTGAAGTTATCTTGGTGACTACTGCGTCGTCTTCCTAGACGATGACTCGAATCAAGTGGTACTTGCTCTATGTGTTATCATCACCTTTTGAACTTATGACTTCTTCCAGTTTACCATGCACCGCTATTTACATAGCCTTTGGTGAACTAAGAATCATATCCAAGTCCAGAGGTTATTCCGGAACCTAACCAAAACTTCCACTGCCTCTGAGGCTGCTATTCGGTTTATGATAGAGTCCGTGAAGCATCATGCTTGTCACTCTTTCATCTTAAGGTTCCACCTCTTCCAAAAGTGAACACATAGCCTGATATCGAGTTACACTGGTCCTTCTCTGATTTGGAATCTGAGAAAATGTAATCCAAGAAGAATTCGTGTTGCTTCGTAATCCAGTACTTCTAAAGTACTTTTACAACATCCGAATATCTCTTGATGAGATTACTTTGATACCCTCCCACTACGCTAATCGCATAGTTGATATCATGTTCTTGCTTTTCAACATTGCATTCATTAAGCTTTCCACACTTAAAGTGTAGGAAACTGCTTTGTCTTCATTTATCTCCTTCATGTGTTCAAAACACATATCTTTAGATAGATGTATTCTGTGTCTGAAAGGCAATAACCTTTCTCAGAATTATGCATGTTTAAAACAAACCATAATCGTATAAGATATCTAGGAGAAGTACAATGTTCTTAAAGAACATGCTCTAACTTCTACTCAATCTTATATCTCGATTTATTTAGACAACCATCATTTTATGTCTGAAAACACTTTTACATTGTCGCCAATGATAGAATGTTATCTTCATAAAATTCCGAGAAACACCACCCTGTTTCCATCACGTTTACAATACACCTTTCGTTTATGCCTTTTGATGAATCCATCAAATGGACTATCTCATCAATTCGCAAATTCCACGATTCATAGCTTTGTAAAGCTTTGTACTCTAAATGATCTTGCCTCTTAACAATAATTCTTATCGCTTTCTAAGTAGGCACATTTAGATTATGTATCGTCCTTATGCAGAACTAGGGATCGATTTCATCTCTACTAGATCCAGAGTCCAAAACTCTTCTAGTCTTATGAAGATCTCTGGTTGTCTTAACAACCTCTCACTGCAATGGCGTTCCGGTGTATAACAGTAATAACAGTAGGTGCAGTTAGTGGTGTATTACTACTCGGTTTGGATGGATCCCAGTCTTTTGTCCTTTCCCTCATTACAAAGTATTATGTCAGTTAGGACATTGCAGTTCATCTAATAGTCTTCTTCTAAGAACCGAGCGTTAGAGCTTATAACGTCCTTCTGGTTCATAGTACTATTGAACACAATGTTTTGTTCATCTAGGATATCCTACAACCACATTGAATGTGCCGTTTTCTTCCAGGAATATCCATAGAACATAGGTAGTTCCGAACAAACTTGTCCCTTTACTATTAGAATTCCATTTCTTATTTCCGACATACCATTTCTACACGTGAGTGTATGGTGTAGTCCCTTGAGACTTAATCCCAATCTTTGATTATGCTATGTGTTATTTAGAAAGGTGGTAGCCTCCGCGATCAAGTCGCAGGCTTTCAATGGATATACTTTGAAGGTTCCCCATAACAGCTTTGTGTCCATTGACTAGTCAAAACACTTTGCTTTTATGGCACATCAAGTATTCTAATCCATCTTTGAGTATTCCTGAAAGAATTACTCATACCTTTCTAATTACACATATCTCTGCATCTATCAGTTAACAATCAATTTCAATACTTGTCCGAATTCTATCCTTTATCCAGATAGGTTTGCTTAGTTGTATTATCTTTCAAAATCAATTCTTAGGTCGGAAGGTCCATTCCTTCAACTATAATTGACCAAATCAATTTTGACCTTTTGAATCTTATTTGAATAAATACTACTAAGTACAAGAATTCACAAGTATAATGATTTAACAAAGAAATACATCTAATCAGTAAAACAAGTTATATAACGGTTTGTTGCATCGTGGTAGACTCAGGATTCATCATTCACATATTGCAATTTAATGTACCAGAATAGATAACATCATTATTTTTTATCCAAACCATCAAATGATTAAAGAAATAAAATATCCATTCATTAATAATAGAAAACTAGAACTAAAGTTCTTTCTAAAATAAAGTTGTACATTAAGCAATAAACTTGGAATGAAATCCTATAACTACTATAAGCAGATAAATGTCTCCCACTGCAACCGCTGCTTCCTCTACAGCTTTGCCCATGTAGACTTGATCTCTTCCTCTCTAAGTCGCCGGGTTTTCTGGAACCCCTGCATTCAAAATGCACATACCGTCAGTGGTTCCATATCTACACACCAGATTTCTGGTAGATAATACCGCTGACTATGTTTTTACGACTAAAGAAAAATTCATACCTCTGAGAGGACATTCAGACTTCCAGTGTCCAGACTCATTGCATCGGAAGCACTTGCCCCTTGGCTTGCTAACCCCCACTCGTGGTCCATTCCTCTTGGCACCACTGGGTTTCCAGGCTTGCTTCCTTTTCTTGCCCCTACCTCCAACAGCTTTCAAGCCTTTAGACTTGGTAGTTACAAGCGCTTGAGACTTGCCCTTCTTGTAGATCCCCTCTGCCGCCTTTAGTTCAGTCAGGAGTTGCGCAAGAGTATAAGATAGTTTACCCATATTATAACTCATACGGAACTGCTCAAAACTAGGGGCCAGAGACTGGAGTATGATGTCGACTTGCGTCTCACCATCAATTTGAGCTCCTAGGACCTCCAATTCATTCAACAAACTCATCATCTTAAGAACGTGTTCCCCAACGGGCGTTCCTTCAGACTGAGTAGTTGTCATGAGGACTCTCATGGCTTCTTACCTAGCTGCACGGTCTTGATGCCCAAACATGTCCTTGAGGTTGAACAACATATCCTCGGCAGTGTCCATCGACTCATGTTGGGTTTGGAGTACATTTGACATAGAAGCCAAAATATAGCACCTAGCCATTTCAACAGCCTTTGTCCACTTCCTATATGCTGCTCTTTCCTCATCAGTTGAGGCAACCTGGGGTTCAGCAGGGCATTGCTCATAGAGTACAAACTTGTACTCCTCTGCAGTCAGGACAATGTCCAAATTTCTCTTCCAATCAATGTAATTGGGACTGTTTACGGGCAGAAAATCCTAACAGGAAATTCCCCCGCGAACGTATTGATGTTTTGGGGATTGAGAGAACAAATAAGGAAATAACAAAAGCTTCTAGTATTAAATTCCAAGTATATTTCTTGGGAATTGTGCCTGCCTTTTACAAATGAGGAAATTCGACTATTTATAGTACATTGATTAGGGTTTCTATACATGGGCTTCGGCCTAGATTACATGGGCTTTTTCATAGATAACTACATGCATTACTCCCTGTATTAAGGGGAGAACTCCCTTATACCCTAGTAATGAGATGCCCTCTTTTACCCCTGATCCGGTCTAACTCGTTCGGGTTGCCTCGGCTCGCTAATCTGTTACCCAGGCGGCCTCGGGATGAGTTGGAAAACCGCCGGTCTTGGCGACCAAATCCTGCCCCTTTCTTTATCGACACGCGGCCGGGAAAGTAAGGAACTCTAACACTGTGTATTTCAGGGAAGTTCCTGCGGACAGAAAAGTCGTGAAGTGATTAAAGATGTTCGCGGTGCATCCGCATTGATGGTGTCCGATGATGTTCGGGCTCTGCGCCACGGTGATCGCATGTGGTCGCTGATTAGATGTCTTAGTCTCCTCGTTAATTTGGCTATCTCTGGTCAGGTCTGGACTTGGGCCGTAACCCGATCGTAATGGGTTTTGCGAAAAATGGGGAACAACAAATGCCCCCCGGGGATAACTGTTTTACGGAGTTCTCGCGGAATTGAAATATTATGCCCGGCGAAAGTGGACCGTTTCGCACCCTGATTCGGTCGGTTCAAGTCCTAAAGACCGCCGGCTCGTGGAATCTGAAAAGTTTCCGTCTTGATATCTGTGCAAACGTCTCTTCGAATGTCAGAGATTTTGAATTTTGAATTTTGTATTTCGAAATCTCTGCCGCCAAAACCCCCCTATATATATGAGAGGTGGGATACTTGGAAATACTTTTGGCCAACTCTCGCAAGAAACTCGTGCGATCTGATCTTCTGCTTCCGTCCTCTCCTGTTCGGGTACGCATCATCTGCCTCTATTGTTTCTTTTTATTAGATTCTTGCTTGCGGGCGCGGACTCTTAGATTTCTTAGGTTCCACAAATATATCCTTGTCCGTGATTTTATTAAAGAATTTTGCTTTGGTCGATGTCTGTTGAATCCTCGACTCCCGAATACGACTCTGATTACATCCAGACCGTGATTCTTCCCTCGTTTATTGATATTCCGAGGACTTTGTCTCCCCTGTCCTCAGACTTATTAGCTTTGCCCGAACAGTTTCCGTCTGCTAGCGTGATGGACCCGTTCCCGTTATCTAAAGATGAAGAGAATGACTGGTTCTCAGAGACTGTGCATCCCGATTATGAACTGTTCGCAAAACTGGTCGCTAGCTTTCGGGGCCCTCCAGTTGACTTTTCTTACGAAACCTATCTTGCTGATCATCCTTACGTGTACGTACCCCGTACAGATCTCCCGACCGAGGCGCCGCCACCTAGCGCTTTTAAAGCCGGTGTTCGCGAAAGCACAGTGGTCGATACGGACCTTCAATCGCGGAGAACAGAATGGGAGATTCCTTCTGACGTCCACCTATATTGTCCGAACAAGTTTGATCGGGCCGATCGTCCTCCTGAGGGAATGGTCGCCATAAATTATGACATGATGCGGAGCGGCCTCCGGTTTCCCATTCATGATACCCTTGCCCGAGCAGTTCTTGAGTGGGGTGTTGCTCCTATGCAACTAACGCCAAACTCTTGGCTCTTATTAATCTCCTTATCTACTCTCTTCGGACATTACGGGTTGTACAGGGGGTTACTTCCCGTAGAGTTTACTACTCTATTGGTCCGCCAGGCGGTGAGGACTAGCGGCGACCATTATTTGAAATCCCGACAGAGCATCATCTGGGACCTGCCGGAGAAAAGAGAGTCGTGGTGGAACGAGTGGTTTTTTGTGGGCGGAGCATGGAATTCGATTAACTATCGACTGAGTGCCGAATACCAGACCCCTCGCACTCGTTAGTGAAAATTTTTGTATTTCCTTTGGTAGTGTTTTATATTAGTTTTTATTCGTTCCGACCATTATTTTATCCTTCCTAGGACCCCAACCTCCTCTCTTAGCGGACATGAGTTGGGACTTTCTGGTCGTGTTGGAAAGAATATTAGGCATGCCCGATGATTGGTTGATGTTCAGGCAATGGATCAGTGCTGATCGCATCCGTTCGTCACGTTTTATTAGTATTCCTCAAAATGCTGAAAATGATTATATTAGTGAGTCCGTGCCCTCGCGTTATAACGAGCCATTTTTACCCACTTGTCTTATTTTTCCCTGGTATAATTTCGCTATAACGGTGTTCGCAATTTTGTAGTCCGCAGGTATCCTCGGTACAAGTATCCTCCAACCGGAGCCAGTTCAGAAGACATGAATGGCCGTCTGTCTGCGCTGCTCGGGAGCAAGAAAAGCTCGAGAGATGAGAAAAAGAAAGAGGCGGTCGCGGAGGTGGCGGGCGTGGCGTCCGAGAAACTCTCAAGGAAGAGGAAAAGTCGGAAAGATCCTTCTCCTCCTGCGGACAAGCAACATCGGGATAACATGGAGACATCTTCTTCGCCGATCCTCTCTGACGACTACGAGTCTGCTCGCGACGAGACTCCTCGACATACTATGATCTCTCCCGCGGCGAGTCCGAGAGTAACTGAGACCGCGTCACCGCACAATCTTGACGTTACTTTGGCCTTTAAACCGGCCTCGCATACGGCGAGCAGCTCGCGACTCCCGACCATGTAAGTGCCTTGGGGATTGCCCTTAATCCTAAATTTTATGATTTTCCAATCTTTAAAAAGTTTTATGATTTCAGGTTCAGGCCGGGGGATACGGATTTTTCGGACTTCTTGAAGTCTTTTGAATCAGCCAAATGTCCCCCGTCTCTGGATAAGGTTCCTGATCGCATCAAGAAAGCGATCGATGGGGTTCCTCGTGATTGGTGCAAACATCCTGAATATATCCGCCAACATCCCAAAGAGACGGGTTATTTGACCATGATCGCGGCGTCTAGGCTTTCCTTCCTGATATACTCCCTGCTCGGGGCCGTGGAGAGTGCATCTCAAGTGCCGGAGGCGGCTCCTTCCTCGCTCAAAGAAGAGTATGACAAGATGATGGTCGTGATCGGCAAAACAAAAGAGCTCCATCGCCTAGAGGTTGAAAAGACCAGGCAACTGGAGGAGGAGTCCAAAAACGCCAGGTCTGAGGTGGCTCGTCTCGAAAAAATTGTGGTCGGGTTAAGGACTGAAATTGAGGCCTCCGTCAAGAGGGAGAGCGAGCACGAGGAGAGTTTTCGAGAAGTGCAACGCGAGCTGGATTCTGTTCGGGCTGATCTTGCGGACAAGACGCAAACGGGGGAGTCTGCTTTGGCCGCTTTGAAAGAAAAAGATGAGGTGATCAAAACATTGGAGGAAGAAGTGGAGGCCTTCAAGGTGGCTGATATGGAGAGGGAGGAGAATCCGGCCACAAATTTGATCACCTATGGGGATTGGATATATTGCTGCGCCTTTTTTGATTGCTTGAGAGATCTGATCCGGAGTGGACAGAAAATCGATGCCCTGATGGACAGTTTCAAGAAATTTGTTGCGGACAACAAGATCCACCCGGACCTCCCCATCGAAGCCCTGGATTTAGTCGAGGATATGGGTCTCGACCTCGCATGGTGGCCGAACAAAGGCCAGTTCTATCGTCCCCTCAAGAGGCAAGCTCCGATCGCGAAGGAGAATGAGAAAAAAATTGATGAAGTCCCAAAGGACGCTAATGCGGACACCTCCGAGCGTGATGCTTGAAAATACTTTGTGTTTTCCTTTCTGTCTGTTTCCCTAACATTTTCATTCGAACGATGTCTGTTATGTTGTGTTTTTCATTTTGTGACTCGAAACTTATATTTAACATTTATGTATCTTAACTCGCTGCCGGGTTGTTTACTTTCTTGTTTGCGATAGCGTTTTCTTTTTGTGTTCGCGGGTTTACTTATTTCGGTCCGCAACCAGAACGCGGACCGAAATGCCCCAGTGTTCGGGTATCCGTGTTTGGTTTCGTATTTTTCTCATTTTGCGGGAACATTAACTGTTATGATTTCAAACGTCAAATCATCATTAACACGCGCTAAAGACACGACGCGACTTCCCATATGCCCATTGCACCAAACGAGGTTCTGCGCACCTGACAGATGCTCTTTGCATCGGTTCAGGTCTTCTGAAATACCTTTTCAGGGAAACGGTGTCGATTCCACTTCCCTAGGTGATGGAAAAACCGCATCTATAAATATCAGTTCTTCTTTCATTCATTTTCACTCCATCGATCTTGAAACCGCTATAATAAAATTTATCTGTTCGCTGGAAAATGGCTCGAGTGTCCGCCAAATCCGATGGTTCTTGCCGCGTGGACCTGCTCTTCTCCACCAGGTGGCATAGCAAGAAACTCCCGCTGCCGCCCGTTTTCACTGACTTGATCGGAGTGCGCCTGGGCTACTTTGTCCTCATGACCGATGTGAGGAGGAAGCTTTGGGTGTTCGAATTGAAGCGTCGTCGTGGCTTCATCTCGGTGTTCGGGCCCGGCTGGGAGGAGTTTGTTAGGGAATCGCGTATCCGCCATGGGTGGCATGTTCGTTTCCTCTACCACCCCACTGATGGGTTCTCTGTCCGGGTGTTTGACTCGGAGTTCTTGCTGGTGGTCGACCCGGATTTTCATTGAAGACTTTTATGTTTTTCTTTTATTTTCCGTTCACCTTTTGTAATCCCGGCTTTGCCCGAAAGTTTTTATGAATGGAACTTTCCTTTCTGTTCGAACTATCTCTTATTTTATTATTCCTAATCCCATTAAACTGTCTGTTGTGTACGAAAAATACCACATGTCTTAAGCAAGCGTAAATTAGTGATTCTTAACTTTGAATAAAGATCATATCGAGTGTTCGTGCAAGCGATTGAATCCAAATTCAGACTTGCGATCGTTAAAACTTAAAAAACTTTGATCCACTGAAGATTTCTCGTTTTCGTTGCCCGCGTGATCGGATGGTTCGTCGTCTGTCCGGCTTGGCGACCTCCGAAAAGTAAGGATTTGTCCTTGTCTTTTTCTGGAGTCTCTTTATCTTTGTCGCCCGAGTGGTCGGACAGTCCATTGCCTGTCCGGCTCGGCGACCTCCGAAAAGTAAGGATTTGTCCTTGTCTTTTTCTGGAGTCTCTTTATCTTTGTCGCCCGAGTGGTCGGACAGTCCATTGCCTGTCCGGCTCGGCGACCTCCGAAAAGTAAGGATTTGTCCTTGTCTTTTTCTGGAGTCTCTTTATCTTTGTCGCCCGAGTGGTCGGACAGTCCATTGCCTGTCCGGCTCGGCGACCTCCGAAAAGTTAGGATTTATCCTTATCTTTTTCTGGAGTCTTTTTATCTTTGTCGCCCGAGTGGTCGGACAGTCCATTGCCTGTCCGGCTCGGCGACCCCCGAAAAGTAAGGATTGCAATTTTATAAATGAAAAAAGAAAGGTGATCGTTTTCTATTTCTCAAATCGAACAAACGTCCTCACGCCAAAACATTACATTGGTCGGTTTACTGAAAATACTTCTTTAAGTACAAAGCATTCCACAGATATTGGTCATCCACTCCGTTTAGGTGTTCGAGCTCGTAAGCACCATTCTGCACATGTTTCCTGACACGCATTGGTCCTTCCCAATTTGGGCCCAACGCCCCAGTGCTCGGGCCCATTATCCGCTTTAGAACCAAATCTCCGGGCATGAATTTCCGAATTTTTACTTTGGAGTTAAAGAACCTCTCTGCTTTCTGTTTTGATGCTGCGTTCCTGTGAACAGAATTCAGCCTTTTTTCCTCCAAGAAATCCAATTCCAACCGCAGAGCCTGGTCGTTATTATCGTTTATTTCCTGGGAAGTCCTGTAGCTAGGGACTTCAATTTCGGATGGGATCACAGCCTCCGCACCATATGCCAAGGCAAATGGGGTTTCCCCCGTGGCGACCTTACTGGTCGTTCTATACGACCACAACACATCGGGCAGTTCCGCCGCCCATCTCCCTTGTCTTTCCTCTATTCTGGCTTTGATAGTGTGTTTCAGAATTTTATTAACCGCCTCCACCTGTCCGTTTGTCTGGGGGTGGTAAGGTGTAGAGAAAGCTTTTTTGATCTTCCATTTATCGAAAAACTCCATTATCTCCTGCCCGTCGAATTGCTTCCCGTTGTCCGATGTGATCGTATGCGGGATCCCGAATCGACAAATGATGTTTTTCCAAATGAAGCGAATGATGGCTTTCTGATCGATTGTCTTTAATGGTTCTGCTTCGGCCCATTTGGTGAAGTAATCCACGGCCACCACTGCATATTTTACTCCTCCCGGCCCTGTGGGTAGTGGGCCGATGAGGTCAATTCCCCATGAGGCAAAAGGCCACGGGCTATAGATTGAGTTTAGATACTCAGGCTGTGTTCGGATGATAGGAGCAGTGATCTGGCAACGATGGCATTTTTTCGCGTAGCGGATCGCGTCCTTCCTTAGTGTAGGCCAGTAATACCCTTGGCGGGCAGTTTTGTGCGCTAGCGACTGCCCGCCTGCGTGGTTTCCACATACCCCGTCGTGTATTTCGCTGAAAATTCTTTGCCCCTCCAAGGGCGTTACGCAATTCAGAAGCGGTAGGAAAACGCTTCGTCGGTATAAAATGTCCCCGATCAAAGTGTACCTAGCCGACCGGATCCTCAATTGTCTGGCTTCTATTTTATCTTCGGGTTGTTCTCCAGTGGTTAAGTACGCCTTTATCGGATCCATCCAACTTTCTCCCCGGTCGATTATCATCAGGTTTTGTTTCTCTTCTATGGCCGAACTCGCCTGGCTTGTGATGATGACATTTGTTATGTCCGCGACTCCTTCAGATGAAGCTAACTTCGAGAGAGCGTCTGCTTGTGAGTTTTGTTCCCGGGGGATTTGCTCGATGAAGATCTTGGGGAATTTTTCGCATAAAGCCAAAACGTGCTCGTAATACTTCTCCATTCTCTCGCACCTTGTCTCGTACTCGCCTTTAATCTGGTTTACCACCAACAGGGAGTCCATGAAGATATGTACGCGTTGTGCTCCTACCGCCAGTGTTAGGTTTAAACCCGCGATCAGAGCCTCGTACTCCGCCTCGTTATTGGTCGCCGCAAACTCGAATTTGATGGCGTGCGCGAAGGATTGTCCCTCGGGCCCAATTAGCGCTATTCCAGCCCCGGCGTGGGAACTGTTCGACGACCCGTCCACGTACAGTTTCCACGGCGGGAAATCGCTCATGGGGACAATCTTTGGGAAGGTTAGCTCTACGATAAAATCAGCTAGGGCCTGTCCTTTGATTGCGGTGCGGGGAGCATAAGTGATATCATACTGCCCGACCTCTAAGCTCCATTTTAATAACCTCCCGCTCGTATCTGGCCTTTGCAGGACTCGTCTTAAAGGCATGGTGGTCAAAACTTCTACCGGATGGTCGAAGAAATTCGGTCGGAGTTTCCGGACACTCATGACTAAAGCGTAAGCTAGCTTTTCCAGGGGGGTATATCTGGTTTCCGCGTCATGAAGTGCTTGGCTGACAAAATAAATGGGATGGTGAATCTGCCCCTCCGATCGTACGAGCACCGAACTCATGGCGTGTTCGGACGCTGCTAGGTATAGGAAAAGCTTCTCTCCGGACAAAGGCTTAGATAGGATTTTGGGATCTCTCAGATGCTCTTTTAGTTTTTCAAACGCTTCCTGACTTTCCTTCATCGAACAAACGGCGGAGTTGCGTGATTAGATCGCGGCATTCGTCCGTTGTATGCCCAATGTCCTCGTGGAAGGCGCACCACTTTCGAGGATTTCTTTTGTCCGGGGATGTGTACAAAGGTTTCGGGGGGAATAGGGCGTTTATCTGGTTTTCCATGAAAATTTGTAATATCGCCCCGGGACTCTTCCCTAGCAGATTTCTATCTTCGACTTTATGATTTCCCTGTTCGCCCTTCTTCGGGCCTTGATACCCTTTGTACCCTCCGGGCTTTTTCGACCAATCCTTCTTCTCCACATCTTCCTTGTGGCCCTTTCCGGGCTCTAATTCTTTCATACGCTGAGCATAGATCCGCTGCTGCGCAATTTCCTCGCCGGCTCTCCGCCGGAATTCCGTGTAAGTCCTGGGATAATCTTTCATCATAGGCTTGAAAAGCTCGGATGTGGCCTTCAGCCCGCTGACCGCGGCGTGCACCAAAACCTCTTCTCCGACCTGTTCTCCTTGCATCACTATGGTTTCGATGCGCTCGACGTACTCTTCGTCACATTCATCTGTCCGCTGCTTGATTCCCATCAGGCGTTGTCGTCCTTCCGGACACTTGACTCTCGAGGCGAAATAAGAGATGAAAGTCTCCCCTAGCTCCCCAAAGTTGTCTATCGATCTATGAGGGAGCCCGGTATACCAGTGATGAGCTGCATCCCCCAGTGTCAGCGGAAAAAGCTTGCATTTGGTCTCGTCGGTGGCACCGCGCCCGACCATATATATATTATATTTATTCAAATGGACCTCGGGGTCCGTCCTTCCATCATAAGTCAAAGACAGGAGCGGGGCAATATCCAACTGTGCCCGCGCCCTTTCCACTCGTAGAGTCAGTGGCTCAACTAGAGCTGATCGTTTCTTCGGATCGGCCTCCTGCTGGGAAATTTTCTTTTCCATCTCACTCAAACGCCGTTCTAAATCCGGATCCCTGACGACCTGAGTCCGACCTCGGTTCATTGTGCGGACAATGCGTCCTCCAGTTTTCTTCATGGTCACCTGGACATTATCAGGTTGGGGGTTCTCCTCCTCGAAGTCAGCATCCAGACATCTTCCCCCTAACTCGGGTGTTTTTGGCTGTTCTTTTCCCTTCAGAATGCGGGATCGTTCTTTCAGTTTTTGAATGGTGCGCTTTATCTCCTCAGGGGATTGCATGTGCTCGATATTGAGATCGGGGACCTCGCTTTCTTGGGTGTTCGCCTTCTTCCTCTCTTCGGCCAACTTTTCTGCGATGACCCTCTGTCTCTCTTCGAGCTCGCGCTGCTCGGTTCTCAATTTTTCGATCATCGTCCATTGGAGGTGCTCCTCTTCGGAGATCGGGGGTAGTTGAACCTCTGATCCCCCTTCTATCATGGGAGATTTTCCGTTGTCGCGGGCATTTCTGCTCGCCGACTCTCCCGCAGGGGCGGTGTTCGGAAGACCTATTTCTAACATCTCCATCGTATATTGCCTAAGTTTGTTCGCTCAACGCCCGAGTATCAACCCTCCTTCTAGCGCCAATTGTTTACGGGCAGAAAATCCTAACAGGAAATTCCCCCGCGAACGTATTGATGTTTTGGGGATTGAGAGAACAAATAAGGAAATAACAAAAGCTTCTAGTATTAAATTCCAAGTATATTTCTTGGGAATTGTGCCTGCCTTTTACAAATGAGGAAATTCGACTATTTATAGTACATTGATTAGGGTTTCTATACATGGGCTTGGGCCTAGATTACATGGGCTTTTTCATAGATAACTACATGCATTACTCCCTGTATTAAGGGGAGAACTCCCTTATACCCTAGTAATGAGATGCCCTCTTTTACCCCTGATCCGGTCTAACTCGTTCGGGTTGCCTCGGCTCGCTAATCTGTTACCCAGGCGGCCTCGGGATGAGTTGGAAAACCGCCGGTCTTGGCGACCAAATCCTGCCCCTTTCTTTATCGACACGCGGCCGGGAAAGTAAGGAACTCTAACACTGTGTATTTCAGGGAAGTTCCTGCGGACAGAAAAGTCGTGAAGTGATTAAAGATGTTCGCGGTGCATCCGCATTGATGGTGTCCGATGATGTTCGGGCTCTGCGCCACGGTGATCGCATTTGGTCGCTGATTAGATGTCTTAGTCTCCTCGTTAATTTGGCTATCTCTGGTCAGGTCTGGACTTGGGCCGTAACCCGATCGTAATGGGTTTTGCGAAAAATGGGGAACAACAAATGCCCCCCGGGGATAACTGTTTTACGGAGTTCTCGCGGAATTGAAATATTATGCCCGGCGAAAGTGGACCGTTTCGCACCCTGATTCGGTCGGTTCAAGTCCTAAAGACCGCCGGCTCGTGGAATCTGAAAAGTTTCCGTCTTGATTTCTGGAACTAAAGTTCTTTCTAGAATAAAGTTGTACATTAAGCAATAAACTTGGAATGAAATCCTATAACTACTATAAGCAGATAAATGTCTCCCACTGCAACCGCTGCTTCCTCTACAGCTTTGCCCATGTAGACTTGAACTCTTCCTCTCTAAGTCGCCGGGTTTTCTGGAACCCCTGCATTCAAAATGCACATACCGTCAGTGGTTCCATATCTACACACCAGATTTCTGGTAGATAATACCGCTGACTATGTTTTTACGACTAAAGAAAAATTCATACCTCTGAGAGGACATTCAGACTTCCAGTGTCCAGACTCATTGCATCGGAAGCACTTGCCCCTTGGCTTGCTAACCCCCACTCGTGGTCCATTCCTCTTGGCACCACTGGGTTTCCAGGCTTGCTTCCTTTTCTTGCCCCTACCTCCAACAGCTTTCAAGCCTTTAGACTTGGTAGTTACAAGCGCTTGAGACTTGCCCTTCTTGTAGATCCCCTCTGCCGCCTTTAGTTCAGTCAGGAGTTGCGCAAGAGTATAAGATAGTTTACCCATATTATAACTCATACGGAACTGCTCAAAACTAGGGGCCAGAGACTGGAGTATGATGTCGACTTGCGTCTCACCATCAATTTGAGCTCCTAGGACCTCCAATTCATTCAACAAACTCATCATCTTAAGAACGTGTTCCCCAACGGGCGTTCCTTCAGACTGAGTAGTTGTCATGAGGACTCTCATGGCTTCTTACCTAGCTGCACGGTCTTGATGCCCAAACATGTCCTTGAGGTTGAACAACATATCCTCGGCAGTGTCCATCGACTCATGTTGGGTTTGGAGTACATTTGACATAGAAGCCAAAATATAGCACCTAGCCATTTCAACAGCCTTTGTCCACTTCCTATATGCTGCTCTTTCCTCATCAGTTGAGGCAACCTGGGGTTCAGCAGGGCATTGCTCATAGAGTACAAACTTGTACTCCTCTGCAGTCAGGACAATGTCCAAATTTCTCTTCCAATCAATGTAATTGGGACTGTTTACGGGCAGAAAATCCTAACAGGAAATTCCCCCGCGAACGTATTGATGTTTTGGGGATTGAGAGAACAAATAAGGAAATAACAAAAGCTTCTAGTATTAAATTCCAAGTATATTTCTTGGGAATTGTGCCTGCCTTTTACAAATGAGGAAATTCGACTATTTATAGTACATTGATTAGGGTTTCTATACATGGGCTTCGGCCTAGATTACATGGGCTTTTTCATAGATAACTACATGCATTACTCCCTGTATTAAGGGGAGAACTCCCTTATACCCTAGTAATGAGATGCCCTCTTTTACCCCTGATCCGGTCTAACTCGTTCGGGTTGCCTCGGCTCGCTAATCTGTTACCCAGGCGGCCTCGGGATGAGCTGGAAAACCGCCGGTCTTGGCGACCAAATCCTGCCCCTTTCTTTATCGACACGCGGCCGGGAAAGTAAGGAACTCTAACACTGTGTATTTCGGGGAAGTTCCTGCGGACAGAAAAGTCGTGAAGTGATTAAAGATGTTCGCGGTGCATCCGCATTGATGGTGTCCGATGATGTTCGGGCTCTGCGCCACGGTGATCGCATGTGGTCGCTGATTAGATGTCTTAGTCTCCTCGTTAATTTGGCTATCTCTGGTCAGGTCTGGACTTGGGCCGTAACCCGATCGTAATGGGTTTTGCGAAAAATGGGGAACAACAGGGACCAATGAGTTTATTCTCCTTGAGTATCACAGAAAGTGGATTCATAGCTATTATCTAAACCTATAAGCACATATAAACAAACAATCAATTTAATGCCGATATTATCTCCCTCAAATAATATTATTAAATTACTAATTACATTTAAAATCCCAT
This sequence comes from Euphrasia confusa, assembly GCA_954870475.1. Taxonomy (NCBI): domain Eukaryota; kingdom Viridiplantae; phylum Streptophyta; class Magnoliopsida; order Lamiales; family Orobanchaceae; genus Euphrasia; species Euphrasia confusa. Next base: position 16,232,765 of record OX940955.1, read on the forward strand.
CAGGTATGGCAAGCCACGATAGTGTGGACGTTTACCCACCCAAACGATTTCGCAATTAGATTTTCTTTGGTCGTACATCATCAATAGCGTTATCTAAGTGTAAACCATCACTCAGTACTAAAAAGTTTGCTTGAGACTCGCATATCATCGCAAGCCACGATAGTGTGGACGTTTACGCTAACATACAGATCCTTCACTCCCTTCTATAACTGTCTACATCAATTGATCCAAAATCCCATTAAGTGCAGCAAGCCACGATAGTGTGGACGTTTACTACACCAAAAGATTTTTACAATTGACTCCCAATCACTTGATCCATTCGATCTTGTAAATCAAGACGCGGAGAATCATAAGTGAAAATCGAAGTTTCTAACCAGTGATTCACCATGCGAACAACCCTATCTCTCATTAGATGAGGGAGCCGAGCAGACAATCGATCCATTTCAAGAAATGGTACGAAGGTCTCTAATTTGTGTCATCCACATGACCAAGTGGCTTTGGCTCCATTCCACTCCCCGGGGTGAGAATGAGTCGACTTGAAGTCAGCTTCAGAAAGACAAATTAGGCATTGTTTGATAAGAACTCTCCTCCAATGACTTATCTATATAAACTTTAAAAGTTTATAAAAGTCACCAAGAGAGCAGCAATGGAGACGATGGGAATGTTTCCATTCCCTCTCCCACTTATCTTTTTACAACAAGGGATAAGCTATCTAGTGCATAAGGTAAACACATATAGCATGCATACAAGTAATAAAGCACATAGTATCACATAGTCAAAATAATGCTAGAAAAATTATTTTCCGACTATCATGGCTTTATTGCATCTCCGTACGCGTCTTCTAGTCTTCAGTCTTCGTTCTTGAATGCTCCATGTGACGAGAATATTAATCCCAATATTTAAATCCATTTATTTTTAATTAATCCAAAAGTTACTTAATTCGAAAATTAAGTCAATCGAATATATCAAAAATAAAATTAAATATTATTAATATTTTTATTTATTTTTATTTTCCTATCTAATTCTATTAAATCTTTAGAATTCTATCCAAGTCAAACTTGGAATATTCTAGAAGACTTCTATAATAGAATAAAGAAATAAAATAAATTAGGACTCTTCTTGTAATAACCCGAATTTTTGTAATAAAAATTAAGTAATTTAAATAGCTCTTTTATAAACGTAGTGATCGGATTTAATATTTTTATTTGGGTTTCAACATGTTATAAAATATAGTTACTTTAATGGGCTGAAATAATAATTGAATATCTTTTATGGGCTCGGCTTCTAAATTAATGTAACCAATAAAATGTAATTAGTATTAAGGGCTAAATTGATAATTGAGATTTTTAAATGGGCTGCATCTATATATATATAAATCCTGAATCCACTTTCACCCGAATTCAATTAAAACACTGAATTTTGCTACGTCACTGACCAATTAAAATCCTTCATTTAACTTGCGTTCACACTATACGCAATCTTTTTATTTTTTTTATAAAATAAATTATAATAAGTAACTGAAACATATTCGTGCGCTTCATTTATTAATTAAAAAATATTTTTGTTCATTTATTAATTAAAAAAACAATTATCATAATTGAAACATATCCTTGCGCTTCATTTATTAATTTTAAAAAATTATCATTTTATTAATTAGAAAAATCATGAACTTATCATTTTATTAATTAAAAAAATTATGAACTGAAACATAATTTTCTTGCGCTACATTTATTAATTAAAAAAATAAAAAAAATATTATTTTATGAATTAAAAGAAAAACTTATTCGTGTGCTTCATTTAGTTTACACTATAGGCAATCTTTTTATTTTTTTTAATAAAAATAAAAAACATATTTGTGCGTTTCATTTATTAATTAATATATTAATTTTAAAAAATATCTCATTTATTAACTAATATATTAATTTTAAAAAATATCAGTAATAAAAAATTAACAAAGAATTATCACTAATTGAAATATATCCTTACACTTCATTTATTAATTAAAAAAATCATGAACTGAAACATAATTTTCAAAAAATATTATAATTTTATTAATTAAAAAAAAATCTGTAACTAAACAATTATATTCTTGCGCTTCTTTTAATAATTAAAAAAATGATCAGCTTTTCAGTCGCTTCATTTGAAACATATTGCTACATTTATTAATTAAAAGCGCTTATTTTAATAATTAAAAAATAATAATTAGTAATTAATAAATATTCTTGCGCTTCATTTGAAACATATTGCTACATTTATTAATAAAATAAATTATTATTTTTCTGTTTAAAAAATATATATTCGCGCTTCATTTATTAATTTAAAAAAAAAATTAACATCTATCTATTAATTAATATATAAATTCTGAGCTTCATTTATTAATTAAAAAAAAAAATTAACATCTATCTATTAATGTATCTATACATATATAATTTCAGGATCCACTAATGGCACGTGAACCAATCACAAATCAATAATAATGTTGTGTTCACACTATAAATTATAAATAAAAAATTATAAATTCTAAATAGTAATATTATTAACCATATTTAAATTATATATAAATTTTAAATAGTAATTTGAAATTATATATTTTTAGTAATAATAATTAATCATCATCTTAAATATATACAGTTCTATTTCTCTTCTCAAAATTCTTTTTTATTCTATTAATATTAATTTTCTTTTTTATTCTATTAATATTAATTTAATTCTTATTAATCGTATCTCATAAAAATCGATCTCCTCCTATTCCATAATCCACATGAGTTAAAAAAAATTGATAAAACTTTATAGGTATATTATTTTCACACTATAAATTATAAATAAATAATTATAAATTCTAAATAGTAATATTATTAACCATATTTAAATTATATATAAATTTTAAATAGTAATTTGAAATTATATAATTTTAGTAATAATAATTAATTATTATCTTAAATATATACAGTTCTATTTCTTTTATTCCATTAATATTAATTTAATTCTAATTAATCGTATCTCATAAAAATCGATCTCCTTAATCCACATGAGTTAAAAAAAATTGATAAAACTTTGTAGGTATATTATTTTCACACTATAAATTATAAATAAAAAATTATAAATTCTAAATAGTAATATTATTAACCATATTTAAATTATATATAAATTTTAAATAGTAATTTGAAATTATATATTTTTAGTAATAATAATTAATTATTATCTTAAATATATACAGTTCTATTTCTCTTTTTTTTTAATCGATTACATGTATACGTTCTTCTATTTATTCATTTTTTTCCTCGATTTTTAAAATTTTATGTATTAATTATGATTTTTTCGCATATTACATAATCAAATTGTCGATATATTAATTATGTTCGACTAAATTTTTTTAAATATTTTTAGGTTATCCTTAATTCAGTTTTGTAAATTTTGTTTTGCAAGTTAACGAACATTATATTAATATAATTGCGTTTGTGTCATCTCATCCTTTTCATGTTTACCAAGTAAATTTAATTTTTTTATATTTTTATTTATTTTCCAGGTTTATAATTTTTATTTTCTATTTATTTTGATTTTCTCCCACCGATTTTAGGTATTTGTTGGATGAAACTCGAGAAATGCAGAGACGACAAACGGAATGCAGAGACAAGAAACTCCTCTCCCAGATCAAATGCTTCTCAATCGAGTAGGATGTAAATCGAGGGATGTGCTCGAGTAGCAGACACATGTGGGAGAGAGCCAATAAGTCTCATCCCAGGACTAACTTCATAATATTTAAATAAAAATTTGTCATATCCGAGATATTACAACAACATCACCATATACCTTACTATACCCCAAAAAACTTACATACTATAAATTACGCTTAATCTTTGAAAATAATAGAAATTTCATAATTGAGATAACGGTTACTACGAAATACGAGTTTACAAATTTAAGTGAGAGTTCGATTATTAAATAAAATAATTTGTTATTCCATTAATAAATATTTGACGAAATAATTAAATAAAATTTTAAATTATTTTAAACAAATAAATCACGTGTAGTACTAGTTAATATATAAATTCTGAATCAACCTTCACCAAAATCAAAGAACTCTCTATTTTGCTGCGTAGGATTAATTGACCAATTAAAATATGCAATTTCACTTGGCTTTTCACCCTAACCAATCTTTTCTCATTTTATTAATTAAAATTAAAATACAACTCATTAATTGAAACAAATATACGTAACTTAATTACATTCATTATTTGCACAATACTATATTTTAAAAAAACAATAAAAATAATAATTATTAAAATATATTAAAAAAATAAGTGCCTTACAAGAATTAACTCGCAAAATTATTATTAAAAAATATTATTATTTAGTATTACTTTATTATCATTATAAAAAAGTATTTAAAATAAATAAAAAATATTCAAAATAAATTAAAATAATAATTATTAAATAATATAATTATTATTAAAAATTATTATTATGCAGTATTACCTTATTATTTATAAAAAAATAATTAAAATACATAAAAATATAAAAAAATAACAACATTACAAAAATAATAATTATTAAAATATATCAAAAAAATAACCGTGTTATAAAAATTAACTACACACACAATTATTATTAAAAAATATTATTGTTTAGTATTGCCTTATTATCATTATAAAAAAATAATTAAAATAAATAAATAATATAAAAAAATAAATAAAAATAATTATTATTAAAAATATAATTATTATTAAAAAAATATTATTATATAGCATTATCTTATTATCACTATAAAAATTAATTAAAAAAACAAAAAAAACTATACAAAAAATAATAATTATACAATTTTTTTTTATAAATGTGTTAGAAAAATTAACTGGGGCGCACAATTATTATTAAAAAAATATTATTGTGTAATATTACCTTATTATCATTATAAAAAAATAATTAAAATAAATAAAAAATATACAAAAATAATATTATAAAAATATTGTCTATCACCATAGACAATATTTTCTATTTTTTTAATTAAAAAATAATAATCAAAACATATTCGTGCGCTTTATTTATTAGGTAAAAAATATCATTTTATTAATTAAAAAAATCATTTATTAATTAAAAAAATATCATTTTATTAATTAAAAAGAACGGAAACATATTCTTTATTTATTAATTAAAAAATTATCAATTGAAACATATTTTTGCGCTTCATCAAATAAAACAAACATATTGCTTCATTTATTAATTAAAAAAAATTATTTGAAAAATAGTATTGCGCTTCATTTGCTTCTCATTCAAAATCATCCGCTTCTCATTTAAAATTTAAATTTCTTCTCCTGCTATAATTTAAAATATGATTGTTAATCTTTTCTTATTTTAATTATTTTATTTATAAATTTCTTAATTACTGAAATTAAAAAAATTAAGCGCTTTATCTTCTCATTCTCATTTACTTTTTTTTCATTTTCAGAAAATTCTGAAAATAAATAAATAATAAGTAACTGAAACATATTCGTGCGCTTCATTTATTAATTAAAAAAATTATCATTTTATTAATTTGAAAAAATCACTAACTGGAAACATATTTTTCATTTATTAATTTAAAAAAATTATCAGTAATTGAAAAATATTCTTGCAATTTACCATATTGTTTCATTTATTAATTAAAAAAATTATCAGTAATTGAAACATATTCTTGCGAATAATCCTTCAATATTTAAATTTTTTCTCCTATAATTTTTTCAATCTTTTCTTATTTTAATTATTTTATTTTTAAGTTTTATATTAATGAAATTAAAAAAAATCATGACCTTCTTCTTTTCATTCTAATTTACTCTTTCTCTAATAAAAAAATCAGTAACTGAAACGTTCGCTTCATTTATTAATTAAAAAAATTATCATTTTATTAATTAAAAAAAAATCAAAACATATCGCTTCATTTATTAATTTAAAAAATATTATAATTTTATTACAATTTTCATATTTCACTGTATTCTCTTATTTTTATTCTTCCATAATTTGTTCTCAATTCAACATATTTCAATCGCTAAAATCGTCGGCCTTAGTTTTTTTTAAATCTATCAGTTGGCATATTTTGTTTTTATTGAATTCCAGTGTTTTTTAGTTTTTTTCTCCAAAAGTTGTTTCTTCCTTTTTTTTTCTCAAGGATTATTTTGCATCATGGGGGCTCAAATAAAGCAGTTAATTAAATCGCAGTTACTTAAATCGCTAAAATCGTCTGCCTTATTTTGTTTTTTCAAACAAAGGTATGTATCAATTGCGCCTTATTTTGTTTTTTTCAAAGCATATCAATTGCGCTTATTTAGTTTTTATTGATTGAATTCCAGTGTTTTTTTTTTTTTTTTTCCTTTTTTTTTCTCAATGGATTATAATGATCATTTTTCTAATTTTCATATTTTGCAGCTAAATCATTGGGGCTCAAATACAGCAGCGACCCGTTTCTTCCTTTTTTTTTTTTCATGGATTATTTTGCAGCGAAATCATTGGGGGCTAAAATAAGCAGTTACTTAAATGCTAAAATCGCTTGCTTTTTTTTTTCAGACGGTACGTATCAATTGCGCCTATTTCGTTTTTATTGAATTCCAATGCTTTTTTTCTTTTTTTTTCTTTTTTCCTGATGGATTATAACGATTTTGTTTTCTAATTTTCATATTTTCCAGCGAAATCATTGGAGGCTCAAATACAGTAGTGACTTCGGTACAAAAAAAATATTTCCCTGTATTTTCTTTAATCATTTTCTTTAATGTTTATTTTGAAATTTATTAATGTTCTTCTGTTTCAATTCCAAAAAAAAAACACATTTGAAGCAAAACTTCATTAATCACGAGGAGACTTTTCTGCATAGGCTCTGCCGGAGAATCTCCACCGACGGCTTATCCATTTACTTTATTTCGAAGCTTAAATTAGGGAGATATCAGTTATTTGTTTCATTCTTAATTCCTATTATGTCTTCGAAACGCAGCTCAAATCTTCTGCTCAACCCACATTCATTTTCTGAGTTCTCGGAGGCTGTTACTGTCAATTTGCCATGGATAGGTATGTGGCCTTTCTTAATTATTGATATTTGTTTAAAAAATATCTCATTTATTAACTAATATATTAATTTTAAAAAATATCAGTAATAAAAAATTAACAAAGAATTATCACTAATTGAAATATATCCTTACACTTCATTTATTAATTAAAAAAATCATGAACTGAAACATAATTTTCAAAAAATATTATAATTTTATTAATTAAAAAAAAATCTGTAACTAAACAATTATATTCTTGCGCTTCTTTTAATAATTAAAAAAATGATCAGCTTTTCAGTCGCTTCATTTGAAACATATTGCTACATTTATTAATTAAAAGCGCTTATTTTAATAATTAAAAAATAATAATTAGTAATTAATAAATATTCTTGCGCTTCATTTGAAACATATTGCTACATTTATTAATAAAATAAATTATTATTTTTCTGTTTAAAAAATATATATTCGCGCTTCATTTATTAATTTAAAAAAAAAATTAACATCTATCTATTAATTAATATATAAATTCTGAGCTTCATTTATTAATTAAAAAAAAAAATTAACATCTATCTATTAATGTATCTATACATATATAATTTCAGGATCCACTAATGGCACGTGAACCAATCACAAATCAATAATAATGTTGTGTTCACACTATAAATTATAAATAAAAAATTATAAATTCTAAATAGTAATATTATTAACCATATTTAAATTATATATAAATTTTAAATAGTAATTTGAAATTATATATTTTTAGTAATAATAATTAATCATCATCTTAAATATATACAGTTCTATTTCTCTTCTCAAAATTCTTTTTTATTCTATTAATATTAATTTTCTTTTTTATTCTATTAATATTAATTTAATTCTTATTAATCGTATCTCATAAAAATCGATCTCCTCCTATTCCATAATCCACATGAGTTAAAAAAAATTGATAAAACTTTATAGGTATATTATTTTCACACTATAAATTATAAATAAATAATTATAAATTCTAAATAGTAATATTATTAACCATATTTAAATTATATATAAATTTTAAATAGTAATTTGAAATTATATAATTTTAGTAATAATAATTAATTATTATCTTAAATATATACAGTTCTATTTCTTTTATTCCATTAATATTAATTTAATTCTAATTAATCGTATCTCATAAAAATCGATCTCCTTAATCCACATGAGTTAAAAAAAATTGATAAAACTTTGTAGGTATATTATTTTCACACTATAAATTATAAATAAAAAATTATAAATTCTAAATAGTAATATTATTAACCATATTTAAATTATATATAAATTTTAAATAGTAATTTGAAATTATATATTTTTAGTAATAATAATTAATTATTATCTTAAATATATACAGTTCTATTTCTCTTTTTTTTTAATCGATTACATGTATACGTTCTTCTATTTATTCATTTTTTTCCTCGATTTTTAAAATTTTATGTATTAATTATGATTTTTTCGCATATTACATAATCAAATTGTCGATATATTAATTATGTTCGACTAAATTTTTTTAAATATTTTTAGGTTATCCTTAATTCAGTTTTGTAAATTTTGTTTTGCAAGTTAACGAACATTATATTAATATAATTGCGTTTGTGTCATCTCATCCTTTTCATGTTTACCAAGTAAATTTAATTTTTTTATATTTTTATTTATTTTCCAGGTTTATAATTTTTATTTTCTATTTATTTTGATTTTCTCCCACCGATTTTAGGTATTTGTTGGATGAAACTCGAGAAATGCAGAGACGACAAACGGAATGCAGAGACAAGAAACTCCTCTCCCAGATCAAATGCTTCTCAATCGAGTAGGATGTAAATCGAGGGATGTGCTCGAGTAGCAGACACATGTGGGAGAGAGCCAATAAGTCTCATCCCAGGACTAACTTCATAATATTTAAATAAAAATTTGTCATATCCGAGATATTACAACAACATCACCATATACCTTACTATACCCCAAAAAACTTACATACTATAAATTACGCTTAATCTTTGAAAATAATAGAAATTTCATAATTGAGATAACGGTTACTACGAAATACGAGTTTACAAATTTAAGTGAGAGTTCGATTATTAAATAAAATAATTTGTTATTCCATTAATAAATATTTGACGAAATAATTAAATAAAATTTTAAATTATTTTAAACAAATAAATCACGTGTAGTACTAGTTAATATATAAATTCTGAATCAACCTTCACCAAAATCAAAGAACTCTCTATTTTGCTGCGTAGGATTAATTGACCAATTAAAATATGCAATTTCACTTGGCTTTTCACCCTAACCAATCTTTTCTCATTTTATTAATTAAAATTAAAATACAACTCATTAATTGAAACAAATATACGTAACTTAATTACATTCATTATTTGCACAATACTATATTTTAAAAAAACAATAAAAATAATAATTATTAAAATATATTAAAAAAATAAGTGCCTTACAAGAATTAACTCGCAAAATTATTATTAAAAAATATTATTATTTAGTATTACTTTATTATCATTATAAAAAAGTATTTAAAATAAATAAAAAATATTCAAAATAAATTAAAATAATAATTATTAAATAATATAATTATTATTAAAAATTATTATTATGCAGTATTACCTTATTATTTATAAAAAAATAATTAAAATACATAAAAATATAAAAAAATAACAACATTACAAAAATAATAATTATTAAAATATATCAAAAAAATAACCGTGTTATAAAAATTAACTACACACACAATTATTATTAAAAAATATTATTGTTTAGTATTGCCTTATTATCATTATAAAAAAATAATTAAAATAAATAAATAATATAAAAAAATAAATAAAAATAATTATTATTAAAAATATAATTATTATTAAAAAAATATTATTATATAGCATTATCTTATTATCACTATAAAAATTAATTAAAAAAACAAAAAAAACTATACAAAAAATAATAATTATACAATTTTTTTTTATAAATGTGTTAGAAAAATTAACTGGGGCGCACAATTATTATTAAAAAAATATTATTGTGTAATATTACCTTATTATCATTATAAAAAAATAATTAAAATAAATAAAAAATATACAAAAATAATATTATAAAAATATTGTCTATCACCATAGACAATATTTTCTATTTTTTTAATTAAAAAATAATAATCAAAACATATTCGTGCGCTTTATTTATTAGGTAAAAAATATCATTTTATTAATTAAAAAAATCATTTATTAATTAAAAAAATATCATTTTATTAATTAAAAAGAACGGAAACATATTCTTTATTTATTAATTAAAAAATTATCAATTGAAACATATTTTTGCGCTTCATCAAATAAAACAAACATATTGCTTCATTTATTAATTAAAAAAAATTATTTGAAAAATAGTATTGCGCTTCATTTGCTTCTCATTCAAAATCATCCGCTTCTCATTTAAAATTTAAATTTCTTCTCCTGCTATAATTTAAAATATGATTGTTAATCTTTTCTTATTTTAATTATTTTATTTATAAATTTCTTAATTACTGAAATTAAAAAAATTAAGCGCTTTATCTTCTCATTCTCATTTACTTTTTTTTCATTTTCAGAAAATTCTGAAAATAAATAAATAATAAGTAACTGAAACATATTCGTGCGCTTCATTTATTAATTAAAAAAATTATCATTTTATTAATTTGAAAAAATCACTAACTGGAAACATATTTTTCATTTATTAATTTAAAAAAATTATCAGTAATTGAAAAATATTCTTGCAATTTACCATATTGTTTCATTTATTAATTAAAAAAATTATCAGTAATTGAAACATATTCTTGCGAATAATCCTTCAATATTTAAATTTTTTCTCCTATAATTTTTTCAATCTTTTCTTATTTTAATTATTTTATTTTTAAGTTTTATATTAATGAAATTAAAAAAAATCATGACCTTCTTCTTTTCATTCTAATTTACTCTTTCTCTAATAAAAAAATCAGTAACTGAAACGTTCGCTTCATTTATTAATTAAAAAAATTATCATTTTATTAATTAAAAAAAAATCAAAACATATCGCTTCATTTATTAATTTAAAAAATATTATAATTTTATTACAATTTTCATATTTCACTGTATTCTCTTATTTTTATTCTTCCATAATTTGTTCTCAATTCAACATATTTCAATCGCTAAAATCGTCGGCCTTAGTTTTTTTTAAATCTATCAGTTGGCATATTTTGTTTTTATTGAATTCCAGTGTTTTTTAGTTTTTTTCTCCAAAAGTTGTTTCTTCCTTTTTTTTTCTCAAGGATTATTTTGCATCATGGGGGCTCAAATAAAGCAGTTAATTAAATCGCAGTTACTTAAATCGCTAAAATCGTCTGCCTTATTTTGTTTTTTCAAACAAAGGTATGTATCAATTGCGCCTTATTTTGTTTTTTTCAAAGCATATCAATTGCGCTTATTTAGTTTTTATTGATTGAATTCCAGTGTTTTTTTTTTTTTTTTTCCTTTTTTTTTCTCAATGGATTATAATGATCATTTTTCTAATTTTCATATTTTGCAGCTAAATCATTGGGGCTCAAATACAGCAGCGACCCGTTTCTTCCTTTTTTTTTTTTCATGGATTATTTTGCAGCGAAATCATTGGGGGCTAAAATAAGCAGTTACTTAAATGCTAAAATCGCTTGCTTTTTTTTTTCAGACGGTACGTATCAATTGCGCCTATTTCGTTTTTATTGAATTCCAATGCTTTTTTTCTTTTTTTTTCTTTTTTCCTGATGGATTATAACGATTTTGTTTTCTAATTTTCATATTTTCCAGCGAAATCATTGGAGGCTCAAATACAGTAGTGACTTCGGTACAAAAAAAATATTTCCCTGTATTTTCTTTAATCATTTTCTTTAATGTTTATTTTGAAATTTATTAATGTTCTTCTGTTTCAATTCCAAAAAAAAAACACATTTGAAGCAAAACTTCATTAATCACGAGGAGACTTTTCTGCATAGGCTCTGCCGGAGAATCTCCACCGACGGCTTATCCATTTACTTTATTTCGAAGCTTAAATTAGGGAGATATCAGTTATTTGTTTCATTCTTAATTCCTATTATGTCTTCGAAACGCAGCTCAAATCTTCTGCTCAACCCACATTCATTTTCTGAGTTCTCGGAGGCTGTTACTGTCAATTTGCCATGGATAGGTATGTGGCCTTTCTTAATTATTGATATTTGTTTAACTCTTATGTCAAAGTACGCCGTTAATCGAATCCGTTGTCTTCAGTAGTTAATTCCTTTTCAAAGCTATGCGCAAAGGTCACAACTGTTTCAACAACAGAATTTGCCTACTAGGTCCCCTCGAAGCCAGTATACGATCACGGAATGTGTTTTCGAAAGCTGGCACACATTACATGTATCAGCGTCAACACAGACTTGAAGTAAGATGCCATAATTTTGTAGTGATGCCATAACTTTGTAGTAATTAGTAGTTACTGATTTCCATATGAAAGTAAGAGTAAATTTCATGTCACATCCATAATTGTTTATTGATTTTTCAGGACAACAACATTAATTGACTTCATGAGGACTTTTGCAGCTGAGTAGTTAGCGTCCAATGTCATGAAGAAATGGCGTGTCCATGTATGGACGTCCAATGTCATGAAGAAATGGCGTGTCCATGTATGGATGTTATGGCCAAACTACAGGGGTTTTCTCTGAGGTGTTTGGATCTTGGATTTCTGATTTGGATTGCAAGTTTGTTTCTCTATGTTTTTTTTTTGACCTTAAATGTGTGTTTTGTTTAGTTTAAAAGGAGGTAGTACTGTACTATTTATTTTTTATCTGTAATTAACACTATTTAGATTTAAGTCTTGATATAATCCGGTTAGTTTTCTTTTAATTTGTTATAGTTATCGTATTTTTTCTTCGGTGTTAAAGAATATATTAAAAGACTACTTAGTATTTTTTTTGTATTATTATTTAGTAGTGATTGTCACATAATTATTGTAATCTTTTTTTGGTAAAAGGTCAATCACCTATAAAGAAAAGTAAAGTAGTATACATCGCATGGAGAAAATACCCACCGCATCACCGAGCTAACAGATTAGCTCTTCAAACATCCAACAAATAATCATTGTATTCTCTATAAGTTTAATTCACATTATTTCATTAGATTTAAGTCAATTACGAAAATTTAAATAATCACACATATATGTCTCGAGATCGAACTTTGTACCTTACGATTTTCAATTTAAATGCTCAACTATTCACAATTTTTATATTTGATTTGTGTGATTTTAGTGCAAATTAATAATGTATTTAAATTAACATGTTTTTAAAAAGAAAATTAAATGGTTTATTATCATACAAATTATTTCAGATTGTAATTAGTTTTGCTAAGATTAATTTGCTAATATTAAATGTTGGAAATCACTTTAATTAATTTTGCTAAGATTTTGATTATTAAAAGTACTTTTACCCTTTAATTTTAAATCAAAAAATTATTTATAAAAATAATATTAATCATATTTTATAATTAATTAAATAATAATAAAAATATAATTAATTTATATATATACACTAAATTCCTTATATTTCTTTATTTATCAATTATATTCCCTATTAACATCTTAAATAATATGTTCCAATCAAAATGTGGTATTGTAAAATTTATTTACATTTATTTTATATTTTTATATGAATATAGTGTTGATAATTAAAATATATTTAAATATGTATGTTGAATATTTAAATACAACACTAATTATTAAAATAATACTCTAAAATATATTTAAATATGTATGTTGAATATTTAAATACAACACTAATTATTAAAATAATACTCACTCCCTCTCACAATACATGCACTACTTTTTTTTGGGTGTCTCAAAGTAGTTGATACACCCCAAAAAAGGAAATACACATTCCTACTTTTTCACTTGAAAATACAATTTTACTCCTACTTTATAAATTCCACTCACAACTACTTTATTTTTCAAATTAAAAATACATTTTTACACTTTACTTTTGGATTAAAAAGTCAAAAAATAATATTTTTTTAATCTTCCTGCAAAACAAAGTAATGCATGTTTAAAGAGTTAGAGGGAGTATATGGTAATTTTTTTTTACTTAGTAATTATTTTTATATTTTTTAATAATAAAATTAATTGATTAATTCAATACACTTTAGTCATAAATGAGTTATTATTGATACCAAACATTATACATAAAATTTTACAAAAATTTTATTATAAAACGTTGTAAATTAATATTGAAAAGTATTTTAAGAGAATAATTATATTAACAAAACAACGATATAATTTAATTTAATTTAATTGCCAATAAAAATTCTAAATATTATATTATTGAACTATACTTTCAATATTTTTTTTGATTTTATTTCTTAGTATTAATACATTTAAATTAATAAAATAAATTAAGAATGAGAGATGGTCAAAACACTAAAAAAAATATCTAACAATTTAAGTTTATCGGCTATACAATTATTCAAATTTTATAATTTAAACGGGTTATATACTTTAAGAAATTAATTATAATAATCGAATATATTATGGGAAAACGTTGATCAAGTGTTTTTTAAAAAATTACTACCTCTATCCCAAACGAACAGTCTTACTTCTTTTGTAATATTTTAAAGAAAGTAAGTCTTACTTCTTTTGTAATATTGTAAAGAAAGTAAGACTATTCGTTTGAGACCGAGGTAATATTTTTTATAGTGTCATTATAAAGTAGAAGAATAAATTTTTTATTTACAAAAAGGAAAGAAATAAAGTAGAAGAATAAAAATTTATATAAGTGTTCTTTGTCTACTCTAATCAGTTCATAATTTTTCTTTTCTTCTCTTTACAATTGATTCTTTAATTACTTCTTTACTTCAATCTATTAATTAAAGTATATTTAAATTCATCTCAATTAATTATAAATTTTAGATTTATCATATTTACTTCCATTTAATAGTTATGATAAATTCCTTATATTTATCAATTATATTTCTTCTATTAAAATTAAATATAGAAATTAATAAATACAAAAAATTAAATAATAGTATAATTCAATTAAACTATTATATTTCAAATATTATTCATGTTCCTAATACTAATAATACTAATAGAAATTTTTTAATTAATATATTTATTTATCTCAATTTATAGAATTATAGTAAATTATGGAATTATATCATAATCTAAAATTTTTATATTATCTCAAATTTATTATACTTATATTTTAAAACATTTTTTAAATAATGTAATTATTTACAACCTTATCAATTCAAATAATATTATTATAATTACAATTATAACAATTTTTTATTAACCTTATTTAATTTTAATTCTTTTTTATCTCTAGAAAACATTTTATATTTTTTAATTTTATAATTACTTAATCAATGTTATGCTTATAAATTCTATCATTCTTTAAAATATTTTTATTGTTTTTTCCTATTTTTTAAAATATAATTAAAATATATTTAAATATATATGTTGTATATTTAAAATATATCTTAAATTTTAAATTATGTTATATACAGTATTTTAAAATATAATTAAAATATATTTTAAATCTTGAAATAGGTTGTATATTTTATGTTTTATAAAATATAATCAATATATGTTGTATATTTTAAAATATAATTAAAATATATTTAAAATCTAAATATGAGTTAATTTATTCAGAAATATAAATTCCTTAATTTAAAATTTAAATTATGAATATATTTCTCAATTAATTTTAAATAAATCTATTTAATTATTTCACTTCCAATATAATGTCTCATGTTATAAATCTTTTGTTGATTCACAATCTCTTTATAAAATTAAGAACAAAAATATTAACTACAAAATATCTCATTTATTATTATTATTTATATTTTTAAATGGAATGCAAATCGACAATTTTAATTATTATACAATTATTTTTAAGAAAAAATTAATTTTACATTAGTAATTAAACATTATTGAAACTCAAGCACAATAATTATTTAAAAAATTTATTTTATTAACTATAAAACAATTCAATTTTTATAATTTACACATGGGAAGAGTGACACACATTGTTAAAGAAAGACCTCACGAGTCATGAGCCGACTACAACCAGGTATATTCTTTTAATATATTTTTTATATCATGTTATTACAATCCTAATTTAATTTTTTACAATCTTAATTCAATTTTGTTCTTAATCTTTCTTTTATTTTTATACATCCATCATTCTCACAAAAAACCAATTAAAAAAAACTATACTTAAGTGAGATTGAAACACTGTTACATTTAAGGAGATGAGTAGTTTAAAAAAATTGTTCATATTTATTACCACAATATAGAATTCTTATGTGTATATATGTGTATATATATAGGCCTAAAATATATATATTTATCAAAAAAATCATAAATAAAGAAATAAACTACAGTTAATCATCCCGGTGCAACGCACGGGCCGAATCAACTAGTAACTCTTTAATTTCATATGCTTAACCCTATATACAACTATCAAAACAAAAAGAATAAGAACAATAAAAGGGTTCGAACGGGAATAGAGAAAAGATAGAGAAGGACGGGCGACTAGCGTGAAGGGAAAAAGAGAGAACGGCGACCGCAAGGGAGAAAGAAGAAGGAGACGACGCCGATATTTGTAGGATCTCTCGACTCTTAAATATCGATCACGTAAACAATCAAGGCAAGTGGGTTCTTAAGATTTCATATAGTTAGAGTTATTTGGAATTTAGTGTTTTTCATCATCAATTTATATTATATGTTTCTTGACTCGATTATGATTGTTCGGTGCGTAAATACATTTATGATTGTCTGCCCGTATACCTATGTGAATCGATGCTTATAGAGCTAGTAAGGGTATATGTTTATTGTTGGTGAAGGATGCTACTGTAGTAGAAGTATACTATATAGGCTAATATGTATGAACGGGTGGGCATGTACTTATATAAAGTGAAATGTTGATGATGTTAGTAGTGTCAGTGTATTGTATATATAGATACTGTACATATATGTATATTTGTACTACTTGCAGTAGAATTATATGTATATAAAGTGATTGATGATGTATGTGGTATGTGTCAATATTTATAGTACTACTAATAAGTGAAGGATGCTAGTAGTAACTTTAGGTATGTGCAAATATATACTACAGGGGTAACCTATATGTATGTGTTATATGTGTATGTGTATGTATTTGAAGTGACCAAGCAAATTGAAGTGAATATATGTGTATATTTATGTTCTGGTTTTGAATGATTGTGTATTTAATTTGAAAGTTATATCATGTTTCGATTCTAAAGTTGATATTATATTTTACATGTTTATCTATGTTTGTTCCAATGATTATTTCTCGATTTGAATTTATACATGATTAGTTCATGCATACACGTAAGGGTGCATATGCATTAGAAGTTCAGTTCACGGTCAAAATATTAAAGAACGAAAGTTGATGTTTAGTAAAGGTTAAATTCACGTTTCGGAGGTTAACGTGATAGTCTAAATGTTAAGTCACGTTTCGGAGGTTAACGTGAGTATAAAATGTAAGTCACGTTTCGGAGGTTAACGTGATAAACGTCTAAATGTTAAGTCACGTTTCGGAGGTTAACGTGAGTATGAAATGTAAGTCACGTTTCGGAGGTTAACGTGATAAACGTCTAAATGTTAAGTCACATTTCGGAGGTTAACGTGAGTATAAAACGTAAGTCACGTTTCGGAGGTTAACGTTAGTATAAAACGCAAGTCACGTTTCGGAGGTTAACGTGATAAATGTATAAATGTTGAAGTAACGTTTCGAAGGTTAACTTGAAAGGCAGTTACTTAAGGTTTCAAGTCAAGTTTATGATCTAAGGTTAAGTTAAGTTCAGGAGCTGCATTGCATTAAAGTTCAACGTCTAAAATACGATTAAGACGACAAGTGAAAAGATTAAAGCATATAGGATGCATGCTTGCTTGCCAGTCAGTGGACTGACCCTTGTTAACATAAACATTTTCAGGTGATACATTCAATTCAACCGGAGTAGCCGAGTATGTTGCGCCGTGATTCGTACAATTGTGATTAAGTTCATTTATTTATCATGTGATCCACGTATTAAAATTATTAATTTATTTCCGCTGCATTTATTTTTATTTAATGATTTTTAACGTTGAAATTTCAAATGTCGACGTGGATTTCAAGTTTTCAAATTCTCCGCCCTAGATTTCTTTTAAAATTTATAATTGTATTTTTCTTACTAAATGAAATAAAATGGGGCGTGACACTTCTACTTTTCATAATTAATTAATTTCCATCTATTGAAAATTCCCAAGAATAGGAATAATCAAATAGGAAATAAATTAATTCCAATTTAATTCTTTTCCTATTTCATGAGAGTTCCTAAAAAAAAGAACACTAAAATAGGAAAACCGAATCAAATAGGAAAGTCGGATTATGGTAGGAGTAGAATGGGTTGGGAGACCCCACACCACCCCCACCACCATCGATCGATCACCAAGGGGAAGGACCGCTGCCGCCACCACCCCAGCCGGCCAGCCACCACCCATCGGCGGCAGCCCACGGCCGAGGGGCGCGTCGCCCCTCCCACTCGATCGATCGTAGGGTCGATCATGGGGATGATCGGCCCTATGGTCCTTCGTCTTCTTCGTCACACGTCTTCGTCTTCCGGCGATCGTTCCAACATCGAACCAACGTAAATAAATTACAATAATTTAAATTACAATTCTTGTATCGATTCTATACATGAAATCGACCCTATACATTTTCCGGAAAACATAGAACAATAATTATAAATCCTAAATTAGGTCAACCCCCGAATTTTTACTATTACAAGCATTCATCCACACAAAACGAATCTCGACATGTCCGAGAGTTTAATAAACGAATAATCATGGTAAAATAATTAACGAAAAATTAAACCATGATAGCCGGAAATCCTGCAAGGTAGAAAAATAATCGAACATATACATGAACACGAAACCAACGCTCTGATACCAATTGTTGGAAATCGATATCCCGGGTTATCAAAAAAATATCGCGGAACTGATAACCCGACCGAAATCCTCGATCGCCGGAAAACCAAGCGCGTACCACCGTACGAGCCGGAGCTCAACCGAGCACCACCACGGTCCGCCCGTGGTGCCCAGCCGAGCCCTTGCACAGGGCTCGCGATCGCCTCGCGGCTGATCGCTGGGGATGCACGAGGCATCCCCGGGGCTGCTCGTAGCAGCCCCGCAGCGAGCTCACGGGCTCGCTGCTCGCGGGGGGGTTCGATCCTCCCCGCATCTCCGCTGCTGGAAACCCCGCAGCTTGATACGAGGCGCTGCGGGTAAACCCGCAGCTCACCCGACGATCGAACCCTAGGTTCGATCGCCCCCTCTGCTCCAGTCGAGGGCTCTTCCCACGACGCGCCCGCGATCGAACCCTAGGTTCGATTGCACCCCTCGGATCCCAACCGAGGGTCCTTGGCTACGATCCCGGCGGGGATCTCTAGGCCGGCGGCGGTCCGGTGGTCTTCGACCACCACCGCCCGGTCTATTCCCGTCCCCGGTCTCGTTCGTTTTTCCGGATCGTGCGTTCATGTATATATCACAATTATTAAAACGCATAATCATAAGAGGGGGTTTACAATTATACCTACGTCTCATTGTGCGGAGAAACGAGATAGATTGAAGACCTTCGAATCTTCCCACGTATCCTTGCACTTCGTTCGAACGTCGTGTGGGCGACGATCCTCCGAACTCCTATGGATCTCCTTCACGAACTCTCTAGAATATCAAGTATGATAATCTTATGGTGTATTTAATTGTGAAGACCATGTAGTGCTTTTATAGGCTACGTAGGGGATCTAAAGGAGGTCGAATATTGAGGTTCCAATATTAATGATTAAATTGAGCCCAAGCCCAAATCTATTAATTTCATTAATATTAATTAATTTATTTTCCACTATATAAATTAATTGCACTCCCAATATTAAATCATATTATATCAAATAATATTTCTCCGGTAGTATTATTTATTCCGTGTATTTAAGATTTAAATATCCATGAATAAAATTAATTTATTGCTAATTAATTTATTCATCTCTTATATCCGAGAATTGTACCATTCAACCTTAATTATTGTGCGGAACAAAATCCACTCATGAGGTTTACACAATAATTCCTCATGAACTCATCTCGGGGATATTATCAACCCTTTCGAGATACACATTCCCGTCAAGTATTCACGGCATGCCATATATAAAATATAGTGACCCAACTTTACTGGTAATTGTCCCAATAATTAAACCGGACAATTTCTTTGGAAAATCAAAGTCACTTATATTAAATATATACACCCGCAATAGTATCGGGGATTGACAATAAAATACTCTGAGATTTAAATCAATTATCAAAGGCAATCCTAATTGATAAATCTCAAGCGATCCGCCCAATACACCAAGTGTACAAGTGTGATAAAATAATTAAGACAAATTATTTTCTCTCTCACACAACGACTATACCGATGGATTGGTCCGTGTCCATCTAGGTCGTGAGCAACCGTTTGATTAAATACGAGTAACCGATAGTATGATCTTCCGTGTGACGACGCACACCATACTAACTACAACGTATAGAATCCAGGACTATAATTTGCATATATTTAATTATCAATAATTAAATGCAAACGATTGTTTATTAAATTAATAGATTAAATGCTATGACCGGGAGTTACCGTTACTTAAATCTAGACATTAAGTACACAACTCCAACACAGATACCCTAGAGATTGTAAACTTCAGAACCCTAACGCCCGCCGGTCTAACTTACCGGCCAAACGTGACGGATGTCATCCAAGAAATAATGTTTTGTGACAAGAAGAATAATGAAGACGAAGCAGATAATTAGTACTAGTAGTAATAATGAATAGTTCGTTCTTTGTTTCGTTCTAGTTCAAATGTTTAATGAATAGTTCGTGTTCTCGTAGATTTCAATCGTTTCACAAAATCACTCAATTCCCAACCACTCCCATTAAAAACATTGCGTCGTGGGTTTATTACAGTGGATTTACTCACCGTGTAACAGTTTCCGTGATGGTCTATGTAACATTGATAACCCCTGATGAAAACCCTAATCCACCGTCGTCGTTGGTATCTCACGGTGTATTGTAAAATCGTGCCACGGGGCATTGGTATACCGTGAAACGTTTATAGATGACATTATTAAAACACCGTCGTGAATCGTGAACATACACGACCGATAGTACACACGGTAAATATACACCGTGAGATATATCACAGTCGTGGTTCGTGCTAATACAAGACCGTAAGTGCACACAATGATCAACAATTTTTTTTAGATACAGTCATTGATAGTTTTGCACACGGCGATACAATCCACGCTGATCAACCACACAGTGATAAACACACGGTTATACATGTTGGAAATCGATATCCCGGGTTATCAAAATTGCGGAAACCGACAACCCGACCGAAATCCCGTCGCCGGAAACATGATCGCGAACACTGAACGAACCAGAGCATGACCGAGGCATCACCGCGGGCGAACCCGCGGCTAAACCCTAGCCACGCCCCCGCCGGGGTTCGCGATCGCCGTGCATGGCGATCGCATGGGGATGCGGGGTGCATCCCCACGGGCTGTACGGAGCAGCCCCCGGCGGTGAGTCCGGAGACTCACCGCCACCGCCAGGAGGGGCGGTCAGCCTGGCTGACCACTGCGGCTCCAGCCGAGGTTTACCCCCGGAGATCAATCTCGCGATCGATCGCCCACCCCGGCCCAGCCGGGGTGCCTTCTTGCGCACGCCGCCGTCGAGGCGGCGGGGATCCGCCACGGCACCAGCCCGTGGCATCCCCAGCGATCGACCCAAGGTCGATCGCATGCCCCGGCGTCCAGCCGGGGCTTTCTTTGCGCGAGCACGCCGGCGGTCGAACCCTAAGGTTCGGCCGCCACCCTCGATCCCATCGAGGGCTCTTCGATCTTCGCCGGGGATCTCGAATCCCCGTCCCCGAAGTTCGTACGTTTCCCGGATCGTGCGTTCATGTATATATCACGATTAAAAACATATAATCATAAGAGGGGTTTTACGATTATACCTAAGTCTCGTTGTGCGGAAAAACGAGATAGCTTGAAGACCTTAGGATCTTCCTACGTATTCCTTGCACTTCGTTTGAACGTCGTGTGGGCGACGATCCTCCGAACTTTATGGATCTCCCTCTATACTTTCTCTCTCTAGAATTGTGATTTTCAAGTTATGAGAATAGAGAAGACCATGTAATGCTTTTATAGGCTACGTAGGGGATCTTAATGAGGTGGAATATTGGGCTTCTAATATTAATTATTAATTTGAGCCCCAAGCCCAAATCTATTAATCAATTAATATTAATTAATTTATTTTCCACTATATAAATTAATTGCACTCCCAATATTAAACCATATTATATCAAATAATATTTCTCCGGTAGTATTATTTATTCCGTGTATTTAAGATTTAAATATCCATGAATAAAATTTATTTATTGCATAATAAATTTATTCATATCTTTTATCCGAGACTAGTACCGTTCAACCTTAATTATTATGCGGAATAAGTCCACTCATGAGGTTTGCATAATAATTCCTTATGAACTCATCTGGGGGATATTATCAACCCTTACGGGATACACTTTCCCGTCAGGTATTCACGGCATGTCATATATAAAATATAGTGACCCAACTTTACCGGTAATTGTCCCAATAATTAAACCGGACAATTCCTTTGGAAAATCAAAGCCACTTATACTAAATATACACACCCGCAATAGTATCGGGGATTAAGAATAAAATACACTAAGACTTAAATCGATTATCTAAGGCAATCCTAATCGATAAATCTCAAGCGATCCGCCCAATACACCAAGTGTACAAGTATGATAAAATAATCAAGACCGATTATTTTCTCCCTCATACAACGACTATACCGATGGGTTGGTCCGTGTCCATCTAGGTCGTGAGAAACTGTTCGATTAAATACGAGTAACCGATAGTATGATCTTCCGTGTGACGGCGCACACCATACTGTTGGAATTTGATATCCTGGGCTATTAAATTTGCGGAAAAACAATAACCCGATCAAAACCATTCGCCGGAGATCGCATGAACACCGACTCATCCGCCGGAGTCCGGCTTTCGGAGACCACGCGCCCGAAGACACGCGGCCCGCCCCCAGCCGAACCCCCGCGAGCTGGGGTTCACGCAATCGCATCATGCGACTGCTGGGTTGCGTCGAAGCAACCCTACGGCGAGTCCGGCGACTCGCCGTTCGCACAGGAGGGGGCGGCTCGTCCCACGAGCCGCGGCGGCGCCAGCCCGCCACCCCAGCGATCGAACCCTAGGTTCGATCGCACCCCCAGCCGAGGGCTGGGGTCCTTCGATGCGCACGCCCCCGGTTCAGCCGGGGCGCGTTTGGTTCGATCCCCACGGGGATCCTTGAACCGCCGGCGGTCCGGTGGTTCGACCACCACCGCCCGGTTCGATCCTCGTCCGGGGTTCGTCCTCGGGTCTTGGTTCTACGGTATAATCGATAAACCAAAATCGAATAATATCAAGTATAGTTTAGATATCGTACCTTTCGATTCGTTGTTCGGAGAAACGGAATCAAGATGACCTTTGAATCTTCCCACGTATTCCTTGCACTCCGTTCGAACGTCGGGTGGGCGACGATCTATCGAACTCCTATGGATCTCCTTCAACTCTCTAGAATATCAAGTGTGATAATCTTGTCTTATGATTTATGAAGGCCATGTAGTGTTTTTATAGGCTACGTAGGGGATCTAAAGGAGGTGGAATATTGGGCTTCCAATATTGAAGATTAAATTGAGCCCAATGCTCAAGTCCATTAATCCTTATCAATATTAATTAATTTATTTTCCACTATATAAATTAATTGCACTCCCAATATTAAACCATATTATATCCAAATAATATTTCTCCGGTAGTATTATTTATTCCGTGTATTTAAGATATAAATATCCATGAATAAAATTTATTTATTGCTTAATAAATTTATTCATCTCTTTTATCCGAGACTAGTACCACTCAACCTTATTTATTATGCGGAACAAATCCACTCGCGAGGTTTACATAATAAATCCTTATGAGCTCATCTCGGGGATATTATCAACCCTTCCGGGATACACTGTCCCGTCAAGAATTCACGGCATGCCATATATAAAATATAGTGACCCAACTCAACCGGTAATTGACCCAATAATTAAATCGGTCAATTCCTTTGGAAAATCAAAGTCACATATATTAAATATACACACCCGCAATTGTATCGGGGATTAAGAATAAAATACACTGAGTCTCTAATCAATTATCGCCGAGCAAACCTAATTGATGAGTCTCAATCGATCCGCTCAATACACCAAGTGTACAAGTGTGATAAAATAATTAAGATAAATTATTTTCTCTCTCACACAACGACTATACCGATGGATTGGTCCGTGTCCATCTAGGTCGTGAGCAACTGTTCGATTAAATACGAGTAACCGATAGTATGATCTTCTGTGCGCCCATGCTTGCACCATACTAACTACAACGTATAAAATCCAGGACTATAATTTGCATATATTTAATTAACAATAATTAAAAGCAAATGAATGTTTGTTATTAATAGGTAAATGAAAGTGTACAAGGAGTTCAGAATACTCAAATCTAGACATTAAGTATACTACTCCAGCAATCTCCCACTTATACTAAGGTCTAGTCTTATCCTCCAAACTTCTGACTCCCAAACCCTCCAAGTGCTTGTAATATACTTCGCTAGGAAGTATCTTGGTGAAAGGGTCCGCTAGGTTGTCCTCTGAAGCTATCTTGGTGACTATCGCATCGCCCCTCTTGACGATGTCTCGAATCAGGTGGTACTTGCGCTCTATGTGTTTCGTAGCACTATGGGACCGTGGTTCCTTACTGTTTGCCACTGCACCGCTATTGTCACAATAAATTGTCATAGCTTTGGGCAAACTCGGAATCACATCTAAGTCCTGGAGGAAATTAAGGAACCATACTGACTCTTTCGCTGCCTCTGAGGCTGCAACATATTCAGCTTCCATGGTAGAGTCTGAAATGCACTTTTGCTTAACACTCCTCCATGATACGGCTCCACCTCCCAAAGTGTACACATAGCCTGATGTCGACTTTCGCCGGTCCTTATCAGCTTGGAAATCCGAATCCGTATAACCCAAAGGAATCAGATTGTCTGCCCCGTAACTCAGAACATAATCCCTAGTATTTCGCAAATACTTGAAAATGCTCTTTACGGCAGTCCAATGAGCCTTTCCAGGGTTACTCTGATATCTCGCTACTACGCCAACTTCATAGCAGATATCAGGCCTCGTGCATAACATTGCATACATCAAGCTTCCCACGGCCGAAGCGTAGGGAACTGCTTTCATTCCATCTTTCTCCTTTTGTGTCTGAGGACACATCTCCTTAGAAAGATAAGTTCCTTTGCTGAAGGGTAGATCACCCTTCTTGGAATCTTGCATGTTAAAACGAGCCAGAATCGTGTCTATGTAAGATTGTTGGGATAGGTACAATGTTCTACTCCGGCGATCCCTTATAACCTTGATCCCTAGAACATGCCCGACTTCTCCCAAATCTTTCATATCGAATTGTCTAGACAACCATCCCTTTATGTCTGATAACATTTTCACACTGTTGCCAATGAGAAGAATGTCGTCTACATAAAGCACGAGAAACACCACCTTCTTCCCATCACGTTTCCAATACACACACGATTCGTCCATGCTTTGACTGAATCCAAAGGATTGGACTACTTCGTCAAACCGCAGGTTCCACGATCTCGAGGCTTGTTTCAATCCATAAATGGATCGATTTAGCTTGCACACTAGATGATCTCGCCCCTTAGCAATGAATCCTTCTGGTTGTTTCATATAAATCGTCTCGTCAAGACTTCCATTTAGGAAAGCTGTCTTGACATCCATTTGCCACACCTCATAATCCATATGAGCTGCTATGGATAAGAGAATCCGGATCGATTTTATCTTGGCTACCGGCGAGAAGGTCTCCTCATAATCGATTCCCTCTTTCTGAGTATATCCTTTCGCAACAAGCCGAGCTTTAAAGGTTTCAACCTTTCCGTCAGATCCTCTCTTTCTCTTGTAGACCCATTTACACCCAATTGGCTTTACGCCGCTTGGTGGTTCTACAAGATCCCAGACTTTATTAGAATCCATAGATTCAATTTCGGATTTCATCGCTTTCTTCCAAGAAGGCGCATCTATATCTTGTACCGCCTCATCATAGGTCCAGGGATCGATTTCATGAACTCCAGGTCCAGAGTCCGAAGACTCACCCAGTCCAATCCATCGGTCTGGTTGCTTAACAACCCTCCCACTACGACGGCGTTCCGGTGTATTAACAGTGACAGTAGGTGCAGGTTCTAGTGGTGTATTACTACTCGGTTCGGCTGTATCTAGGCCTTCCTTGTTTCCTCTCAACTCATCAAGTATAATGTCACTCTTGGGCTTGTGGTCCATGACATAGTCTTCCTCCAAGAACCGAGCGTTAGTACTTATAACGATCTTTTGGTCCGTAGGACTATAGAACATGCCACCCTTAGTTCCTCTAGGATATCCTATAAACAACCGCACTTCAGTACGAGGTTCTAATTTATCGGCACCTACCTTCAACACATGTGCAGGGCACCCCCAGATCCGAACGTGTCTTAAGCTAGGCTTGCGCCCGCTCCATCGTTCCATGGGTGTTGAAGGAACCGTTTTTGATGGAACCAAGTTTAGAATGTGCGCTGCTGTTTCTAAGGCATATCCCCAGAACATGATAGGTAAGTCCGAGTAACTCATCATTGATCGCACCATTTCCATAAGAGTCCTATTCCTTCTTTCTGATACACCATTTTGCTGAGGAGTATATGGTGATGTCATTTGGGAATCAATCCCATTCTCTGCCAAGTATGCCTTGAATTCTCCAGACAGGTACTCGCCTCCGCGATCAGATCGCAGGCATTTAATGGATTTACTTTGAAGGTTCTCCACAAGAGCCTTGAACTCTTTAAACTTTTCAAAGGATTCGCTCTTGCGGCGCATCAAGTATACAAATCCATACCTTGAATAATCATCAGTAAAAGTGATGAAGTACTCGTACCCTCCCCTTGCCTGAGTAGACATAGGTCCGCATACATCAGAGTGAATCAAATCCAATACTTGTTCAGCTCTCCGTCCTTTACCAGAAAAAGGACGCTTGGTCATTTTTCCCTCCAAACAGGATTCGCAGGTTGGAAGGTCCTCTCCTTCTATGCCGCTAATGAGACCATCAGCTTTCAACCTTTGAATTCTATTCGAATTAATATGACCTAGCCTTAGATGCCACAAGTATAATTGATTCATTTTAGAAGGTTCCTTTCTCTTATTGGTGTTCGTAGATGTGTTATTACTCTCGGTTAGTTGCATCGTGTTAGACTCAGGATTTAGAACATACAAATCGTCCACCAATGTACCAGAACAGATAATCTCACTATTTCTTCTTATGACCACAGAGTGATCAAAAGAAACAGAATATCCATTCATAATAAGTTTAGAAACCGAAATTAAATTCTTTCTAAAGTTGGGTACATAAAGACAATTTTGTAAAACTAAAACCCTATCACTACTGAAGCGTAAGTGAACGTCTCCCACTGCAACAGCCGCCACCCTTGCAGCATTGCCCATGTATACCACGATCTCTCCCTCTCTAAGTCTCCGGGTTTCCTGGAACCCCTGCAATGAATTGCAGACATGATCAGTGGCCCCCGTATCTACACACCAGGTGCTGGTAGATAACACCACTGATAATGTTTCAGTGACTAAGGAAAATTTCGTACCTTTGATGAGAGGACAATCAGACCTCCAGTGCCCAGACTGCTTGCATCGATAGCACTTGCCTCGCGGCTTGCTCTTCCCAATCCGTGGTTTTAAACCACTGGGTTTCTTTGCACGCTTTTCCTCTAGCCTTGCCACAAAAGCTTGTGATTTCCTTAACCTACGCACAAACTCCGCTCTCGCCGAATCCTTTTTAAGGGACTCATTGAGAGAGAATTCTGTGAGTATGTTAATCACCTCTTGTCCAGCTTCCACGCTATGTCTCAACATCATCCTGAGGTCATTTCGAATGTCCTCATCAGTTGGGACAACAGTGGATTCGGAAAGCTCAACAGTCTGAACAATGTCCAGATTCCGTTTCCAATCAGTACTATATGGAACCAGTGAGTTTTCATCTTTAAGTATATCACAAAGTGGGGTCACAGTCATTCTTAACCTATAAGCACATAAAACAAACAAACAATTTAATATCCGATATTATCTCCCTTAAATAATATCATTAAATCACTAATCACATCTAAAATCCCATCGGGTAAGGCAAGCCACGATAGTGTGGACGTTTACCCACCCAAATGATTTAGCAATTAGATTTCCTTCGGTCGTACATCATTAATAGCGTTACCTCGATGGGAGGAATACTATGAAGCGTACCTAAGTGTTAACCATCGCTCAGTACTAAGAAGTTTGTTTGAGATTCGTATATCACCGCAAGCCACGATAGTGTGGACGTTTACGTTGACACACGGATCCTTTACTCCCTTCTATAACTGTCTACATCAATCGATCTAAAGTCTCATTCAATATAGCAAGCCACGATAGTGTGGACGTTTACCATACCAAAAGACTTATACAATTGAAATCCAATTACTTGATCCATTTGATCTTGTAAATCAAGACACGGAGAATCATAAGTGAAACTCGAAGTTTCTAACCAGTGATTCACCATGCGAGCAACCCTATCTCTCATAAATGAGGGAGCCGAGCAGACAATCGATCCATCTATCAAAGAATGGTACGAAGGTCTCTAATTTGTGTCCTCTACATGACCAAGTGGCTCTGGCTCCATTCCACTCCCCGGGGTGAGAATGAGTCGACTTGAAATCAGCTTTGGAAAGACAAATTAGGCATTGTTTGATAAACTTAATCAATGTTTCTCGTAAGAGGAATTACAAGAACTCTCCTCCAATGACTTATCTATACAAACTCCAAAAGTTTATAAAAGTCACCAAGAGAGCAGCAATGGAGACCATGGGTATGTTTCCATACCCTCTCCCACTTAGCTTTTTACAATAAAGGGATACGCTATCTAGTGCATAAAATAAACACATATAGCATGCATACATGTAATAAAGCACATAATATTATCACATAGTCAAAATAATTACTAGAATATTATTTTCCGACTATTATGGCTTTACTCCATCCCCGTACGCATCTTCTAGTCTTTAGTCTTCGTTTCTTGAATGCTCCATGTGACGAGAATATTAATCTCCAATATTTAAATCTATTTATTTTTAATTAATCCAAAAGTTACTTAATTAAAAATTAAGTCAATTGAATATATCAAAAATAAAATTAAATATTATTAATATTTTTATTTATTTTATATTCCCTTTCTACTTCATTAAATCTCTAGAATAATCTATCCAAGACCCACTTGGAATATTCTAGATGATTTCCATAATGAAATAAGGAAATAAAATAATTTAGGACTCTTCTACTTTCCATATTAATTAGATTCCTAATCCATGAATATTTCCATAAAATAGAAATAATCAATTAGGAATCCTAATTAATTCCAAATTGATTCTTTTCCTAATCCATGAGAGTCCCCAAAAATAGGAATTCCCAAATAGGAAAAACCTGAACCAATTAGGAAAGTAAATATCCGGACCGGGATAGCACGGGGTGGGGATCCCCGCGCCACCACTCGACCTCCGCCCATATGCCGCCGCCGTCCAGCCCACGCGCCACCTCCCATGGTGGCCGGCGTGGCCGAAGCTCCCACGGGCAGCCCTTTAGGGCGTGGGTCGATTGTCCTCGTGGGATCGACCATGGGGCGGTCGATCCGAGCCCTTCACCCTCACGATCATCTCCTTCGTCACTCGTCTTTTCCGGCGGTCGTTTCGGCATCGATCCAACGCAAAATAAATTACAAAATAAATTTTACACTATCCGGTATCGATTCTGTACATGAAATCGAACCTATACAATTTCCGGAAAAACGTAGAACGTAATAATAAATCCTAAATTCGGTCAGCCCCCGAATTTTTACTATTACAAGCATTCACCACCAAAAACGAATCTCGACATGTCCGAGAGTTTAATCAAACCAACAATCATGACAAAATAAATTAACAAAAATTAATTAAGCCATAATAGTCGGAAACCCTGCAAGGTAGAACAATTTTATCGAAAATACCGCGAACGTAAACCACGCTCTGATACCAATTGTTGGAATTTGATATCCCGGGCTATTAAATTTGCGGAAAAACAATAACCCGATCAAAACCATTCGCCGGAGATCGCATGAACACCGACTCATCCGCCGGAGTCCGGCTTTCGGAGACCACGCGCCCGAAGACACGCGGCCCGACCCCAGCCGAACCCCCGCGAGCCGGGGTTCACGCAATCGCATCATGCGACTGCTGGGTTGCGTCGAAGCAACCCTACGGCGAGTCCGGCGACTCGCCGTTCGCACAGGAGGGGGCGGCTCGTCCCACGAGCCGCGGCGGCGCCAGCCCGCCACCCCAGCGATCGAACCCTAGGTTCGATCGCACCCCCAGCCGAGGGCTGGGGTCCTTCGATGCGCACGCCCCCGGTTCAGCCGGGGCGCGTTTGGTTCGATCCCCACGGGGATCCTTGAACCGCCGGCGGTCCGGTGGTTCGACCACCACCGCCCGGTTCGATCCTCGTCCGGGGTTCGTCCTCGGGTCTTGGTTCTACGGTATAATCGATAAACCAAAATCGAATAATATCAAGTATAGTTTAGATATCGTACCTTTCGATTCGTTGTTCGGAGAAACGGAATCAAGATGACCTTTGAATCTTCCCACGTATTCCTTGCACTCCGTTCGAACGTCGGGTGGGCGACGATCTATCGAACTCCTATGGATCTCCTTCAACTCTCTAGAATATCAAGTGTGATAATCTTGTCTTATGATTTATGAAGGCCATGTAGTGCTTTTATAGGCTACGTAGGGGATCTAAAGGAGGTGGAATATTGGGCTTCCAATATTGAAGATTAAATTGAGCCCAATGCTCAAGTCCATTAATCCTTATCAATATTAATTAATTTATTTTCCACTATATAAATTAATTGCACTCCCAATATTAAACCATATTATATCCAAATAATATTTCTCCGGTAGTATTATTTATTCCGTGTATTTAAGATATAAATATCCATGAATAAAATTTATTTATTGCTTAATAAATTTATTCATCTCTTTTATCCGAGACTAGTACCACTCAACCTTATATATTATGCGGAACAAATCCACTCGCGAGGTTTACATAATAAATCCTTATGAGCTCATCTAGGGGATATTATCAACCCTTCCGGGATACACTGTCCCGTCAAGAATTCACGGCATGCCATATATAAAATATAGTGACCCAACTCAACCGGTAATTGACCCAATAATTAAATCGGTCAATTCCTTTGGAAAATCAAAGTCACATATATTAAATATACACACCCGCAATTGTATCGGGGATTAAGAATAAAATACACTGAGTCTCAAATCAATTATCGCCGAGCAAACCTAATTGATGAGTCTCAATCGATCCGCTCAATACACCAAGTGTACAAGTGTGATAAAATAATTAAGATAAATTATTTTCTCTCTCACACAACGACTATACCGATGGATTGGTCCGTGTCCATCTAGGTCGTGAGCAACTGTTCGATTAAATACGAGTAACCGATAGTATGATCTTCTGTGCGCCCATGCTTGCACCATACTAACTACAACGTATAAAATCCAGGACTATAATTTGCATATATTTAATTAACAATAATTAAAAGCAAATGAATGTTTGTTATTAATAGGTAAATGAAAGTGTACAAGGAGTTCAGAATACTCAAATCTAGACATTAAGTATACTACTCCAGCACATACTAACTACAACGTATATAATCTAGGACTATAATTTGCATATATTTAATTATAAATAATTAAACGCAAATAATTGTTTATTTAATTAAATAGATTAATGGTAATGGATCGGGAGTTCATATCACTTAAATCTAGACATTAAGTATAAAACTCCAACAATCTCCCACTTATACTAAGGTCTAGTCATTTCTCCAAACTCTCGACTCCCATACTCTTCACGTGCTGAATATGCACTTCCAAGAAGTGCTTTGTGAAGGAGCAATCTATATTGTCGTTGTGAAGTTATCTTGGTGACTACAGCGTCGTCTCCCTGACGATTACTCGTATCAGGTGTTACTTGCTCTATGTGTTATCTTACACTCATGGACTTGTGACTTCTTACGTTTGCCATTGCACCGCTATTCACAATAGCCTTTGGTAAACTAAGAATCACATCTAAGTCCCAGAGGTTATCCCGGAGCCATACCAAAACTTCCGCTGCCTCTGAGGCCGCTATTTGGTTACCTATGGTAGAGTCCGAAAAGCATCGTGCTTATCACTCTTCCATATTAAAAACTCCTCCTCCTTTAATAGTGAAACACATAGCCTGATATCGACTTACACCGGTCCTTATTTGATTAGAAATCTAAGAGAGTGTAATCCAAAGGAAAAACTTGTCTGCTCCGTAATCCAGAACATAGTTTCCAGTACTTCGAAAGTACTTAAAATGTTCATTACAGCAGTCGAGTATTCCTTTCCAGGATTACCTTGATATCCTCCCACTATTCTAGCCGCATAGCAGATATCAGGTTCTCGTTTTCAACATCGCATTTATCAAGCTTTCCACACTCGAAGTGTAGGAAACCGCTTTCATTGCTTCTATCTCCTTTTGTGTTCCAAAACACATATCCTTAGATAGATGCATTCCGTATCTGAAAGGTAACGAACCTTTCTCGAAATCTTGCATGTTAAAACGAACCATAATCATATATATGTAAGATGTCTAGGAGAAGTACAATGTTCTTTCCTAGAGATCCAAGATCTCAAGAACATGTCCAACTTCTTCCTATATCTTTCATAATGATTTATCCAGACAACCATCATTTCATATCTGATTACATCTTTACATTGTTGCCAATGATAAAATGTTATCTACATAAAACCCGAGAAACACCACCTTGTTTCCATCACGTTTCCAATACACACTATTCGTCTATGCTTTGATGAATCCATAAAATGGACTATCTCATCAATTTGCAAGTACCACGAATTCAATGCTTTGTTTCAATCCATAAATGGATTAACTAAGCTTGTTCTCTAAATGTTCTTGCCTCTTAGCAATAAACCTTATTGCTTTCCAAGAAGGCACATTTAGATCTAGTACTGCCTTCATGTAGATCCAGGGATCGATTTCATGTATAATAGGTCCAGAGTCTGAAAAACTCTCATAGTCTTATGAACATCTCCGGTTGTCATACAACCTCCCACTACAACGGCATTCCGGTGCATTAACAGTAATAACAATAGGTGCAGTTAGTGGTGTACTGCTACTCGGTTCGGCTGGTTCCCAGTCCTTATCGCTTTCTCTCATTCAAAGTATTACGTCACTTTGGGCTTGTGGTTCATCTAATAGTCTTCCTCTAAGAACCGGACGTTAGAACTTATAACGTCCTTCTGGTTCATAGTACTATTGAACACATAACTTTTGTCCTTCCAGGATATTCTACAACCGCATTAAATGCGCCGTTGTTTTTCAGGACATATCCATAGAACATAGGTAGTTCCGTATAACTCATGCTTTTACTATTTCTATAAGAGTTCCATTTCTTATTTCCGACACACCATTTCTACACAAGAGTGTATGGTGTAGTCTCTTGGGGTTTAATCCCAATTTCTGATTAGTATGCCATGCATTTCTCAGACAGGGGCTTGCCTCCGCGATCAAATCGTAGGCTTCTAATGGATATACCTTGAAGGTTCCCCACAATAGCTTTGTGTCCATTGACTTGTCAAAACACTTTGCTTTTGTGGCACATCAGGTATGCTAATCCATTTTTCGAGTAATCATAAAATGAAGTACTCGTACCTTGTTGTCTGAGTAGACATAGGTCTGCATACATCAGAGTTAATCAATTCTAATACTTGTGCGGATCTTATGCCTTATATCCTTAAAGGATTGCTTAGTCATGTTGTCCTCCAAATCAGATTCTTAGGTCGGAAGGTCCACTCCTTCAACTTAATTGATCAAAATATCAATTTTCGACCTTTGAACTTCTTATTTGAATAAACACGACTTAGCATAAGAGTCCACAAGTATAAATGATTCATTACAGAAATATCTCTAAAAGTAAAACGAGTTATATAAAACGGTTCGTTGCATCGTGGTGGACTTAGGATTCATCATTTATATATTGCTAGCTAATGTACCAGAATAGATAATATCATTATTTCTTCTTATAACCATCAAATGATTAAAAGAAATAAAATATCCATTCATTAGAAATCCAGAACAAAGGTCTTTCTAAACTGAAAGGTACATAAAAGCAATAACTCAAAATGAAATCCTATAAAATGTCCTCCACTGCAACAGCTGCCTCCTCAACAACATTGTCCATGTAGACTACGATTTCTTCTTTTCCAAGTCGTCAGGTTTCCTGGAACCCTCGCATTTAGAATGCGCATACCGTCAGTGATTCCATATCTACACACCAGGTTCTGGTAGATAATACCACTGACTATGTTTTCATGACTAAAGAAAGATTTCGTACCTTTGAGAGGATAATCAGACTTCCAGTACCCAGACTGTTTGCATCGAGAACACTAGCCTATTGGCTTTCTCGCCCCATCTCGTGGTCCAAGTAGCTTAGGACCACTGGGTTTCTTTGCTTAGCTTTTCCTTTCCCCCGGTTTTGCCTTTAGGTTCGAAACCTTTGGCATTGGCTACAAGAGCTTGCGATTTCCGTCTCAACTCGTCCAAAAGGTCAATCATCTCAAAAACGTGTTTAAGCATTTCCTCGAATCGACTGGCCTTTATGAGTATCCTTATCGCCTCTTGTCTAGCCTCTACAAAACATCTCCTTGAGTTTGAACATGATATCATAATCAGTGGTTATTTGCAAAAGCATTTTCCCACTTCTTAAAATCAGTTCTTTCCTCATCAGTTAAGACATTGGTAGGCTCGGGAGGACAAAGCTCACTTGAGTACAAACTTGTACTCTTTAACAGTCTGGGCAATGTCCAGATCTCTATTCCAATCAATACAATCAGGGACCAGTGAGTTAAAATCCTTAAGCATCACATAAAGTGGGTTCAAAGCCATTCCTAATCTATGAGCACATATAACAACAAACAATCGATTTAATCTCCGACATTATCTCCCTCAAATAATATCATTAAACCACTAATCACATCTAAAATCCCATCAGATATGGCAAGCCACGATAGTGTGGACGTTTACCTACCCAAAGGATTTAGCAATTAGATTTGCTTCGGTCGTACATCATCATTAGCGTTACTTCGATGGGAAGAATACTAAGAAGCGTACCTAAGTGTAAACCATTACTCAGTATCTAAGAAGATTTTTTGGGATACGCATATTCACCGCAAGCCACGATAGTGTGGACATTTACGTTAACATACGCTCCTTTACTCCCCTCTATAACTGTCTACATCAGTTAATCCAAAATCCCATTCAGTGCAGCAAGCCACGATAGTGTGGACGTTTACTACACCAAAAGATTTTTATAAGTGACTCCCAATTACTTGATCCATTCGATTTTTGTAAATCAGGACGCGGAAAATCATAAGTGAAACTCGAAGTTTCTAACAGTGATTCACCATGCGAACAACCCTATCTCTCATTAGATGAGGGAGCCGAGCATACAATCGATCCATTTCTAGAAATGGTACGAAGGTCTCTAATTTGTGTCATCCACATGACCAAGTGGCTTTGGTTCCATTCCACTCCCCGGGGTGAGAATGAGTCGACTTGAAGTCAGCTTCAGAAAGACAAATTAGGCATTGTTTGATAAACTTAACCAATGTTTCTCGTAAAAGGAATTACAAGAATTCTCCTCCAATGACTCGTCTATACGAACTTCAAAAGTCCATAAGAGTCACCAAGAGAACAGTGATGGAGACCATGAGAATGTTTCCATTCCCTCTCCCACTTAGTTTTTTACAATAAAGGGATACGCTATCTAATGCATAATTAAACACATAAGCATGCATACATGAAATAAAGCACATAATATTATCACATAGTCAAAATAATACTAGAATATTATTTTCCGACTATTATGGCTTTATTCCATCTCCGTACGCATCATCTAGTCTTCAGTCTTCGTTCTTGAATGCTCCATGTGACGAGAATATTAATCCCAATATTTAAATCTATTTATTTTCATTAATCCAAAAGTTACTTAATTCGAAAATTAAGTCAATCGAATACATCAAAAATAAAATTAAATATTATTAATATTTTTATTTATTTTTATTTTCCTTTCTAATTATATTAAATCTTTAGAATCCCATCCAAGTCAGACTTGAAACATTCTAGAAGACTTCTATAATAGAATAAGGAAATAAAATAAATTAGGACTCCTAATCCTTCCAAATTAATTCCTTTCCTAATTTATTAAAAATTACATAAAGGAATAATTAAATAGGAAAAATTAATTAAGCATTCAAAACTTTCCAAATTAATTATTTTCCTAATCCATTAAAAATTACATAAAGGAATAATTAAATAGGAAAAATAAATTAATTCTAAATTTATTACTTTCCTAGTCCATGAAAATTCCCAAAATAGGAATAATCAATAAGGAAAAATAAATTTATTCCAATTTAATTCTTTTCCTATTCCATGAGTGTTCCCAAACTTAGGAATATTCAAAATAGGAAAACCGAATTAAAATAGGAAAATGAATCTTGGTTAGGAGTAGCACGGGTTGGGAGTCCCCGCGCCACCCCCACCATCGTCCGCCGCCACCGGAGAGGAGCACCGCCGCCCATGCGGCCGGCCAGCCACCACCATGACCGGCGGCAGCCCCAGCCGA
This sequence comes from Euphrasia confusa, assembly GCA_954870475.1. Lineage (NCBI taxonomy): Eukaryota > Viridiplantae > Streptophyta > Magnoliopsida > Lamiales > Orobanchaceae > Euphrasia > Euphrasia confusa. Next base: position 16,269,805 of record OX940955.1, read on the forward strand.
GGGTGATCGAGCCCCCTCCCCGCGGTTGACCTTGAGGGTCGATCATGGGGATGATCGTCCCTCTTGTCCTTCGTCTTCTTCGTCACATCTTCGTCTTCTGGCGATCGTTCCAACATTGAACCAACGTAAATAAATTACAAGAATTTAAATTACAATTCCGGTATCGATTCTATACATGAAATCGACCCTATACATTTTCCGGAAAACTTAGAACAATAATAATAAATCCTAAATTCGGTCAACCCCCGAATTTTTACTATTACAAGCATTCATCCACACAAAACGAATCTCGACATGTCCGAGAGTTTAATAAACGAATAATCATGGTAAAATAATTAACGAAAAATTAAACTATGATAGCCGGAAACCCTGCAAGGTAGAACAATAATCGAACATATACAATAACACGAAACCAACGCTCTGATACCAATTGTTGGAAATCGATATCCCGGGTTATCAAAATTGCGGAAACCGACAACCCGACCGAAATCCCGTCGCCGGAAACATGATCGAGAACACCGAACGAACCGGAGCATGACCGAGGCATCACCGCGGGCGAACCCGCGGCTAAACCCTAGCCACGCCCTCGCCGGGGTTCGCGATCGCCGTGCATGGCGATCGCATGGGGATGCGGGGTGCATCCCCACGGGCTGTACGGAGCAGCCCCCGGCGGTGAGTCCGGCGACTCACCGCCACCGCCAGGAGGGGCGGTCGGCCTGGCTGACCACCGCGGCTCCAGCCGCGGTTTACCCCCGGCGATCGATCTCGCGATCGATCGCCCACCCCGGCCCAGCCGGGGTGCCTTCTTGCGCACACCGCCGTCGAGGCGGCGGGGATCCGCCACGGCACCAGCCCGTGGCATCCCCAGTGATCGACCCAAGGTCGATCGCATGCCCCGGCGTCTAGTCGGGGCTTTCTTTGCGCGAGCACGCCGGCGGTCGAACCCTAGGGTTCGGCCGCCACCCTCGATCCCATCGAGGGCTCTTCGATCTTCGTCGGGGATCTCGAATCCCCGTCCCCGAAGTTCATACGTTTTCCGGATCGTGCGTTCATGTGTATATATCACGATTAAAAACATATAATCATAAGAGGGTTTTTACGATTATACCTACGTCTCGTTGTGCGGAGAAACGAGATAGCTTGAAGACCTTAGGATCTTCCCACGTATTCCTTGCACTTCGTTCGAACGTCGTGTGGGCGACGATCCTCCGAACTCTATGGATCTCCCTCTCTACTTTCTCTCTCTAGAATTGTGATTTTCAAGTTATGAGAATAGAGAAGACCATGTAGTGCTTTTATAGGCTACGTAGGGGATCTTAAGGAGGTGGAATATTGAGCTTCCAATATTAATGATTAAATTGAGCCCCAAGCCCAAATCTATTAATCCCATTAATATTAATTAATTTATTTTCCACTATATAAATTAATTGCACTCCCAATATTAAACCATATTATATCAAATAATATTTCTCCGGTAGTATTATTTATTCCGTGTATTTAAGATTTAAATATCCATGAATAAAATTTATTTATTGCATAATAAATTTATTCATTTCTTTTATCCGAGACTAGTACCGTTCAACCTTAATTATTATGCGGAACAAGTCCACTCATGAGGTTTGCATAATAATTCCTTATGAACTCATCTCGGGGATATTATCAACCCTTTCGGGATACACTTTCTTGTCAAGTATTCACGGCATGTCATATATAAAATATAGTGACCCAACTTTACCGGTAATTGTCCCAATAATTAAACCGGACAATTCCTTTGGAAAATCAAAGCCACTTATACTAAATATACACACCCGCAATAGTATCGGGGATTAAGAATAAAATACACTAAGACTTAAATCGATTATCTAAGGCAATCCTAATCGATAAATTTCAAGCGATCCGCCCAATACACCAAGTGTACAAGTATGATAAAATAATCAAGACCGATTATTTTCTCCCTCATACAACGACTATACCGATGGGTTGGTCCGTGTCCATCTAGGTCGTGAGAAACTGTTCGATTAAATACGAGTAACCGATAGTATGATCTTCCGTGTGACGGCGCACACCATACTAACTACAACATATATAATCTAGGACTATAATTTGCATATATTTAATTATAAATAATTAAACGTAAATAATTGTTTATTTAATTAAATAGATTATTTGCAATGGATCGGGAGTTCATATCACTTAAATCTAGACATTAAGTATACAACTCCAACAATCTCCCACTTATACTAAGGTCTAGTCATTTCCTCCAAACTCCCGACTCCCATACTCTTCACGTGCTGAATATGCACTTCCAAGAAGTGCTTTGTGAAGGAGCAATCTAGATTGTCGTTGTGAAGTTATCTTGGTGACTACAGCGTCGTCTCCATGACGATGACTCGTATCAGGTGGTACTTGCTCTATGTGTTATCTTACACTCATGGACTTGTGACTTCTTACGTTTGCCATTGCACCGCTATTCACAATAGCCTTTGGTAAACTAAGAATCACATCTAAGCGCAGAAAGGACCGCAAGAGTGGTTGTCATCTTGGGCAAATTGTTCTTCGGCTGGCATGACCTTGAGCTTGAAGTCTTTCGTTTTCACAGGTAATCTTTTTCTTTCCCAGTAACCTGTTTTCTCCAACATTCGAGGTAAGAACTTCAACAAACACTTGAACTCAGGGGCGCGAGGGTTCACACCAGGCTCATAGTTATGAGCTAACGAGTCATACAGCTTGACAGTCCAATCATCAAAACAAATTCGAACTACGACCCAATGTCCCGGTCCTCCCGAAAGATGACAAACCATGACAAACTTCATATAAAACAAGTAAACGATATCATGAGTGCTTAATTGGGGTTCAGAGTTTGTGATTTAGGGTATATGATTGTAGTACTTACGTGGGAAAATCTGAACCATTCCGCATCGTCTCTTAAACAGACTGGGAGTTCCCAATTTGGATTGTTCAACGAGCTGTAAGCATGTTTGAAGCAAATCTGAAAAAGTGCAACGAAAATATATAAGTTCATAAGTGAGCTAGATTTTATGGAGTACATACCACGGAGTCTGTGAAACTTACAAAATAGTTTGGGGGTAAATTACAAAGGATTCCTTAGGCCACTTTTCCTTTTCCATTTTTAACTCCACGTAACTGCACAAGGTAGTCATCACCTGATATAAAAATACTAGTTGGTACGTATATAAACTTTATTTCTGAATTATACTACTATATACCTTAAATTTACAATGGTTACCTCTTCGTCGAAGTCCCAATCCACGTTTTCAATGTCAAGAAACGTTTTCCGTTTCACGGTAATTTGCGTGCCACGGAAATGTACACAATTGACAGAAGATTGGGTCCGTTTGGATGCCTTAAGAATGACCGATATGCTTTTACAACGGCTTCAAGTCCTTCATTGGGAGAAAGTGGTGTCTTACCGTAAGTTTGGGGAGCATTTTTCGCCGCTTCAGGCTTACGAGTTCTCAGCCTACGGGAAGAAACAATTGGCCTACCAACATTTTCGCACGCATCTTTGATTGCAGTTGATTGAACACTGTCTGCGTGATCAATCGCCGCCAAGTGATCAGCTGCAGCGGTTGTCGAGGCGACGACACTGGCCCCATCAGCTACCATCCCAGTATCAACTGTTGGCGATAGGTCAATGTTTTCTTCGACTTCTCTTGCAGGGATTGTCGGTTCTTAGACACTGACTTCATCTGCTGAAATTTGGCCGACTTCAAGGGTATCAGAAACAGGGACTGTGAATGTTTGGTCGTTGGCTTCATCAGCAACAATGTTTGGTCTAGTGGGTTGGACGACTTCCACGTAATCAGAAACATGATCTTGCTCCGGTTGAACGGGGATTTTTTCGACTTCTCCGGCAGCAACTGTCTGATTTTGGACGTCGGCTTCTCCGGCAGCCTCACTCGCTGTAACATTGTCTGATATGATCGACGATACAGGTCGACGCAGATCTCCCGGCGACTCATGCAGATAAACGCTCTCATGACGTTGTTGTGAAGTGATGCCTTTAATGCGCTCAAAGATATATCCAGCAAAATCTGTAATCAATCCTTCATCATACAAAATCCGTTCATGATCGGCTCTCAATTTGGCCCTCAAAAGCCCAGTCAGTCGTCTGTCCAACTCAGAAGCATCTTCATGTTGTCAACAAAGTGTACGCCAACAGCACACAGGCCTACAACACACATGCCCACTTGGACCAGGAGTACTCTGCTCAGAAACACGTCGTTTGCGTGATCTAGAAACGGGCATTTCAATATCCGTGGCTGCAGCACGCTTTTTCGAAGAAGGCTTCTTAGTTTGTTTATTCTTCTTCTCCAGATTTTGTTTGTTTTTGGTTGAATTACCACCATAGCGTACTGGGCGATTGTACTCAACATAAAATGGTCTTTCATGTACAGAAAGGTAACACTGCTCATTTTTCTCTTTTTCAGTAGGAATCAAGGTTTCATGAACAATTTCAATCTGAAACTTATTAACACAGAGTATTAATATTCACCCCGCGTGAAAAAAAATACTATTACAAGCACATTATAAGTAAGAGTAGATGGTTACGTACCTCTCCTTGGAAGAAAAGATCATCGCAATCAGTCTTTGTTGTAGATGTAATCCACATCAAACAACGTGGCACTTTCATATTCGTATCACGTTGACCACATAACTGACCGATATCCGGAACGGACTAGAACATCCAAATTATAAAAGCCCAACTGGGGCCATAGACGTGGTACGAAGTTTTTTCTTCTAATTCAAGGTCCATCGCTGTTGTTTCGAGGTAGTAGCTCAGAGACTTGTAGGAATAAGCGCCCCATGGAAAACTCTGCCACTTTTTCGGCTCATCTACTAATGCCCATGCCCAGTCCTCGACATACTTTTCAGGGGATCGACAAAGAAAGAAGGAATAGTAGACGATGAGATTGGCGACTTTAATATAATCCTCCAATGAGGCAGGTTGTTTACCATCGAAGATTAGTTTGGCCACAAATAACTTGCGTAGATCATCGCTTCTTACACGCTTCCCACCGAATAGTCGCTTATTTAAGCTACCTGGAGCAAACTGGGGTGTGGCATGGATGTCAAAGTCATCATAGATGCCGAAATTCAGTCCCGTTACAATGGCATAAGCGGCGGGTGTGAGTTTCGCATTCTTACCACCGATGTAGAACCAATGCTCCTTCTCTGGTATTGACTGACCTGACAACTCTCGAGATACGAGGTGGTGCAAAAAATTAATGCTTGATTTGGCAGTAAATCTTATTCCCAGAACACTTTTCATGTAAGGCAGCGCAAAAAATTCGCGAACTGCGACGACATCACCCCTGATACTTGATATTGTCGTCGTGATCAGTTCCAGAACATCGTAGCGAGTATACAAAATGAGACTTAAAGTGACCGACTGCAGATTTGTTGGTCTCTTCCATTCAAATCCAGACTGAAATATGAAATAAATAAATAAGAATTATAGGATAAAAGATGCGAAATATAACGACACGGTGAAGTTACACCGTAAGAAAAAAAACTATAGAATATCACGGTGTAAATTCACCGTGAACATACAAAACAGTGTTCTTCCACGGTGTACATTACACACGACCTTGAACATATGGTGAATATGTTTTTCCACGGTTACATTACACACGGTGTTTGTACACCGTGAAATAAAACACTGTCGTGGATCGTGCTCGTAAAAGACCGTAAGTACACATACACCGTGAAATAAAACACTGTCGTGGATCGTGCTCGTAAAATACCGTAAGTACACATACACCGTGAAATAAAACATTGTCGTGGATCGTGCTCGTACAATACCGTAAGTACACATACACTGTGAAATAAAACACTATCGTGGATTATGCTCGTACAAGACCGAAGTACACATACACCGTGAAATAAAACACTGTCGTGGATCGTGCCCGTACAAGACCGTAAGTACACACGGTAAATGTACACCGTGAGATGAATCATAGTCGTAAATCGACAAGACCTTAAGTACACACGGTGTATGTCACCCGTGAGATATATCACCGTCTTAAACTCTACCGTGATAATACACGGTGATAAAACTCACGGCTGAACCGTCGTCTACTTGAACTAACACACAACCGCATGCGGAAAAATGGCAGAGAGCAATAAACCATTAACCATTTAAAAATGTCGGAAACAAAAACCCTATCTTGAAAGGATATACCGATATCAAATTACAATCAAATAATTTACAAACATCAAAGCTCGAATAATCGAAAGTTGGAAGGCTAGGGTTATGGACTTATTGGAGGTTGAGCACGATTGTCTAGGGTATCCAGGTTGACACTGCTTTCCATAATGATGATCGTTGGAGACGGAGTTGAATAGTTGATACGATAACGGCCGGGGCTGGTGTTTCATCGTGGCGGCCAATAAACTAACAATATTTAGTTAAATTAAAATTAAGGTAATTTATGTTTTTATTAATTATCATTTAATGTATTAGTGTTTGATGAAATCTTAATTTAAGTATCTATTTCAAATTTGAAATGTCTTCTTTAGCCTTTGTTTTTATATCAATATTATATTTCATATCTTAATTACATTATTAGTACAATTTATTTCTGCTCTCGGGAGAGCCTGCAGGATTTCATCATCTCCGACCACCCTTCCCACGTCGGAAGAACCATTCCCGCATACTCAAATCCGGCCTCGTCCCCAATCTCAGCATCTCCATCAAACTCCCCATCCTACATGTAAAGTCTCCTGATCTGCGTTACGCGCGCAAGGTGTTCGATTAATTTCCCAGTCTAACTCTGTCCGCATACAACTACATGATATCGGGCTATCTGAAGCACAGACAAGTCCAGCAAAATTTTACAACTCAAGTTCGATGTTCTTCCCGACTCAACAGTTTAGAGTTCTGGGACACCAAAGGTCTGATTGGGTTGATCTATATTTTTTTATAGTTCTATTCACATATTTGTGCTTCTAAGAAATCTTTAAATTGCATTTTGTACATCTGTTATTTTTTGGTCAGTTAATGCCATTTTTTTTGTCCAAGACTTGTTTGTGAATGTGTGGTTTCTTTTGTTCAGGTGAGGAGTGGGAGGATAAGTTGTAGAACAAATGTCTAAGTTGTGACGTGAAAATGAAGAGATCAGTGGTGACGAGGACAGTGAAGAGGAAGAAGTAGATACAAGAATGGGAGAGATTTATTTAATAAGTGTATTTCATACTTGTTCGTAGCCGCCATTAAAATAAAGATTTGTGTAGTATCTTGGGATATTTTAGGGATGCTTTACTAAAGTAGTTTTTCCATTTCATACTACAACATCGCACTGCTGCTTGCTAGTATTTGGGCATATATTATTTTGATATGACAATTTGTGTTTACCAAGGTTCTTAGAGTGATATGTGGACAATGATTCATGACTACTTGTAATAAATTTATAAATATCAAAAATTTGTTGAAAAATTGATTCTAACGAGTCCATCTTAAAGCTTAGGCTACAAGTGCTTCACCTAGGTCGAATAAACTTGTCTATGCGGACATACAAGACGAGATAGAGGTAGTACTAAATACTATTTAGAGTAGTATGGTATGTGAAAAAATATGTAAGAAGCTTGAAGCAAGGACAAATACATCCACATAATCTCTTTCTTTTATTGGAAAAACCATTCATGAATAAATCACACAGCACACAAAATGTGAAATCTAAAAACACATCTCAGATTTGAATCAAACGAAACTACTAAAAATAACTAGACGACGAAGCTAGGACCAACAACTGCAAACATAAATTTATCTACATCAATCATGATCGATCCTCATCCAGCTGAAACCTGTTTTGTGCAACAACCAAATCCACCCTTCACTTTAATCCTTTTCTCAGTCCTCGCCGAACCAAACAACACATCATGATCCTGCGCAAACAACCATGAAAATTACGTCTTCGACGTATGATACCAACTTTTCGCGAAGTTGGACTTAAACAACGAACACCAGCTTCAGTCAAGGTAACACTCACACAAGTTCGTGGAATGAAAGACGGAAGACAAAGACAAAGTTATGTAATATGTTTTCATTCCATTGAAACAACGAAACTAAACTATTACACTGAGTATGGTAGGCAAAACGATTACAAGAAGTTTCCCGAGTGTCGCAACAACTCCCACTAACTTGCAATCTAGCACACTAGTGCCTAGAGCTAAATCTCCTAACTCTAATCTTGGCACAAGGCGCAAACGCTACTACACAAACTCGAAGCTCGAAGCTGTCGGTCACGATTCTAAAAATCAGATTTCGTTCTCTCAAAATCGTCAAAGGTGAAATCGAAATCCATGGGTTTATATAGGCAGCCCGCACATGTGAGGTGATGACGTGGCACGTTCTGGTTGGTCACATGCTTGGCTGATGTCACTTCTCCATGGATGACATCACTCTTGTAGAACTTGGATTCTTGAATCTTGGAATCTTGAATCTTCGATTCTTGAATCTTCGAATCTTGAATCTTCAATTTCAAAGTCAGAACTTCAATTCAATCTTGACTCCGTCGATCTCAATTCTTCATCTTCAAACTCTCGTGAAAAACTCTAAGTGTTGAAGCCTCGGAATTTCATCGTCTTCATGGTCGTCGATATCATTGAAGTAGAAAAACACGGAACCATTCTTCATTCCTTGATATGAGTACTTGGTGAAAGGAATCACGTTGAAAGTACTTAGATGAAAATCGTTGTTGAAGAATGTCATAGTCGCTGGCACCGTGCCTTGAGGACAAGCGTCACTGAAACCTTGCCATAGCCAAAACCGGCGACAGGAGTCGCCGATTCCGTGTCATTGCACCAAGTAACACAAACGGCGACTCTAGTCGCCGTTCCATGATGTTTCCAAAAACGGCGACGCTGGTCGCCGTTCCAAGGGTGCCAAAAGCAGCGACGCTGGTCGCCGTTCCAGGGTAATGCACAAGCCCGGAGACTGCTGTCTCCATTTTCTTGCTCGCACCTAAAGCGGCGACGCCTGTCGCCGTTCCACTCCATTTCCATGCGTGTCCAAAACCGGCGAATCCTGTCGCCGTTCCAAGCACGCCATAAGCGGCGACCCCTGTCGCCGTTCCATGCATATTTCATCGTTCCGAAACCGGAGACTCTAGTCTCCTTTTCCATGCACCTGCAATCCTGAAAATCAACAAAAACACAAGTACAAAAACGTTGTCGCCAAAATCAACATTTACAATCTCCCCCTTTTTGGCACAACCCATGAAAACAAGATTAAGTAAAACATGAGATAGTAGTATCTCCCCCTCAAACGAATACACCAACGAAAAATAAGCTAAGTAAAAGATGGAAAAACATCAATCATACAATCAATGAAAAACTATAAAAGACTTAGCCAAATATCAAACCAAGGATAAAAACTTAGATAAATATTCAAAACAAAACATTATCCAGAGATAGAAAAAATATGAAAAATAATGCATGGACGAATTTAGAGTTTGATGCATGCAATAGCAGAAATGGAAAACGAGTTCAAGAGTTATGATAAAACAGAAAATGAAAAAGCTTGAAATAAACTTGAACTTGGATTTTGAACTTAAGATCTTCAATGTCTTCATTCCTTTGGCGAGCCAGCTGGAGTGGGTTCACGTTCCGGACTCTCGACCACGTCTTCTTCATCTTCGCCATAGATGAAGCCGTCATCAGAACTTGAGTCCTCTTTCTCGTCGTCGTCGGTCTCATCACCCAGACCAAAAATCTCGTACTCGCCGAAGTCTTTTCCACCTTCATCTTCAACGTCAAGAATGTTGACATCATCATCCTGATCTTTCAGTCCACCAGACGGCATCGCTTTGGAAGTTTCACCAACCTTCCCTTTTCCCTTATCACGAATGTCCATACATCCTTCAAAAATATCATCATCCGTCTTCTCGCCATCGTCACCTCGTTCCACCTGTTCAACGGCTATGTTGTTGCCTTTTGCTAGCTGCACGTGCGCCTCTTGGATCGCGTCCCTCACCATCTTCAGAATGAAGGTATCTTTCAAACTTGCATCGGGGGCTCCAACATCACCGAGTCCTCCCCCTTGTTGGATCTCTCGTTGAAGTTTTTCGAAAGATAACTTCTGCTTCTTTTGGGCGTCGATCATCCTGTTGTAGGCATAGGCATGTTCTTCCTGACACTTTTCCAAGGCAAGCGTGTCAGCATAGAATTCTTTGACGCAAGCTGATGGCACCACAGCACGATGACTGTGGATAGGGTGATAAGGATTTCTGTAGGGAGGAACTCTGGAGTTAGGTCCAAAACCGCGAGGAACGATTCTTGGCTGTTGTTGAGTTTTAGGTTCCGCCTCATCAGCTGCAGCCGTCGATACATTTTTCTGTTTCTTGGCAGGGGGAGACTTAGCCTTCTTGGCAACCGACTTTCTCTTCCTTTTCTGTGGAGATGGCGGAGGAGTTAGAATCTCTGGAAGCGCATTCCTGTCAACCGTTTCAAGCCAAGGGAGATCGATGACACGTTTGTTTGGATTTAGGTACGTGCCAGTTATCTTGACGGCGCCGTTCTTTTTCAACTTTTTCTCAAAGTCCGTATCAGGAGTAAAACCTTGGGCATGGAGCATGCCATAGATCAAGCACGGATGAGTAAGATGGATTCTTTTCTCCTCAGGCAACTCAGCTTGCCGCATGATAGTTTCATCAGTCGTTTTAGCAATCTTGCATAAGTCGTTGAAAATTATTTTTCCAAGATTTATTTGTTCGCCACAGCCAAGGCGAAAAATGATATGCATCAGGTCCGGAGTCAGCACGGATTCATCTTTATAAGCTGTCCAGTTGGACATCCCGAGTCATTGCAATATGCCATAGAAGGCTGACAGCTTGGATGGCGGCGGCAGTTCAGACTTAACTTTCTTTTGAGTGATGAAGGTGCCAATTTTCAAGTCTTCAGCCCGTTCATCAGCTGATGGTGAAGTCCAGTTGGACTGAACTTCCAACCTCTCCAAAAACTTGTTAATAGAAAACAGCCGGAACTTATACAGCTTGTTGCGAAAGACAAAGCAACCAAACAATCGACTCTTCGGATCCGCAAAGTCGGGAGACAAGCTGGCATAGAACTTATAGAGGATAGGAATGGAATATCGGTAAGTCAGGTTGACAGACTTCAACATGTGCATCTTGGCAAGAAAATCCGTGATGCCGTGACGTTCGTAATCTTCCTTTAGAATAGTTCGATCAGTCAGGATCGGTAGAGTTTGGATAAGTTTGTAAGGACGTTCAGCAGTCGCAGTAAAGAAGTCACGTGAGTGAGGTTTCGGACACTCGGAAATTTCCGAGATATACTTGAAGCCGGCAGTCGACTTCTGGGATCCAGCTGATCCCGAAGAAAGTGGTGGTTTCTGCGAACTTTGAGTTCGGGATTTTGTTACTTGTCCACTGACAGTCGACGTCTTGCCTTCGGCACTCCCAGCTGGAGTCGCCGATGTTTTACCAGAGCCAGACGGCTTTGTTAGTTTTGGGTCCTTGGCAGCAGTCACAGTCGCAGCCGAAGGTTTAACAATTTTGTTTCCATCCTTGTCCATAATCCCTTCGTCAACAAGTCTATTCCACTCAGTTGGCGATACAACGCCTTTGAAACAGCGCATGAAACCCTTCTTATACTTAGTCGATTTCTGAGAGCCTGACTGTGCTGGAATAGCGGATTTTGAAGAGTCAGGCAAAGGTTCAGCAAACAGGGCTTTGCGTTGATCCACCTTTTCCAGGTGAGCCTGGAGTTCAGTGAACGCGGCTTTCTTGGATTTCGGTGATGGGGCGTTTTGAAATTGTTCGTTGAGGTAGACGGTCATGTCTGCCAACATGTCATCCAAATTCTTAGCTGCTGCCATTGCAAAGAGAAGTTACAACACTTGAAAAATTCTAACACTTGGAAAAGTTTAGTCACGAAATCTCGGACAGGGCGCCGGATGCGCAAGGCTAGAGTTGCCGGATGCAACGGAATAAGGAGAAACTAAGAACCTAGGAACGATGGACAAGCAGTCAGCAGCTGAGAGTCGAGAGTTCGAGAATTCTAGAGTTCGATGTAAGCGTAACGAATTAGGTTTCACCCAGGGGCTATATATAGGAAAATTTTGGGCCGCCCGTCCGGATTGAAAATACACAGCTCAAGACCTGTAAAAAGCCCATCTCAAGAAGAAAATTTGAGCCCATTAGACGAACAAAATTTATTAATTTGAAAATATTATTAAAATAATAATTTTTCAAAAATAATAAATAAAATAAATAAATAAAAAAAATGAAAACCGAAGATCAAACCGAGGGTTGGAAAGACGAAGTTCAGTGCCATAGGTTTGAGTCTCCGGAAATGGTCGTGGCGATGGACAGGCGCTGGAACAGCAACCCTAGTCGCCGGTTTTGCGGAGACCATAGTCTCCGGTTTTGGCATGGGCGAGTCGCCGTTTTTCCAGCGACAACAGTCGCCAGGTTTGGCGATGGACATGAGTCGCCGAAAATTCGGCGAACGTAGTCGCTGGTTTTGGATCGTGAATTCTCCTGTTTTTGATGGAATGTCGTCTCCGTTTTTGGGTAACCAATTACGCCAACAGTTGAACTTTGTCATTGCTGCACTCAATGTTTAGACTTCCGAGATGGTAAACCACGTAGCCCTGTGTATGAACTACAGAAATGCCAAAACAAAAACAACACATCCCGAGTTAGTCATTCAAGAGTTCAACACACGCAAACATTCAAACACATTTTAGTGGAGATTCGAGGGGTGATATTAGGCAATGAAGAGCAAATATTTTCCCAGAAAAGAGACACTTCCATCATTTTTCCAAAACAAAAAATTCACACGAGGTGAAAAGAACTTTGAGGTAATGAAAAATCTCTCATATTTAAAACCGGTGAGATGGACCGAAGCATGTGATAGACATGTTTACTTGTCCTTCGTCTCAGTCACAAGGAAGCAGTCGTGTTTCGTCGAAACATATTGGCAGAGTTAACACCGCACAAGAGATTTTAATTCATGAATGCAAGGTGAACACTTAAGGCACTCCAATCAGGAACTAGCATCACTTCAATCAGAGGGGAGCCGGGGTAACCGGCGTCCTCCAGACGAGTTTTTAGCTTTAAATGAAATGCAACAGACACTCATTACAGCAGTCAGAGGGGAGCAAGGTTCACTTGCGTCCTCCAAAGTGTGATAGGAGAGTGTCTTAAAGTTCAGCGTCCATGTACAACCTTTCGAAGAGGGGAGCCGGGGTAACCGGCGTCCTCCGTTACTTGGCTTTATGGATCTATGCAAATGAAGCGAGGAGTTTAAGCCATGTTCACATGTTCGCATTCAGCGGAATAAATACTCTTGTGTCCGAAGACTTGAAGCGGCCTCGAATCCATGTTTGTCTGACTTGACCAATCCACGACGATTCCGAGTGCGTATTCAGAAGTAAAGAAACTACTCTTTCAGACTTCAAAATTTTTCGTGAACTCTTAGAGAGAACACATGCAGAGAGAATTCCTTAAGGTTTTGAATCTCTCAAAGTCAACAGGTTTGGTAAAGATGTCAGCAAGCTGTTTTTCCGTTGAAATATGCTGTAGACTGACTATATCACGATCAACCAAATCTCTAATGAAATGATGTCGAATGTCGATGTGTTTAGTTCTTGAGTGCTGGACAGGATTTTCGCTGATTTTGATAGCACTCTGGTTATCACAGTACAACACTAATGGAGCACTCTCAAGGAGATAGTCATTCAACATTTGTTTCAACCAAAGCAGTTGAGTGCAGCAACTTCCAGCCGCAACGTACTCCGACTCGGCAGTGGACAGTGCGATACAGTTTTGCTTGCGACTATGCCAAGACACAATGTTATTGCCAAGGAAGCAACAGCTGCCGGAGGTACTTTTTCTTTCGTCCGTGTCCGTCGCCCAGTCGGCATCAGAAAAACCGACAAGGTTGGATGAAGTGTCGCGCGCATACCAAAGGCCTAGCTGAGAAGTCCCAGAGATGTATCGGAAGATCCGTTTCACAGCTCGTAGATGGTCCTCCTTTGGATCAGCTTGGTACCTGGCACACATACAAACACTAAACATAATGTCAGGACGAGTGGCAGTTAAATAGAGTAAACTCCCAATCATGGAACGATAAAGAGTTTGGTTTACACTCCGGCTTTTCGTTGACGTAGACAAGCGTTCGGTAGTTGCCATAGGAGTGTTAGCTGGTTTGGCATGATGCATCTCAAATCTCTCAACCATATTTTTAGCATACTTACTTTGAGATACATATATCCCATTTGGTCGTTGAGAAATCTGAAGGCCAAGAAATTGGTGCAACTCCCCCTCAAGGCTCATCTGAAATGTTGAGGACATAGCTTTTGTGAATGCAGTCACGAGTTTGGAACAAGTAGCTCCGAAGACAATGTCGTCAACGTAAATTTGGGCAACAATCATGTGTTTGCCATCTCGCTTGATGAACAAAGTTTTGTCCACCGATCCACGCTCAAAGCCGAATTTTAGAAGAAAATCCGTGAGACATCCGTACCAGGCGCGAGGCGCTTGTTTCAAGCCATATAGAGCTTTGTGAAGCTTGTAGACATGATTTGGCTTTTTCGGATCCTCAAAACCCTTAGGTTGGGCAACGTAGACTTCTTCTTCCAGAACACCGTTTAAGAAAGCAGCTTTGACGTCCATCTGTCGAAGTTTGATGCCAAGATGGCATGCAATAGCTATTAAGAGTCTGATGGACTCAATTCGTGCGACCGGAGCAAAAGTTTCATCAAAATCTATGCCTTCCACTTGGGCATATCCTTGGGCAACAAGACGAGCTTTGTTTCGGACAACTTGGTTATGCTCATCTGTTTTATTTTTAAAAATCCATTTAGTTCCAACAACATTGATATTTGAGGTTCTAGGAACTAAGGACCAAACATTGTTCCGGGTGAACTCATTTAACTCTTCTTGCATGGCCATGATCCAAAAATCATCTTGCATGGCTTCCTTGTAATTTTTCGGCTCATTTTCGGAGAGAAAGCAAGTGATGCCGATTTCATTACACACTGCTGAAGTACATATGTTGTAGAGTTCGTCGGGAGAATTCATTTGTTTCTTTGAGCGTGTAGTTCGCTCATTCAAACTTCCAATCATTTGGTTTGGTGGATGACGTTTTTGGATATGACCCGGTGCTTCTCTCGGTGCATCAGCGGGGTTTTCAACATGATCATCATCGTCATCCTCAGTTACCGAAGTGTCATCATTTCGGTTGCTAGATTCTCCAACTTCAGGTGAAGTATTAGGAGTAACATTTTCGGAAGTCACAGTTGTGGGTGTTGAAGGGAAAGTTCGAACTTCTAGAATTCCTTCCTTAACCCAATCAGCCTCTGCATCTTTTCCAAGAAAGTCTTGTTCATCAAAGTTGATGTTCACAGTCTCGATGACTTTCCTAGTACGAAGATTGTAAGCACGGTAGGCATGACTATTTTGGCTATAGCCAACAAAAATTCCACGATCAGCTTTGGCTTCAAATTTCTTTAGAGGATCACGATCCTTCAAAATATAGCAAGTACAGCCAAAGACACGAAAGTGTGCCACCGAAGGTTTCTTCCCATTGACAAGTTCATAGGCAGTAGCAGTAGTGCCAGATCGAATACTTATTCGATTCAAAATGTAACCAGCTGTAGAGACGGCTTCTGCCCAAAAAGTTCGAGCAAGATTTTTCGAGATTAACATCACGCGCGCCATCTCTTGCAGTGTTCGGTTCTTACGTTCGGCAATCCCATTTTGTTGAGGCGTTTTTGGGGCCGAGTATTCGTGATGGATTCCTTTCAGCATACAGAATTCATTAAATCTAGCATTTTCAAATTCAGTGTCGTGATCACTCCTGATCCTTTTGACCTTAGCTTCATGATTTGTGCGAATCCATTTCACAATACCTTTGAAGGCATTGAAAGTTTCATCTTTGGACGCCAAAAATCTCGTCCATGTGTATCGAGAAAAATCATCGACAACCACCAACACATATTCTTTCTTTGCTAAGCTCTTCACCTCCATTGGACCCATCAAGTCCATGTGTAGAAGTTCAAAGGGGGCTGAAGTGCTCATTAGAGTTGGAAGTGCCGGATGAGGAGTTCTTGTCAACTTGCCCTTCTGACAGTCACCACATACTCGCTTCTCGATTTTGGGGAGTTGAGAGATTCCTCGAACTATCTCCCCCTTAACCAATTTGCTCAGATTGCGAGTGCTAGTGTGGCCAAGTCGTTGGTGCCACAAATCAACTTCATCGGGAACGGTCACGGAGAAGCAACTATACTCAGTTGTATAACAATTGTTTTTGGCACGTGGACCTTCCATGATGCATTTACCCTCAGCATCATAAACTCGGCAAGAAACCTTATCAAAGCTAACATTAAAACCTTCATCACAAAGCTGACTGATGGAGATGAGGTTTGCCACAAGTCCCTTGACATGGACAACATTCCTGATAGGAGGTAATCCTTTGATTTGAAGCGTCCCCTTTCCCTTGACAACACCTTTTGCTCCCCCTCCAAACACCACGGGGGAACCTGTCATCGGCTCATATTCTTTCAAGAATTTCTTAGTGCCGGTCATATGTCGGGAGCAGCCACTATCAAAGTACCAAATGCCTTTGTTGCCAGCTTCAGAAGCATTTAGTGCAACATGGCAGAAAATCAGTTCCCTTGGTTGCCAACTGCTGGTTGTAGAGTTAAGTTCACCTTTACTCTTTTGAGACTTAGGCATCCATTTCTTCTTTCCATTCATTTGGACATGTCTCTCAGTCACAGCTTTCAGAGTTGTCTTAGCTTTCGGATTTGGAGAAATGGGTTTCTTCATTTCCTTAGCCACTTCGGACTTTTTCTTCAGGGTCATCAACTCTCTGTTCGCATCTTCCTTCATCTTATAACAAAATGGTCGAATGTGTCCAGGTTGGTCACAGTAGTGACAAACATACTTTCTCCTTTGACGAGTTTCAACCTTCGTGGACGTCTTGACCAAAACGGTTTTAGTGCTAGAGGTTTGTCCATTTTTCTTCACGTTCTGAGATTTCTCTAAGTTCTTCAGCAACGTCTTCTCATAAGGTAGGATACCACGAGGATGTTTGACAATATTCTTCGGAAATTGATATGTCTCAGATTTTGAAGTCGAGATTATCTTTTGAGTTTTTGGTTCTGGAGACTTAGCAATCTTTTTCCCTTCAGCAATCTCCTTCCGTTTAGATGATTCAACGTCATCCTTACTTTTATCCTCAGGCTGACCATCCGATGCCTTAACAAAACTCACCTCCTTCTTCTTTTCAGGTGTCGAGTATATAAACTCAAAAACTTTTTGGAATCCAAGACCGTAACGGTTAGGATTCATGTATGAAGCAGCATTGTCAAACACGGAAGAATTCGTGTTCATCTTCCTCAACAGCTCGTCAGTCATATGAAGTTTTTCTATCAACGCATATCGTTCCTTGTCAGTCATGGCAAGGTCAGTTTGAGTTTTCATCAGTGATGACTTCAGTTCATCATTTTCAGCATCCGAGTTCTTAAATAGAGTCTGCAGTTTCTTCACTTCAGTTGACTCCTTTTTCAGTGATGTCTTCAGCTTTGAGTTTTCAGAACTCAACTTCTCACACAATTCTCTCAGTTCAGCAACTTCCTTGAAATACTTATGCTTTTCTTCGAAAAGGTCATCAAATTTGACTTTAAGAATTGTCAGAGAATTGTTCAACTTTTTCTTCTCATCTTCAGTCTTCTCAACTGAGTTTCTCAAGACTACAGCCTCATCACACATCTTGAGTTGTTCATTCGAGAGTTCATTAAAAGATTCAGTCAAGCACTTCAGAGAGACTTCAAGCGTGCTATTCTCAGTGATAGCTGTGTCACACAATTTTTCGAGTTTAGAATAACTCTCTTTCAGATCAGCCAGTTCAGTAGACTCGGTCACACTTTGATGGACATCAGATGTCATCTCTTCCCTTTCGGCTTCAGACTCAGATTCATCATCCGAGAAAATGTTATCATCACAAAAATTTCGGTTTGTTGATGCCACACGGAAAATGTTGTCTGCAGTTGCAGTGTCTTTCAGAAATGCATCAAAAACAAAGTTTTCGACCTCCACATTCTCGAGATCAAAAGATTCACCAAAAGTGACAACTAGAGCGTTGTCTTCATCATCGTCAGTATTGTTGTCCTCAGACTCGTCGTTCTCAGAAATGACATCCTCATCGTCAATCACAACATAGCTAACTGGTAGCTTCTTCTTACGATGTAAATTAGGACATTCATTTTTAACGTGTCCATATCCCTTACACTCATAGCATTGCATCTTGGAGACATCCTTGCTAGTAGAGGAGTATGGTGAGAGCTTTGTCCCTTTAAACTTTTTGTCTGACGACGATCCCTGATTTCGGTTGTCAGGAGTATTTGGATATGAGTTAGAACTTTTCTGAAATTTTCGAAAATTTCTCGCACGGTTCTTTCTCTTAAATTCTTGTTTCACAAGATAAGTGACTATCTCAGTCAGTGCAGCCAGTTTGTCCGGATTATTAGAGTTCATCAGTTTTTCAATTTCTTCAGCTTCCTCATCATCAGATTCACCCAGATCAGCAGACAAACTACTTTCAGTTTTCTCATTTTTCAAATGAGTCTTTCGAGAGTTGGAGCTTCTTGAACTTTTTCCTTTCTCGGAAATTTTTAGAGCAGTCATCGGTTCGTAGACAAGAGACATGTCTGGGTTGCTTCGAACTTTGAGAGTCAGGTCATAGTTTCTCAAATCAGCCATCAAGTCGGCATAGTCCCAGTTTTGGTTCTCGTCATTTCGTGCTTCGATAGTCAGCACCTTATTCTCGAACCTAGTGCTAACACTGGAGAGAACTTTCTCATATACCATGGGAGCAGGAAAAATTTCACCAAGTTCAAAAGCTTCATTCACATATCTCATGATCTTGTCCAAGTAGTCATTGATGTCTTCATCTTCCCTCATCCGGAGTTGATGGAATTGAGCAGTGATAGTTCGGATTTTTGATCGCTTAACAGCATGACTTCCCTCACAAGTTCGTTGTAACGTTTCCCATGCATTTCTGGCAGATGTGCAATTTTTGACCAGCTGATACATACTGAGGTCCAGCCATTCACAAATAATAAGTAAGGCTTTGCTGTTAGCTGTGGACAAGTCATGTTCCTCTCTCGTCCAACTACGTTCTGGTTTCGGAATTCTCACGCCATCGGCGTCTTCCGTATATGGGCGTTCCCATCCTTCTAACACTGCCATCCAAGATCTGGAATCAAAACCCTTAATCCTAGCAGAAACTTTGGCCTTCCAGTTTGAGTAGTTCTGATGAGTTAGCATAATCGGTTTCTGGACAAACATGGACGACTCCATTGTAGCGGAATTATGAAGTCTAGTAACGGATCACGTCTTATACGTATGACGTCCTGCTCTGATACCAATTGAAAATTACGTCTTCGACGTATGATACCAACTTTTCGCGAAGTTGGACTTAAACAACGAACACCAGCTTCAGTCAAGGTAACAGTCACACAAGTTCGTGGAATGAAAGACGGAAGACAAAGACAAAGTTATGTAATATGTTTTAATTCCATTGAAACAACGAAACTAAACTATTACACTGAGTATGGTAGGCAAAACGATTACAAGAAGTTTCCCGAGTGTCGCAACAACTCCCACTAACTTGCAATCTAGCACACTAGTGCCTAGAGCTAAATCTCCTAACTCTAATCTTGGCACAAGGCGCAAACGCTACTACACAAACTCGAAGCTCGAAGCTGTCGGTCACGATTCTAAAAATCAGATTTCGTTCTCTCAAAATCGTCAAAGGTGAAATCGAAATCCATGGGTTTATATAGGCAGCCCGCACATGTGAGGTGATGACGTGGCACGTTCTGGTTGGTCACATGCTTGGCTGATGTCACTTCTCCATGGATGACATCACTCTTGTAGAACTTGGATTCTTGAATCTTGGAATCTTGAATCTTCGATTCTTGAATCTTCGAATCTTGAATCTTCAATTTCAAAGTCAGAACTTCAATTCAATCTTGACTCCGTCGATCTCAATTCTTCATCTTCAAACTCTCGTGAAAAACTCTAAGTGTTGAAGCCTCGGAATTTCATCGTCTTCATGGTCGTCGATATCATTGAAGTAGAAAAACACGGAACCATTCTTCATTCCTTGATATGAGTACTTGGTGAAAGGAATCACGTTGAAAGTACTTAGATGAAAATCGTTGTTGAAGAATGTCATAGTCGCTGGCACCGTGCCTTGAGGACAAGCGTCACTGAAACCTTGCCATAGCCAAAACCGGCGACAGGAGTCGCCGATTCCGTGTCATTGCACCAAGTAACACAAACGGCGACTCTAGTCGCCGTTCCATGATGTTGCCAAAAACGGCGACGCTGGTCGCCGTTCCAAGGGTGCCAAAAGCAGCGACGCTGGTCGCCGTTCCAGGGTAATGCACAAGCCCGGAGACTGCTGTCTCCATTTTCTTGCTCGCACCAAAAGCGGCAACGCCTGTCGACGTTCCACTCCATTTCCATGCGTGTCCAAAACCGGCGACTCCTGTCGCCGTTCCAAGCACGCCATAAGCGGCGACCCCTGTCGCCGTTCCATGCATATTTCATCGTTCCGAAACCGGAGACTCTAGTCTCCTTTTCCATGCACCTGCAATCCTGAAAATCAACAAAAACACAAGTACAAAAACGTTGTCGCCAAAATCAACATTTACAAACCACCCACTCGACTTCTGTTGATTCTCTAGTTTGCTCTTAAATTTTGGCACTGCTCGTCTCCAATTCCTTCCCTGCTCGTCTCCATTAGTAACCAGATTGTTCTCGTTGTCGTGCACCTAAATTAGAGGGTCTCTAAATACAAATGACACTATAGATTATGATTTGAATTTTTGTTAGTGAACAGTTTACTTACGATCTATTTCTCGGTCAAATCATCCATATCCATCTTCAACGAAAAATTCGTGCTTTCACCCTTGTTTAGTTTTTTCCTTTGACGTGTCCACAGATTTATCATGTTGACCTTGGTCCATCACGATTATACACAACAATAATCAGACTTTTACAGATAGAAAACAATAAAGCACAAACTGCTACTAACACTACCTAAATACCACCATACACTAAGAAAATAGAAAATACACTTAGAAAATAGAAAATATACTAAGAAAATATTCTCAAATAGCACTATATAGTTATGTATACCATGATTTCTGCCTCTTTAAAGCATTCTACAGGACTTGATTGCCTCGAGGACATAGAGTCATAGTGGAAAAAACACTTTACCACAGTGTCAAAGGTTAAGAGCGTGAAGTGGTGTTTCCCTCTGTGTGTCATCGGAATCATGATTAGATGTGCGCTCCCGACATAGTCGTACAAATGCTCAAATAATAAAGAATGCATTGCCACTGTTTCCAAATTCTCGACTGCTACTTGCATAAGATTGCCATGTAATTAGATGTAGTTCAGGAACTCATTAAAAACTTGAAAATACACTACTGGAAGGGTTTCAGTGTTTGTTATAGTGTTCGGAGTTAATCTATTACACATAGATAATACTTGTTCGTACACTATTAGTATAGTTGAAGAATCTTGAACTACCACATACACTGTCCTAATAAAGATGAACAGTTGAAGAATCTTGAACTACCACATACACTGTCCTAATAAAGATGAACTGTATGATGTACATTGTGAATAAGGAACTGAATCAAAACATAAGAGTGGTCCAAACAAGTAATTCAAGGCATTATGTTTTCTTGAAAATAGAAAAAATCTAATTAGTGTAAGTAGTAGATTTTGGAAAGGGACCTGAATCATTACGTAAGAGTTGTCCACCAGACCTGTATTCAAGCTATTCTGGTATTGAACTAATAGAAAATACACTACCGGAACGGTTACATTGTTTGAATAATTACACTAATACACTATGAAAAACCCAAGTGTAAAAATCATACCTAATTCATGGAGCTTCGGGCAAGGGATAACGGTCCAACGTTTTATCTTGCGCCGATTGTTTTCTCCTGAGACTTCTACCGCTATGATTTTGATTTTTAGTTGGAATATCGGATCTGAAAACTACCAAACTCGATCGATTATACGAGCGGGCTTGATTTGGAGAGAAATAAATAAGCGAGATGATGAAGCAAAAATTAAAATTAAGATTTGCTTCTAAAACTACCAAACTCGATCGATTATGCCGGCGTGATTTGGAGAGGAAGAAAGGAGCACTGAAGCAAAAAATTAAAATTGAGATTCACTTTGGAAGAACGTAATTAGGGTTTTAGGTAGTTTCAATAGTTTTAGGTAATTAATATATTATTATATATTAAATAATTTAACACATTTAAAAGGATTAATTAGGTAAATTCTTCTTTTTTATAAATAGATAAAAGATTAAGATTATAGTATAATAAAGAGTAAGATAATTATTTTTTTTGAAAATGTCCATTTTTATGGATATTGCTATTCGCACCCCTATTTGGACTAAGTACACCACATTACTAAATACGTACACCTCCACATATAAAATTTAAAACTTAGGAATATATTTTTTACTAAATACACCTATCAATCTACCTAATATACCCTTAGAGCATCTCCAACCGATATCAAAAACTTATTTTGGAGTAGAAGAGATGCTCCAATCGATACCAAAACATAAACCTATTATAGGTTTTATAGTGGGACTCACCTAAAAAATACTTAAATTTACGTTTAACGTAAACTAAAACAAAAAACTATGTTTATTTATAAAATGATCATTTTTTTTTACTAATTAATAAAAATGACCTATTAATTTTTTTTTATTTAATATTTTTTGTAACATAATGTTGTTGAATAATCATATCATTAATAATTAAAATAAATTATTTTATAAAAAAAAATCACAATATGAAATATAATTACATATTAAATATTTAATTGACATTAAAAATAAAATAACACAAAAAGAAAATAAAATACTTAAAATAAAATGCTACGAATTACAAAAATAAATAAACTATGAATCACAACAACAAAATTGATCAATAAAGAGGTAAGTTGAAAATATTATTTATCAAAAATTTTTTAATGTCAAAAGTTATAGGGTTAAATTGTAAATTTATAAAGATGTTGATTATTTATTAAAATAGTATAAATAATTGTATAAAAAGAATATTTAAAAAATATTCTTTTAAGTTTAAATATTGGTTTTTCGGTTGGAGTCAAATTACTGTAAACTTAAACTTAAACTTATTTTGAGTTTAAGTTTTGGTTTCTTGGTTGTAGATAACCTTATATTAAAAAAAACAAAAAATACACAACTTTCTTAACAAATCAACGTAGATAAAAAAAATTGAAAAACATAAAAAAATTTAGAAAGACTAATACAAATAATTTATTTTAGAATAAAAAAAATCTTAATAAAAAATAAAACAATAACAAAAATTAAAAGAAAAAAAGAAGAAAAGGGAAAATTAATTAAAAAATATATTAAAAGTAGTTGAAAAAATAATATATATAATTCAAAAATATAAATAAAAATAAACAGAAAAAAGAATAATAAAAAAACACTATAAAAATACAAAATAAAAGGTGAAAAAAGAGAATTGGAAGAAAAAAATCATTATTAAAATCGAAAAATAAAATTGTAATAAATAGAAAACAAACTTTATTTTCTTAATTTTTGACAATTTATATTTCAATATAATACTTTTCATTTTTTTTTATTGGTATAAGTCAATTACAATGTAATGGGGTTTGAACCTATGACCTTTAATCTTCAATTCGAGTGTTCAACTAACTGAGCTAACAACTCTTGACAAATACTTTTCATTTTGATGGACTCATATAAACTAAAAAATAGTTAAACGTAGTTCAGATAGGAGATTTATATAAGAGATTTTATTAATCTTAAAATTATAATTTAATAAATTAATAATAAATACATTATTTAATTTGATGATATATTTGAATTTGAGGTGTATTTATAATTTGTATAGTAAATATATTATTAGTAAGAATATTTTAGATTTTTATTTTAATTGTATTATTACAATTATAAGTATAGGGGTGTACTTATAAAAATTAGGAGTACAAATAGCTACCTCATTTTTATCTCTTACACATCTTTTTGAAATTACAAAATGTGACATTTAGCTGAAAGGCAATGGAGGCAATGGCCCCTCGGATTTTGAAGTAGTAAAGAAATTGAAAAGTAGCTGCGTTTGGACAATAGCTTCAATTTTTCTGACACCGCGAACATGATAAATATATATTACTCGTATATGTTGCCATCGTAATCATGTACAGGACTGATCATTAACATGCATACGTAGCATATTTCCTCATCGTATAAATTTGCCTTTTGTTTTATTTAATTATATTAATAAGCATTACAATATTATCATCTTTCCTAATAAAGACGAAGTAAAGCTTTCATGATTATTTTACTTATGCTTTCATATCCGTTTTCCAGACATTGAGACATCCATATATGCATGTATATCTCCATCACACCAACAAATATGTTTTCTTGATCTGAGGATTTAATCTGTATATAAGTGATCATCGATGCATGACATGATGACAAATTGACAATGCTTTATTAATTGTAGGCTTGCAGCATTTCTTTAGGTAGAGAATATGATTTTTTTTAATATATAATTTTATTAAAATATGACTCGGTAAGATTTTTATTTTACTTTTGTATAAGTCACTGGTTTGTTTCTTGTGTATGGAAATTAGAATTATAGTATAGATTGTTGGGATGTGGAGTCGAAATCGAAGAAGAAGAAGGACGAAATCGCCGAGAACGGAAACGGCGGTCGCCGGAGGGGGTTCGGCGGTCGCGGGGCCCCGCCGGCGAGCGCGGAAATAGTTTCGGCGGGCGCCGAAACCGAGAAAAAACGGGGTCAGCGGACTGCACGTTTTTGGTCATTTCGGCGGGCGCCGAAATGATTTTGGTGGTCGCCAAAATGAGACTTGCCAGATTTCAGCGCAAGATTTTTTTCTTGCGCTAAGTTTTGCAATCCTTTTTCAGCGTGACTTTACCTTAATTAATATTAGGGTTTTATATGGGTCTAAGCCTATATAATAGTTATTCCAATCAATGTAATTTAATCAGCGTGAGAATTCTAGAATAGCGAGAGTAGACGAGAGCGAGAATACTGAGAATACGTGTCTATTATTATTCTAGTGAAAGATCTGCAGCGGTGAGAGTGGACGTAGCCTTATTGGGTGAACCACTATAATTCCTTGTCTCGTTTATTCTTTCGTTTTTATTTCTCGTTCCGTGTTTATCGTCTCTTGCAGCGACGAAGTTAGGCGCAAATCCTAACAACTGGTATCAGAGCTTCAAGGGAGGCGATTGAAGAGGCGATGGGAGATCTTGCGAATTTCTCTGTGACGAAATTTGATGGGAAGAATTACAGGCACTGGAGGATGCAGATCGAGGATTACCTGTACGGGAGGAAGTTGTATCAACCATTGAGTTCGAAGCCGGAGAAGATGGAAGATGATAAATGGATTGAGCTCGACAGACAGGTTGTGGGGATAATCCGATTATCTCTGTCGATGAGGGTGGCGGATGATGTGGCCGATGAGAAGACCACTCAAGGCTTGATGAAGGCCCTTGCAAACAAGTATGAGAAGCCCACTACCAACAACAAGATACACCTCATGAAGAGCCTATTCAACTTGAGGATGAAAGATGGGTTCGATGCTACGGCTCATATCCATGAGATGAGCTCGAACCTGAGCAAGCTGAAGGGGGTCGGAATTGTGTTCGATGACGAGGTGTGTGCACTGATCTTGCTGGCGTCTTTGCCGGATAGCTAGGAGCCCATGAGGGCTGCGATTAGTAACTCCATGGGGAAGGAGAATCTCAAATTCTCTGATGTCAGAGATAGCGTCCTGGCCGAGGAGCTGAGAAAGAAGGATCTTCTGCCGGCAACGTCTGGTTCTGTCCTGAGTACTGAGAGTCGAGGACGAGGTCGAGGGAGCAACACTAATCATGGCAGCGGAGGCAAGAAAGTGGTTTGTTGGAATTGCAAGAAGGAGGGACATATCAAGCGGCATTGCAGGGAGTCTGCGAGGGCTCAAACCAATGCGGTGACTGACGAGGATGAAGGAGATGTCTTGCTAACATCTTCTGAGAATCCTGAAGACTCCTGGGTGTTGGATTCGGGAGCGTCGTTTCACACCACGACGAGACGCGATGGCATGAAGAGTTTCTGTGCTGGGAATCGTGGGAAAGTTCGCCTCGGGGATGGTCGAACTTTGAAGGTTGGTGGTGTTGGAAACGTGACACTGAAGACGTCTCGTAGAAAGACGTTGGAACTTTCGAAGGTGAGGTATGTGTCGAAGCTGAAGAGAAATATGATCTCGGTCAGTCAGCTTGCAAGAGACGGCCATAGGGTGACCTTCGATGATGGGTCTTGAAAAGTGACGAAGGGTGCGATGGTGATTGTTCGAGGTCGTAAGACGGGCACTCTTTACACTACGGCTGGAGGTCGTGACGATATTGGTGGGGCCGACAACACCAATGCGCCTGAGCATTGCGGACTGGGTCGTGCGAGGGAGAGTTCGGAAAATTCTCGCATGGATCGGAGTTCGGTTCTCGAAGAGCAGAGCAAAGTTCGATTCTCGGTGTTCGAGGGAGAGTCGAAGAGTGGAAAGCTGAGAAGTGATGTGGAAGTTTTTCCGGTGAGAGTAGACCTACCAGATGAGATCTTGAAGACCAGTCACGAGCTTTCAAGTCGAGACAATGAGGCAATGTTGGCTGGGAAATCGAGCAAGTGGGAGCTGGCAATGAGAAACGAGGCGACCTCGTTATTGTCACACGGTTCCTTGTCCGTGGAAAACAAGGAGATGCGTTCGGGTAAGCTTTCTTGCGTCTCTGCTGGAGGAAAGTTTATGAAAAAGTCGAAGTGCATGTTGATGAAGGCCTGGAAGAACCTGAGAAGTCGCGGTGCGTCGAAGTTGGTTGAAACTTCGACTGGGCGACGTTGGTAAGAACCAGGGATGCCGCTGCAGTGGGAGGTGATCGAGTTTCGCCTCCAAGTGGGAGATTGTTGGGATGTGGAGTCGAAATCGAGGAAGAAGAAGGACGAAATCTCCGAGAACGGAAACGGCGGTCGCCGGAGGGGGTTCGGTGGTCGCGGGGCTCCGCCGGCGAGCGCGGAAATGGTTTCGGCGGGCGCCGAAACCGAGAAAAAACGGGGTCAGCGGACTGCACGTTTTTGGTCATTTCGGCGGGCGCCAAAATAAGACTTGGCAGATTTCAGCGCAAGATTTTTTTCTTGCGCTAAGTTTTGCAGTCCTTTTTCAGCGTGACTTTACCTTAATTAATATTAAGGTTTTATATGGGTCTAAGCCTATATAATAGTTATTCCCATCAATGTAATTTAATCAGCGTGAGAATTCTATAATAGCGAGAGTAGACGAGAGCGAGAATACTGAGAATACGTGTCTACGTTTGTAATCTCCCGGAGTCGTCTATTATTATTCTAGTGAAAGATCTATAGCGGCGAGAGTGGACGTAGCCTTATTGGGTGAACCACTATAATTCCTTGTCTCGTTTATTCTTTCGTTTTTATTTCTCGTTCCGTGTTTATCGTCTCTTGCAGCGACGAAGTTAGGCGCAAATCCTAACATAGATATAATTATATTCCTTATTTATTTGGTTACATAGTTTATGTTTTTTACACCTATAAATAAAGATTTTTATAAACACAACCAATATAGACGTCTAGGTTGGATCTTCATTAGGGCTAGGGGCTCTAGCCCGCCCCCAAATATTATTTTATGAAGAATTTTTATAAGATTAATGGTAGTTTAGTTGATTAGCCCTCCTTTAAAAATTTAAATTAGCCATGGGGTCAAGGGTTCAAATCCCTTGAAGGCCTTTTATTCATTTTAGCCTTTAGAGATATTATAGAGAGTTGATAGATATCTGGTAGATAACTGTATTTTAATGACTAAAGAAGAATTCGTACCTTTGAGAGGACAATCAGACTTCCAGTGTCCAGACTTCTTGCATCGGTAGCACTTGCCCTTAGGCTTGCTGGTCCCTTATCGTGGTCCAAGCTTTTTGGCACCACTGGGTTTCCAGGCTTGCTTCTTCTTCTTGCCCCTACCTCCATTAGCCTTCAAGCCTCTGGACTTGGTAGTTACAAGAGCTTGAGACTTGCCCTTCTTGTAGATCCCCTCCGCCGACCTTAGTCCAGTCAGGAGTTCCGCTACAGAATATGATTTCTTACTCATATTATAACTCATACGAAACTGCTCAAAACCAGGGGCCAGAGACTGCAGAATGATGTCGACTTGCGTCTCACCATCTATCTGAGCTCCTAGGATCTCCAATTCATTCAACAAACCCATCATCCTAAGAACGTGCTCCCCAACGGGCGTTCCTTCAGACTGAGTAGTCGACATGAGGACTCTCATAACCTCTTGCCTAGCCGCACGATCTTGATGCCCAATCAGGCATTGTTTGATAAACTCAATCAATGTTTCTCGTAAAAGGAATTACAAGAATTCTCCTCCAATGACTTGTCTATACGAACTTCAAAAGTCCATAAAATTCACCAAGAGAACAGCAATGGAGACCATGGGATTGTTTTCAATCCCTCTCCCACATAGCTTTTTACAATAAAGGGATACACTATCTAATGCATAATTAAATACACATAAGCATGCATACATGAAATAAAGCACATAAATATTATCACATAATCAAAATAATACTAGAATATTATTTTCCGACTATCATGGCTTTATTCCATCCCCGTACGCATTTTCTAGTCTTCAGTCTTCGTTCTTGAATGCTCCATGTGACGAGAATATTAATCCCAATATTTAAATCTATTTATTTTCAATAAATTCAAAAGTTACTTAATTCGAAAATTAAGTCAATCAATTAAATCAAAAATAAAAATAAATATTATTAATATTTTTATTTATTTTTATTTTCCTCTCTAATTCGATTGACTAATAATAATTCGGGGAACTCATCTCGGGAATAATAATTTATTCGCCGCCCCTAGCCCACGCGCCACCACCACCGGTGGCCGGCGTGGCTAGAAGCTCCCGCGGACAGTCCCCATGCCGGCGGGTCGATCGATCCTCATGGGATTGATCATGAGGATTGATCGATCCCCCCGGTTTTTGGTCCTACGTCTTCTTCGTCACATCTCGTTCTTCGGCGATCGTTCCAACATCGAACCAACGTAAATAAATTACAAAATTACAATTCCAGTATCGATTTTATACATGAAATCGACCCTATACAATTTCCGGAAAAACAAGAACTATAATAATAAATCCTAAATTCGGTCAACCCCCGAATTTTTACTATTACAAACATTCATCCACACAAAACTAATCTCGACATGTTCGAGAGTTTAATAAATATATTTTGAAAATAATTAACGAATAATTAATAAGCCATAATAGTCGGAAATCACTGCTAGGTAGAACAATAATCGAACATATACATGAACTAGAACCAACGCTCTGATACCAATTGTTGGAAATCGATATCTCGGGTTATCAAAAATTGCGGAAACCGACAACCCGACCGAAATCCCTTCGCCGGAGAACAACCGCAAACACCACGCGAACCGGAGCCCGGCCAAAGCAACACCGCGGGCGAACCCGCGGCTTCAACCCTAGCCGAGCCCCACTGCGGGGCTCGCGATCGCGTGCATGCGATCGCCGGGGATGCGCATGTATCCCCCGGGGCTATTCGGAACAGCCCCCGGCGGTGAGTCCGGCGACTCACCGCCACCATCGTCGAGGGAAGGGCGGTCAGCCCAGCTGACCCACCGCGTCCCAGCCGCGGCTGCCCTAGCGATCGACCTCGCGTCGATCGCTTGCCCCGGCTCCAGCCGGGGCCCCCTTCGAGCGCACGCCGGCGGTCGTGCCCTAGGCCGACCGCCACCCTCGGCTCCCAGTCGAGGGTTCCTTCGATCTCCGCCGGGGATCTCGAATCCCCGTCCGCGGAGTTCATACGTTTTCCCAGACCTTCGTTCATGTATATATCACGATTTAATTCACATAAAATCATAAGAGGGGGTTTAAGATTTTACCTTCGTCTCGTTGTGCGGAGAAACGAGATTAGATGAAGACCTTAGGACCTTCCCACGTATTCCTTGCACTTCGTTCGAACGTCGTGTGGGCGACGATCCTCCGAACTCCTATGGATCTCCTTCACAACTCTCTAGAATATCAAGTATGATATTTTTGTATTGTAGGTTATTAATTGTGAAGACCATGTAGTGCTTTTATAAGCTACGTAGGGGATCTAAAGGAGGTGGAATATTGGGCTTCCAAATATATTAATTCATTAATATTAATTATATATTACCTCCACTATATAAATATAATTGCACTACCAATATTCACCATATTATATCAAATAATATTATCTCCGGTAGTATTATTTATTCCGTGCGTTTAAGATATAAATATCCATGAATAAAATTAGTTTATTGCTAATTAATTTATTCATCTCTTATATCCGAAAATAGTACCATTCAACTTTAATTATTATGCGGAACAAATCCACTCATGAGGTTTACATAATAATTCCTTATGAACTCATCTCGGGGATATTATCAACCCTTTCGAGGACACACTTTCCCGTCAAGAATTCACGGCATGCCATACATAAAAGACCGTGACCCAACTTTGCCGGTAATCGACCGGTTATTCTAATCGGTCAATTCCTTTGGAAAATCAAAGTCACTAATATTAAATGCACACACCCGCAATAATATTAGGGATTAAGAATAAAATACACTGAGATTAAAATCGATTATCCAAGGCAATCCTAATCGATAAATCTCAAGCGATCCGCCCAATACACCAAGTGTACAAGTATGATAAAATAATCAAGACCGATTATTTTCTCTCTCATACAACGACTATACCGATGGATTGGTCCTTGTCCATCTAGGTCGTGAGCTACTGTTCGATTGTATACGAGTAACCGATAGTATGATCTTCCGTGTGAAGACGCACACCATACTAACTACAACGTGTATAATCCAGAACTATTATTTGCATTTAATTATAAATAATTAAAAGCAAATGATTATTTATTTATTTAAATAGATTAAATGCTATGACCAGGAGTTTACGTTACTTAAATCTAGACATTAAGTATACAACTCCATCAGTTACCTTGTTCAACTTCCTATAGTCAATGCATACCCTCCATCCGGTTTGAAGTCTAGTTGCTATCTGCTCCTTCTTCTCGTTTTCTATCACTTGAATTCCTGACTGTTTGGGCATCACATGAACTTGACTGACCCATTTGCTGTCTGAAACAGGATAGATAATGCCCAAGTTAAGTAAATTGGGTATCTCCTTGAGCATTACATCCTTCATATCAGGGTTCAATTTCCTTAGTGGATCACGTACTGGATTTGACTCTTCCTCGAGCAATATGTGGTGTTGTCATATTGTGGGGCTAATTCCCTTGATGTATGCTAAAGTCCATCAAATTGCTTGCTTGTACTGGTCAAGGATGTCCCTTAGTTTATTCTCTTCTTCTTTCTTCAGCTTCGAACTTATGATCACGGGAAAAGTATCATTCTGCCCAAGAAACATGTACTTGAGATGTGCAGGGAGTTTCTTTAGCTCTAATTCTGATGGTTTCTCCAGGGATGTCACCATGATCGAAAATTCATGTGGTGGGAGCTTGCTCATACCCATAGGGTGATGGAGTTGTATACTAAATGTTTAGATTTAAGTGATATAAACTCTCTGTACATTGCCATTTAATCTATTTAATTAATAAACAATTATTTTCCTTTAATTATGTTTAATTAAATATGTGCAAAATATACAGTAGTTCTAGATTTTATACGTTGTGGTTAGTATGGTGTGCGACGTCACACGGAAGATCATACTGTCGGTTACTCGTATATAATCGAACAGTCGCTCATGACCTAGATGGACAGGGATCAATCAATCGGTATAGTCGTTGTATAATTGAGTAAATAATTTGTCTTAATTATTTTATTATACTTGTACACTTGGTGTATTGAACGGATCTGCTTGAGATTAATCGATTAGAATTGCCATGGATAATCGATTTATATCTCAGTGTATTATATTCTTAATCCCTAATATTATTACGGGTGTGTGCATTTAATATTAGTGACTTTGACTTTCCAATGGAATTGACTAATATGCTTGTTGAAAAATTACCAGTAAATAGGGTCACTGAATTTTATGTATGACATGTTGTGAATTTTTGACGGAAATATGTGTCCCGATAAGGGTAGATAATGTCCCCGAGATAAGCTCATAAGAAATTATTATGTAAACCGCTCGAGTGGATTTGGTCCTGCATAATAATAAAGTTGAGTGGCACTATTATCGGATTAAAGAAATGAATAAATTTAATTAACAATAAATAAAATTTATTCATGGACATTTCTATTTTAAACACATGGAATAAAATAATATTACGAAAATTATTATTTGATATAATATGGTTTAATATTGGAAGTTGCAATTATATTTATTTAGTGTAATTAAATATAATTAATGGATTAATTAATAGAATTAGGCTTGGACTCAATTTAATTAAGTCCATTAAGAGCCCAATATTCCACCTCCTTAAGGTCTCATACGTATCCTATAAAAGCACCCATATGGTCTTCTCTTCTTTCATAAGTTTATCATACGTGATAATTCTAGAGAGAGAAAGTATAGAGAAAGTATAGAGAAAGTAGAGAGAGAAGGATTCCCATAGAAGCTTGGAAGATCGTGTTTCCCACCCCGACGTTCAAGATCCTGCAAGGAATACGTGGGAAGACTTCAAGGTCATCATAAATCTCGATTTTCTGGCAAACGAGAACAAGGTAAAATCATATAAACCCCCTTTTGATTTAAAGATTTAATTATCGTGAAATACCGTTGAACCAAGACCCGAGGGACGAACCCCGGACGAGGATGGACCGCGCGGTGGTGGTCGAGGACCACCGGACCGCCGACGTTCGGAGGATCCCCGTGGGGATCGCGCACGCAAGGGGGTGATCGAGCTCGGAGCTCGATCGCGGCTGGGCTGCGGGTTTACCCGCAGCGAGTCGCCGGACTCGCAGCGAGGGGCTCGGCTGGCAACCGCGGGTTTTCCCGCGGCGGTGTTCGTTCGGGCACCGGCTTCCGTGGGGGATTCGTGTTTTCTCCGGCGAACGGGATTTCGGTCAGGGTTGTCTTTTCCGCATTTTCCGATGACCTTGGGATGCTGATTTCCAACATAGGGTGGTTTTCTAGGGCTCCTAGTTGCTCAACTATTTCTCTGATTTCAGGTTGTTCATCTTTAGCTTCATCTCTTGTCATTCCCCTTTGTATCACCAGGTCTATTTGGTCAGAAACTCCATATCCCAGAGCTTGTTCCTCGATCATTTCATCGAATTGGTCAACAAAGTGTACTTGCTCAGTATCCTCTGTGTCTAATTGATTTGAACAAGTCAAAAGTGATTATCTCTCCTTCAAACTTGCAGGTCAGCTTCCCAGTTTCGCAGTCAATATGTGTTATTGCTGTCTTCAAGAATGGTATGCCCAAGATCATCACTTGTTGTTTGCTTGATCTTCCCATGTCAAGGACATAGAAATCGGATGGGAATATGAGCTCCTCCACCTTGACCAGTACATCTTCCAAGATTCCTTCGGGGTACACATTTGACCTATCTGCCAACTAGATCACTACCCTTGTGGGTTTCATTGGTCCAATGCCCAAATTTTCATACATGAACTTGGTCATGACATTGATTGATGCTCCTAGATCGAGCATGTCTTTCTCTATCATCATATTTCCTATTATGCATGGAATATAGAACATTTCAGGGTCTGCACATTTTCTGGGCACGTTCCTATGGAGTACCGCCGAAACATTCTCTCCTACCTCAAACTTGGCATGATCTTGGTACTTCACTTTTTTTGTGCACAACTGCTTGAGAAATTTGGTGCATATAGGCATGGATTTTAGAATGGTCAACAAAAGCATGTTGATCTCCAGCCTTTTGAACATCTTGAAAATATCATTGGTGTTTTCTCTCTCTTTTTTCTTGCTCAACCTTCCTAGGAAGGGAGGGTAAATTTTTTGTGGTGTTCCTTCTGTTTTGGTGGTGCATGGTCAGGTTCATCTTCTGACTCCTCTTCTTCGTTGAACTCTTCCACGATTCCTTCCACTCGTGGTACTGGGGTTCGTTTCTTGGTCACTTCAGATAGGAACTTTCTACTTTTTAGGTGGATCGCGTTCAATTGGGCATTGTTAAGCTCAATCTGAGGTGGCAGACCGCTGGTATTTTTCTCCATCTTGGTCATTGCCTGCGTCAGATGCGCCAGTTGGGCATTGATGTTCTGGAATTTCCTGCGCGACTCAATAAATTGAGAATTGTTATTCTCAATTAACCAAGGTCTGCATCATATCTGCCAAATTCAGGCCATAGCTCTGGTTCTGCTGGTTGCCCTGTCTGTGGTAGTTATTGCACTGATGATTGTTTTGTCCATGGTATTGTTGGCCTTGAATTGCTCTGGGGATCCTCTAGTGGCATCTCACTCAACTTGGGCAAGATCAGGATGAAGTTGTGCCTGATCTCCCAAGTGTTGTTCACCACCATGGGCAAAGTTATGCCCAACGACTTCAGATTCAGATTCTCTGGGAACATCGTGTCCCTCAAAGTTTTTTTTGCTGCTTCTCCCATCCTTGATCGAAGTGGTGACCTGGATGTGTTCGGCGGGTCCTCTCTCGGTGTTTCTAAGATTGGCTCCCTGGTCTTAATTTTGGTCAGCTGAGATACTTGAGCGGCACGTGCTAATGCTTGCTTCTGCCTTGCTGCTTTTCGATTATTCTTTACGGTTCGCTCGATTTCAGGATCGTATAGTATCCCTTGATCGTTGCTCTTCGTTGAGTCAAAATCCTGCATACACAAAGTAGGTCAAAGCGTCAGCACGGAAAACTAATTTTGACGCTACCGTCGTGGAGTAGCGCAAAATAATATTTATAGTTCCTAAACTATTCACTAGTAAGTACTAGTAGCAAGCATAGGGTCGATCCCACGAGGAGGTAATTAGCATATAGTTTTCCCGGCTTTTTGCTCAATTGGGTTGTCACGTTTATAGAAAGTTTGTTTTGGGAAACAGTTGGGCACTGCCGAACCCTGATCACCTTTACTACTTGACTAGAAATAAACAAATAACATATATTAACTAACACAAAGTAAACAAGCATAAAAACTCAACTAACCATAACTTCTGAATTTAAAGCTAACAGAATGACCAACTAATATAATTGACTAAAGAGGTAATAAACCAAATAAAGAATAAAGTATTCAGGCATTGACTCCCCTAACTTTCCCATTGATGAAGTACTGACGTTCATTGGTGCATAAATCATTTTGCTAACAGTTTCATCTTCCGGTTATAGGCCCTAAATATTAACGTCCCTATGTTGTCACGCACGCCAATACCCATGACCCTCATTCACTCTTACGTTTAAAGTCCTACTAGATCTCTCTAAGTAAGTCTCCTGATATTGACCAATTCGACACTATGTGACCGCATGAGTCTAAGTTGATCAAACCGCTTTTAACTACCAAGTAAACCCAGAATGGCCAATAGCATGCCCGGACAGACCCTAGTCACACGACCACATCTCCAGCAACATGTTATACTTCGTGGACGTCCAGTCTCCCGGTTGCGTTGATCCACGTATTTGTGTGTTAAGTAAGATGGGGTTCCCACTGGTCATTGTAGGATTGCTCAAGTCCCTAACATGCTCAATTATACTACCCTGTTGAATCGGGAATGAAACTAAGTTAGTTACTGTCATCACTAAGCCTCCCGGCATATCACATCTCAAGGTTGGTCAGGTTCTGTTGTTGCCCAGACACAAACAGATTAGCTACGCGACATAATTAATGAAAATAAAACAATCAGATTAAGGCGAACTATATTAATTATTGGAAACTGAAATTGTTCAAAAGGGAAATAAAAAAAAAGCATGAAATTAAAAGCAAGAAAATATAAAGATTGTTTTTCGCCCGAACGCTTGATCAGAAATAAACGCCAGCGAGTATGGTTGCTCCCGCATCTGCCGTCTTCTTCGCTGGTTAGACAGGGTTCCGATTCTTCGTGCATGCTCATCGTGTGTTTCTTTTTCAGTCACTTATCTTATATAGACGGGCTTGAAAATGATGAGAGACGTGTGGGGGAAATACATCTAAGACCGGGCGAGAATCCATCTTAGAATTGTCTCTGAACCTGGTCATCTTTGAAGACTCCACAACGTTTCAGGACTCTGGGTACACTGCATGCCCAACGTTCCGCCTCCGGTCAATTTTTGCTCTATCCCATTTGCATCTTCTCTGACTGCCTTCTTCTTTCTCGAGGTAGCGGACCATGTGCGGTATTTGGTCGGGCTCAAGTCTTGCTCCAGCTTCTGACGTTGTCCTTGCTTGCTCAACTCCACTGGGACCCTTTTCTGTCAGACCGGCTTGCTCGACGAGCTCTCTTGACCAGGAAGGTGATTTTCTTGCCTTTTTCACACAGTGCGCTCCTCTTTTCACGCCAATCTTGCCCACCTGTATCACTTGGCCACAAAACCAAAAATGTGCCCTTCCAGACACAAATAAAGTAAAAACAAACTAAAGACTCGATTTACTTAACTCTAAAAACTTAAAAATGAGCCAAAAAAATATGTCTCATCAGAAGGCCTTTAAGGTCTTATTGACTTAACTTTGACAGTAAGATATTACCTAAATTGGACAACATTAACATTTTAACAAGACCTTTAAGGTGTTATTGACTAAACTTCGATACTAAGAAATTACCTACCACGTCAATATCGAGCATCCATATATGTCAGTAACACCGTTGGTATATTGGATTTCGATGATGATACTGAAAAGTGTTATTCACCCTACTTTGACAGTAAGGGATTACCTACCACGTCAATATCGAGCATCAATATCTATCAGTAATACCGTTGGTATATCGGATTTCGACCATAATATTGATGAATATGACTGTCGATATATATATAGACTTTTTTTTATTTTTAGTGAAATCTTTGTTGGTGGCAAATTCAAATTCTAGCGAAATGTTAATTTTGCCCTTGATTCTCAAAGTGTTAAAAAATGTTGAAACTTTAAATTTTGTGTATATTAAAGATAATATGTAGTAGTATGTAAGTATAAGATATATAGAAACTAGGAGCCCGTTGCAAGAAAGATTAGTTACTTGGGGTTGAAAAAAGTGAATAATGGGTAGATATATAAAAGATGAACTCAATGGAGGATTTTAGGACCATATTCCGAAACGGATACGAAAAAGACGATGGACTTAAATCGAAAATGAACATGAGGAGGATGGGACATGATAATGAAGAATTGAGAAGTTAAGAAAAGAATGATAGTGTTTGTGTGTGTGTGTGTATGGGCGTCAGTGTCTTTTTCATTCACAGAGGCATTTAATTCCATTTTGGCAATACTAAGGTAATCATTCAACACTTGCCATGCAACAAGTATGCGTCTACTACCCCTACCTAGCTATTTCCCATCATGTGATCGATCCATTTTGCCTTATCATAATCTAGCTTCCATAGCTTTGCTATCTAAGAAAACTCATGAACATCCAATTAATCGGGACTTAAAATTAGTAAAAATAAAGATGAATGGGAAGAAGAATTAATGGATGAACCGAAGACACAACATCATATATAGTACTCCAATGATTAAGCAAGTGATGGAGGATTTCTCCTCCTCCTAATTGATCCTAATCGTATGTGTGGCTATGAAATATATAATGTACTTCATAGTAACAATTAATATTACATATATAATGTGGTTTATGTGGAGAATTGAAATAGGAGGAGGAGGAGATAGGGTTGTACATAGATGTCGAATGGGTCGTGTGGTTGCATTCTGCTCTTCCCTTTTTACTATTTGTCTTTTATGAAAATTGGTTTCTTTGGTTGTCATCTACTCACGTGAACACCCCAACTCATTCCTTTCCTCCCTTTTCCTGTCTTTAAAACAGCTTTACGCCTATGCAACCCCTTTCGACACACGCGCCATTTCTCCCTATTAATTCCATTTCTACTAGCTAGCTAGTCCGATCCAATGAATTTGAACTCTCCGCCGGCTTCGCCTTTTCCCATACATGATCACCAAATTTACAACGGTGATATTGATCATCCCTTTGGCGGCACTAATAATCTTTCGTCGTCCCCGGCTACTGTCTCGTGTCATATTTTCTTCGATTCAGCAGCTCAGGATCACATGAGATATTATAATCAGCAGGATCAGATATACAAGCTGCCTCAACACATATCGGTACGTACGTGTATAGTGGAATACACTATATACATATATGATCTTGGTTAAATTAATTCTCATCATATATCTTTGTGCGTGTTTTCTTGGTATATATAGGACGAATATCGCAACCACGGATATGAGATCAAGAATAAGGTCAATATCGCTGATCAAAGTGGGCAGCTGAAATTAACTCTATGGAAGAAACAAGACCACGACGGATCACTTTATCAGGACAACCATCATCCGATGAAGTGGATGAAGAGCCACCCGGGTCGGGTCACTCTAAAGATAAGAAACAAGACAACCAATAATCTGAGCAGCAACAGCTCGGCCTCTTACACAGATAACAACAACAACCCAATTAGGGTTTGTTCTGATTGCAACACTACCAAGACTCCATTATGGAGAAGTGGTCCCAAAGGCCCTAAGGTGAAATCAATTTAACAAGTATTTAAGAAAAATGGTATTTTGGTTTGCTAATTTACATTTCAAATCTAATAAAATATTCTTACTCTCTATAGTTAATAAATAACCACTCATCTACCTATGTTTAACTAAATGGGAGATTTTGGATATAGGGTAGTTTTTTAAGTTTCATTAGAACGAAGGTTAATCGTTTTTCCTAATTATAAATCAGAGGTTAATTGATTAATTAATTATAAATTAAGGATAATTTATATTAATTAAAGGTAATTAATAACATGCGGTTATTTCCTTTTTTCATAATTATAATTATATTATACTCTAATTAATAAAAAATGTAAATATAATAGATACTAAATTTTAAAGTTTATTTTATGAGGTATTAAATGTAGTTTTATAAACTATAATTCCCTTTTTCCAAAATACTTCTAAATAAAAATAATGACAGTTAATAAATAACCAATCACCTACCTATGTTTAAATAAAAAAGGTACTTTTTGAAATTTACTCATATTTATAATTCAAAAAAACTAATTTTTTTTATCTTTTTTCAAATATTATTTAATTACTACTAGTAAGTAGTTTTTTTTCTTTTTTTACCTCAAAAGTCCTTTTACTTATACATATTTGCACATAACCGCAAGTAACTAAATGTATATTATATTTTCCTTTTTGGGCAGTCACTTTGTAACGCCTGTGGAATAAGACAAAGGAAGGCTAGGCGGGCCATGGCCGCAGCGGCAGCAGCAAACGGCAATAAGGCTGATAATATTCAGCCCTCAATGAAGATCAAAGGTAAAAATGGCGGGCCCCTCAAGAAACGCTTCAAAACCGGGATTAATA
Organism: Euphrasia confusa; assembly: GCA_954870475.1. Classification (NCBI taxonomy): domain Eukaryota; kingdom Viridiplantae; phylum Streptophyta; class Magnoliopsida; order Lamiales; family Orobanchaceae; genus Euphrasia; species Euphrasia confusa. The sequence goes on from OX940955.1 coordinate 16,309,388, forward strand.
GTGAAGCTGCCGCCTCGTCATCTAACGTCCTGCAGCAGAATAAAAAGATTGGTTTTGAGGATTTCTTGATTAATTTAAGCAACAATTTATCGTTTCACCGGGTTTTTCCGGAGGACGAGAAGGATGCTGCTATTCTACTCATGGCACTATCCTCTGGTCTGGTTCATGGTTGATTTTCAATTTCATGATTTTATTAAACATAAGTTGAGTTGGTTTGTTTGAGTGCATTAGGTAGAGAGAGTATGTCGTAGGATTTTGATTCTCAAATTAATGTGTGAGAGAGTATCATGTAGTCTTTTTGTGATGGATTATGAGTGACATTCTATATTTATGTTTGTTTTTTAATAAGTTGTGTGAGAGTATTGTTGTTTGCTTGGGCAAGTTGATAACCTAATACTCCGTAGATCTCTTGTTCAATTATTAGATATTGATTTTTTCGATGAGTTGTGAGTTTTTATTTCATTTCTATGTAAAATTTGAGTATTATTTGTTATTACGGCATATGTAACTCAGCATATTATTTCGTATTCGCAAAGACCAACCGTGTCCACTGTATACATTTTGTTAATGTGAAGAATAAGATATGGCATGTGTCTAGCATATCGTAGACCATATGCAAATGATGTAGAAATCAATGTGGTCACCCATCTATATATCTTGCACATCTGAGGATCACATAAGGTTTAGTGTTTCATATCTTCACAAGATTTTATATACAAATAAATTATATTACTCCGTTCATCCTGACAAATTTGATAGAGATGTGGCAGGCTCGGTATTTATGAATAAATATGATTTTCTTCGTATTTAAATTATTGAGTGAGCTTTATTTTTGTGATTTCTTTGTTTAATAAATAGACTTTAATTTGTTTTGGGTTATATAGTTAGGATTGAATATTTAAACCTCAGATGATGTTTTTATTAAACGGTAGCCGCCATTATATTTGATATTAAATTTAGGATAAAGATTAGTATCCATAATATGGATATCCACGTAATATGGATATCCAGAATGTCTATTTATTACCTCTAATTACTTTTGTGCCTTAAGTTATGGAGTTGTTTATTTTTAAGTGTTATAAATGTTAAATGAGAAGAGAAAAATAAAATATAGGAGCAGAATAATTTAAAGAAAAACAACTTTGGAAGGAGATTTTATTCAATGAAATTTGGGGCTTACAAGATGATAATTGTGTCACTTATTTATACTAATACAAATTAACTAAACTCCTGCTTATTAGCTTCTGAGTAAACAAACATCAAAGGACTAGGAAGTAGAAGCACTACGACAAGAATCTAGGAGTCAACTAACAACACTTCAAGACTTATTTAACAAAGCCTATTTTATTCTTAAGTAAATCAGAATTATATTCAATATCCCCTCTTAATTCTGATTCACTCCATCAGTCATTCCCAACATACTTTTCAGCTTGACAAAGGTTTCATACTTCAACGGTTTTGTAAGTATGTCTGCGATTTGATCTTCAGATTTGTAATACTTCAGTTCAATTGCTCTTTTGCTCACTTGATCTCTAAGAAAATGATAACGAGTGTCGATATGTTTGCTTCTTCCATGAGAGACGAGATTCTTTGCCAAATTTATGGCATACACATTATCAACAAAAATCGTTGTTGGAACTTTGACAACAACATGAATTTGACTCAGCAAGTTCCTTAGCCAAATTGCTTGACACACACTTGAAGCTACAGCTACATACTCCACTTCACACGTTGAAAGTGCTACTATTAGTTGTTTCTTTGAAGACCAAGAAAAAACAGTTCGTCCAACACCGAATACATACCCCGAAGTACTTCTTCGATCGTCCAAATCTCCAGCCCAATCACTATCGGAGTATCCAACTAATGCAGCAACTTCAGATGAAGAGTAGAGTAAACCATGATCATACGTCCCCTTTATGTAACGCATAGTTCTCTTAGCAAATTGCATATGACTTTGGCGAGGAGTCTCCAAGAACTTACTGATCAGCCTAACGCCATATGAAATATCAGGTCTCGTGCATGTAAGATATCTTAGACTCCCGACAACCTTCTTGAAGTAGGTAGCATCAGCACGATCAGCTTCATTACCTCCCTTGAGCAATTTTGTTCCTACTTCCACTGGAGTTCTTACAGGATTACAATCATGCCTTTGAAACTTCTTTAAAAGTTCAGATGCATACCTTTTTTGACAAATAAATATCCCATCTTCCCTTTGATCAACTTCTATTCCAAGAAAGTACGACATTAAACCGAGATCTGTCATCTCAAATTCAAGCGCCATAGACCTTTTAAACTCTTCAATCATTTTAGTGTTATTCCCAGTGAACACTAAATCATCAACATAGAGGCATAATATTACAATATCACCAGAATTATTCACCTTCACATACAAAGCATGTTCAGAGGGGCACCTTTGAAATCCATTCTGGAGAAAAAATGAATCAATGCATTTGTTCCATGCTCTTGGCGCTTGATTAAGACCGTAAAGCGCTTTCTTCAATAAAAACACCTGTCACATCCTTTGTTCACGAAACCCGGTGGATGCTTCACATAAACTTCTTCTTCAAGTGGTCCGTTAAGGAACGTCAACTTCACATCCATTTGGTGGATCTTCCTTTGTGCTGCTAAAGAAATGATAAGTCTAACTGTTTCGAGGCGAGCGACTGGAGAGAATACCTCCTAGTAGTCGCAACCAGATCGTTGATCGAATCCCTTCGCCACTAGTCTTTCTTTGTGTCTTTCTATTTCACCATTCGACTTCATCTTTGTTTTGAACACCCATTTAACGTCAATAGCTTTATGACCATGTGGTAGATCTGTGAGCTCCCATGTTCCATTTGTTTCAATTGCCTTGATCTCATCATGCATGGCACTGGTCCATTTAGGATCTTGAGTTGCTTCTTTGAATGTCAATTGTTCAGAATCTGCAAACATTGCAAAGTGCAGTAGTTCTCCGTCATCGTTAATATTTTATTAGTTATTACCTCAAAATCTCGCAAGCGAACTTATTGTTGGTGTTGTCTTCTTGGTCGTCCCGTTTCGGCGGCTAGTGGATTATTCACTTCATGAACAGGAGCTACTGGAACTTCATCCTCATTAATTACTTGATCAAATTCATCATCGAAAATGAATATAGGTTTCCTTTGAGGGTCATCTTTAATATCCACATCCCAATTCCATGTTTCTTCTTCAGCAAATATTACACATCTCTGCTCATTATTACTTTCTTCGTTACTGGATTGTAAAGCTTGTAACCACCATGCCGATAGCCAACAAAGATCGACTTCTCCCCACGATTATCTAGCTATGTCCTCTTTTGTGCAGGAACATGTGCATATGCCACTGATCCGAAGACCTTTAGATGCTTTGCGCTTGGTTTAAAACCACTCCAAGCTTCTTCAGGAGTGACTACACGAAGACTTCTTGTTGGAGATCTGTTCAACAGGTATATTGTGCATGAGACAGCTTCAGCCCAAAAGGAATTGGGCACTCCCTTTGCTTTTAGCATGCTTCTTGCCATATCAAGAATGGTTCGATTCTTTCGCTCGGCAACTCCATTATGTTGTGGAGTATACGGAACAGTAACATTATGTTTTATTTCATGCTCTTCACAAAACTCAGCAAACTCGTTAGAAGTATACTCACCACCTCCGTCCGTTCGTAACACTTTAATAAAATTCCACTTTGCTTTTCAACAAAAGCCTTGAATTTTTTAAAATGTCCGAACACTTCAGATTTTATCTTTCTAGAAAAATCGTCAATAAAGGTAAGAAAATACCTATTATTGCCATTAGGGACGATATTCATCGGGCCACATACATCCGAGTGGATGAGTTCAAGTGGTTTTTCTGCACGCCGGTTATCTGATGTAAAAGGAAAGCGATGTTGCTTTCCAAGAATACAAGCTTCACAAACTTGTCCAGGATGATTTATTTTGGGCAGACCTTTCACCATATTTCTTTCAGTGAGTAACTTCAAGCTGCGAAATTTAAGATGTCCAAAACGTAGATGCCACAGCCATGACTCGTCTTTCAAAATTGCATTGAAGCAAGGGTAAACGTCATTTGCAATATGAACTCGAAACATGCGATTTTTCGACAGGAGAGACTTCAGAACAAGTGTACCTTTTTTGTCAAAAATTGAGAGCAGGTTATCCTTTAGATGCATAACATACCCTTTTTCAAGCAATTGTCCCATGCTAAGTAGGCTGCTCTTCATATCTGGTACGTAGAAGACATCAGAAATAAATTGGTGATCTCCATTCTTCAACTTGATGAGAACTCTCCCTTTTCCCATGACTGGAATAGTTCTGTCATCAGCAAACTTCACTGTTGAAAGAACCGATTCATCGAGATCGCTAAAGAGCTCCTTCTTGCCGCACATATGATTGGTACATCCTGTGTCGAGAAACCAAGTGTGGTAATTTGGCAATTCATTGGCTGCTGTAACCATCAAAAGAGCATGGTTTTCACTATCTTCTTCTTGTGCACAATGAGCTTGTTCATTGTTTTCCTTCTGCCTGCACTCATTGGAGTAGTGGTCGTACTTTTGAAAAGAGTAACATTGAACATTAGACTTGTCATACCTTCCTCTACCGCGTCCACGCCCCTGACTGCGACCTCGGCCTTGACCTCTAGAATTTGAGTCATTCTTCGAATTTGACCTCTTTTGATCATTCCCTTGGTTTGATCCAACACCATGATTTTGAGCACCGCGACCTCTATTATTGTTGTAGTTTCCTCCACGTCCTCGTCCTCTCCCACGAGAGTTTCCTTGACTTTGACGTGCACCACCATCCTGCTCAAATTTGTTGGAAACTTGGCTTTGAAATGCTTGCTCGATTGGCTTAGTAACCTTTTTCTCATTCATGCGCTGCTCATGGGCCTCCAACGAACCAGAGAGCTCCTCAACACTCATTTTGGATAAATCATGAGACTCTTCGATCGCCACCACGATATGCTCAAATCTGGGGGTAAGTGAACGTAAGATCTTCTCAACTTTGGTTGTATCTGAGTACGTCTCTCCATACGTTTTCATTTTATTCGTCAATGAAAGAACCCGACTTATGTAGTCGGTAATAGCCTCCTCAGACTCCATTTGTAACAGCTCATATTGACGTCTCAGCGACTGGAGTCTCACCTTCTTAACCTTGTCTGCTCCTTTGAAGGACGTCTGCAAAGTGTCCCAAGCTTTCTTCGACGTACCTGCTCCTTCAATCTTCTCAAAAATCTCATCGTTCACGCCTTGGTGAATGAAATATAACGCCTTCTTATCCTTCTTCTTGTTATCTCGGTGGGAAGTTCGTTGTTCATCATTCGCATTTGCTTCAAGACTTGCGAATCCATCTTCCACAATACTCAGCAACTCGTGATAATCGAACAACACCCTCATCTGGACACTCCACCGATTGTAATTTTTCCCATTCAAAATAGGAATAGAAGGCATGACCGAGCTAGTCATGATTATATGGCTCTGGTACCACTGTTAAATGAGAAGAGAAAAATAAAATATAGGAGCAGAATAATTTAGAGAAAAACAACTTTCGAATGAGATTTTATTCAATAAAATTTGGTGCTTACAATATGATAATTCACTTATTTATACTAAAACAAATTAACTAAACTCTTACTTATTAGCTTATGAGTAAATAAACACCAAAGGACTAGGAAGTAGAAGCACTACGACAAGAATCTAGGAGTCAACTAACAACACTTCAAGACTTATTCAACAAAGCCTATTTTGTTGGTAATTAATTATTTTGACTCTCAATAAAGGAAACTTTTTTTATATATTTTTTACTCACAAATTAAAATATAGATATCCATAATATGGATATCCATATTTGTGTATTATTGATGTGTAATTACCTATATAACCTTAATTATGTTTGAAGAGAAAATCGTGATTTTTAACTTTTGAACTTTTCCTAATTCCTCGTTAATTGCTTCACTTGTCTTACCATTAATGTGTCTGATTCAAACTAAATGATCTTAAAAAAATAACTCCTACTAATGTATTTTGATTTTAAATAAGTAAATAATCACTAATTTGACTAAATTGATACTCTATACACATACCAGTGTTCTAAAAGACGGGCTAGGCGACCGCCTAGGCGCTAGGCGTCAGTCTTCCGCTTAGTTTTTTCCTAGACGGGTTGTTCTAGGCGGAAATAGAATTAGACGGATTTTATGCGGGATAGGCGGCGCCTAGACGGTCTAGGCGGCTCAGAACGGTTTTTTTATCTGTTCGTTTTTTCAAATGGGCTCAGCAGATCTCGGCTAATTAGGTGGGTCAGATAAAAAAATCACAAGATCTAACCTAGAGATTTCTACCGCTGTAAAAGTAAAAAAAATAAAAAATTAATCTAAATCTCCATCAATCTACCGCCGATAATCTCTCGCTCCGCCGGGCCGCTGCTTTTGCTCCCTCAAACGCTTTTAAGTTTCTTTTATTTCTTCTTCCTGCTTCTCTTAGCGTAGACTTTTTTTTTTCCTTTTAAAATTGCTTGGTTGTGGTCATCGGTGCTAAAGCTGCACATCTGGTCCGGTTCGACCCTGAACCGACCGGTTCAGAACCTGAACCGAAACCGGATAAACCTGAACTGACCGGTTCGGAACCTGAACCTGAACCTTGGACCGGTTTTTACCGGTCCGGGTTAGGTTCAAGGCTGATCCGGTCTGATTCCGAACCTGAACCGACCGGTTCAGCCCGGATAATTTTTTTTTTTTTTTTTTTTTAATTTTTTATGTATTAATAGTTACTAACTATTTACAATATTCTTAAAAATTTTAATTTTTAAATTTGAATTTACCAAATATTTGAATTTAAAATTTGAAAAAACTAGACGTTATTTCATCTTATGGTATAGATTCAACCAAATTTAAATTTTTTGGTAAGTGAGGTAAGTAAGAACTACGCAGACTTTGATTTCTCAACGAGAATGTAGTCCCTTTAATTTGGTATCGAAAAATAAAAAAAAAATATTTTTGATATTAAAATTAAATTCAAGTCCAATTTTTATTTATATTTTATTTTAAGAACTACGTGTACTTTGATTTCTCAACGAGGATACGTAGGCACTTTATTTTGGTATCGAAAACTAAAAAAAATATTTTATTTTTCGATATTAAAATTAAACTTAAGTCAAATTTTTATTTAACTTTCATTTTTTCACATTATTTCTAAAAATAAGTTAACTACATAAAACCTTTTATTTTTAAAAAAAACCTTTTTAAAAAAGTTAATTCTCAAAAACCTTTTTAAAAACTAAAAAAAAACGGTTTTAAGGTTCGGACCTGAACCGGTCGGTTCAGAACCTGAACCTGAACCGGGTTGAACCTGAACCTTGAACTTATTTTCACCGGTTCGGGTTCGGTTCATCAAAACTCCGAACCTGAACCTTATGAACCTGAACCGGATAGCCCGGAACTGGCCGGTTCGGCCCGGATGTGCAGCTCTAATCGGTGCTAATATAATAATAATAATAATAATAATAATAATAATAATAATAATAATAATAATAATAATAGTAGTAGATTAATAGTATTATTGTTAGTTTTACTAATTATATTTATTACACTATTTTTTTGTTTTGGCATACAGTATTTATTTAGAAGTTATATTATTTATATACTACTCATATGATAATGTTATAATTTTATCTACTTATTATTTAAGTTATTTTAACAAAATTAGTCTTTTTATTTAATATATATTTTGTAATATTAATTATTTTTATATATAAAAAATTAAATCCGTCTAGGCCCCGTCTAGGCCCCGCCTAGCCGTCTAGGCGCTAGGCCCCAGGTCACCGACCTGCTAGCGCCTAGCGTCTTTTAGAACACTGACACATACGCGTACACTAATTTTAAAAAATCGGTTCTCTAATTGATTTTAATAATTTCATAGTAAAGTTTAATAAATACATTTTATGTATATTAATTATATTTGATGCATTGGGTAAGTTATACTAAATTCTTAAGATTTTGAATACATCATTCTATAAAGTAAAATCCCTTGCATCAAAACACTATAATTTTTTTTAAAAATAGTATTAACGTGTCATTAATATTTAAAATTAAATAGTGTTTTCTAATATTGTTCCTGAACTTATGGAAAGAGAGCTAATATTGTCACAAGAATTATACAGAGATCTAGAGTATTATATGGAGTGTTTTTTTTTATCAAATTTGTTTCAAACTATTTTTGTCTAAAAAATAATTATATTGTGAAATAAAAAAAAATCTTTTAATTTTAGATTAAAATTTATATATGCTCCAAAATAGCACACAACATTTTGTTATATTGAAATTTATATATAATGGAAAATATACATAACATTTGTAAAAGATATTATGGAAAATATTAACAACCCATTTGATTATATTTCTATTAAAATTTGATTATTAAGTGGCATTAGGAAAGACAATACATAGTAACATATAAACAACACTCTATGAGGTGAAGTAAGAATGAATTTAATCAAATAGTTTTTTGGCTTCCTAATTGGTTTCAAAACACTATAATTTTTTTTTTTTTTTTGTATAATTAATAATTTTTTCACATTTAACAAAATATATATATTTGTAAAAATAAATCAATAAAATATTAATATTACAAATTATCAAATAACTTTATGCAACATACAATTAAATAATTTTGTAGAATTACAATTACATAAGTACGTATATAATAAAATGATGAATATATGACATGAAAAAAATAGCAAGATAAATTTTGTATCAAATAATGTACAAGTTAAAAATTACACAAAAACAAAACAATTAGATGGAAAATAAAATAAATTGATCAAATTAGTAAACATTATACATATATTTTTATATATTGTCTTTTTCCTTTAATTAGTTAAGAAATCTCTTGATTTATGTATTTTGTGAGGATCTGTATATTGCAGACGACTATATATTGTGAATACATTACTAATCCTCGATAGGGGATTATCATCTAATACAAACAATTAAAAAAAGACCCAAAAAATATGGGGGCGAATAGAGGATTTGAATTTGTTCTAGTAATATGGGGTTCGAGTAGAAGGACGTGGCAGCGGGGTAATCGGTCTGATGATATTTTGGGGTGATTTCAACAGTGATTCTATTTGTGATTTATGTGTATAAAACTATGGTGTGTTATGTTAGTGTGTAATTCTTCCTAGTTAAACATAGAGTCACGTTATTCTTGTTTGAACTCTGTTGAACTATACACTATGTGTTTGTTTTTGTAAGAAGTGCATCTTACAACCGCTTTACCGACATCGGAAAATCGGATGTATTAGGAGGTTAGGACTATCCTCTTTCGTACTATCAATCTCTCCACCTGTTACATCTTCCTGCTTAGGGTGGTCGAAGATCTTTCTTCCCTTTAGGAGCAAGCTACCTTCCTTCCAACGTCAGTCAGTATAGATAGTAAAATTCCGGATGAACATGCATTCTTTTCGATCTTGTACTCTTTTTCTTTAGTTTTCAATAAATGGTAGACTTATAACCAATCCAATCGGGAGTGTTTTTTTATGTTGTGATTGATTAATTCATACAAGTCTCCTAAGTCATGGTAGAGTTAGCATGCATAACTGTGAAAATGCACTGTGCGCCAACGCACAGCTTGCACATGCGCCAACGTGTGACCGCGGGAACAGTGTGCGCCAACGTGGAGATGGTGAGTGCGCCAACGAACGCGGAGCAAACACAGGTAGACATGGAGTTGGAAGAAGGCCTGCTAAGGAATGAAGCCAGCTACGGGTGTAACTAGAATACTTCGCTAGATAGATTCAATTCAAGTTCAAGAAGAAATCATCAAGTATACCACCTGTTCATGTGACAAGTTTGAAGCACGAAGACACGCTAGTGTGAGAGTGCGTAGAGCTGCGTTCGTGAAGTACGGAAAAATGGAATCTCGAATATTCCATGAAGATACTTTGGGCTCGGCCCATTAAGCGCAATTAACGGAAACCCTAATTTACGGAGTCTATAAATAGTCGCTAGATTATTTTTATTTTTCAACTAATCATTTCCAGAAATTCTAGAGAGAGAAATATTTTAAACCGAGAGACTTCGCTAAAAAACTTTGGTCCTACCTTCTATTTAGTCTAGGTAGAACGAGTCGCTAGATAAGTTCTTCGTAGACTTAGTTTTTGGTCGTGTGACCTATTTTACAAGATTCGCTAGAATTTTGTAGATGTGTTTGTAAGTGGTTCTACCCATTACAAAATATATAAAATAAATTTCTTTTAGAATCTCTGAATTTGTGTTAAGTATTTGTAATCTACCCTACTCATTCGGATTGTAGATAGAACTAAGTACAATTTACACAATTTTATGTTAAATAATCCTTTCACCAAGGAAGAAAGTAAGAACAACATAAAGAAGAGGATAGAGACTACGTACCTACTGATGTGGATAAGGAAAATATCGTATCTTACTCCCCAAGCTATCATTATTTTATTTATTTATTTTATTAGGGTTTTTAGTACTATTTATATTCTGTTCTTGACATTATGTTGCGCAGTTGATTATTGATATAAAATAAAGTTTCGTCCTCTTTTGAGGTTTTATCAGGTTTCGGTATTCTTCGGAATCAACGAAAGTTTGATGTATTAATTCTCGGGTATTCATAGAATCAACGAGTTTTAATTGTGTTTATAGCTTCCGCCTGAATCAGTTGGTATCAGAGTCGAATGATGCCTCCCCGTCCCCGGCCTGCTCACGAATCCGCCGTTGAGGCCGCAGCCCGTCGCGACGCCGACGTCGCCGCCTTAAGCCGCCAAATCGCAGCCCTCGCCGTCGATCTCGAGGAGCTCCGCCTTGCTGTTTCCAACAAGCTATCGTCACCTCCACGCCGTCCGATCCCCGCGCTTGAGCGCACCCTTGTTGATGAACTCGATCCATATGATAATTTAGAATACGAATCGGCCTCGATCTGGGATGACGAACCGATATGGGATGACGAGCCAATTTGGGATGCCGAGCCAATCTGGGACACCAAGCCTACCGAGCCTGCTGAGCCAATCTGGGATGCCGAGCCTGCCGAGCTAGTCGAGCCGATGTGGGACGTCGAGCCCGTCGAGCCGATGTGTGTAACGCCCCGTTATTTTAAATAAACTAAGTACAACGGAAGAAAATAATTTTTTATTTCAAACGCGGGCGCTACGAAATTGTACTTTGAAAACTTGTTTTAGAAAATCTTGACAAGCCAACTAAAAAAAATAATAAGTAGAAACCTTTATTCATGAAAAAGAAATATCTCAAATGCAAACTTGAATAGTGAAACAAAGTTAAATGAAAATTGAAATCATGTTTGAGAAGAATATTATTGAAATAAACTAAGAAATTCCCTCGTCACTCTTCTCGCTCGGCATCCTTGTTAGTACCTGAAAAAAAAAGGCGTTGAAGGTGTGAGCTTAAAGCTCAGTAGGACAATTACTCGTTTAACCCATGAATCGAATATATGCACAAAGCATATGAACACCACATAGAATGAATAATAATACACTGCGATAAACTTGTTATCGTGAATTGCGATAAACTTATTATCGTGAACTGCGAGTTGGGCCAACTATTGCGTCTCCCCGTCGACCCTTTTCCCCGACCTCCGGTTACAACGATGGAATGAGCTGCGTTAATCCCCCCGACCCTTTTCCCCGGTCTTAGGTTATAACGATTAATCATATGCTTATTTAAACCATATAATGCACACATAGAATAAACATATATAACAAGTCATGAAATCAACGAAGTAACCCAACAACTTGTACCTACCTCGATTTATCATGGCATGAAATACTAGAGTAGAGTCGAATGTACGTCTAACATTGTAGGGACTGGACTAGCGACTTCCAAAACTCGAGGGGCTGAACATATAATTTTCAAGACTTAGGATGGATTAAATAATATTACTTGAATTTAATTGTGGATTGGCCCATAATAAAACAAAGTCTAGGGACCTTAATGTAAATACCTTTAATTAATAATGGCTTCTTCGTGAATTCTTATTTTAGGGACTCACGAAGAAGCCACTTTATCTTACTACCCATGAGTTGATTTGGGACTTTGAGCCACTTTATCAATCCACTTTATTTTACTTGAATTTAGGGACCATTTAAGGCCAAGCCCGTTGAGTTGATTTGGGACTTTGAGCCACTTTATCAATCCACTACCCATGAGCCGACTCTCCCTGTTGTCGCTACCCCTACGTCGCTTCATCAAGTCGCTACCCCGAAGTTGAATCATGAAGTTGCTGCCCCAACGCCTTATTGTCATGTTGCGGCCTTCTATAGTTCCTACCGTGTTGAACATGCCCAGTTGGCTGCTTCCACAACAGTGTACAAGGTCACCCCTACTAAGGATAGTTGGATGGTGTTTGATCCCGACGGATGTGCTCGATCTTTCAGGTTCGCGGTCGAACCTTCTCCTAGAGGGGGAGAATGATGTGGATAAGAAAAAGATCGTATCTTACTCCCCAAGCTATCATTATTTTATTTATTTATTTTATTAGGGTTTTTAGTACTATTTATATTCTGTTCTTGACATTATGTTACACAGTTGATTATTGATATAAAATAAAGTTTCGTCCTCTTTTGAGGTTTTTATCAGGTTTCGGTATTTTCGGAATCAACGAAAGTTTGATATATTAATTCTCGGGTATTCATAGAATCAACGAGTTTTAATTGTGTTTATAGCTTCCGCCTGCATCACCTACTCTTGCCGTACCTACTCTTGCCGTGTGATTCTACTTGGTGTGCGTGTGCCATAAGGTGTAGGGTAAAAGTGATTATTTATAAGGGTGATTGAGAGAAAAATCTACGAATCTTTCCTTTCTAAGACAAGTTTGGTTAGGTTGGGCTTAGACTAATTAAATAAATTGAGCTACAAAAATAATTTGGGTTTGGTCAATATAAATTCTAAAGATATTAAATTAAAATAATATTTTCTTATTAGTTTTATTTAATTTTTAGGTAATTTTAAATTTATTTAATTTAATTTGTGATATGAGTTAAAGATAAAATTTTGGGACTGTAAGATCTAGATGCGCCTTCTTGGAATCCAAAATAGAATCAATGGATTATACTCAAGTCTGAGATCTTGTAGAACCACCGAAAGGCGTGAGGCCAATCGGGTGTAATTGGGTCTACAAGAGAAAGAGGGGATCTGACGGGAAGGTCGAAACCTTCAAAACAAGGCTTGTTGCGAAAGGATATAGTCAGAAAGAAGGAATCGATTATGAGGAGATCTTTTCGCCGATAGCAATGTTAAAGTCAATCCGGATACTCTTGTCTATAGCATCTCGTATGGATTATGAGGTGTGGCAAATGTATGTCAAGACAACTTTCCAATATGAAAGTCTTGACGAGACCAATATTTATATGAAGCAACCAGATGGATTCATCGAAAAGGGGCAAGAGCATTTGATGTGCAAGTTTAATTGATCCATTTATGGGTTGAAGCAAGCTTCAAGATCGTGGAACATGCGTTTTGATGAGGTAGTCCAATATTATAGATTCATTTAAAGAATTGACGAATCGTGTGTAAAAAAACGTAGTACGACATGAATATATAGCAATAAAGATACATGCTTAAAATCCTCAAGCATAATGTGCAATCCATCTGGATTGTACGTTGATTCCTTCATATCAATTATACAGCCAAAAATATCTACAAAGAAGAAATATACAGTCGATATATTTGGCTACATAAAAAACAACATTTTTAAAATTTTAAAATAAAAATTACAAAACAACGGGCCGTTACCGAAAGTTGTTGGATTTTTAACTTCTGAAAAAGTCTTGAAACATAATAATTTCTCGTGGAAAAAGGGATAATCAATTTCCATAATAATAGTACCAATCTTAAATAATATTATATAAGCATGATCGGTAAATAAATTTGTGATAGGTTTCTCCACTACATCAAACCATCGAATATCAAACAGAACTCCGTCTTTAACAGAGCTTTCAAAATATGGTATGAGAGATTGTTCGACAGATGCTTGAATACGATTTCCCTTGCACGTGAAAAAATGGGATATATAATAAGAACGAAAGGGAGAAAAATAATTAAATAAAAAGAATTACGTTAGAACTTACATCAATATCAGGAATTAAAAATTCAACGGACTGAACTTCGTTATCGTCGCAATATATCACTTCCTGCATATCCGCATACATAAAATCCAATCGAAGTTGGAGGGGTTGATTTCAGACAACAAAGAATAAAACATAGACATGTTTAAGAATTCGATTATTAATGAAAGTTGTTAATTGTTATCCACGAGGAGTAGGTTTCTTTTATTTTCAGTATTTAAGCTTATTGAAAAATTGAAAATTAAGAATAGAGAGACATGTTTGGAAAGTAATGTAAAAAATATATCTTACTTATATACAAGAAGATAATGAAGCATAAAATTTGGGAATCGAGATTTTTTTGCAAAACAAAACAATTTGCATATATTTTGAAAGTTGCATAATTTATTTTCAATCTAATTAAATCCAAAAATTTGGAATAGTTTAATCTAATTAAATCTAGAAATTTATTCATGTGAATAAATCTGAATTGTAAGAGTCCGATCGGTTAAACATCGTACAAAATCGCATTGACTTTTGGAATAGTTTAATCTAATTAAATCTAAAAAATGAGAGTTATTTTGCGTAATGTATTATATAAATGGAAATAAGTTGTAATTTATATTGCTTGAATATCAAGCCTTTAGATTCGTAAAGAATAAATTTTCCTAAATTATAATTTCAGTATTTATTATTAAAACATATTATAATATTTTTTTAGTAATCTAATTAATATATATATATATATATATATATATATATATATATATATATATATATATATATATATATATAATTAGATTTTTTTAGTAATCTAATTAATATATATATATATATATATAATTAGATTTTTTAAGTAAATTTCATTATAGTTGTTAAATATAAAAAAATCTAAATTAATACATATTAAATAATTAAAAACATTTTACTAATTAATAAATTGGATATTTATTAATTTAATTATTAAGTGAGACGTAGTTCTTTAAAACTTACGTAATCAATTTACTTTCAAATATATTATGGTATTAAATAAAATAAAATTTGATTTGATATTCCCTACCAAATTGGAGAAATATGAAAAAAATATATCTTCCTTAAATACAAAGATACTGAAACGTATAAATTGAGAATTGATATTTATTTTTAAAACAAATAAATTCGAATATATTTTCAGAGTTGCATAATTTAAACAGAATTTGAAATATGTGTATGTGAATAAATCAGAATTTCATTGTGATGAATGTTTACTTGATTGAATATAAATGAAAAATAAAGATGAAAAATAATAGTTCGTTGATAAAATCTTTCGTATTTTTTATTACCAATCTAAAAAAATTTAAGCTACATATTCTTAAGATATAAATGAAAATGAGGATGGATTGATAATAAATGGAATGCAGATAAATATCCATTGCCAACAAATCATTTCAAAAAAAGAATTTAAAATTAAAGCATCCTTATAATATATAATTCACCTAGTCATTGTCTAGGTGGCATATGTTTTATCCGTTAGATTAAGTTGTGTTCACACCTATTAATAAACAATGACCGTTAGATTAAATTTGTGTTCATAATGGTAATTAATTAGCGTAATTATTTTTAACTAATTAATGTAATTATTTATTTATTTATATAATATAATTTAAATTTATAATCTCCCTTAATTATAGTAAATATTGATTTTAAATATTTAAAATATCACATTTATTCCTTATTTATTTCCTTTAATTACGTTTAATGAGAGAGAATTTGCATTTTTTTATTAATATATTTAACAGGTTAATTAATCAATTTATATTATATAAACAATAATATCGATTTTAGGTAAATCTACTCCTTATTTAAAGCAACTAAATAAATTTGATATTATCTACTATTTATATTACTATAAGCATGAATAATTCAAATCCGTGTCTATATATAAATTACGTCATCTTCACTCACTCCATACCTCTCTCTATTCTATTTTTTTTATTTGTTAATGCTCACACACTTGTTTTTTTGCAGAGTTCTATGTAAGTTTTGTTTTTTGTAAGCCTTCGATAGGTAAACATTCTTTTACTAATACGATTTTAATTTAAATATTATTGTTTGATAATTAACGTTTTTATTTTTTATAGCCTTTAAATGTAAGTATCTTTTAATAATTTGGAATTTTATTTAATATTATGGTTTAATCATTAATATCTTTTAATAATTTGGAATTTTATTTAATATTATGGTTTAATCATTAATATTTTTATTTTTTGCAAGACAAGTAAGTATTTTTTACTAATTTGAATTTTAGTTTTTGTTATGAATATATTAATTAGTGAATGACTAGTTTACCCTTTCTTGGTGAACAAGACAAAAACCCTACTTTGTATCCTATATAAAGGGGTCTCCCCATATGAATGAAATAAGAATTCATAACAATTCTATTCTCCTCTATGTTCTCTCTATATCTAATCTATATTTTTCTCTCAATTCATCTTGAGTTTATAACACGTTATCAGCACGAAAGCTCAACCGCGTTTTTCATCGAAGTTCTACTCATCCAAGATCCGAACTCAAAGGCAAGAATTTATATTTATATTTATATTCATTAATAATTATAAATATATCTACTTCTCCTCCCTTCTCCTTAAATTCATATGTTCCCGAAGAACATTATAATCTGATATTTCTGAAGTAATATCATATGTTTCCGAAGAACATTATAATTTAATATTCCTGAAGTAAACATTATAATCTGATATTCTGAAGTAATATCAAATTAATTATCCCTAGTAAATCAATTAAATTTTTAATGTTCCTGAAGAACATTATGTTATGATATTCCTGAAAAAATATCAAATTAAAAAAAAAAAAAAAATGTTCATGATGAACATCGTGATATGATATTCCTGCAGAAATATCAATATCAAATTGATTATGATTATATACTAATAATCTCGAAAATATCTTTGAAAATTGATATGAAAGATCCAATAGTTTTGTGGAAATATTTAAAAGAAAGATACGATCACCCGAAGTTGTTCGTACTACAAAAAACGTGTGGTATGATTGGATCCACGTTCGATTACAAGATTTTAAATCTGTCGAGGCATTCTGAATAAATTGGTTGTGGAAAAATCATGAAGTTCGACTCACAAGTTTAAGTCCATCATAATTTGATATTCTGAAGTAATATCAAATCAATTATTCTTAATGTATCAATTAAATTGAATGTTCCTGAAGAACATATACTCGTGTTTTAAATATTATATTGATCGTTCTGGAAGAACATCCTGATTTGATATTATTCGATAAATATCAAATTAAATTGCTCCCGTAGTAGCAATAAGTTTGGAAATATCAAATTAATTTGCCCGTAGTAGCAATAAGTTTTATATAATATCAAAATTAAATTTTAAATGTTCTTGAAGAATATTATGATATGATATTCCCGCAGAAATATCAAATCAAATTGCTTATGGTGTAGCAATTAAACTTTAAATATTTTTATAAATTGCTCACGAAGAAGCAAAGTTCAAAATATTATATATTTTTGAATAAAGTTACATCTCGTGATACGCCTAGTGAAACGTCAAAATCGATTGTTCTCTTGAAACAATGATTATATGAATTATCCCTGAAGGATAATTTTTTGAAAATCGAAAACAAATGTACTATGTGGGTACTCATGGAATATCGAAAAACTCGATTCCAATTAAATGTAATTTCTGAGAAAATTATATATTGAGATATATTTTGATCCCCGAAGGATCATTGATAAAACCTAATATTTTGATACCGAATGATCATTGGTAAAAATACCGTATCCCCGAAAGATCATTGGTAAAGATAATGTATCCCCGAAGGATCATTGGTAAATACTGTTATGCAAATGATAACAAATTAAAAGTTGGCTCTGGAAGAGCTTTATTAGTTATCCCCACGAGTACTACAAATGTACTGAAAATGATGCATATCATGATTATTATTAAGTACGTGGAAATTATTATTTCCCATAGGCGAATTAATATGCACCTTATATTCATATCACCACTAAAGCGTATTTTTATGAACGGGCATAGTCGAAAATAAGGTATATTAAATATCTCGAGCCCACGATCCAAAAGATCATGATCCAGAAGATCGGTTTATAGCAATTACGATGGTTTGCATATTTAAGGAAGATCATTTCCCGGCATTAGGGGGAGATAAGAATATATAAAAGATGTAAATGCCGAGAAATTTCATGGAATGAAAACGATCTTTAATTCTAGATCCACGCACCAATCAATTGAACCCGAAGTTCATGAAAATAAGTCACTTGCAATATTCAGCAAGTAATTTGCCAAATGAATGAAGGTGTGACAAAATCACATATATTTGTGATAAATGAACTATAAGAGTTCAAATACCAAAGAGATTAACTCAAATGTTGATTCTAATATACGCTTGAAGCGTAGTAAATCGATCTTAAGATATAAAATAAATCCGCGAAAAAACAAAGAAATTAAGTCACCCTCAAAACCTCCTGAAGAGAGTTAGATGAAAATCCCATTGAAAAAACATGTACACATGATAATAGAAAATCGTGGGATTGCGGAACAACCAAATTAAATATTTTGGGAAATGATGAAAGATTTGGTTGATAGAATGAATTGTCATCAACATGGAAAAAGTCGTCAACGACATATTTGCCTCAAGAGTTGCTCTAGAAAATTTGGATCCAAAACTTAAATCAATGATAGTGTGCCAGCAGCACTCGAAGAATATGAAACGAGCAATTGAGGTTGAGCATGACTCGCTGAATAAAAGAGATATTTGATTCTATAGTACACACCTCAAAATATTATCCCAGAAGGATATACGTGGGTGTTCGTAAGAAAAACGAGTAATGATGTGGTGAGATATAAAAACGAGATTAGTTGCTCAAGAGTTTTTCGCAGAAACTCGATATTTTTAAGGATGACATTAAGTTCCGCTATTAAATATTTCTGGCAGCAACAACGATAAATATATATATGCATGAATTGTATGATATGACCATGTAAAAGTCATTAGAAAGATACATACATGAAAATCCTGGATGGATTTTAAGATTTCTGATATGAAATGAAATGAAAATCAGAACATGTACAATATCATATTACATATGTCATTATGGAGAAAAATGATATTGAATATAAGGTCCCGAAGACCAGTGATTGGTCACGAAGGCCAGTGATTGTACTCTTTTTCCCTCTACTAAGTTTTTCCCACGGGGTTTTCTTAGTTAAAGGTTTTTAACGAGACAATCACCACAATATAAATGTGAATGTCATGTACTCTTTTCCTCGAGTATTTTTTCCTACAGGGTTGATGAGCCATATTTTTTGGCTCATTTTTAGGTTTTTAGAGTCACGTATATCGAGTCCTTAGTTTGTTTTTACTTTATTTGTGTCTGGGAGGGCACGTTTGGGTACTTGGGCAAGTTTTGCAGGTGGGCAGGTAAAGGAGTGAAAAGAGGAGCGCACTGTGTGAAAGAGGCAAGGAAATCACCTTCCATGGTCAAGAGCACTAGTTGAGCAAGCCAGACTGACGAAAAGGGTCCAGCAGAGTTGAGCAAGCAACCAGGACGTCAGCAGGTGGAGCAAGACTTGAGCTCGACCAAGTACCGCACATGGTCCGCTACCTCAGTCAGTCAGAGAAGGAATTACATGGGCAAGTGCTAACATTGACGGAGGCGGAACGTTGGGCATTCGGTGTACCCAGAATCCTGAAAATCGTGGACTCTTCAAAGATGACCAGATTCAGAGACAAGGATAAAGAAGGACTCTCGTCCAACCCTAGAGGTATTCCCCCACACGTCTCCCATCAGCTGAAGCCCGTCTACATAAAGGAGTGACTGACGAAGAAGAAGCACGACGTATGAGCAGCAAAGAATCCGGATCGGAACCCTACCTGACCAGTGACGAAGAAGGTGGCCGCGTGAGCAACACCACTCGCCGGCGTTTATTTTCTGTTAAGCCCTCGGGCTAAAAACAATTTACTTTATGTTTTTATGTTTTTGAATTCGTACTTGGTTTATTTCCTTGTTGAACAATTTCCCGTTTTCAATGCATAGTTCAGTTCGCCTTAACCTCTTTGTTTTATTTTCTGTTTTAATTATGTCAAGTAGCTAATCAGTTTGTATCTGGGCAAAGACAGAACCTGACCAACCCTAAGACGTGATCGTGCCGGGAGGCTTATTGATGACAGCAACTAGCTGAGTTTTGTTCCCGATTCAACAGGGTAGTAACTTAAGCATGTTAGGGACTTGGGCAATCCTACAGTGACCAGTGGGAACCCCGACTTGCCTAACACAGGAGTACGTGGATCAACGCGACCGGGAGACTGGGCGTCCGCGAAGTACAACATGTTGCTGGAGATGTGGTCGTATGACTTGGGTCTGTCCAGGCATGCTATTGGCCATTCCGGGTTTGCTTGGAGGATGAAGGCGACTTGACCAACTTAGACTCATGCGGTCACATAGTGTCGAATTGGTCAACGTCAGGAGACCTGTCGAGAGAGATCTGGCAGGACTTAAACATAAGAGCGAATAAGGGTTCGGGGTATTAATATGCGTGACATCATAGGGATGTTAATACTTGGGATCTATAACTGGAAGACAAAACTGTTAGCAAAATGATATACGTACCGATGATCGGCAGCACATAGGTCAAGGGGGAAGTCAGGGGAGTCGATGCCTGGATACTTTAATCTTTATTTGTTTATCTTATCTGCTTAGTCGAGTCTGTTAATTGCTCAATCATTTAATTAGGGTGCATGCTAGTTTTACTTCTGTTTAAGTTATTTGTTATTTTTCAGTCAAGTAAACACGGTGACCACGGTTCGGCAGTGCCCAACTGCTCTCCAAAACAAAACCTTTTCAAACGTGACAACCCAATTGAGCACTCAAAGCCGGGAAAACTATAAGCTAAATCGCCTCCTCGTGGGATCGACCCTATACTTGCTACTAGTACTTGTGCTAGTAAATAGTTTAGGCTTATAAATATTATTTTGCGCTACTCCACGACGGTAGCGTCAAAATTGGCGCCGTTGCCGGGGAGGCAATATTCCAAGCCAATAGTTTTCCGTGCTAACGCTTGACCTATTTTTGTATGCAGGACTCTAAATCATCGGGAAGCAAGGATACAGGGCCACTACTATTTGATCCTGAAATCGAGCGAACCGCGAGGAAGAATCGAAAAGCAACAAAGCAAAAGCAAGCATTAGCACGTGCCGCTCAAGTAACTCAGTTGACCATAACTGAGACAGGAGAGTCCATCTCGGACACATCGAGAGAAGATTCACCGAACACATCCAGGTCACCTACGCGATCAAGGATGGGAGAAGAGAGAGCCAAAACGTTACGGGACACGATGTTCCCAGAGAACTTGAATCTAAAGCCGCTGGGTATCACCTTGCCCACGGTAGAAAACAATACTTGGGAGATGAGGCACGGCTTCATCCAGATCTTGCCCAAGTTCAGTGACATGCCATTGGAGGATCCCCAGAGACATCTCCAAGACTTTGAATTGGCATGTGGCACCATCCGAGCAAGTGAAGGGCTAGGGGAATACATCAGGCTTCTAGCCTTCCCTTTCTCACTGGCTGAAGGTGCCCGAGAGTGGCTATACACTCTACCCGCTGGAGAAGTGACCACCTGGAGTCAGCTTCAGCAGAAGTTCCTTGAGAAGTACTTCCCAGCTGCACGCATCCAGCAGATGAGGAAGAAGATCAACAGCATCAAGATGGGAGGAGGGGAGAACTTCCATGACTACTGGGTCAGGTTCAAGCAGATGTTGGCCAAGTGCCCACAGCATCAGATCCTTGACCATGACTTGGTCCAGTACTTCATCTCTGGACTAAGGGAGACGGAGAGGACATGGGTCAACGCAGCTTGTGGAGGATCCATTCTAAACAAGAGGGCCGACGAAGCATTCAAAATCTTCAAGGAAATGGCCGAAGAAACAAGGGAGGATGGCAGTGACCTACCCAGGAACAACTTGCCCGTACCATCTGCAACTGAAGTCAAGTTGGACAAACTGTGCAACATAGTTGAGCAACTGGTGCTCAACCAAAACCCAGGGCTAAAGTGAGGAGTCAAGGCGTGCCAAATCTGCAAGGAAAGTAACCATGCCACTGACGAGTGCCCTGAGCTTTTTGACGAAGAGGTCAAGGTGATAATGCAGAACAATGGGAACGGACAAAGACCCAATGGGAACACGTACAACTCGAACAACCGGTACGGAAACAACAACTACCAAGGTGGAGGAAACCAAGGCAATCAAGGCCAGCAATATCACGGCCAGAACCATCATCAGAGGAATAACTACCAAAACCAGGGCAACAACCAGCAGAACCAGAACAATGGCCCAACTTTGGCAGACATGATGCAGACCTTGGTCAATGAAAATATCAAAGCCCAGCAGGAGAATGACCGGTACAAACAGGACAACGAGAAGTACAAGGTTGAGACTCGAGGTCAACTGCAGAATATCAATGCTCAAATGCTTGAGTCGCGCGGGCAATTCTAGAACATCAATGCCCAACTGGCGCACTTGACCCAGGCAATGACTGAGATGAAGAAGAAGACCAACGGTCTACCTCCCCAAATTGAACTAAACAACGCCCAACTGAATGCTATCCATCTCAAAAATGGAAAGGTCCTAGCTGAAGCACCCAAGAAGCCCACTCCACCATCTCAAGTGGAAGGAATTGTTGAAGAGGTCAACGAGGAAGAAGAGTCAGAGGAAGAGCTCGAGCTGACACCACCCAAACAGAAGGAAACATCAGTATCTGCTCAAGCAGTGACACCACCAAAAATCTACCCTCCTTTCCCAGGCAGATTGAGCAAGAAGAAAGAGAAGGAAGACACTAATGAGATGTTCCAGATGTTAAAAAAGGTGGAAATCAACATGCCTCTGTTGACCATCCTGAAATCCATGCCCAGGTGCGCCAAATTCCTCAAGGAGCTGTGCACCAAAAAAGTGAAATACCAAGATGATGCCAAGTTCGAAGTAGGAGAGAATGTTTCAGCGGTGCTCCAGAGGAATGTACCAAGGAAGTGTGCAGACCCTGGAATGTTCTATATTCCCTGCATAATCGGCAACATGAACATAGAAAAAGCCATGCTCGACTTGGGAGCGTCGATCAATGTTATGCCTAAGTCAATGTACGAAGACTTGGGTATAGGGCCGATGAAACCAACAAGGGTTGTAATCCAGTTGGCAGACAGATCAAATGTGTACCCCGAGGGAATTCTGGAAGATGTATTGGTCAAGGTGGAGGAGCTCATCTTTCCTGCCGATTTCTATGTCCTGGACATGGGGAGATCAAGCAAACAGCCAGTAATGATCTTGGGCAGACCATTCTTGAAGACAGCAAGGACACACATTGACTGCGAGACTGGAAAGCTAACCTGCAAGTTTGAAGGAGAAACGGTCACATTCGACTTGTTCAAGTCAATGAAGCACCCAGAAGACACCGAGCAAGTGCATTATGTTGATCAGATTGATGAATTGATCGAGGAGCAAGCTCTAGGATATGGAGTTTCTGACAAAGTAAATCTGGTGATACAAAGGGGATTGACCAGAAAAGAGGCAGAGGATGAGCAACTTGAAGTTCAACAGATAGTTGAGCAACTGGGAGCTCTGGAGAATCATCCCATGGGAATGAGCAAGTTGCCACCCCATGAAGTCACGATCATGGTACCATCTCTGGAGAAACCACCAGAGTTAGAATTGAAGAAACTCCCTGCACACCTCAAGTACATTTTCCTTGGGCAGAATGATACATTGCCCGTGATCATTAGTTCGAAACTAAAAAAAGAGGAAGAAAGTAAGCTAAAGAACATCCTTGACCAGTACAAGCAAGCCATTGGATGGACCTTAGCAGATATACGAGGAATCAGCCCCACCATATGCCAATACCACATATTGCTCGAGGAAGAGTCGAATCCAGTGCGCGATCCACAGAGAAAACTGAACCCCGCTATGAAAGAAGTAGTGCTCAAGGAGATACTCAAGCTGCTCAACTTGGGCATTATCTACCCTGTTTCAGACAGCAAATGGGTAAGTCCAGTTCATGTGGTACCCAAGAAGTCAGGAATTCAAGTGATCGAGAACGAGAAAAAGGAGCAGATAGCCACTCGACTTCAAGCTGGATGGAGAGTGTGCATAGACTACAGAAAGTTGAACAAGGTAACGAAGAAAGACCACTTTCCCCTACCCTTCATTGACGAGATGCTCGAGAGGCTGGCTGGGAAGACCCATTTCTGCTTCCTTGACGGGTACTCGGGCTACATGCAAATTTGGGTGGCCCCGGAAGACCAGGACAAGACGACTTTCACTTGCCCATACGGTACCTTTGCATATCGACGCATGCCATTTGGTCTATGCAACGCCCCAGGGACTTTCCAGAGATGCATGATGAGCATCTTTGCCGATCTGCTCGAGCAAGGAATAGAAGTCTTCATGGATGACTTTACTGTATATGGCAGCTCGTTCGAGACATGCTTGAACAACCTGGAGTTGGCCCTCAGCAGATGTGTGGAGAAAAGTCTGGTACTTAACTACGAGAAATGTCACTTTATGGTAGAGGAAGGGATAGTCCTTGGGCACGTAGTCTCTGCCAAAGGAATCGAAGTTGACCGAGCCAAAATAGAGACCATATCGAAGCTGCCTTATCCTAGGAATGTCAAGCAAGTTAGAGGCTTCCTTGGGCACGCTGGGTTCTACAGGAGGTTCGTGAGAGACTTCGCAAAGATTGCCCAACCTCTGACCAGGCTGTTGCAAAATGAGGTTGACTGGAACTTTGATGATGACTGTCAAGCTGCCTTCAACCACCTCAAGGAAAGGTTAGTCACTGCCCCCATCATCCAACCACCAGAATGGGGAATGCCATTTGAGCTTATGTGCGACGCGAGCGGGTATGCTGTTGGAGCTGTACTTGGGCAGACGAAGGGCAAGGAACGACATGTAATCTACTATGCATCCAAGACTTTGAACCCTGCCCAATGCAACTACGCGACCATAGAGAAAGAACTACTGGCTGTGGTGTTTGCATTCGAGAAGTTCAGATCTTACTTGCTCGGGAGCAAAACCATAGTTTACACTGACCATGCCGCGCTGAAGTACTTGATGGCCAAAAAGGAGACCAAGCCACGACTGATTAGATGGATCTTGTTGCTGCAAGAGTTCGACATCGAAATCAGAGACAAATCAGGTAACCAAAATTTAGTGGCTGACCACTTGAGCAGGATAATCCAGCGAGAAGAAGGCATGCCCATCACGGAGACTTTTCCAGATGAGTACTTGTATCAGATTTCAACCAAGTCAGAAGAGCCATGGTACGCAGACTTGGCCAACTACATAGTCACAGGAGATATACGAGAAGACATGACCCTCTACGGTAAGAACAAGCTCAAGCGGGAGAGCAAGAAGTACATTTGGGATGATCCCTACATGTGGAAAAGGGGAGAAGACCAAGTGCTGAGACGTTGCATCCCTGAAGTTGAGCAAGCAGACATCCTGAAGCACTGCCATGAGCAAGCCTGCGGAGGACATTTTGGCCACCGACGCACAGCAAGGAAGGTACTTGACTGTGGTTTTTATTGGACAACTCTTTTGAGGGATTGTTTTGAGTGGTGCAGGAGCTGTGACAAGTGCCAAAGAGAGGAGAACGTGACCAAGAGGGATGAGATGCCCATGATGCCCATCATGCCTGTAAAAGTCTTCGACGTATGGGGCATCGACTTTATGGGACCCTTGCCCAACTCCAGAGGAAAGGAGTACATACTCTTGGCAGTTGACTATGTATCTAAATGGGTCGAGGCCAAGGCTACAGCAACCAATGATTCAAGAGTGGTAGCCACCTTCCTCAAGGGCGACATATTCAGCAGATTTGGTGTACCCCGCGCATTGATCAGCGACCAAGGTACACACTTTTGCAATTATATAATTGAAAGATTGCTCAGGAAGTATGGAGTGCACCACAGGATCTCCACAGCTTATCACCCCCAGGCCAATGGGCAAGCCGAGCTATCCAATCGCATCATTAAAACCATCTTGAGGAAGACGGTCAAGCCAGAAGGTAAGGATTGGAGTGACAAGCTCGATGATGCACTTTGGGCCTACAGAACCGCCTACAAAACACCCTCAGGGATCTCTCCCTACCGCATGGTGTTTGGCAAGTCATGCCACTTGCCCGTGGAAATTGAACACAAGGCGCATTGGGCAGTGAA
Organism: Euphrasia confusa; assembly: GCA_954870475.1. NCBI lineage: Eukaryota > Viridiplantae > Streptophyta > Magnoliopsida > Lamiales > Orobanchaceae > Euphrasia > Euphrasia confusa. Next base: position 16,335,697 of record OX940955.1, read on the forward strand.
CAAGGTCAATTTCGACTGGGATGCGGCCAGCGAAGGACGTAAACTTGACCTAACTGAGCTGGAGGAGATAAGGATTGAAGCGTATGATAACGCGGTCAATTACAAGGAACGGACAAAGAGAGCCCATGACAAAATCATCAAGAAAAAGAAGATCGAACCTGGTCAACTGGTTCTGGTTTACCAAACCAAGTTCAAATTCAAGGCTAAAAAGCTATCAACCAAATGGGCAGGACCATTCATAGTCCATGCTGTTTGCCCAAATGGTTCGGTTGAGCTATTTAAGCCAGGTGACGACCATATCTTTAAAGTGAATGGGCAGAGAGTCAAGGCTTACTATGGGAATGAGGACCTCAAGGGGATGATACCCCCTGAGCCAGCCGCTTGACCAAGCAAAGCAAGAAAAATAAGTCAGGCCCATGACAATAAATAGAGGCAAATACCGAAGGCGAACTCGGTATGTATATTATGTTTTCCCTTATTTCATTTTCTATTAATAAATTCACCACGCCAAGTAGTAGCCTTGGGCAGGAAAGGGTTTTGGTCTGTTTTTGTCTGCAGGAAACAGGAAAATTGAGTGAGCAACTGCGGTAGTTGAGCAACGAGTAGGGGTGGTCAGTTGTGATGATTGCGGAATTATCGGGAATCCGCAAAAGAGTCCAATCAGTTCTGAATTTGCAGAGTCCTATCAAATTCAAAATCCTAATCAATCTACACCACTACCCCCACCTCTATTTCAAAAACCGCACAACTCCTCAACTTCCCCACCATCACCACTACCCCCATAACCCTAACTCCGAAGATTATGGTATCCACCCGCCCCAAAAACACCAAGTTAAACAAAATCCCTCACGGTACCAAAATCGATCTCACAAGCCCTCAATCACAACCGTCGAAGAAGATGGCCGGAGGAAAATCATCGAAAGCCGCCGCCGCCGCATCTGTGCCCGCGAAGGAAAAAACGCCACCACCACCACCAACCACGGAAAAAGAAACCACCCCTTCGCCGGCCAAACAGAGCCCGACGCGCGAGGCAAGCCCGACCCCAATCAACACCATACTGGTAGACCAACTGACGGCAGAAATTGAAGCCCCGAAACTTTCTGACCTCGACACGACCCCAAAGCCATCAGAGGAGTCAAACCCGGCGAGCCACAGCGCTGAGCCGAGTGAGGACGTCGTGAAAAAGAGGAAGTTTACGGCGGAGGAGAAAGGTAAGTTCAAGAAGCCCCGCGAAGCTTCGCCGGCCGCCACCATGGAGTCGTCATCTGACGAGAAGGCCGACGACATGTCAACCGCCGGCGACGAAGAGGGAGAAAAAGACGGCGAAGAAGAAACCGAAGTGAAAGAGGAATCGGAGCACTCTGTCCCGGTCACCCCATCTGAGAAGTTCAAAACTCCGGCGTCGACCCGAGTCACCCGTGGCAAGGGCAAGCAGTCAGTACCCCCACCCTCGAACATCCAGAAAAGGGCAGTTGTCGTGCCCAAGACGGTATGTTTCGAAACCCTTAAAGATTTGAATATACTTGATCAAGTTAAGGGTTATTTTGCAGCTATAGGGTGGGAAGACTTCTTGACCTGGCCAGGGCAAGTCTCTGAGAAATTGGTCAAGGAGTTCTATGAAGAGTTAGAGGTGAGAACGAGCAAGGATGGCGGGCCGTTGGGCATTTCTTTCAAATTGATGGGATCGTATAATGAGGCGAGCATCTTCGAGATCAACATGGCCATGGGAGCGGCCAGTTTCAAAGACAAGTTTTCAAAGGAGTACCAGGACAGGTTGACCACGCCACCAGAGCGCACGCAGAAGGAGAGGAACGAGATCTGGAGGGCCTTGAGCAAGGAGAAGGTGTTCAAGTCACAGGAGGCCAAAAATCACCAGCTCAAGGACAATGCGTTGCGTATCTGCCACCGTATACTGGCGTATAATTTTTATGGAAAAAAAGACAACAGCAATACTATCTCCCTGACCGAGCTTGATCTACTGTGGTGCATGACCAAGAAGATCAAGGTCAACTTTGGAGCTTTCCTGTGCGCACAACTGAAAAACATCTTGAGCAAGCCAGCACAGAGGTTGTCCCTTGCCCACTTTCCAGGAATTTATGCCCAGAGGATGGAGTTGAAGCTTGATTTTGAGTTGATGGAGATGATGCCCGAGGAAAAGTTTGACCATGCGTGTTTGAATAGGATGGCTGATATCAGAGTTGTAGGAGAGGATTGGGTGTTCACAAACCCAGAGGAAGTGAAGGCCTTGGCGACGGCAGCCAAGGCGAAAGTGAAGACCGAGCCTGTGAGTCGACCAAGTGAGAGGGTCGAGTTGCAGAAGGAGGAGATCCTTGAGCAATTGGATGTCCTCGAGGAGAAGCAGGACCGGATTGGAGAAAGGCAGGACGAGCTGCACGCTGCCCTCATGGCATACTTTGTCCATGTTGGATTTAGGTACCCACCTGAACCCAAAACTTAAATGTACCCTCCCTTTTGTTTTAGTAGTTTAGGTTTTTATTTTTATTTTTTTTATTTTTATTTGGTCTTGAGTCTGCCCGACTCATGTCTGATGGGGTCGATCTCCTTATTTGCACACTTTGCCCAAGGCAAAGTGTGTATGTGGGAAGGTGCGCCAACATCGTTGGAGTCGGAGTCAGGGGGGGTGCTTGCCCAACTTATTACTGTTTGCACACTTTGCCAGAGGCAAAGTGTGTGAGTGGGGGAAGGTCAAGAGCAACCCCATAGTTTGATCGAGTCGCATGCTTGATAAATACCTTGATCAATTTGAACAGTTTTCAAAATTAATAGTCTATGCATGAAAAATATTAGGGACGATGGAATTGCAACTAGGTAAGTTGTGAGGATTTGAGCCTACATCTGTGTGATATAATTCTTTCATGAGAGTAGCTGTTTAAAAAGTTTGTAATGCTGAAGCTTGCCCAAGTTCTGACCATTGTGATTATTTGAAAATTGAGTTGAGTAGTAAATGATTTAGGCATTTTCTTTCTGTACTGCAAATAAAAAGAAGACCCTTGTTAGCCCCTTGAGCCGAGCCATTATTTCTTGATCACCTGGGGGAAAATCCTTACTGCCCTGACCCAACCTGCATATATGCTCAAGTTCATAAAAAGAGCAAGTCAGGGCAAAGTCTTCTCTGAAAAAAAAAAAAAAAAAAAAGAAAAAAAAAAGAGAAAAAAAAGAGAAAAACAAAGAAAAAGAAAAAAATAGATCCATGAATAAAAGGGTGTGCTAAGGCCCGTAAGAGAGAAGAAATTAGGAGGAAAGTTGCTAAGTAAAATGCATGTCCTACCTAAGATCAATTCTGGGCATTGCCCAAGACAGCCTATACAGTCACCCTAGAAAGCCCTAATGATATTGCCCAACTCAATTGAAAATGTCACAGGATAGAACTTGGTCAAGCCCAAGGCAGAACTTCTTTTAAAACAGCATTGAGCGAAACACTACCCATCCACTACATAGAGAGAAACACTTAGTGAAAATCCCAAAATCCTGTTGCAAACTCTTGACCGTTTTTTATGCATTCCATTGACTATGATTTTGACTATCTGTTCACTTGATCAACCCTCTGTATTTTGATAAGCATGCTGTCCTTGAGTCTTCTGTTTTCTTTCTTTCTCTACCCCCTGTTTGTTTTCTGCTTGAGCAGGCAAGTCACCGTACACGCTTGAGGACAAGCGAAGTAAAGTGTGTGCGTGTGATGAGCCATATTTTTTGGCTCATTTTTAGGTTTTTAGAGTCACGTATATCGAGTCCTTAGTTTGTTTTTACTTTATTTGTGTCTGGGAGGGCACGTTTGGGTACTTGGGCAAGTTTTGCAGGTGGGCAGGTAAAGGAGTGAAAAGAGGAGCGCACTGTGTGAAAGAGGCAAGGAAATCACCTTCCATGGTCAAGAGCACTAGTTGAGCAAGCCAGACTGACGAAAAGGGTCCAGCAGAGTTGAGCAAGCAACCAGGACGTCAGCAGGTGGAGCAAGACTTGAGCTCGACCAAGTACCGCACATGGTCCGCTACCTCAGTCAGTCAGAGAAGGAATTACATGGGCAAGTGCTAACATTGACGGAGGCGGAACGTTGGGCATTCGGTGTACCCAGAATCCTGAAAATCGTGGACTCTTCAAAGATGACCAGATTCAGAGACAAGGATAAAGAAGGACTCTCGTCCAACCCTAGAGGTATTCCCCCACACGTCTCCCATCAGCTGAAGCCCGTCTACATAAAGGAGTGACTGACGAAGAAGAAGCACGACGTATGAGCAGCAAAGAATCCGGATCGGAATCCTACCTGACCAGTGACGAAGAAGGTGGCCGCGTGAGCAACACCACTCGCCGGCGTTTATTTTCTGTTAAGCCCTCGGGCTAAAAACAATTTACTTTATGTTTTTATGTTTTTGAATTCGTACTTGGTTTATTTCCTTGTTGAACAATTTCCCGTTTTCAATGCATAGTTCAGTTCGCCTTAACCTCTTTGTTTTATTTTCTGTTTTAATTATGTCAAGTAGCTAATCAGTTTGTATCTGGGCAAAGACAGAACCTGACCAACCCTAAGACGTGATCGTGCCGGGAGGCTTATTGATGACATCAACTAGCTGAGTTTTGTTCCCGATTCAACAGGGTAGTAACTTAAGCATGTTAGGGACTTGGGCAATCCTACAGTGACCAGTGGGAACCCCGACTTGCCTAACACAGGAGTACGTGGATCAACGCGACCGGGAGACTGGGCGTCCGCGAAGTACAACATGTTGCTGGAGATGTGGTCGTATGACTTGGGTCTGTCCAGGCATGCTATTGGCCATTCCGGGTTTGCTTGGAGGATGAAGGCGACTTGACCAACTTAGACTCATGCGGTCACATAGTGTCGAATTGGTCAACGTCAGGAGACCTGTCGAGAGAGATCTGGCAGGACTTAAACATAAGAGCGAATAAGGGTTCGGGGTATTAATATGCGTGACATCATAGGGATGTTAATACTTGGGATCTATAACTGGAAGACAAAACTGTTAGCAAAATGATATACGTACCGATGATCGGCAGCACATAGGTCAAGGGGGAAGTCAGGGGAGTCGATGCCTGGATACTTTAATCTTTATTTGTTTATCTTATCTGCTTAGTCGAGTCTGTTAATTGCTCAATCATTTAATTAGGGTGCATGCTAGTTTTATTTCTGTTTAAGTTATTTGTTATTTTTCAGTCAAGTAAACACGGTGACCACGGTTCGGCAGTGCCCAACTGCTCTCCAAAACAAAACCTTTTCAAACGTGACAACCCAATTGAGCACTCAAAGCCGAGAAAACTATAAGCTAAATCGCCTCCTCGTGGGATCGACCCTATACTTGCTACTAGTACTTGTGCTAGTAAATAGTTTAGGCTTATAAATATTATTTTGCGCTACTCCACGACGGTAGCGTCAAGGGTTTTATAACGAGGTTTTTAACGAGGCATGTACATCACTCGATAATAATTAATGAGGATATCAGAATGTTCCATATGAGTTTATTTTCGAGATAAAGTGAGATATTGAACCTGAAGTTCAAATGATTGTGAATTGAAGTTCACATTATTATTCATTTGTCAAGGATTGTATATTCGACATTAGACGCATCTAATATACTCCTGAAGAGTTACCGGCCGGTTATAGCAATTGCGAATGCTCTAGTCAATATAGATGTCTGGTAAAGGCATATCCCAGAAGGACGAAAAATATACAATAATACAAATGAATGTGAAACTCAACAATTCGAAGGTTGGGTCCTGAAGACAAAAATTTATATTTGAATAACTAAGTTTTTCCTATATGGTTTTATTAGTTACATGTTTTAATGAGACTGGTTGATCACAAATAATTACTTTCAAAAGTCAAAGATCTTCGGTGATTACAATCAGGGGGAGCAGGCTGTACTCTTTTTCCTTCGTCGAGGTTTTATCCCACTGGGTTTTCCTGACAAGGTTTTAACGAGGCAGCAATCCTATAAATAGTCATTCAAGGGGGAGTGTTATGAATATATTAATTAGTGAATGACTAGTTTACCCTTTCTTGGTGAACAAGACAGAAACCCTACTTTGTATCCTATATAAAGGGGTCTCCCCATATGAATGAAATAAGAATTCATAACAATTCTATTCTCCTCTATGTTCTCTCTATATCTAATCTATATTTCTCTCTCAATTCATCTTGAGTTTATAACAGTTTTAATATTATTGTTTGATCATTAATATTTTCATTTTTTGCAGGTAAGTATTTTTTACTAATTTGAATTTTAGTTTTGATATTATAGTTTATTGATTATAATTGTATTGTAAATATAACAATTTATTTGATAATGATTTTTGTATTTTTTTCCAGTTTTTAAATTTTTTTACTCTTTTTAAAGATTATTTTTTTTTGCATGCCTTTTGTATTTCTTACTTTTTTTTTATTTTGTAGGTTTATTTATAAGTAAAAGTTTCTGCAAATCGAACGATCAGAACTCCATGAAAAAAGATCGAAACATTGGATTGTAAAAGGTTTAAATAAGTTTAGAGTATTTTGCGTTAATAATTTATTTATCTTTTATTTTATGATGTAATTTATAATATTTTATGTAACTCACAATTATTATTTTAATAAAATTTATAATATTTTTATTTAATTTTATTCTAATTTTATTTCTTGTAACTTACAAAACCGTATTTTTATTTAATCCTTATAATATATAATTCAACCAATATTTGTGGCGTTTGATTTATTTGTGTTCACACGTATTAAAAAATAATAATTATTAAGAACTTTGTTCACACCAATATTTATTAATATTTAATTTTAATATATAATAATAATATTTATATTTTTCTTATTCTCTTACTATTTAATTTTATATAATTTATTTTTATAAACTCCTCCTTAATTATAGTAAAGATTGACTTGAAAAATTCAAATTATTAAATAAATCATTTTTTAATATCTTATATTAATATCTTCACTTTATTCCTTATTTATCATATATTATTTATTTATTTACTTTATCATATAAATCTTAATAGATAATAGTATTAATATTAATTTGTACTCCCTCTATCCACTAATTATAGTCACACTTTCCATTTCGGTACATCCACTATTAATAGACACACCCTAAAAAATGAAACATTTTACTCATTCTTTACACTTAAAATACAACCATATTACAAAAATGTCATTACAATTAAACTCAAATTCAACCTTAATTATTTTTAATTATACACCCAATAACACTTACCTTTTGTTTTACCTGTAAACATTAAATCCAAAACAACTCCTATTCCTAAATAATTCAGTCGCCCTCATCTCTCCCTCTCATGTTCGTCCTCTCCATCTTCTACTTTCTTGTGTTTTGAATCCTTCGTGCTCGCAAATATTGTGCAGGTAATTTAACTTTTTGAATTCGTACTTTAAAAAAAAAACTTAAGATTTGCTTCAGATTAGGGTGAGAACTTTTAGAAAATCCTAGATCTATTACGGATCTGGGCTGATTTCGTACATAACCTCAAATCTATTTCAGATTTGGGTGTGATCCTTTGGAAAACCTTAACTGAATTTGATGTTTTTTTATCTAGAAATTTGCATAAGACATGGGGCGTGTGGATGATGATGCTGGTCCAGCAGAGGGTGATGATACAGATGAACCACGGGTTGGTGAACTCGGTGCCGAAAAACGTGTAAAATATGGGGATTTCTCGTTTTGTAGCATTGTTTCAAGTGTGTAAAATTCTTAGAAATAATTTGGGATTTTTTGTTTTCCCAGTTATTTTCGTTTGAACAAGAACTTGATTCCTGGATTTAACGCAATGCTTTTTTTTTTTTTTTTTTTTTTTTTTTTTTTTTTTTTTTACAGAAATGTAATTTAATTAAAGTGGAAAAGATTAATTGAATTAAAAAGTTAATCTTGCCCTTGAAAGGACTATTTTGCCCTCATTTTCATCTGCCAAAAAGCCTCAAAGTTGACTTTTTTTAAAATCTGTGCACAGTCAATGTGCCTATAATAAATGGATAGAGGGAGTATTAATCATTATATCGTATTAATATTAAGTAAATTATGTTACATTTAATTTAATTTATCTTATTCTATTTTCATTATTCAATTAAATTATAAATTTTCAACCAAAATATTCCGATTTGATTCTATAATTTGCGATTTTTATTCAATTAATTTTCAAAAATTATAGAAAACTTAATTCAATTTTATCCCTATAAAAAGTCTTCATCTTTTACTCATTCTCAACTTCGATAAATTATTTTTTTCTAATATGATTATGATTTATTTATGTATTAACATTTTTTATAATACATTATTGTTATTATCATCATCATTAATAATTCTTTTTATGATTACATCGAGAATATCAATTTTCTAGAAAGAACGCGGAGAATATGTTTGATTAAATGCATTCGGTTGAGTTCTTAAATACCAATAAGTGTTCCAAACTATCAAACCATGAAGTTGAAGGTTGGTATTATTATAAACTTTTTTACTAAAATCTAAATATATTAATTTATATAGTCATGTCATATTATATTTATTGTATATAATATACGAATTAATTAAATGTTGTGACATGGTATATAGTTTTTGATACATGAACTGTTTCGTATTAGGTTGGGGTGACCGTTATACTATTGTGGAATATGGATGCCTCCGTCAGACTATGCAATGATAACATTACTTGATAATTATATTATCCACGCGAAAGTATTAAGAGGAAATAATTTTGAGAAAATAGTTTTTAATACTCGAATTGCTCTGACGCCCTGGAATACCAAATTTGAGTTTGCTTTCCAATGAAGACAATTTTCTATTATGATATCGTATGTCATGACTATTAATAAAGAGTCAAGGTCAGTCGTTGACAAATGTTGGAATATTTTTGAAAAAACCAGTATTTACGCACGATCAATTGTAGTTGTCTAGAGTAACCAACACGAAGTTGAAGCTTCTGCTTGTGACCAGCGTGGTCATCTTATGAATAGAACAACAATTGTAGTTGTCTAGAGTAACCAACACGAAGTTGAAGCTTCTGCTTGTGACCAGCGTGGTCATCTTATGAATAGAACAAATGTAGTCTATAAAGAAGTATTCCATAATTTGTAATATGAATGTAATTTTCTTTATTTTACTATTTCAATTAGATCATTCCCTTAATATTTATTTGTCCATTGTCAATATCTTTATCTAATATTAACCCGAAAGAGCACTACTCCGACTAACAAATAGTTGAATTAAATACACGTGCATCGCACGGGTAGGAGGACTAGTTTAAATAAAATGAAAAAAAAACTTATTAATTAAATATCAAAAATTATCCAAGGATAATGAAAATGAATTCAAAATTAAAGCAAAGAAATAGTCTTGAGAAAAAACTTATTAATTAATATAAAAATAGATCAGAAATGAAATATCTAAATGTCTTATTCAGATTCCGGCATCTTTGTAATAGACCGCTCTGCACAGTGTTTGAACTTCAACATTGATCTTTTCCCCAATTTAAATGCTTTGGTTGTTATAAAAACGTCATTAGTTGGGCTGTTACTGGCCTCCTCTTTGACAGACATCGTTTCCGTCACCACATCCTTGAGTTTGGCAGTAGAAAGGCTAAACACGTCATGATTAGTTTTCTTGTGCTTTTTGATGATTTTCGGGTCGTTGCAATACTTCTCGACAACATACACAGAATCATTGCCTTGAATGTGCTTGTCTTCAACATTTATCTTGAATAAATACTCCTCGCCTATGAGAGCGTCAATAGCTTGTAGAACTTCATTTTTCAAAGACTCTCTCAGATTGACTTAACCATCGTCAATTTCACCAAAATCCTAAACAATAAACGAAATGTATAATATATGAAATAAACTCTATCGAAACTGTAAAAAAATTACATTTAACTAATATTTTTAGGTTAAAATAATCACAAAGATTACCTGAACCAATTGCTCCCACACCTCATCGGCACATTTGTCGACCAACGACGTAGATATTTCATTCCACAACAATAATGTAGCATTAGAGGAACCGTCAGGAACATTGATATGGATTCTAAATCGCTCTTCACCAACGCAATAACTCTTGCCTGAATCACAGTAGAAATTGGACTTATGTTCCTTCACCTTTTTTTTGCATTTCATGTAACTAATATAAGACCACCCTTTCTCATATAAGATCTCTGAGATTGACGCAACAACCCAAGCTTTTACGGGCAGAGAAATAATTAAGATACAAAAAATAAATCGTATAAAAAATGTATCTGAGTGAGCCTAAAAATGTTTATAAAAAATATGCAAAAATGAAATACTGAAAAATAGATGATTGAAGAAGGAATTGAAATATAACCGCATCAGTACTTTTCATATCACTTAGTTTGATAAAAACAGCATTGGGGTTTTGCAACTCATCATGAATAGTCTTAAAAGTAGAATATGAAATTTTGGACCCATCGAAAGAATTGGAAACTGATTTCATAGGCAATCTGAATAGAACAATTAAATCGGAGCAACAGTGTTATGCCCTTTTACGATGTCCTGATACCACTTGTTGCGAATATTGAAACTAAATCGCTCACGGCTCTCGAAATATATATGAGATGCGAAGAAAAAGATAAACGAAAAAGAACGAACACACAATTTACGTGGAAACCCAAAACACGGGAAGAAAGAATCAATCGATTATATCGTTGAGGCTTACAATTCACTCTATGATTTTCGTCTACCGGAAAACCCCAATTTATAGGTGTAGCAAATCTATCATTTTCCTAATATATTACTCCTAAATACCATATAATTATATTCTCAATATAATTATATTTTCCTAAATAAACAACAAAAGAAAAGGAACCAAATTACTATGTAAGTCGGCAACAGGAATCTTCTAGCCAATTCCACGTTCTCGGGCATCACACGTAATAGGCAATTGATGATGTCATCCTTGTTATAACCCACTTCATATTCAATTAATTCGTACAGTAATGTCATCACGACATTACCTAATTAATTCATTCCCAATTAATCAATATGTGCGCGCGCGTAGGAAATACCCGTGAACCAAGTCCCGCAACCTTACGTCGTTGTCGTTTTTCTGTTTCTATTTCGATTCGAGTCATATTTTAACAAACAATATTAAAAATCCAGCTTTCTTCATCCCAGGTGGACCAATAGTATTTGAGAATTGAATCAAAATTATACCGATTTGTGTTAACATGTGTTTGTGATATACGGTCTTTTATATTTTCACTCCAGTATCATACATGTTATGATTGTATAAAGAATTTTGACTCGTGGATCCATTAGCATATAACCAAAATTCCGATAAAGAATCGTTACTGATAATGTTAGTAGGCCCCTTTTCGAAAGAACTCGGCTGCGTAGCCTCGAGATAGTTAGAGAGGAATAAAAACCTTTCTTCTTCTTTCGAACCTTAACCATGAAAGTCAATCAACTCTTTCAGATTCTCGATTACTCTGGTAAAAAAGAATATAATTATAACTATTTTTTTTTTTTACTACTCTTTTACTTTTGTAACATACTCATATGACCCAAAAGAATAGAGGGAGTAATAACAATGAAAAGAAAGAAAATGAAAAAATGGGGGCCATCCGTCATGTTTAAATCCGTCCACTCGTATCCTCCAAACCAATCCTTTTTGTTACAGAATTCGTTCTGCTATTTTTCTTTTTATCTTATTAATTTATTTTTAGGAGGAAAAGAAAACAAATGCCAGGAAGCATCCAAGTAACAGGTACATATACATTGATTCTCATCCTACCTCCACAACAATGGCAGCACTAAAACCGAATTGATTCACTGTTTCAGTTTTGGAATTCAAAGGCGTTTCGGCGAAATCCCTCAAAGGCAAGTAGTACTCCTGAAGTAAACTCTGTCTCAAACTCCAAATGTTATACTGTTAGTATATTTGTGTAATTAATGCAACAACATCTCATCTCTTATTGTTATCAGTTTCCGTGGGGAGAAGGCAGTTTCACACCACCTCCGACAAAGGGGATTTCTCCTTGTAATCATTCTCACTTTCTACTATATATATATATTTCATTTAAACATATGATGATAACTCACTTTCTACTATATATATATATATTTCATTTAAACATATGATGATAAATTAAATGTGTACGTACACACAGCCCCATTACCAAACTGGGTGAGGATTTAGTTGTTGCTCTCTTGGATGTTGGAGGCAACCAAATTGCTCATGCAGGTGTGTGTGTGTGTGTGTGTGTTTGTTGTGCAATTTGAACTTGCGTATTCTCGGGCGATTTTCTATAGACTTCGGTTGTTTTGGTTTTGATTAGATATACGGACTATGCAAATTGTTGAGAAGGGCTATTGGGACGAAGTCTTCTCCATGATTGGAGGTGGACACGTGCACTTGAAGTTGCGATTCGTTCTCAGTGAGGAAGATCGATACCGCATTCGCATTATGGTACTCCTCTTTTTTAACTAAACCAAGAATGAATGATCACGTCTGTGTACCAAATCAATACACTATTATGACAAGGCCCCTATCGTCTTCATTCCCCATTTATGTAATGATAAGAATTGTTTTAACATGTTTGTGAAGAAGATATCAATACTATAGATCAATGGGGTTGCGAAATTGAGAAAAATATCTATCAAGCAACCAAATGTTTTAAAAGGTTCTGATTTTTGCATTCCCTTTTCAGTGTTTTAGCAATCTTTGTTTGTCCATGTGCAGAGAGAAACTGCGGTGAAGAAGAAACTTGAAATGAATCCGAATATCAACCTTAGGCTTTTCGAAACCACCGTTAGTACTCCTCATGAAAATGTAGAGACAATCACCCAAAATGAACAAAAAGTATCAGGTTAGTTCTAATGACATTAAGTTTACATATTTGAAATAATGAATGAAAAAAGAAATGCTGGCACCTATTTGCAAATGTTACTTAAGTAAAAAGGCTTTGTTCTCAATGGAAGTTTCTCATGACGACTGTACAACTGCCTCATGTATATTTGTTTGTTTTAAAGATTTCCCAAAGGGGTTTGTTGAAATAGATGTTATGAGACCAACAGTCAATAACTCTCAAGCTGGTTCGTCTTTGACTTCGGCTACTTCCCCTGCTGACCCATCGAGTAGTTTCCAGAAGGAAGGACTAAGCATCCCTCAAAGTGCAATAATCCCAGTTAAGGACTTCTCACCAGTATGAATGATCCTCCATTTTTTTGTTTCATACAAGAATGTACATTCAAAGAAGTTTATTGGTTTCGCCTAACAATCGGAAATTTTCTGTTTTTAGAATGAAACAGATGGAAGCTGTCAAGGTGCTCCGTATTCTTCTGGAAAAAAGGGAATGCAAATAGAATCTCTTCACGTTCATGAAACAGAAAGAGAACCAGAAGATAGAAGTGAAACCCAACCAACCGGTTCATCCATGCTTTTGGGTTCGTCTATCTCAGACAAGGACACTTCGGTTGCCCCCATATCGCTAGACAATCCCACTCAAAATTCTCGTATTCAAGTACCTCGAGCAAAAACACCTACCAATGTGAAGAAAATGATAAATGCTTTTGAAAATAGTAAACTTCAGGTACCTCTTTTAAAGTCTTTGTTTGTGCACAAAAGGGAAATTACTCTCTCTACCATCTCGTGTATTTAAAGTCTTTGTTCGTGTATTTGGTTTTAATCAGGAAGTGAAATCCCTAAAGAAAGCACCATCTGTACCATCTCAATTGAACAGATATAGTAAGGGCAAAAGTCTAAAGAAAGCACCGTCAGTACCATCACAATTAAACAGATTCAGAAAGGCAGAGTTACCCGAGGATCGGGAGCCAAAAGTAGTTCTGCATATTGAAGGTGAAAGGTCGACACCATTTAATGATCACCTTCCAGACACCATGCAACAGGCCTCAACCACTGTGACTGAAACCGAACTATCTGAGGCTCCAAAAGAGTTTGAACTAAATGGTTCGAATAGTCAGTTAATAGACCAAACTGTAAAGGAACTCAAAGTATCAACAGAGGATTTCACAAGGCAGTCCACATCAGCAACAGCAACGACTTCTGGAAGAATGGACGAGGGACAATATCAAGACACTGAATGCGATGAGCTTTATTCAGAGACACTAAATTCTTATGAGTCAGTTACGGAAGCAAGCGGAGGTGGAAGGGGAACCGGCTTGAAGAGCTCTTCTGTGGTCAAATTTGAAGTGGACTCAAATCCCACACGGATAGCATTAGATGAATATTACTCCGCCCAAAGGTCGGGTATGTGGATTTTTCCAGGTAACACAACACGAATGTGTGTCACAACTGCAGGTAAGCAGGTTTTGGAAAGTGTTGGAGATCACCATAGAGAAGCCGAAACTGGTCAAGTAAATGGGAATTCTTCGGAACCAGAAGTGGAAGAGAAGGTAAAAAAAAACTTTATATAATTACAAAATCACCCTTATGTGACCGATTTACAAAACAGAAGGACCAACTTTATAAAATTCAGAAACCACATTGAGATTTGCACATGCTGTTAGTGAAGTCAATCAGAAATCACAAATTTCAAAATATATCCCTGAACATTTCTAAATATTACATGTAAAATTAACTGTTTTGTCTTACAGTTTCTGAATATTGCAAAATTTCATAACTAATGCCTACTAAAGTGCATAATCAACAATCTTTGATATTGCCACTGATGTTACAACTTATCCATTGAAGTGTCATTTTGATCTATGATGTACCAGCAGAATCTAATGCATGAAGCACTATATATTGTGGGAAATAATCCGAATAAAATTGAAGACCAGACAAAATCACAATATAGTGGCTCACCGGATGACTCGTCTAATGGACCCTTTGGACAGGTAGAATCTCAGTAATTAGCCTCTAATATTTTTATTTCCGACAAAGTACATGTTCTCAGTTCTCATGAGAGAATAAGCCTGCTGCTAAGTCATTTTACTTATTTAGGTAATAAGAATTGCAGTCATTCTGGGATTTGGAGTACTAGTTCTTCTCACCAGACAAAGGGAACCACGGTATGTACTCATGTCAAATGCTACTGAACAATGTCGGAACTCTTATACTTTTATCCCTCAAGTTTATACAGTTATGTTAGTTATGTCCCCTCATAGTAATGTTTCCAAAAGCAATTATATACTTCCAGTTAAACATTGTCTCATCCTGTTAACTACTACTACTATATTAATAAGGGGAGCTCTTTTCGTAGGAAGAAACACAGAGAAGAAAATTCATAGATTCGACACATACCAGATCACGCTGACAGAATAAAAGTGAAGATATGGCCACAGCAACAATGAAAAATTGCATTGCCTAGGTGAGAAAAGATGTAAGACATAAATTAATATCAACATGGAGGGTAAAACAACTTTGATCTTAATTTACATCAACATATAAAATTATTCGTGTGGGGAAAATCTAAACTATAGTACACACTACACACACAACACCCTTTTGATGCTTTATACAGAATAAAAGTTTTCACTCATCTCAAATATCCAGTTCAAGTTCCAGTTTCTTATTTTCGTTCATAAAAAATCAAATGATCTCCATCTCTAATAAGCTCAATATCATCTATGGCAGCACAGCCATCTCTCCTCAAAACTCTCCCAGAAGAAATCCCGTATTTCTTTTCCCCAATTTCAAGTAATTCCCCAAAACTATTCGGAAGCAGTACAAGCTTCCCCGAAACATCACCTTTTTCTGGACAGCTCACTGTTACCCTTACAGCACAATCCCCACCATTCCTTCCATTTTCGACACTCACAAACCTGTTATCTCCAGTTTGGACAGCCGACATTATCCCAAAAAGAGAATTGCAGAAATCGGTTGCCCTTCGACTCGGACGTGATCCCCCCCACAACCCATCGGGCCTTGAAACCGTTTCGACAGGCAATATAGCCGGCTCGCTCTTGAACCTTCCAATAAATCGAACCACATGACGGTCTTCAGAGACAGATACGGCAGTTTTTATCTTGGCTCGTTCGTGAGAGTTGAAAAGCTCCTTAATGTCATCATGGCCTTGCTGCTCGGCAAGCTCCCTTGCTGTCCACCCGTACTCACCTCCTCGGTCAATGTTGGCCCCTTGGTCAAGCAGGAATTGGACAATCTCGATGTTTCCTTCGCAGACCGCCACGTGGAGGGCTGTGGAGCCGTTGCTCGACGGGAGGGTGATGTCACCACCACGAGCGATGATTTCTCGGAGTAGTTCCAAATTGTTTTGCTCTGCGGCTGTGCAGGAGAACAGGCCTACATCACCACCTGTTAGTTTAGCGCTATTGTCTGTGAGTAGCTTGACGACTGGTCCGTGCTTATTGAGCATGGCTTCCCAGAGTGGTACGCTACCTTCTGAATCTGCATGCGAGAAAATTTACACCTCTGTCCAGAGAATTGATAACTTCATTTCTCATTTCCACACAATTAAGATATGCATGATTACAAAAACCAAAGTATTACAGAATCTTCATACAATATACACATCTGTAAAAACTGAAAATAGGTGTATATTAAAAAAACTTATATTTTATTTTTCTATTTATCAACCCTTTGGTAAAATATATGTTGGGCATAAATGATATAAACCCGTTGTTTTTATTATTACTATTATTATTATTATTATTATTATTATTATTATTATTATTATTATTATTATTATTATTATTATTATTGACACTACTCGGACGGATTTCATTTCAATCAAATGACATCGACAGCCAATGTCTCGTGGTAGCAAAAATGTATTGTTATATGGTACATCAAGGTGAGCCAAGAAGTGACCACTATCTTAGGTCGGCTGTATGCATGTATGATCATATGTTCTACTTTCGTATATATAAGATGCAAAATATATGTGTATATTTGGCCTTTGTATTTTCTAGATGAAATCTTGAAGCAGTTGTAAAGAATTACAGTATTTCTGTACAAATAATGTGTAGTTAAGAATTATCTGTGTACAATAATATGTCAACTTGGAAGTAAAGTGGATAATGGTGATGAAATAAATGCATAAAAAAAATGGGAAGACGTGATTAATGAAGTGGACTTTAAAAAGTCAACTCATCTGCAGGGTTCTAAATGGATAATAAATGGGTGGTTTTACTTTCTGTCTTTATATATAAATATAAAAGTTGAAATAATCAGTGGCCCAGACATGCTAAAATCGGTTGGGAATTATCAATAGTTAACAAGAATTGATAGTGGCCCAGACATGCTAAAATCGGTTGGGAATTATCAATAGTTAACAAGTATTATTGATAAGTGGACTACATAATTTCCAATTATGGTAAATTATAGTAGAGGTGGATTTTGGCAAGTTGATAACAAAGAAGAAAGAAAGGTCAACTAGAAGATGTATGCATGAAAAAGTCAATAATGTCGCAGTCGATATTATTAATGATGTAGTACATACCTCTGCTGTTGGGATTTGCCCCAAAATCCAACAAAAGAAGCACACAGTTCTCGTTCCCTTTTGCTGCTGCTATGTGCTGAAAATGAAACGAAGTTAGCCATTTGCTATATGTTTAGACTCTTTCGGCATAATATGATATAACTCACAAGAGCAGTTCGATTATTATTATCAGACTCGTTTGGATCGAGACCCCTCTTCAATAAATGATGCAACAGCAAGTCATCTCCTCTAAGTGCTGCAAAACATAGAGTTAGGGGAAGATCCATTCTTCCACGAGCAAGCATTTTTTCCGTCTCTAGCAAGACTCCTTCCATTATAGGGTCCTCTATTTCCTTCAAGTGCTGCTCAATCATAATGAAAGTATCATTGTATCCCGATGCGTATAAATTTTAAAAATTACTAAATTAGAAGGAAAACTAAATCGGAACTGTACTTGGAGAAGATTATTCATGATTATTGTCCCATCTCCAACATTGGCCTGGACAATGCTCAAGAATGTGGCACGATTTAGACGCAATAGCTGACTTAATCTTTTGGTTCGCACTGTGAAAAGTTGAGGCCTATAACAAAGCACACCAATTTCACCACAGAGTTGACCAGTTTTTGCTTCTCCAACAACCTGCCATCACATATATTTCCTTTTCTTTAGTAAAAATAGATCAGGCTTTATGAAATATTTAAATCAGGCTTGCCTGTTCAACTCCATTTTTCAGAACCAATAATTCCTGTAAAAGAAAATTATACATCATAAGATGTTAGTGCATGCACATATACAATTAATTAAAAACATTAATGTTCCAGGTTCAAATTTACCACTGCACCCGTTACAAGAATGTAAAAGTCAGTTGGTGCTTCATTCTGCAAGATCACATCCTCTTTCGGAGGGAAATACTCAGGCTTCATCTCCGAGACCTTTGACATGAAAAAGAGATAGCTTATTAAAATATAAAAATAAAGTACATTAAAATAAGTAAAAGAATTTATTTATTTAAAAAGAATACCAGTTGGAATAGTAAATCGTTGGAGACCCCACGGAACAAGTACACCTTATCCACAAGTGAGTAGAAAAGGAAATGAGAAATACTTGACCGTATAGCTTTCGGAAGCGAATCGAGGGTTTTTTGCTGTTGAAGCCCCTCCGAGTCAGTTCTAAACTTCAAGCACAAATGTGATACCATCTGCTCTTGAAGGCTAGCCGGCAATTGGTTCCTCTGTGCAAAACTCGAAGCAGCTTGAATTGTATCCCTCTAAGAAGTTAATTATAAAGGAAAAAATAATTTAATGGGAAACTCTATATAGTAAAAAAAACTAATAAATTTCAAAATCTGTTCTCTTGAGTAGCAAAAAAAATGATCAACTCACAAATTGCCGAGTCTTGCTAGTCCCATGCACGACCAAGTTTGTCATGTTTCCTATTAGATATGCTGTCAACCCCAAGTTAAAAAGCATGTAGAAAATGTTAAATATCATTTCCCTTGTGTTTTCGGCATGCAAATCTCCGTATCCGACGGTCGTGAGAGTAGTGATGGACCAGTAAAAAGAAGTCACATAACGAAGCCACATGCTCCTGTGGGGAAAATCATCTATAACCGCCCCAATCCAAGTGTTTCTCTTATTGCGATAAGTTGCAGCAAGAAGATAGTTGAAGCAAGCGGCACAATGAACCGTAAAGAGAGTAACCTATGGCAGGATAGATATCAGTTAAGTTCGATGAAGTGAACCATAATATTTTGACAATGTTTAACAATGAGCTTACACAAACGAGTCTGCAACATCTAACCCAAAAGTAGTTGAAATGCCTATCTTTCTCCATTCTGTTTTCCAGAAAGAAAATATATAAAAATACGATTTCTTAAAACAAAAATATTAGTTGTAATAATGACACATTAGCCCACTATGCTTGTAAAAAGTTCACAGTATAACTTTTACCGGGCAAATAAGGCACCAACTCTTCTGAGCCGCCAAAGACGAAGCATATTGAATAGTCCGTACGTCTGTAAAGGTTTTGGGGACATTCTCCGGGCAAGCTCAGAAGGTATTGTGGATATGACATCAAATGCAAACCAAGTAGTCGCGTATTTCCGAGCAATCAACTTTGGGTCGTCCACAAGTAGATAAGTGTTTTTATCACGGTAAGCTACAAAGAAGGTGAGGACGATGTCAATGAAGAAACAACCGTTGACGACATTATCGGCAATCGAGAGGGGTCCGGCGGGTTTATCGAGAAATCCAAATTCAAATGGAGATACCCAAGCAGTATAAACAACCAGCACGACAAGAAAATTCTCCCAGGCCCTGCAATTAGTTAGAAGTTGGGGTGATTTTATTGTAATTTTTTGCAGCTGAATAATAAAATTAAGAAGAAAAAAACATTCAAAAATACCCTGAGATCTAATCAAACATCAGGGATCCATATGAAAAACCAGAAATTCGAAATCAACATATAGGTTGTTAGGTTAGGCATGATGATTTGAGGAGAAAATTACAACGGAAACAGGAAAAGGAAACCTGTAGCGGTGATCGTAGGGAGAAACAATGTGAGGACGAATCTTGACCGTGCGATTACTCCTGGCGCCAAGGGAAGGGAGAATTCCAGTAGAAATGCTGTACTGACTGCCCTCTCTTGATAGCTGCTCGATCTCACTCGCTTCAGCACCGCCGCAGCACCATGAAACTTTGAGCAACCTACCGCCGCCGCCGCCGTTACCGTATAAATCTCCCATCGCGATATAGCTACACTGATCTTTTTATGGCTCTTCAGCTCCATTTCTCCGTCTCTGTGTATATATACTCCTATATACTACTTGGTGTATTATTACATTTTATGTGATTTTTGGGGATTTTGATTGGACCCACCCTACTTATTTTCAACAGTCCCTCTTGACTCCGCTCGCGAGTCGTGCCTGTGCAGTGTGCGCACATACGTACGCTAACAGCATCTCTAATGATTTCCCTCTTTCTTACACCTATTTTACGGAAGCTGATACGGTTACACACGTACGTGTGTATTGACTTTTCAATTAACTTCCAATTAATTTTTGACATTTATAATTTATTTGTTTAATTATTTTTTATTTTTATTTTTTATTTTTTATTTTTTTGCAAAGGTAATAAAGTTAGAGATTTAGTCCTTTTTTTTGGGAAAAAAATTTATATTTTGAAAATTTTTGTTTTTAAATAATTTAATTAAATATATATAAATATAATTTTAAAAATTATTTTTTTGGGAAAAATTATTTTTTTTATTTTGAAAAAAATTGTTTTTAAATAATTTAATTAAATATATAGAGTAAATATATTTTTTTTTGCGTAAAAAATTTATTATTTTTTATTTTTTTTAAAATAATTTAAATAAATATATATAGTGAATAAATATAATCTTAAAAACATTATTTTTTTGCGTAAAAAATTATTTATTTGAAAAAAATTGTTTTAAATTTAATATATATAGTAAATATAATCTTAAAATTGTATTTTTTTGCGTAAGTAGTTTTTTATTTTGAAATTTTTTGTTTTAAAATAATTTAATTAAATATATACGTGAATATAATTTTAAAAATGTTATAAACTCAATAGAATTTGAGAGAGAATAATAGAGTAGAAAGAGAGACAATATGATAGGAGAATAGAATTGTTGTGAATTGTTGTAAATTGTTGTATTCATTCATATGGGGAGACCCCTTTATATCCTTTATATAGGATACAATCTAGGGTTTCTGACTTAGCCAACAAGTCATTCACTATAATATAATAATATTCATAACACTCCCCCTTGAATGACTATTTACAGGATTGCTGCCTCGTTAAAACCTTGCTAGGAAAACCCAGTGGGATAAAACCTCGACGAAGGAAAAAGAGTACAGCTTGCTCCCCCTGATTGTAATCACCGAAGATCTTTGATTTCTTGAACGTAGTTATTGGTGATCAACCAGTCTCATTAAAACCTGTAACTAATAAAACCATATAGGAAAAACTTAGTTATTCAAGTATACATTTTGGTCTTCAGGACACAACCTTCGAATTGTCGAGTTTCACGTTCATTTGTATCATTGTATATTTTTCGTCCTTCTGGGACATGCCTTTACCAGACATCTATTGACTAGAGCATTCACAATTGCTATAACCGGCCGGTAACTCTACTGGAGTATTTTAGATGCGTCTAGTGTTCAATATACATTTCTTCACAAATGAATAATAATGTGAACTTCAATTCACAATCATTTGAACTTCAGGTTCAATATCTCACTATATCTAGAAAATAAACTCATATGAAACATGCTGATGTTCTCATTATTATCGATTTGAGTGATGTACATGCCTCCTTAAAAACCTCGTTATAAAACCCTGTAGGAAAAAATACTCGAGGAAAAGAGTACACGACATTCACATTTCTATTGTGGTGATTGTCTCGTTAAAAACCTTTAACTAAGAAAACCCTGTGGGAAAAACTTAGTAGAGGGAAAAAGAGTACAATCACTGGCCTTCGGGACCAATACTGGTCTTCGGGACCTTATCTCAATATCAATTTTGTCCATAATGACATATGTAATATGATACTCTATACATGTTCTGATTTTCATTTCCTTTCATTTCATCCATCCAGGATTTTCATGTATGTATCGTTTTAATGACTTCTACGTAGTCAAATCATACATTCATGCATATCTATATTTATCGTTGTTGCTGCCAGAAGTATAAGGTAGCGGAACTTAATGTCATCATCCTTAAAAATATCGAGTTTCTGCGAAAAACTCTTGATCAACTAATCTCGCTTTTATATCTCACCACATCATTATTCGTTTTTCTTACGAACACCCACATATATCCTTCTGGGATAATATTTTGAGGTGTGTACTATAGAGTCAAATATCTCTTTTATTCAGCGAGTCATGCTCAACCTCAATTGCTCGTTTCTATTTCTTTGAGTGCTGCCGGCACACTATTATTGATTTAAGTTTTGGATCCAAATTTTCTAGAGCAACTCTTGAGGCATATAGGTCGTTGACGACTTTTTATTTTTCCATTTGATGACAATTTTATCAACCAAATCTTTCATCATTTCCCAAAATATTTAATTTGGTTGTTCCGCAATCCCACGATTTTCTATTATCATGTGCACATGCTTTTTCAATGGGATTTCCATATAACTCTCTTCGGGAGATTTTGAGGGTGACTTAATTTCTTTGTATTTCCGCGGATTTATTTTATATTTTCAGATCGATCTACTACGCTTCAGGCGTATATTAGAATCAACATTTGAGTTGATCTCTTTGGTATTTGAACTCTTATAGTTCATTTATCACAAATATATGTGATTTTGTCACACCTTCATTAATTTGGCAGATTACTTGCTGAATATTGCAAGTTACTTATTTTAATGAACTTCAGGTTCAATTGTTTGTTGCGTGGATCAAGAATTTGAAGATCGTTTTCATTCCATGAAATTTCTCGGCATTTATATCTTTTATATTCTTATCTCCCCCTAATGCCGAGAGAAATGATCTTTCTTAAATATGCAAAACAACATAATTGCTATAAACCGATCTTCTGGATCGCGGGCTCAAGATATTTAATATATCTTATTTACAATTATGCTCGTTCATAAAAATACACTCTAGTGGTGATATGAATATACATTGCATATTAATTCGCAGATGGGAAATGCTCGATTCATTGCCACGCACAATCATGATATGCATCATCTTCATTTTAAGTACATTTGTAGTACTCGTGGGGATAATTAGTAAAGCTCTTCCGGAGCCCACTCTTGATATGTTATCATTTGCATAACAGTATCAATGATCATTCGGGAATACAATATCATTATCAATGATCCTTCGTGAATCAAAATATTATGTTTAACCAATGATCTTTCGGGGATACATTATCTTTATCAATGATCCTTCAGGGATACGGTATATTTACCAATGATCATTCGGGATCAAAATATTAGGTTTTATCAATGATCCTTCGGGGATCAAAATATAACTCAATATATAATTTACTCAAAAATTAAATTTATTTGGAATCGACTTTTTTCGATATTCTATGAGTACCCACATAGTACATTTATTCTCGATTTTCAAAATATATCATCCTTCAGGGATAATTCATATCTAATTATTGTTTCAACCAGAACAATCGAATTTGACGTTTCACTACAAGTATAATGATGTAACTTTATTACAAAATCTTTGCTTCTTCGGGAGCAATCAATAAAAATAATTGTTACATCATAAGACATTGATTTGATATTTCTGCGGGAATATCATATCATAATGTTTTCCAAGAACATTTAAAATTTAATTTTGATATTTAATCATGAATATCATATCATAATATTTTTCGGGAACATTTAAAACTTATTGCTACTACGGGAGCAATTTAATTTGATATTTCCAAACTTATTTCTACTACGGGAGCAATTTAATTTGATATTTATCGAATAATATCAAATCATGATGTTCTTCCAGAACGATCAATATAATATTTAAACCAGAGTTTATGTTCTTCAGGAACATTCAATTTAATTGATATATTAAGAATAATTGATTTGATAATACTTCAGGAATATCAAATTTTCATGGGGATTCAAACTTGGATATCCCAATATTCAAGCAAATAAGCTATTCAACAAGGTTTGGATTAACTTTTCCTAAAGTTTCACTCACTTTGGAATTCAGGAAGTACCTCAATTGATTCATGGGTCGAGTTCGCACATACATGACTTGACCACGAAAAACTCGCACGGTGTTCTTCAGGAACATTTAATTTTGATATTTTGTAAGGAATGTCATATCATGTTCTTCAGGAACATTAAATATTTAATTGATTTACTAGGCATAATTAATTTGATATTACTTCAGGATATCATATTATAATGTTCTTCAAGAATATATGATATTACATCAGAATTTCAGATTATAATGTTCTTCGGGAACATATAATAATATTACTTCAGAAATATCAAAATATAATGTTTTTCGGGAACATATGATATTACTTCAGGAATATCAGATTATAATGTTCTTCGTGAACATATGATATTACTTCAGGAATATCAGATTATAATGTTCTTCGGGAACATATGATATTACTTCAGGAATATCAGATTATCATGTTCTTCGGGAACATTCGAATTTAAGAAGAAGGGAGGAGAAGTAGATATATTTATAATTATTAATAAATATAAACAAACATATAAATTCTTGCCTTGGAGTTCGGCCCTTGGATAAGTAGAACTTCGATGAAGAACGCGGTTGAGCTTTCGTGCTGATAACGTGTTATAAACTCAATAGAATTTGAGAGAGAATAATAGAGTAGAAAGAGAGACAATATGATAGGAGAATAGAATTGTTGTGAATTGTTGTAAATTGTTGTATTCATTCATATGGGGAGACCCCTTTATATAGGATACAATCTAGGGTTTCTGACTTAGCCAACAAGTCATTCACTATAATATAATAATATTCATAACAAAAAAGTGTTTTTTTATTAAAGAGTTTTTTAGTTAGAAAAAATTGTTTTTAAATAATTTAATTAAATATATACCTTGAATATAATTTATAAATTTTTATTCTTGTATTTTCTTTAGAAAAAATACTAAAAATGAATTTTAATGATCCATTGTAAAATAATTAGATATTAAAATAAAAATAATTAGTACACATGTTATATTTTGATGGAAAGTGTATAAAAAATTTCTTATTAATAATATTATTACAATTGCACGTGTCATGTTTTAATAAAAAGTGTATTGACTTTTTTGTTACACTTTGTGTATATATAGACTTTTCCCTATTTTACACCATGTTTATCCACAAGGATCGCAACCCAATCTACCCAACCTTTTAATAAATTATTTATTTCACTTTCCTTTATATTATTAATTTATTTAATTTTTAAATTTCTCATCACTTATCCACAACCCAAGACCTATTTCAAATTTTCATTTATTATTATTATTAAATAATTACATAATATTTGTTTATTAAATTTATATTTAATATAAATTAAAAAATATATTAAAATTTTAAAATGCTTCAATTAATATTTTTAAATGAAAAAAATAAAATAAAAATAAAATACTATAAAGTACATTTTAATTTTTAATAAATTATAATCAAACACTATTTTAAAAATTACACAATTATATAGTACTTACAAATATATGAATATTGGTCTTTATTTGTAGAGAATAAAAAAATAAAAAAATTTATATAATTATATTTATAAATAATTGTATATAATATTAAATATATAGGTATTAGGCAAATTATTACTTGGACTCCTACCACACCCTATTCTACATGGTACCATTTTGTTATATTTAAACCTATATTTTTTTCACTCATTTTTTTCTTCCTTTTTTTTTTCTCCTCGTTCTTCTTTCTGTTTCCCTTTTTTCTCACACAAACAAACTCTCGACTCTATTGAAGTTGCGGATTTCGACGGCGATTAATCGGAGACGGACGGCAATGCAACCACAACTTCTTCTACGAAAATTAATCGGAGATTTTGTAAGCGGGGATACAGGAGGTCTTCACGACCGCGAGGGCGCAAACGCTCATCGCGATCAGACATCAACGGCAGCAGTTGTTTCGGCGACTTAATTCAGTAATTGGCGTGACGGCGTAGCTTCGTCGGACGGTAATTCGGTAAATTGCCATTTGAACTAAAGTTTTCGAACCTCAATTATCAAACAGTTCGCATTTTGTTTTATATACACTCTATGCTATAAGTCCTGGATATATACGTTGTAGATAATATGGCGTGAGGAGACACGCGGAAGATCATACTATCGGTTACTCGTATACTATCGAACAGTAGCTCACGACATAGATGGACAGGGACAATCCATCGGTACGTCGTAGTGTGTGTTGGAGTTGTGTACTTAATGTCTAGATTTAAGTATCGGTAAACTCCTGGTCATAGCATTTAACCTATTTAATTAATAGACAATTGTTTGCATTTAATTGTTATTAATTAATTATGCAAAATATAGTCCTGGATTTTATACGTTGTAGTTAGTATGGTGTGCATGGGCACACAGAAGATCATACTATCGGTTACTCGTATTTAATCAAACAGATGCTCACGACCTAGATGGACCTGGACCAATCCATCGGTATAGTCGCTGTGTGAGAGAGAAAATAATTTATCTTAATTATTTTATCACACTTGTACACTTGGTGTATTGGGCGGATCGCTTGAGATTTATTGATTAGGATTGCCTTGGATAATCAATTTAAATCTCAGAGTATTTTATTCTTAATCCCCGATATTATTGCGGGTGTGTATGTTTAATATAAGTGACTTTGATTTTCCAAAGGAATTAACCGATTTAATTATTGGGTTAATTACCTGTTAAGTTGGGTCACTATATTTTATATACGACATGCCGTGAATACTTGACGGGAAAGTGTATCCCGTAAGGGTTGATAATATCCCCGAGATGAGTTCATAAGGAATTATTATGTAAACCCTGCAGGTGGATTTAATCCTCATAATAATTAAAGTTGAACGGTACTATTCTCGGATATAAGAGATGAATAAATTAATTAGCAATAAATTAATTTTATTCATGGATATTTAAATCTTAAATACACGGAATAAATAATACTACCGGAGAAATATTATTTGATATAATATGGTTTAATATTGGGAGTGCAATTAATTTATATAGTGGAAAATAAATTAATTAATATTGATAAGGATTAATGGACTTGAGCATTGGGCTCAATTTAATCTTCAATATTGGGAGCCCAATATTCCACCTCCTTATGATCCCCTACGTAGCCTATATAAGCACTACATGGTCTTCACAATTCATTAACTTAAGATACGCCAATCATAAAGTCTTGAAGAGTGAAGGAGATCCATAGGAGTTCGATAGATCGTCGCCCACACGACGTTCGGACGAGGTGCAAGGAATACGTAGGAAGATCGCAAGGTCATCAACGCGTTAATTCGTTTCTCCGTACAACGAATCGAAGGTAAAAAATCATAAACCCTTTCTATGATTTTTTGTGAATTGATTGTAGCGTATACATGAACACACGATCCGGGTAAACGTACGAACTTCGGGGACGGGGATTCGAGATCCCCGGCGAAGATCGAGGAACCCCCGATTGGATCGAGGGTAGCGGCCGAACCCTAGGGTTCGACCGCCGGCGCGCGGACAAAGCGACGAGCCCCGGCTGGACGCCGGGGCATGGGATCGACCTCGGGTCGATCGCCGGGGTTCGCCGTGGGCTGGTGCCACGGCGGGTGAACCCCAGCCCCTCGGCCGGCGGCGCTGCGGGGAGAAGCCCTCGGCTGGAGCCGAGGGGCGATCGAGCCCGTGAGCTCGATCGCGGGTATGCTACGGGGTCACCCGTAGCTGCCCCGTATGTGCTACGGGTTCGCCCGTAGCGGGCGTACGGGGCTGACCCCTCCGCGAGCAGCGGGTTCATGAACCCGCTGCGGGGCTGCTACGAGCAGCCCCGGGGATGCCTCGTGCATCCCCAGCGATCATCGCGAGATGATCGCGAGCCCCGTGCGGGGGCTCGGCTGGACGCTCGCGGCCTTCGGGCCTCGCTGGGTGTTCGGTCGGGCCCCGGCTCGTGCGGTGGTTCGCGTTCGGATCTCCGGCGATGAAGGATTTCGGTCGGGTTATTATTTTCCGCAAATTTTAATAGCCCGGGACATCGATTTCCAACAATTGGTATCAGAGCGTTTGGTTTCGTGTTCATGTATATGTTCGATTATTATTCTACCTTGAAGGATTTCCGGCTATCATGGTTGGATTTAATTATTGTTTTAATTAATTATCATGATTATTCGTTTATTAAACTCTCGGACATGTCGAGATTCGTTTTGTGTGTATGAATGTTTGTAATAGTAAAAATTCGAGGGTTGACCGAATTTAGGATTTATTATTACGTTCTTTATTTTCCGGAAAATGTATAGGGTCGATTTCATGTATAGAATCGATACAG
This sequence comes from Euphrasia confusa, assembly GCA_954870475.1. Lineage (NCBI taxonomy): Eukaryota > Viridiplantae > Streptophyta > Magnoliopsida > Lamiales > Orobanchaceae > Euphrasia > Euphrasia confusa. The sequence goes on from OX940955.1 coordinate 16,364,067, forward strand.
GATAGTGTAACTTAAATTCTTGTAATTTATTTACGTTGGTTCGATGTTGGAACGATCGCCGGAAGACGAAGACGAGTGACGAAGACGAAGGGGACGAAAAACCGGGGAGTCGATCAACCCCATGATCGACCCCATGACCGAAGCCATGGGGAGGGGTCGATTGCCCCTCGGCTGGGGCTGCCGCCGGCGGTGGTGGCCGGCCAGCTGGGGTGGCGGCGGCGGTTCCCTCTTCCGGTGGTGGCGGCGGTCGATGTTGGTGGTGGTATGGGGATCTCCCAACCCATGCCACTTCTACCAATATTCACTTTCCAAAATTGATTCGGTTTTCCTATTTGGGTGTTCTCTTTTTTTTGGAAACTCTCATGGATTAGGAAAAGAATTAATTGGAGTTAATTTTATTCCTATTGATTTATTTCCTTTATGGAGAGATTCATGGATTAGGAATCTAATTGATTTGGTGTTAATTTATTTCCTATTTGATTATTCATATTCTTGGGAATTTTCATTAGATGGAAATTAATTAATTATGGAAAGTAGAAGAGTCCTAATTTATTTTATTTCCTTGTTCTATTATAGAAGTCTTCTAGAATATTCCAAGTTTTACTTGGATAGATTATTCTAGAGATTTAATAGAATTAGATGGGAAAATAAATAAATAAAAATATTAATAATATTTAATTTTATTTTTGATATATTCAATTGACTTAATTTTCGAATTAAGTAACTTTTGGATTAATTAAAAATAAATAGATTTAAATATTAGAGATTAATATTTTCGTCACATGAAGCATTCAAGAAACGAAGACTGAAGACTAGAAGATGCGTACGGAGATGGAATAAAGCCATGATAGTCGGAAAATAATTTTCTAGCATTATTTTGACTATGTGATACTATGTGCTTTATTGCTTGTATGCATGCTATATGTGTTTACTTTATGCACTAGATAGCGTATCCCTTTATTGTAAAAAGCTAAGTGGGAGAGGGGATGGAAACATTCCCATGGTCTCCATTACTGTTCTCTTGGTGACTCTTATGGACTTTCGAAGTTCGTATAGGTGAGTCATTGGAGGAGAATTCTTGTAATCCTTTTACAAGAAACATTGATCAAGTTTATCAAACAATGCCTAATTTGTCTTTCTGAAACTGACTTCAAGTCGACTCATTCTCACCCCGGGGAGTGGAATGGAGCCAAAGCCACTTGGTCATGTGGATGACACAAATTAGAGACCTTCGTACCATTCTTTGATAGATGGATCGATTGTCTGCTCGGCTCCCTCATTTATGAGAGATAGGGTCGTTCGCATGGTGAATCACTGGTTAGAAACTTCGAGTTTCACTTATGATTCTCCGAGTCTTGATTTATGAAATCAAATGGTTCTTGTAATTGGGAGTCAATTATAAAAGTCTCTTTGTGTAGTAAACGTCCACACCACGTGGCTTGCTATGCTAACGGATTTTGGATTAATTGATGTAGACAGTTATAAGTAATTGTAAGGAGTTGTGAAATTGTCGTAAACGTCAACACCACGTGGCTTGCGGAAATGTAGCAATTCCAAACGATTTACTTTAGTGCTGAGTAATGGTTTACACTTAGATACGCGTTATAGTATCCTTCCCCCACGAAGTTACGCTGTAATCGATGTATGACCAAAGAAAGCTAAATCATTTGGGTAGGTAAACGTCCACACCACGTGGCTTGCCTTACCTGATGGGATTTTAGACGTAATTAGTAATTTAGTGATATTATTCTAGGGAGATAATATCGGATATTAAATTAATTGTTTGTTTATATGTGCTTATAGGTTTAGAGAATTACTATGAATCCACTTTCGTTGATACTTGAGGAATTCAACGCACTGGTTCCATACTGTGTTGAATGGAAAGAAGAGTTAGACATTACTCAGACTGTAAAGGAGTACAAAGACGTACTCAGTGAAACTTGTCCTCCTAGACCCACCATTAACTCAACTGATGAGGAAATAGTTGACTTTGAAAAGTGGGATAGTGCTCATGCATTAGCCGCTAATCATGATGTCATGCTTAAAATCAAGTTGATGTTTGGACATGATGGGAAGGCTAGAAAAGAGGCGATGAGGATACTCATAAAGATCAGTTGCTTCGAGGAAACGCTTGAACACGTTTTTGAGATGATGGATCTTTTAGACGAGTTGAAACAATCGCAAGCTCTTATAGCCAAGGCCAAAGGTTTCGAACCTAAGGGCATACATAAGGGAAAGGAGAAGAAGACAAGGGGATCCAGTGGTCCTAAGGGACTTGGACCAAAGGGTGGGATAAAGAAGCCTTCTGGCAAATATCCCCAAGGAAAACAGTCTGAGTACTGGGGGTCTACATCTTGTCCTCTCAAAGGTATGAATTTTTCTTTAGTCGTAAAACATAGTCAGCGGTATTATCTACCAGAATTCTGGTGTGTAGATATGGAACCACTGACGGTATGTGCATTCTAAATGCAAGGGTTCCAGAAAACCCGGCGACTTAGAGAAGAAGAGTTCGAGTCCACATGGGCGAAGCTGTTGAGGAAGCAGCGGTTGCAGTGGAAGACATTTATCTGTTTTGATAATTATAGGATTTCATTTCAAGCTTATTGCTTTATGTACCTTTTATTTTAGAAAGAACTTTTGTTCTGGTTTTCTATTAATCAATGGATATTTTATTTATTTAATCATTTGATAGTTTGGATAAGAAATAATGGTGATATCTATTCTGGTACATTAGATAGCAATATATGAATGATGAATCCTTAGTCTACCACGATGCAACAAACCGTTATGTATAACTTGTTTTACTTATTAGATGTATTTTCTTATCAATCATTATACTTGTGAATTCTTGAACTTAGTAGTATCTATTCAAAAGGGATTCAAAAGGTCGAAATTGATTTGATCAATTAAAGTTGGAGGAATGGACCTTCCGACCTAAGAATCAAATGGGAGTTAATACAACTGAGTTAACCTTTCTGGATAAAGGATAGAATTCGGACAAGTATTGAGAATGGTTTATGATTAATGCGGTAACATGTGTAATTAGAAAGGTACGAGTCGTTCTTTCAAAGGATACTCGAAGATGGATTAGAATACTTGATGTGCCATAAAAGCAAAGTGTTTATCCGTAGACACGAAGCTATTATGGGGAACCTTCAAAGTATATCCATTAAAAGCCTGCGACTTGTTCGCGGAGGCTGTCACCTATCTAAATGACACATAGCATATATCAAGGATTGAGATTAAGTCTCAAAGGACTACACCATACACTGGAGTGTAGACATGGTGTGCCAGGAATAAGAAGTGGAACTCTAATAGTAAAGGAACAAGTTTATTCGGAACCACCTATGTTCTATGGATATTTCTGGATACAACGGCACATTCAATGTGGTTGTAGAATATCCTAGAAGAACAAGTATTTGTATGTTCAATAGTACTACGAACCAGAGGGGTGTCCTCACCCGGTTCTTAGAGGAAGACTATTAGATGGACTACAATGCCCTAACTGACAAGGTACTTTAGAAGGAGGAATGAGAAGACTAAGAACCAGCCTAACCGAGTGGTAGTACACCACTAACTGCACCTAATGTTATTACTGTTATACACCGGTACGCCATTGCATTGGGAGGTTGTTAAACAACCGGAGATGTTCATAAGACTGGAGGAGTTTTGAACTCTGGATCTAGTAGACATGAAATCGATCCCTAGCTCTGCATAAGGGTCAGTACTAGTCTAAATGTGCCTACTTGGATAACAATAAGTATTATTGTTAAGAGGCAAGATCATTTAGAAGTACAAGCTTAGTAAATCTATTTATGGATTATTACAAAGCTGTAACTTGTGGAACTTGCGAATTGATGAGACAGTCCATGTAATGGATTTATCAAAAGGCATAGACAAGAAAGGTGTATTGGAGACGTAATGGAAACAAGATGGTGTTTCTCGGAATTTTGTGTAGATAACACTTCATCGTTGGCAACAATGTAAAAGTGTTGTCAGACATAAAATAGAGGTTGTTTAAATGAATCGAGATATAAGATTAAGAGTAAGTTGGATCATGTTCTTGGAATCTTTCGATCTCTAGATAAGAACATTTGTACTTCTCTTAAGATATCTTATGCGATTATGGTTTGTTTTAAACATGCATAATTCTGAGAAAGGTTATTGCCTTTCGGGAACAGAATGCATCTATCTAAAGGTATGTGTCTTGAACACATGAAGGAGATAGATATAGACAAAGCAGTTTCCTACACTTCAAGTGTGGAGAGCTTTGTAGATGCAATGTTGTAAAACAAGAACCTGATATCAGCTATGCGGTTAGCGTAGTGGGAGGATATCAAAGTAATCTAGATAAGAGGTATTCGAATGCTGTAAAAGTACTTGGAAGTACTGGCTTACGGAGCAAGACGAAATCTTCTTAGATTACAGTTTCTCAGATCCAAAATCAGAGAAAGACCAGTGTAAGTCGATATCAGGCTATGTGTTCATTTTTAGAAGAGGTGGAACCTAAGGATGAAAGAGTGATAAGCGTGATGCTTCTCGGACTCTATCATAAACCGAATAGCAGCCTCAGAGGCAGCGGAAGTTTTGGTTAGGTTCCGGAATGACCTCTGAGCTTGGATATGATTCTTGGTTCACCGAAGGCTATGTATATAGCGGTGCATGGTAAACTGGAAGAAGTCATAAGTTCAAAAGGTGATGATAACACATAGAGCAAGTACCACCTGATACGAATCATCGTCAGGGAGACGACGCAGTAGTCACCAAGATAACTTCAGAGCGGCAACCTAGATTGCTCATTCACATAATACTTCTGGGAAGTATAACTTAAGCACGTGATGAGTATGGGAGTCGGGAGTTTGGAGGAAATGACTAGACCTTAGTACAAGTGGGAGATTGTTGGAGTTGTGTACTTAATGTCTAGATTTAAGTATCGGTAAACTCCCGGTCATAGAATTTAACCTATTTAATTAATAGACAATTGTTTGCATTTAATTGTTATTAATTAATTATGCAAAATATAGTCCTGGATTTTATACGTTGTAGTTAGTATGGTGTGCATGGGCACACAGAAGATCATACTATCGGTTACTCGTATTTAATCAAACAGATGCTCACGACCTAGATGGACCTGGACCAATCCATCGGTATAGTCGCTGTGTGAGAGAGAAAATAATTTATCTTAATTATTTTATCACACTTGTACACTTGGTGTATTGGGCGGATCGCTTCAGATTTGTTGATTAGGATTGCCTTGGATAATCAATTTAAATCTCAGAGTATTTTATTCTTAATCCCCGATATTATTGCGGGTGTGTATGTTTAATATAAGTGACTTTGATTTTCCAAAGGAATTAACCGATTTAATTATTGGGTTAATTACCGGTTAAGTTGGGTCACTATATTTTATATACGACATGCCGTGAATACTTGACGGGAAAGTGTATCCCGTAAGGGTTGATAATATCCGCAAGATGAGTTCATAAGGAATTATTATGTAAACCCTGCAGGTGGATTTAATTCGCATAATAATTAAAGTTGAACGGTACTATTCTCGGATATAAGAGATGAATAAATTAATTAGCAATAAATTAATTTTATTCATGGATATTTAAATCTTAAATACACGGAATAAATAATACTACCGGAGAAATATTATTTGATATAATATGGTTTAATATTGGGAGTGCAATTAATTTATATAGTGGAAAATAAATTAATTAATATTGATAAGGATTAATGGACTTGAGCATTGGGCTCAATTTAATCTTCAATATTGGGAGCCCAATATTCCACCTCCTTATGATCCCCTACGTAGCCTATATAAGCACTACATGGTCTTCACAATTCATTAACCTAAGATACGCCAATCATAAAGTCTTGAAGAGTGAAGGAGATCCATAGGAGTTCGATAGATCGTCGCCCACACGATGTTCGGACGAGGTGCAAGGAATACGTAGGAAGATCGCAAGGTCATCAACGCGTTAATTCGTTTCTCCGTACAACGAATCGAAGGTAAAAAATCATAAACCCTTTCTATGATTTTGTGTGAATTGATTGTAGCGTATACATGAACACACGATCCGGGTAAACGTACGAACTTCAAGGACGGGGATTCGAGATCCCCGGCGAAGATCGAGGAACCCTCGATTGGATCGAGGGTGGCGGCCGAACCCTAGGGTTCGACCGCCGGCGCGCGGACAAAGGGACGTGCCCCGGCTGGACGCCGGGGCATGGGATCGACCTCGGGTCGATCGCCGGGGTTCGCCGTGGGCTGGTGCCACGGCGGGTGAACCCCAGCCCCTCGGCCGGCGGCGCTGCGGGGAGAAGCCCTCGGCTGGAGCCGAGGGGCGATCGAGCCCGTAGCTGCCCCGTATGTGCTACGGGTTCGCCCGTAGCGGGCGTACGGGGCTGACCCCTCCGCGAGCAGCGGGTTCATGAACCCGCTGCGGGGCTGCTACGAGCAGCCCCGGGGATGCCTCGTGCATCCCCAGCGATCATCGCGAGATGATCGCGAGCCCCGTGCGGGGGCTCGGCTGGACGCTCGCGGCCTTCGGGCCTCGCTGGGTGTTCGGTCGGGCCCCGGCTCTTGCGGTGGTTCGCGTTCGGATATCCGGCGATGAAGGATTTCGGTCGGGTTATTATTTTCCGCAAATTTTAATAGCCCGGGACATCGATTTCCAACAGTGTGACTGGGTAATAGTTGGTCTTGACTATTATGTTACACTCGTACACTTGGTGTATTGAGCAGGACCACGGGAGGGCGTCCGATTTGTACTAATCGGAGTAATCGAACTAGTCCTCAGATATTATGGATATATGAGTTCCTAATCCCTATATAATTATAGGTGCGTGTGTCCAATGCTCGATTCTTTAATGTGCCAATAAGTGAGACTAATTGATTAGTCGAGATCCTCGGTATATTGGGAATCGGAATTGTACACACGGCATGCTGTAGATTATAGACAGGAAACCGTGTCCCATTTATTGGGTTGATGATGTCCCCGAGATGAGCTCATAAAGTTTATCATGTAAACCCTGCAGATGGATTTGTTCCACATGATAATAAGGATGAGTGGTACTAGTCTCGGATAATAAGAAATGAATTAATTTAATTATTAGTAATTAAAATTAATTAATGGACATGCGATATCTTAAACACGGGGAAAATCATATATGTATTTTCGGCGGAAATATTATTGGTAAAATAATATGGATTAATTAATTGGGAATTCAATTATAATTTTATAGTGGAATTAATTATAATTAAAATTTGATTTAATTAAAGGTTTTCTTTTAAGGACACCGGTTTAATTAAATTGCAATTTAGCCTAATTAATTAATTAACCTAAGGTCCCTAGTGTGGCCTATTTAAACCCCTCCCCCTCTCTTCTCTAGACCTAACTTACGCAGCTTTTATTTTTCTTCACTTAAGAAAATAAACCGTGAGAAAAAGTTTGAGAGAGAAGAAGAAGAGGAGACTTCCGGTGGATCGTTTCCCACACAACGTCTGGAGTCGAGGGCTAGGATACACACTAGAAGATCAGAGCTGTTCGCCTATTCGGCTTCTCCGAATCACGCATTAAAGGTAAAGAATCGAAAACCCTATTCCGCATCCTTTTCGATTCTTCTCGTACGTAATAATACAACGGACCATCGATTGGTAATCGGAGGTCAAGGTATATTTTCTCCGGCTTCTGGGCGGTTGAGGACCGCCGGATCGGTGGCCGGACGGAGAAAAACGGATCGGAAACGGCCCGGAACAGCAGCATCGCGCTGCTGTTCGGACCAGGCAAGCGCCCGCTCGCGCTGGGTCGCGAGCGACCGCTTGGGCAGCAAGCGCCCGCTTGCGCGGGTGCGCGAGCTCTCACCTGGGCGGCAGGCGGTCGCCTGCTCCGGGCAGATTGTGAGCCGCGGCCTTGGCTGCGGCGGACGCGCGATCTGATGGGCGGGTGGCCATGGCTGTTCGGAGGTGACCTCCGGAAGTTGATTGGGGACGTACGGATGTTCGTGAGTTCGAATGTACGTGTCCCGGATAGTCGATTTCCAACACGTTTGATATCTAATCTAGGGTCATTAAATGTCGGGGCACGATTCCGAGTCGCGTTTACGCGAGGTCCGGGGTCCGGTTTTGGCGGTGGTCGTGCGGCGTCCGTCAAGGGGTCGCAGCGGGGGGTGCTTCTCTGCTATTCTCCTAGGATCATTATGAGAGTGTGTCGCATTTCGCTCGGCCCGGGGTGGCGCTTTGGACGCGTTGCATGCACCCAGACTCGGGGTCCGGTTGGGACTCCTCGTGATGAATTAAGAGAGTTCCGATCCGGGTCGTTGCCTCCTTGTATTCGAACCGCGGGGCACTAGTGCGGGTCTCTCTCTTCGTCAGTCACTCGGGGCCGTACCCTGCATGATTTTCATGGACTCGGACTTGGGGTCCTGTTCGATTTCCTCGTGATGGCCTTGTGGGCCCGGGTCGGATCCTCCCCCTTCCTATGTCCGGAATCGCGTGGTGCGTGTCTCGAAAGATCCGACCACGTGGCTCGGTTTGATCCCGTTGAAGAGAATCGCGAGCCTTGACGGTGCGGCGCTAGTCTCGAGAGTTTTGAGTGCTGCGGGCGGGTCCCACTTCCACGTGTATAAATTGGTTTTTTATCCCCCAACAAGTAAAAGTATACTTAATGGCACTGAATGCCATGTAAATGCTGGGATTCGATGTCCCGGGCTATCAAAAATTATGCGGAACCGATAACCCGACCGAAAACCCTAGATCGTCGGAAGACCCGAACGCGAACCACCTCACGAGCCGGGGCCCGACCGAACGCCCAGCGAGGTCCGAGGACCGCGTGCACCCAGCCGAGCCCCCGCGAGGGGCTCGCGATCGTCTACGGACAATCGCTGGGATCGCTACGAGCGATCCCCGGGCTGCTCGCGGCAGCCCCGCAGCGAGTCGATGACTCGCTGCCCTAGCGCACGGGGACACCCCGTGCGAGCCGCTACGGGCGAACCCGTAGCACGCACGGGGTCGCTGCGAGTCGCCCCGCAGCTGACCCGCGATCGATCCGAGGATCGATCGCATCCCTCGGCTTCGGCCGAGGGTTTCCCGTAGCCGCGCCGGCGGCGATGAGGGCAGGGGGGATCCGCCGTGGCACCAGCCCACGGCATCCCCGGCGATCGACCGAAGTCGATCGCATGCCCCGGTGTCCAGCCGGGGCTTCCCCTTGTCGCGCGTCGCGGCGGTCCGAACCCAAGGGTTCGACCGCCGCCTTCGATCCTCGCCGGGGATCTCGAATCCCCGTCCCCGAGGTTCGTCGTTTTACCGGATCGTGCGTTCATGTATATATCACAATTAATACGTACATAAATCATAAAAGGGGGTTTATGATTTTACCTTCGATTCGTTGTACGGAGAAACGAAATCGGATTGATGACCTTGCGATCTTCCTACGTATTCCTTGCACCTCGTTCGAACGTCGTGTGGGCGACGATCTATCGAACTCCTATGGATCTCCTTCACTCTTCAAGACCTTATGATTGGCGTAACTTAGGTTAATGAATTGTGAAGACCATGTAGTGCTTTTATAGGCTACGTAGGGGATCATAAGGAGGTGGAATATTGGGCTCCCAATATTGAAGATTAAATTGAGCCCAAAGCTCAAGTCCATTAATCCTTATTAATATTAATTAATTTATTTTCCACTATATAAATTAATTGCACTCCCAATATTAAACCATATTATATTAAATAATATTTCTCCGGTAGTATTATTTATTCCGTGTATTTAAGATTTAAATATCCATGAATAAATTTATTTATTGCTCAATAAATTATATTCATCTCTTATATCCGAGACTAGTACCGTTCAACCTTAATTATTGTGCGGAACGAATCCACTCATGAGGTTTACACAATAATTCCTTATGAACTCATCTCGGGGATATTATCAACCCTTCCGGGACACACTTTCCCGTCAAGTATTCACGGCATGTCATATATAAAATATAGAGACCCAATTTTACCGGTAATTAACCCAATAATTAAATCGATTAATTCCTTTGGAAAATCAAAGTCTCTAATATTAAATATACACACCCGCAATAATATCGGGGATTAAGAATAAAATACTCTGAGATTTAAATTGATTATCCAAGGCAATCCTAATCAATAAATCTCAAGCGATCCGCCCAATACACCAAGTGTACAAGTGTGATAAAATAATTAAGATAAATTATTTTCTCTCTCACACAACGACTATACCGATGGATTGGTCCGTGTCCATCTAGGTCGTGAGCAACTGTTCGATTAAATACGAGTAACCGATAGTATGATCTTCTGTGTGCCCATGCACACCATACTAACTACAACGTATGAAATCCAGGACTGTATTTTGCATAATTAATTAATAATAATTAAATGCAAATAATTCTTTATTATTTAAATAAGTTAAATGCTATGACCGGGAGTTTACCGACACTTAAATCTAGACATTAAGTACACAACTCCAACAATCTCCCACTTGTTCTAAGGTCTAGTCATTTCCTCCAAACTCCCGACTCCCATACTCATCACGTGCTTAAGTTATACTTTCCAGAAGTATCATGTGAATGAGCAATCTAGGTTGCCGCTCTGAAGTTATCTTGGTGACTACTGCGTCGTCTCTCTAGACGATGACTCGAATCAGGTGGTACTTGCTCTATGTGTTATCATCACCTTTTGAACTTATGACTTCTTCCAGTTTACCATGCACCGCTACATACATAGCCTTTGGTGAACCAAGAATCATATCCAAGCTCAGAGGTCATTCCGGAACCTAACCAAAACTTCCGCTGCCTCTGAGGCTGCTATTCGGTTTATGATAGAGTCCGAGAAGCATCATGCTTATCACTCTTTCATCCTTAGGCTCCACCTCTTTTAAAAATGAACACATAGCCTGATATCGACTTACACTGGTCTTTCTCTGATTTTGGATCTGAGAAACTGTAATCCATGAAGATTTCGTATTGCTCAGTAATATAGTACTTCCAAGTACTTTTACAGCATTCGAATATCTCTTATCTAGATTACTTTGATATCCTCCCACTACGCTAACCGCATAGTTGATATCAGGTTCTTGTTTTACAACACTGCATCTACAAAGCTCTCCACACTCGAAGTGTAGGTAACTGCTTTGTCTATATCTATCTCCTCTATGTGTTCAAAACACATACCTTTAGATAGATGCATTCTGTTCCTGAAAGGCAATAACCTTTCTCAGAATTATGCATGTTTAAACAAACCATAATCACATAAGATATCTTAAGAGAAGCACAAATGTTCTTATCTAGGATCGTAAGATTCTAAGAATATGATCCAACTTCATCTTAATCTTATATCTTGATTCATTTAGACAACCACTATTTTATGCCTGACAACACTTTTACATTGTTGCCAACGATGAAGTGTTATCTCCATAAAATTCCGAGAAACACCACCTTGTTTCCATTACGTCTCCAATACACCTTTCTTGTCTATGCTGTTACACCGTAAAAATCCAACACCGACACGTGTCCAGACGACCGGAGCCACGTCAGCAAGAAGACGATCAAACGGCAGACCAAAGTCAAACTTGAAGTTATGTATAAAGTCAGTACCAGGCAAGCTCATCAGTAGCCCCAGGAAGACAGCCCCGTGCCAGACTTGGGGATCAGCCAGATAAAGCTCCAGGCAAGAGGCGGTGCGCCTCTGGTGACATGCAGCAAGTGGAAGACAAGTTTAGTGGATATTTAATGCAATGGCTTAAAAGTCTTCATTAGTGGGATTAGATGTGATAGGAGGCTAATAGGTGGCATAATATGAGCTTGCATGCTCATGCATACAACTAGTATATAAGAGAGGGAAGAGAGAGGAGAAAAGGACTTCACCTTTTTTAATTTCCAAATACTATAAGTAAAGGAAATAAAGATCAAGAACACTATGATGTTCATCCCCCATTTCCAGATTTCCGGCAACATACATTTTCCGATCATTAATCTGCCCTAACAAATAAATATCTGCTTGGAGCCCTATTCTACCCCCCCCGTTCCAGTAATATATGAATTGAGTGAAAAAGGGTCCAAACAGTGGCGCTAGAAGGAGATCAGGTTTTACGCATCAGAAAAAGAGGTTCAACCGGCGACAGATATGGCAGACGAGAGAGAAGGCGCGACGGCTTCCGACGACTCTGGTGTTTCCGGCAGGTGGCGCGACGTCATGGGCAAGGCGGTCATCGAGGATCCCAACGCTCCGGCGGATGAGGCAGACCCAGACCCCGTCGATCGAGACGCACCACCGCCGCCAATCCAGATTGTTGATGAGGAAAGCCCCGCCGACGGCCAGGCAGAACCCGATCTGCCTTCGGATTCTCAGGTTAGAATTCCTATTCGCCGTCATCGTTCTCGCCGCCGTGCTCGTCGTTTGCACCCGTATGATTTGGGAGGGCCGTCGACGCCCATTGTGGCTCCGCCCCCAATCAAATTCGGAAATCTGGATACTCCAGAAAAAATTGATGAAGCTGTGCATGCTCTTATTCACAGAAAATACGTTTTGACAACTCCATTGAAACATGCAACCGGTGCTTTTATGACACCTGGACATGCCACAACTGTGGCTCCAGAGAGGGTCAAACGCCTCCACAGGAGAGAGCGAAAAAAGCACCCGGTAATAGATCTAAACCGAAATGCTGAATTTGTGGCCACTTCGACGGATCGTCGAAGGAGAGGCAGCCAGAGTGACATGCATCGGTATCGGGAGGGTTCTTCTGTGCCTGGGGCCCGAGGGGCTAGGGCAGAGGACCCAGAGATCGTAGATCTGAAGCAGAAATATGTTGAGTTGGAGAGACGAGTGAATGAGGGACAGGGTGTGCATGTACCGTCAGGTTACAAAAATGAACCCCTGGCCCCAGAGATTGAACATGCATCCATGCAAACTGAAATCCTCCCCATGCCATCCTTAGTCTATGACGGTAAGACTGACCCAGAGACTCATCTGAGTAGGTTCAGATCTTACATGTCCGGCCGCGGCGCAACTGATGCGACGCGCTGTGGACTTTTTCCCTTTACGTTGGGTGATGTTCCTCACAAATGGTACGCGGGCCTTCCTGCCCACTCGATTAAATGTTTCGATGATTTGGTGCAAAGGTTCGTGACGCATTTTGCCTCTAAGGCTGTGAAACTGGAACAGAGCCAACGTCTACTCGAGATAAAACAGGATGATGAGGAGTCGGATGAAAGGTATGTGGAGCGAGTTGAGGAAATTCTTCTGGCTGGCGGAGAGGATGTAAATGAGAATTTAAAACTGCATACCGCCATGACCGGTTTGAGAAGAAACTCGAAGTTGTTCAAATCTATGATGAAAAATTATCCAAAATCCTATGAGGAATTTCGTGTGAAAGCTGCCGCTGAGGTGGCATATCAAAGGTTGACCAGGACCCCACGGGGCCTGGGCGAAACCAAAAAGAAGGCCCCATTCTCTTCAGATAAAAGGCCAAATTATATTGGAAAGAAATCCGGTGTGAAAACCGGTACTGATCCCAGAATGGATGAAATCAGGGAACTGGAAGCCAATATTCGGCGTGAAACTGGTAAGGCCCCTGAGGCCATTTTGCAGGTGTTCTTGACTCAGAGGGTAGATGTGTTAACCAGGCCCCCGCCCATTAACACTCCCCAAGAGAAGTTGAACCCGAACCTATGGTGTGATTTCCATGAGAAACACGGTCATTCAACAAACCAGTGTCGTCAGTTACTGAGGCAACTGTGGAGGCTGTTCAATGAGGGAAAACTGTGGCAGTACCTCCCCCGTCCCGGGGCTGTAGGGAATGAGCCACGAGGTCAGAATCCCCAGGGCCCTCCACCAGCTGCACCGGGCCAGAATCAAAATATTCCGGGACCTCCGGGTGCCCAGGAAGTTATGATGATTGGTGGTGTCAGGCCCTTAACTGAAGACAGCAAGCGGAAACGCAAAAGAGACTTCGCTATGTAGGAAGTTCTGATGGCTACTGCGCCTTCGCAGAGCGCAACAATCTGTGACTCTGTGGTGATATCTTTCACACCACGGGATTGAGCTGAGGCCAAATTCCCGAGGGATGAACCCCTGGTAATCAGGGCGAGGATCCTGGGAATCGATGTGTCTCGCACTTTGGTTGACAACGGTGCTCATTGCAATGTTCTGTATAAGAATGCCCTGGATCAGATGGGTAAGCTGGCCCGTTATGTCTCACCGTGCGATCTGATACTCAAAGGCTTTGGCAACGACGTGGTACATCCATATGGCAAGATCGTACTGCCGGTGGAGCTGAAAGATGTCAATAACCCAGGTCTGATGTTGGTTAGGAACTTGGAATTTGTAATAATAGATAGGGAGAGTGGCTATAACGCACTCTTAGGTAGGCCCTTTTTGGACGCTTTTGAAGCGGTAGCCTCCTCCTACTACTATTGTGTAAAATTCCCTACTCCCTCCGGTGCGGTTGGCACCGTTAGAGGCGACCTACTAATGGCAAAGAAGTGTATTTTGTATTTCTGTGATCTTGATAACTTAGCTATAAATGCAAATGATAATCCCCAGGAAAGACTGGAGGAAAATATCAAAGACTCACAGGATGAGCAAACCAAAGACTCACAGGATGAGCAAAACAAAAAGTCCCGAGTGCCTGAAGTTACTTGTACAGGATTGGATTCCCAGTCTCTTGATGTCATGAATACCGTGGGGCCCGGAGCGATCCAAGAGTTGGTTCCGGGGAAGGAAGCAGAATCCCCAGGGCAAGATCCCTGTGTGGGAACAGCTTCCACCAGCCAGACTCAAGATCGCATGGGGCCAGAGCACGAGGATTATGATCCCAGGACAGGAACCAAACACCGAAAAGGAACTGCCATAGAAGTGGTCGAAAACTTAGACTCCATAGTGTTGGATCCCGAGCAAGCTCATAAGCAAGTTCTCGTGGGTACGCATATGTTAGAGCACACTCGAAGTGGACTGATAAATTTCCTCAGGGAAAATCAGAGTACTTTCTCTTGGTCAAGTGCGGATTTGGGAAAGATAGATCCCAAACATGCATGCCATCGGTTAAAAATCGACCCCAAGAAAAAACCTATTGCCCAGAGGCGAAGGAAAATGGGGCCGGAGAAGTGCGAAGCACTGGCCGGGGAAGTAAATAAATTGATTGAGAATAAACTGGTGAGGCAAGCCTCGAGCGATGCCACCTGGTTATCCAATGCTATGATGGTATCGAAGACAGTAGGCGCCTGGAGACTATGCATAGATTTTACAGATCTGAATAATGCATGTCCCAAGGACCACTTTCCGATGCCACACATTGATCACCTTGTCGATAATTTGACAGGCCATGCTATATTTTCAACAATTGATGCTAAGGCAGGTTATCATCAAATTCCGATGCACCCAGACGATATAGAGCACACGGCGTTCTACACGGAGAAAGGGGTGTTTTGTTGGGAAAGAATGCCTTTCGGTTTAAAGAACGCCGGGGCCACATATCAAAGGTTAGTAAACATGATGTTTACAGATTTAATCGGTAAAACTGTTGAAGTGTATATCGATGATATCATTGTGAAAAGCAAGAATGAAGCGGATCACATAAAAGATCTTGCAGAAGTCTTTAAGATTCTGGGGCATTACAATATGAAACTGAATCCCAAAAAATGCAATTTCGGGATCAGGAAAGGTATGATCCTAGGGCATGTAGTCGGGGAACATGGGATTGAACCCAACCCGGCCAAGATCAAAGCCATACTGGATATGCGGGAACCCCGGGATATCAAGGGTGTGCAGCGCCTAACAGGTTGCTTGGTCGCCCTGAGCCGGTATGTCTCCTGTTTGGGGGACAAAACCCGTCCTTTCTTTGCATCCATCAAAGGAAATAAATTCCACTGGAAAAAAGATGCTCAAGAAGCTTTTAAGCAAATCAAAGAGTATCTATCCAGTCCCAAAGTGGTTGTGGCTCCGAAGCCCGGGGAAAAGTTGTTTTTGTACCTAGCCGCGTCGGAACATGCCATTAGTGCAGTTCTGACGAGAGGAGATGGAATAAAACACCTCCCCGTGTACTTCGTGAGCCAAGTACTGCATGAAGCAGAAGTACGGTACACACCGTTAGAAAAACTCACTTATGCCCTGATTGTGGCAGTGAGAAAACTCCGGGCGTATCTTTTTGAGCACCCCGTAGAGGTTTTAACAACCATGCCGCTAAGGCAAGTATTGCACCGGTCCGATGTCACCGGGAGACTCCTGAAGTGGGCTCTGGAGATAAGTCAATATGACATAACCTTCAGCCCCAGGACAGCAATCAAGGCCCAAGTGTTGGCCGATTTTGTCGTGGAACTGACGTTCCCGGAAAAGTCCAATAATCAATCACGCGCGTGGAGACTGTACGTGGACGGTTCAGCAACCACAGCGTGCTCGGGGGCCGGTATAGTACTACTTGGACCCGAGGGAGATTCTATCACCCAGGCGGTTAAATTCGAGTTCCCTGCGTCGAATAATGAGGCTGAATATGAAGCTCTCGTCGCGGGACTAGAATTAGCCATAGCCGTTGGTGTGAAAAAATTAATTATATTCATGGACTCCCAACTGGTTGTAAACCATGTGACTGGTGAGTATGAAGCCAAGGGAGAACAAATGATCAAATACCTGGAGTTGGTAGGATCACTTTGTAAAAAGATCCCAGAGATAGTAATTGAACAGATCCCGAGGGAACATAACTCACAGGCAGACGCCTTGTCAAAGCTAGCCTCTTCGGAAGGCTCAGCAGATTTTTCAAAAATCATGTTGACTAAGTTATTGAATCCCTCGGTAGATCGAAGAGCAGAACAACTGCCAATTCTGCCCGTGACCGGTGAGGACTGGCGAGCACCAATCCTAAGGTACATAGATACTGGGGAATTGCCGCCAGACAAAACTGAAGGCAAGCAATTGCGAATCCGGGCAGCAAAATACACAATCTTAAATTCGGATCTCTACCGGAAGAGTTATTCCCTTCCACTGCTGAATGCGTGTCGAAGGAGGAAGGACTGAGACTCCTGGAAGAGATCCACAACGGCGTCTGTGGGAACCATGCCGGGGGAAGATCCCTGGCACATAAAATAATGGGTCAAGGCTATTACTGGCCAAGCCTACGGAAGGATGCTATTTGCTATGCCCGTAAGTGCGTAAAATGCCAAGTAATAGGACCTACCATTAGAACTTCCCCGGAGATGCTGAGATCTCTGTACAGTCCCTGGCCGTTTGCTCGTTGGGGAATCGATCTGATAGGACCACTGGCAACGGCCCGGGGAGGGGTAAAATTCGCCATAGTGGCAGTTGATTATTTCACCAAATGGGTGGAAGCTGAATCACTGAACAAGATAGACCAAGCACAGGTCATCAAATTCCTATGGAAGAATATTATATGTCGCTTCGGTTTACCGGAGACGATAATTTCCGATAATGGAAAACAATTCGACGGGATCGAGGTGGCGGAGTTTTGTGAGAGATGGAAAATCAGAAAATTATTCTCCACTCCGTACCACCCCCAAACGAATGGACAGGTTGAAGCTGTCAACAAGATTCTGAAACACACCATTAAAGCCAAGCTCGAAGAGCGAAAAGGCAAATGGGCAGATGAACTCCCAGAAGTTCTATGGTCCTACAGGACAACAGCCAGATCGGCTACAGGAGAAACCCCATATTCATTACCGTTCGGCACCGAAGCCGTGATCCCGGCGGAAATTACGGTGTTGTCACATCGAACCGCCCAGGGAGCCGGCGGTGAAAACGAGGAAGCGCTCCGAAGAGAGCTAGACCTTTTGGAAGAAAAAAGGTTAGTTTCTGACTCGTTGAACGAAATGAACAAGCAAAGAATTGCAAGGTGGTATAACTCCAAAGTAAGAGCCAGAGACTTCCAAGTGGGAGACCTGGTACTGAAAAAGATCCTGGGAGCACATCCTGGGGCCCTGGGTCAATCCTGGGAAGGACCGTTTAGAGTAAGCCAGTGCCTCCAGAACGGAGTGTATGAACTAGAGCTACTCGACGGCACAAAAGATCAGTATCGCTGGAATGCGTTACATTTGAAAAAATTCTATCATTAGCCTGGGAGCTAAAAATGTTGTAAAAACCTTTTGGCGGAGGTACAATGTAATGCTTGTTAGCAAACTCTATCTATAACGAAGGTTTTGAAGTCTAAATTTGAGGTAATGTACCTCTATCAATTTCTTCTTACCTTCATTATTTTCATTTTCTTTATGAATATATAATCACTTCGGGAAAAGGCTAAAAGCCGTACCCAGGTGATAAATAAGAATGAGCCTACAAGAAGTTAAAACTTCACTAAGGCAAGACCTCTATAAGGGGCAATTATTATGAAGTATATATTTTCCCGGGAAGAGGCTTAGAGCCGTACCCAGGTAATAAATATATCTTGGCCGGGAAGAACTTTAAGTTTCACCCAGGCAAACCCTGAATGAGGGATGATTCTTGTACCAGGAAATAAACTTCCGGCATCCCTGTGAAAGTCTATAAGACTTGAGGGCCGACGAATTCTCTTCTCGGGGATTAGAATTCAGAAGACTCTGAGTCCCTCGGGGAGAGAATAAGAGATTATCTGGTGAACCCAAGAGGCTTAGATAAAGTCCACTGGAACCAGATTGGGCTTCGTAGGCATGCGATCGGGGTAAGCAAATGGGACCAGGGCCGAAAGCGAGCACCAAATGGATAAGTACATTTACCTTTGAATCGCCCTACGAAGTTAAGAGCTCAAAGTACCTAGAACGAAGGGTAGAGCCACATTATTCGGACTTTGAAAGGCTGACACATTGTGAAAAGAGCCATGCCGAATAATAAAGAGGTGCGAATGCATCCAAATTGTTCAGAGATCCCTATAAGAGGATCCTAACAAAAACATCAAATAAAAGAGGTGTGAATACACCCAAATTGTTCAGAGGTCCCCAGGAGAGGATCCTAACAAGAAACTAGCAAAAACATAAAGTTTTAAGCTATTACAAACCAGAATAGTAATGAGGAATTGTCTGGGGCCGAAGGCCAAAAGATAATACTTAATAATACTGAAATGGTTAAAACCCTGGGTTTTTCACACCCAGGGGAGGTTTCATAAACTTTTGCAAACTCTTGAGTTTTGACACTCAAGAGGTGGAATTACCATCACGGGGAGGAGTCACGGTAGAATCTTTTGGCATGCCCCCGGGCCCGTCACCAACCAGATCCTGTGCCTCCCCATCCTTCATCTCTTCATCTTCTTTTTCAACTTCTTTTGTTGTAGCAGTGGGCAGTTCACCAGGCATGCAGAGTTTGTCATAAGTGGGCCACCACTTCATGTCTATCCCGAACTCGACCTCGATATCCTTGAAAGGCTGGGGCACCCAGTCATCGAGCGTGTCCTCCTTCATGTAATCTTTGAGCGTCTTGAGGGCGAAGTCTTTGACAATCTCATTCTGCGCCTTAGCCGCTGACCTGACCATTCCAACATAAGCAGTCACATAAAGAAGGTTAGATAAGATTCGAGGATTATGCGCTGGAGACTCTAGCATCTCGCAGGCATTATCGAAGTTATCCGTGGTCTCCTTTAGATCAGCTTCGGTTTGGGCCAGTTTGGCCTTCAAATCTTTGATTTCCCGGGACGTCTCGTCCAGGGCCTGCTCCATCATCTTCTCGTTCTCCTTGACAGTCTTCAGGGCCTCCTCCAACTCTGATTTCAGTTTCGCCTTTTCAGTCCGCTCCGTGTCAATAACTTTCCGGCAAATGTCCCGATCCCCGGCTGCAGATTTATATGCCTCATTGAGCTCCTTGATGTGTTGATCGAGCTTTTTTGCATTGGCCTCGTGTGCTATGATTACTTCGAGCATTTTCTCTGTACGAGTATGCGCTCCGGCGATGGCCACTATAGCTTGACTGGTTAGCTTGAGCGCCAGGGAAAGCGCATGGTTATCGTTGGCCATCAAGTCATTGAACTCAGTAGTCCAGCACCGACCAACTGCATTAATAGCCTCACCAACAGGGCTGTTCTGAGTAGCTACCGGAGGGATGGGACCGAGACCGGAATAGAATGACACGAGCACTGGAGGAATTGGAGGGTCTTGCAGGGACAGTCTGAGGTAGGTTACAGAGAAAAGAATGAATGTAGAGCAGAAGACTCAAAGTAAATTATATTTATTTTTAGAGTATAAACAAAACAAGTAAAAATACTTACTTGGAGAACAGCTCCGCATGTAACCCATACATAGCGTTTTCGCTAGTATTAGAGGAACGTGGTGGAGAGTCTGTGACATCGATTATAGGTCCCTGGGACCCCTTGCGTTTTATCCCTTCTTCCTGTTTGATCTTGAGCAATGACGTGGCTCCAGAAGGTGGCAATCCTGTGCTCGGGGCAGCTTCAGACATCACTGTGTCAGAGGTCAGAGGAGTTTCCTGATAAGAATCCACCACATTCATCAGCCCGTGCGGATCGGATTCCGTTCCCGGGTTAGACAGAGTGTGGGATCGGGTTCGGCTCGCGGGAGTGTTTAACGAACCACCCCAGGTTTTCACAGCACTCTTTCCTCGACCAGATGATGTGCCAGCCTTGGCTTTTCGCCCCTTGGTGAAAACTGCAGCGTCCACAAGGCCAAGTGTCCCAAAAATATCACTATTGTCAGCCATGCCTTCAGGTTTCTCAGGGAAGACAGTGTTGAAATACTCTGCACAGGAAACACATAAATCATTACACCGGGAGGTCTGAAAAGATATCCCAGGGCAGTTTTGGTTTATAACATAATGGAGTACCGGGAGGTCTTTTTAGATATCCCAGGGAAGACCATTTAAAAAACAAAAATATAACTAAGTACCAGGGAGTTGAAAAACTCCTAGGGAAACTAATACTCAGTTTTTAAGCAGAATACCATGGGATCTGAAAAGGTCTCACAGGGAAAACTTAAATACTTTGAGAAAATGTACCTGGATAATCTCGACCTTCGATGTAGGGTGGGTAGTATAAACCGGCTTCGTCCCGAACGTCGTCGTTGTATAAATTGCAATCTCTTTTTACTGATGGGATACACAGGGCTAGGAGATTCGCCGTCTCTAAATCCCACGGGAGATTTATTGTTTTCGGCAATCGACCACCTGCATCATTGAAAAAAGTTTAGATCAGTCAAAATTGTGCAAGGATGAGTTTGAAGGGCTTACAGTCAGGTTTTTCAGAATAAGTGACAGGAATGTCAATTTCCCCATCACGGGTTTGAGTTTTCCAGCGGCCCGAAACAAACAACCATCGATCCCACCAGCGAATGTCCTTGAGTTTGGGCTCCTTGATCTTCACTTTGTTCGGCCTGAGGCGAACCGTGTAATCCCCGCGGGAAGAGGAGTTGGAGACGACTGGGCTGAAGAATTGATGGAACTCCTCACCGGTAATGGGACGAGAAAGCCCCACCTGGCCCAACACGGTGAGTACCCCGTATAGTTGGCCCCATCCATTTGGATGCAGTTGGTGAGGGGCTAATCCCCAGAGGTTGAGGAGTCCAGAGATGGAGGGGTGCAGTGGAAACCGCAACCCCACGTTCAGTGCGTCCTCTCCGACGGCCACCATTCCCGCCGGCGGGCAACACGCCGATTCTCCAGGCAACGGCACATAAAGGTGAACATTATTTGGAATCCTCCATTTCTTTCGCTTCTCTAGTAGTGTTGAAGGGTCTACTGTACTTTTCCGGCCGTGAGCGCCCCAATCTTGGTGATCCGGATCGGGCCCCACCGGAATCGATTTTCTCGTAACCGGTTGGTAAGGCCCTTCGGTAGCCGGATCTGGCGCCTCCGGCGACGGAAGATCAGGTACGGCTCCCTCCATGAACGATTTATATTCTCTGCCGAAGACGACGTGAGGAGCTTCGGGTGGCTGATGCTTCCCTCGAGGACCCCGTCTCAGTCGCGGCATGATTCGATTTACAGTCGAAGAAAATAAAAACAAAAACAAAGAATTCGCAAGGGAAAATATGAGAAATCGAAAGCGAATTTTTCTTACCCGAAATTGTGAGTTCTGTAAATTGTGAATCGTGATTTCAAATTTTGAAATCAAAAACGATGATGGAGAAACCGATAAGACGCAACAGTTGCGTATGGCACTACAAAAAATTTGATATATCGCGACGACATATTTCGTCATAAAAACCTTATTTTTCGTCACGATATCTCTATGATGACAATTTTTTTGTGTCACAGGAATTGTCACCGAATGTGCGTCACAATAGGTATAGGTGACGTTAATACGAGTCGTCATCAAAATTCATCTTCTGATGACGATAATAGTCATCGTCACTATATATATGTATCTATAGTGACATATTTATCGTCACATATGTTTTCAAAATTTCGTTACTAATTAAGATATTTCGTCACTACATGTTAATTTTATTATGACGATTCGAATTTTGTCGCTAAAATCCAATGTTTTTGTGACGATTAAGCATTAATTATTAATTAATGTAGAATTATTGTGACGTTAATTTAGTTACCTAAAGATATTTTTTTGATTTTTTTTGTCATATTTTATAAGTTTTGTCATTATTAAGTTGGTCAATTGTGACAAAATAATATTTTTATTTTATATTCTTATTAATTTTTTTAATATGACGATAAATGTAAAACATTGAATATTGTAAAAAATAAGAAATCATTACAATTTTTAAAAACATGTAAAATTCCACTTTACATCAAACTCGACTAAGAACATTCATCGCATTCATCACACAGACACTAATGGGGAAATATTCAACATATGTTTGCGACGATTGACAACGGTATGAGAACCTCGACCTCACGATCAACGCTTTCAGCCTGCGTCCCAAAGGCCGAAGTGGCGATACTCTCTCGGATCTCGTGTCGGAGTGGACTTTGAGTGCACTGAAAATGGGAGTCGCAAAATTCAGTTTCCGATCTGGCAAATATCTGGACATCTCCCTTCCAGACAATCTTCGCTCCGATAACGCAGTCCACGGTTACGCCTTGAAGGATCGTGCCTCAATCGACTCCGATCGGTCGAATGCACAAGGTTTAAATTCCGATTTGAGCGAGATGAGTTCGATTGGTTCGTTCCGCGTGATCTCGCACTTCCTCCTGATCGAGGGTATACCCAAACGACAACAACAATTATGAACAAGGAGCGGCTGGTTTATTTGTAGGACTTTGTTTCTGCAATAATTTACTTTAGATGAATTTTTTAGGAGAAAATGGATCTGGAACGTGAGAGGTGGGAGAAGCGGGGAGGCCAAGGTTTTATATTAAGATTTTAGGTTAAACACAATTTCAATTTTTTATAATAAAAAATTATTAATCTATACAGTATTTAACAATTGAAAAGTCAATATCTTAAAAAATAAGATAAAAATAAATATTTATTATATAATTAAATTATTAAGGTAATTGTAAATCGGCTAAAATTAATTAATAGTGCTTTAATATTAGATATTACTCCAATATATAATTATTTTCGCATTTATTTAATAAAGTATATTTTAGTATAATATATATACATAAAAATATATTTTTTTAATTAAATACAAATTTAGTAGAATATTGTCACATATATGTAATGTTTTATTAAATATGTTAAAAATTTATATTTTCTTATATTTATATATATTAAAAACTAAAAAACAAATATTGATTTTTTTATAATCGATCTAATATTTATATAAAAAGTATGACAAAATTTGTGTCCTAAACTTTTACTTTCAAATTGTGATTCACTTAAATGAAAGTGACAAATGATTAACAATTGTCACCATATTAGTATAGGTGACAAGGAAAAATCAAACAAATTAATTAAATTAATTAATGACGAAAAATAAAATCGTCATAAAAAATTTATTATATGACAAAAGTTCTTATCACTAATTATAAATTATTAGTCATAAAAAATATATTATATGACAAAAGTTCTTCTCACTAATTATAAATTATTATCGTCTCAAATAATAAAATGACGAAATAATTATGTCACTTATAATTTTGAATTATTAGTGACAAAACATGATTTCATTATAAAAATATTATTTTTCATGACCATGAATA
The DNA here is from genome assembly GCA_954870475.1 of Euphrasia confusa. NCBI lineage: Eukaryota > Viridiplantae > Streptophyta > Magnoliopsida > Lamiales > Orobanchaceae > Euphrasia > Euphrasia confusa. Next base: position 16,388,116 of record OX940955.1, read on the forward strand.
TGGTCATTAGCTAATATAAATATTGTCACAAAAGATTTATGTGACGAAATTTTTATTTTCGTCTCGATAGATATAAAATAATGACGAAAAAAATATTTTTAATGATGAAATAAAATATTGTCATGAAAAATAATAGTTTTTGGGACAAAAATAAATTTTGTCACGAAATTAATGAATTAAGTGACGAAAAATAAAATTTGTCACGTTTAAACAATAATTTGTGACGAAATTTATGTCGTCACAAAAAAATTGTCACAAAAAGGATAATTTCTTGTAGTGTGGGGAGAGAAAAGGGGCGGTTACCGAGGAAAGCACTCAATTATCGCCCCACTAACTCAAAACCCTAATTAATTCAGCCTGTAACCGTCAGGCCACGTGGCCAGAAAAGCCTGCAAAAAGACCGAAATTAAATCGGCATGCAAAAAGTCTTCCCGTCTGCACAGGGAAAGAAAATTCATGGTTCCAGTACCATACTTATTATTTGTACAGGGGAGTCTTAAGACACAACCCCGTGAGAAAAATGCAAAATTTTCTTATCTAAGGACTATATGTGTCCATTACAAAAATACTAATCGGGAAAAATCCCGAAAGAAATTTTTGATCAATGCAGGTACAAAAGTCCAGAACGATAAGAATCCCAATCTCCTCTCCGTCCCTCTCAGAATCATATTTCAAGACCACACTAGAGCCACCTAAAATCAAAGATATCCCAAGAAGATCCCACGTCAAAATCCAATGCTGACAAGATCCACAAGCCAAATCCCAACTCCGAAGAGTATCAAGAGTCGATTACCAGGAGATCCAAGACCAAACTTCAGGAAAAAAGATGTTATAATCCATCAATTTTCCTGGGGGCCAATGTTACACCGTAAAAATCCAACACCGACACGTGTCCAGACGACCGGAGCCACGTCAGCAAGAAGACGATCAAACGGCGGACCAAAGTCAGACTTGAAGTTATGTATAAAGTTAGTACCAGGCAAGCTCATCAGTAGCCCCAGGAAGACAGCCCCGTGCCAGACTTGGGGATCAGCCAGATAAAGCTCCAGGCAAGAGGCGGTGCGCCTCTGGTGACATGCAGCAAGTGGAAGACAAGTTTAGTGGATATTTAATGCAATGGCTTAAAAGTCTTCGTTAGTGGGATTAGATGTGATAGGAGGCTAATAGGTGGCATAATATGAGCTTGCATGCTCATGCATACAACTAGTATATAAGAGAGGGAAGAGAGAGGAGAAAAGGACTTCACCTTTTTTAATTTCCAATTACTATAAGTAAAGGAAATAAAGATCAAGAACACTATGATGTTCATCCCCCATTTCCAGATTTCCGGCAACATACATTTTCCGATCTATAATCTGCCCTAACAAATAAATATCTGCTTGGAGCCCTATTCTATACCCCCCCCCCCCCCCCCCCCCCCGTTCCAGTAATATATGAATTGAGTGAAAAAGGGTCCAAACATATGCCTTTTTGATGAATCCATATAATGGACTATCTCATCAATTCGCAAGTACCACAATTTACAGCTTTGTGATAATTCATAAATGGATTCACTAAGCTTGTACTTCTAAATGATCTTGCCTCTTAACAATAATACTTATTGCTATCCAAGTAGGCACATTTAGATTAGTACTGCCCCTTATGCAGAACTAGGGATCGATTTCATGTCTACTAGATCCAGAGTTCAAAACTCCTCCAGTCTTATGAACATCTCTGGTTGCTTAACAACCTCCCACTGCAATGGCGTTCCGGTGTATAACAGTAATAACATTAGGTGCAGTTAGTGGTGTACTACTACTCGGTTAGGCTGGTTCTCAGTCTTTCCTTTTCCTCAATTTAAAGTACCTTGTCAGTTAGGGCATTGTAGTTCATCTAATAGTCTTCCTCTAAGAACCGGGCGAGGACACCCCTCTGGTTCATAGTACTATTGAACATACAATTACTTGTTCTTCTAGGATATTCTACAACCACATTGAATGTGTCGTTGTATCCAGAAATATCCATAGAACATAGGTAGTTTCGAATAAACTTGTCCTTTTACTATTAGAATTCCATATCTTATTCCTGACACGCCATCTCTACACCGCAGTGTATGGTGTAGTCCTTTGAGACTTAATCTTAACCCTTGATATATGCCATGTGTTGTTTAGATAGGTGATAGCCTCCGCGAACAAGTCGCAGGCTTCCAATGGATATACTTTGAAGGATCCCCATAATAGCTTCGTGTCTACGATAAACACTTTGCTTTTATGGCACATCAAGTATTCTAATCCATCTTCGAGTATTCTTTGAAAGAACGACTCGTACCTTTCTAATTACACATGTTTCTGCATTAATCATTAATCATTCTCAATACTTGTCCGAATTCTATCCTTTATCTAGAAAGGTTAACTCAGTTGTATCAACTCCCAAAATTTGATTCTTAGGTCGGGAGGTCCATTCCTCCAACTATAATTGATCAAATCAATTTCGACCTTTTGAATCCCTTTTGAATAGATACTACTAAGTTCAAGAATTCACAAGTATAATGATTGATAAAGAAATACATCTAATAATTAAAGCAAGTTATACATAACGGTTTGTTGCATCGTGGTAGACTAAGGATTCATCATTCATATATTGCTATCTAATGTACCAGAATAGATAAAACCATTATTTCTTATCTAAATCACTCAATGATTAAAGAAATAAATATCCATTCATTAATAAAGAAAACCAGAACAAAAGTTCTTTTTCAAAATAAAGGGGTACATAAATCAATAACTTTGAAATGAAATCCTAAAACTACTAAAAGCAGATAAATGTCTTCCACTGCAACCGCTGCTACCCCAACAGCTTCGCCCATGTAGACTCGAACTCTTCTTCTCTATGTCGCCGGGTTTTCTGGAACCCCTGCATTTAAAACAATGCACATACCGTCAGTGGTTCCATATCTACACACCAGAATTCTGGTAGATAATACCGCTGACTATGTTTTTACGACTAAAGAAAAATTCGTACCTCTGAGAGGACATTCAGACTTCCAGTGTCCAGACTTGTTGCATCGGAAGCACTTGCCCCTTGGCTTACTAGCCCCCACTCGTGGTCCATTCCTCTTGGCACCACTGGGTTTCCAGGCTTGCTTCCTTTTCTTGCCCCTACCTCCAACAACTTTCAAGCTTTTGGACTTGGTAGCTACAAGCGCTTAAGACTTGCCCTTCTTGTAGATCCCCTCTGCCGCCTTCAGTTCAGTCAGGATTTGCGCAAGAGTATAAGATAGTTTACCCATATTATAACTCATACGAAACTGCTCAAAACTAGGGGCCAGAGACTGGAGTATGATGTCGACTTGCGTCTCACCATCAATCATAGCTCCTAGGACCTCCAATTCATTCAACAGACTCATCATCTTAAGAACGTGGTCCCCAACGGGCGTTCCTTCAGATTGAGTAGTCGACATGAGGACTCTCATGGCTTCTTTCCTTGCCGCACGATCCTGCTCCCCAAACATCTCCTTGAGGTTAGACATCATATCACGGGCAGTGTCCATCGGCTCATGTTGGGTTTGGAGTACATTTGACATGGAAGCCAAAATATAACACCTAGCCATTTCATCAGCCTTTTTCCACTTCCTATATGCTGCCTTTTCCTCATAAGTTGAGGCAGTCGTGGGCTCAGCAGGGCATTTATCATAGAGTACAAACTTGTACTCTTCAGCAGTCAGGACAATGTCTAAATTTCTCTTCCAATCAATGTAATTGGGACCAGTGAGTTTATGTTCCTTGAGTATCACAGAAAGTGGATTCATAGTTATTCTCTAAACCTATAAGCACATGTAAACAAACAATCAATTTAGTGTCCGATATTATCTCCCTCAAATAATATCATTAAATTACTAATTGCGTCTAAAATCCCATCAGGTAAGACAAGCCACGTGGTGTGGACGTTTACCCACCCAAATGATTTAGCAATTAGATTTTCTTTGGTCATACATCGATTATAGCGTAACTTCGTGGTGAAGAATACTATAACGCGTATCTAAGTGTAAACCATTACTCAGCACTAAAGTACATCGTTTGGAATTGCTACGTCACCGCAAGCCACGTGGTGTGGACGTTTACGACAATTTCACAACTCTTCACAATTACTTATAACTGTCTACATCAATTAATCCAAAATCCGTTAGCACAGCAAGCCACGTGGTGTGGACGTTTACTACACCAAGAGATTTTTATAATTGACTCCCAATTACAAGAACCATTCGATTTCTGCAAATCAAGTCTCGGAGAATCATAAGTGAAACTCGAAGTTTCTAACCAGTGATTCACCATGCGAACGACCCTATCTCTCATAAATGAGGGAGCCGAGCAGACAATCGATCCATCTATCAAAGAATGGTACGAAGGTCTCTAATTTGTGTCATCCACATGACCAAGTGGCTTTGGCTCCATTCCACTCCCCGGGGTGAGAATGAGTCGACTTGAAGTCAGTTTCAGAAAGACAAATTAGGCATTGTTTGATAAACTTGATCAATGTTTCTTGTAAAAGGAATTACAAGAATTCTCCTCCAATGACTCGTCTATACGAACTTCGAAAGTCCATAAGAGTCACCAAGAGAACAGCAATGGAGACCATGGGAATGTTTCCATCCCCTCTCCCACTTAGTTTTTTACAATAAAGGGATATGCTATCTAGTGCATAAAATAAACACATATAGCATGCATACAAGCAATAAAGCACATAGTATCACATAGTCAAAATAATGCTAGAAAATTATTTTTCCCGACTATCATGGCTTTATTCCATCTTCATATGCATCTTCTAGTCTTCAGTCTTCGTTTCTTGAATGCTCCATGTGACGAGAATATTAATCCCAATATTTAAATCTATTTATTTTTAATTAATCCAAAAGTTACTTAATTCGAAAATTAAGTCAATCGAATATATTAAAAATAAAATTAAATATTATTAATATTTTTTATTTTTTATTTTTATTCTCCTTTTCCACTCCATTAAATCTCTAGAATAATCTATCCAAGATACTCTTGGAATATTCTAGATGATATCTATAATGAAATAAGGAAATAAAATAATTTAGGACTCTTATACTTTCCAAATTTATTTTATTCCTAATCCATGAATATTCCCATGAGTAGGAATAATCAAATAGGAAAATAAATTTAATACTAAATTAATTCTTTTCCTATTCCATGAATATTCCATAAAAGAAATAATCAAAATAGGAAAACCGAATTAAAATAGGAAAGTAAATTTTCGGACCGGGATAGCATGGGGTGAGAGTCCCCACGCCACCCTCGACCCACGCCTAGGAGGTGGCCGGCCACCATCGCCGGCGGCTCCTCCATGTGAGGGTCGATCGATCCTCATGGATCGACCATGGGGATGGTCGATCCGAGCCCTAGTCCCCTCTCGTCATCTCGTCTTCTCCGGCGGTCTCCGATTCATCGATCCAATCGCAGAATAAATTACAATAATCTAAATTACAATTCCGGTATCGATTCTATACATGAAATCGACCCTATACAATTTCCGGAAAAACAAGAACGTAATAATAAATCCTAAATTCGGTCAACCCCCGAATTTTTACTATTACAAACATTCAACCACACAAAATGAATCTCGACATGTCCGAGAGTTTAATAAACGAATAATCATGATAATTAATTAACACAATAATTAAATCCAACCATGATAGCCGGAAATCCCTGCAAGGTAGAACAATAATCGAACATATACATGAACACAAAACCAAACGCTCTGATACCAATTGCTGGGATTCGATGTCCCGGGCTATCAAAAATTATGCGGAACCGATAACCCGACCAAAAACCCTAGATCGTCGGAAGACCCGAACGCGAACCACCTCACGAGCCGGGGCCCGACCGAATGCCCAGCGAGGTCCGAGGACCGCGTGCACCCAGCCGAGCCCCCGCGAGGGGCTCGCGATCGTCTACGGACGATCGCTGGGATCGCTACGAGCGATCCCCGGGCTGCTCGCGGCAGCCCCGCAGCGAGTCGATGACTCGCTGCCCCAGCGCACGGGGACACCCCGTGCGAGCCGCTACGGGCGAACCCGTAGCACGCACGGGGTCGCTGCGAGTCGCCCCGCAGCTGACCCGCGATCGATCCGAGGATCGATCGTATCCCTCGGCTTCGGCCGAGGGTTTCCCGTAGCCGCGCCGGCGGCGATGAGGGCAGGGGGGATCCGCCGTGGCACCAGCCCACGGCATCCCCGGCGATCGACCGAAGTCGATCGCATGCCCCGGCGTCCAGCCGGGGCTTCCCCTTGTCGCGCGTCGCGGCGGTCCGAACCCAAGGGTTCGACCGCCGCCTTCGATCCTCGCCGGGGATCTCGAATCCCCGTCCCCGAGGTTCGTCATTTTACCGGATCATGCGTTCATGTATATATCACAATTAATACGCACATAAATCATAAAAGGGGGTTTATGATTTTACCTTCGATTCGTTGTACGGAGAAACGAAATCGGATTGATGACCTTGCGATCTTCCTACGTATTCCTTGCACCTCGTTCGAACGTCGTGTGGGCGACGATCTATCGAACTCCTATGGATCTCCTTCACTCTTCAAGACCTTATGATTGGCGTAACTTAGGTTAATGAATTGTGAAGACCATGTAGTGCTTTTATAGGCTACGTAGGGGATCATAAGGAGGTGGAATATTGGGCTCCCAATATTGAAGATTAAATTGAGCCAAAAGCTCAAGTCCATTAATCCTTATCAATATTAATTAATTTATTTTCCACTATATAAATTAATTGCACTCCCAATATTAAACCATATTATATCAAATAATATTTCTCCGGTAGTATTATTTATTCCGTGTATTTAAGATTTAAATATCCATGAATAAATTTATTTATTGCTCAATAAATTATATTCATCTCTTATATCCGAGACTAGTACCGTTCAACCTTAATTATTGTGCGGAAAGAATCCACTCATGAGGTTTACACAATAATTCCTTATGAACTCATCTCGGGGATATTATCAACCCTTCCGGGACACACTTTTCCGTCAAGTATTCACGGCATGTCATATATAAAATATAGCGACCCAATTTTACCGGTAATTAAACCAATAATTAAATCGATTAATTCCTTTGGAAAATCAAAGTCTCTAATATTAAATATACACACCCGCAATAATATCGGGGATTAAGAATAAAATACTCTAAGATTTAAATTGATTATCCAAGGCAATCCTAATCAATAAATCTCAAGCGATCCGCCCAATACACCAAGTGTACAAGTGTGATAAAATAATTAAGATAAATTATTTTCTCTCTCACACAACGACTATACCGATGGATTGGTCCGTGTCCATCTAGGTCGTGAGCAACTGTTCGATTAAATACGAGTAACCGATAGTATGATCTTCTGTGTGCCCATGCACACCATACTAACTACAACGTATGAAATCCAGGACTATATTTTGCATAATTAATTAATAATAATTAAATGCAAATAATTGTTTATTATTTAAATAGGTTAAATGCTATGACCGGGAGTTTACCGACACTTAAATTTAGACATTAAGTACACAACTCCAACAGTAAATACACTGAATGACACATAACAACACATAATGACACAGAAAGGGACATAAAAACACATAATCAAACTGAATGGGACACAATCACACTGAACCTCCATCAAAACGCATAAAAAAACACTACACATTCAGGCATGCAATGGAAATAAATTGAATGAAAATTGAATTGGGGTTCGAATTATTACTTACTTCCTCTGCCTTTTCTCGTCGGCGTCAGCATCGTGCGGTTCAGCACCACCCTTCCCAGCGGCAGTTGAAGGCCTAGGGTTCACCTGATCATCACTCGACGGGGTATATTCTACAAGCCGTTGGTCACTGTTCTCGGAATCAACCCTAGAACGGGTGATGCGAGTCGACGCGTCCACCGCGCCGCCGGAGCGTTGCTGACGGACGAATTTCTTCGCGGTTCTACTACGCTGCACAACCTGTTTCTTCATGTTGATTGTTGGCTTCGCTTCGGTTGAGATGAGAATCGCAGGAGAAGACACAGAGGGAGAGAGTGAGGGAATCGTGTGTGAGAGAAATGAGGGACGTGATGTTCAAATTTTTATAAATGGAAAGTTAAACGATGTCTTTACACATTTTAGGTGGCCTAATTGACAATAGTAAAAACTCGAAATTCTAATTGGCTAAACACATTTTATCAAAAACCTTATTTGCCATTTTTCCCTTAAATTTAAGAGTTATATAAATCATAGAAATGTATAAAGTAAATAGTCCGAGCCCTAATAAATATCAAATGTAAATCGTTTGAAATCGAGATAGAGAACAAATATATTGAGAAGCACGCGTATTTCGAAATTCAACGAAGTCGACTTTCCTTAGTTTGGACTTCAATTCACCCACCACCTTCACCCTTTCCGATGGCTACATCTCAACTACCAACGGCGCTGTATTTTTCAAATCGACCCACACATTTTCTAAATTCCGTCTCACTAATCCCTAAATCGTCGAAGCTATTTGTTTAGGGGTTTCAATTTCCCTATGTTTCCGAAACCCTAAAATCTTCAAAACGGGGTTGAGATTCTTCATAATCCCAGATCGTAAGATCTTCCGCCTGACATGGTGTCCGATTCCACACCAATTTCAACCCCGAACGATAACAGCCTCCCGATGCCGATCTCAGCAAGAGCAGTAGCAGATGATGATCTTCCGAATGCAGCAGCGACCACAGCTCTTTTACCCTTAAGCACAGACTCTTCTTCTTCCTCCTCCTCGGGATCCCGTCGAAAACCGGCCACCACAACTGTATTATTCATTTCCCTCATTATCTCCACTTGCATTTCTCTCTCCGCAGCCATAGCTTTCGGCTTTTTATTTCTTCACGCTTCATCGCGCAACACTAATCCCATTAGTGAGGTCTCGCGCCCCCTCGTGAAGCTCAGGCATCCCGTCGTCTTACTCATTTCGTCAGACGGGTTCAGATTCGGCTATCAATTCAAGACGGATACCCCCAACATCCATAGGCTAATCAAGAATGGGACAGAAGCCGAATTGGGTTTGATCCCTGTGTTCCCGACACTTACTTTCCCGAATCATTACTCCATTGTCACCGGCCTGTACCCTGCTTATCACGGGATTGTGAATAACTTTTTCGTCGACCCTACAACAGGCGATTTCTTCAGCATGTCCAATCACGATCCCAAGTGGTGGCTAGGTGAGCCCCTGTGGGAGACTGTGGTCAACCATGATCTGAAGGCCTCAACTTATTTCTGGCCCGGTGCTGAGGTGAAAAAGGGTTCCTGGAACTGCCCTGACAAATATTGCATGATGTATAACAGTTCTGATCCTTTTGAACATAGAGTCGATTCGGTGTTAAAATACTTCGACTTGCCAAGTGATGAGATCCCTTCGTTCATGACTTTGTATTTTGAGGACCCGGATCATCAGGGTCATCATGTGGGGCCCGATGATCCTAGGATTACCGAAGCAGTTTCTAGAGTGGATGGGATGCTCGGGAGGTTAATAAGTGGTTTGGAGGAAAAAGGGGTCTTCGAGGACGTTAATGTCATTTTGGTGGGGGATCATGGGATGGCCGGGACGTGTGATAAAAAGTTGATATTTTTGGATGACTTGGCTAAATGGATTGAGATACCAAAGGAATGGGTGTATTCATACAGCCCATTGCTTGCTATTCGCCCGCCACCTGGTGTTTCGCCTAAGGAAGTCGTGAGCAAGATGAATGAAGGTCTAAAATCGGGAAGTGTAGATAACGGCGAATACTTAAAGGTTTATCTAAAGGAGGAGCTGCCTAGTAGACTGCATTATTGGGATAGTGGCCGGATTCCGCCGATTATAGGGTTGATAGAAGAAGGGTTTAAGGTGGAGCAGATGAGGTCGAAAAGACAAGAGTGTGGGGGTTCACATGGGTATGACAATTTATTTTTTTCCATGAGGACTATTTTTGTTGGCCATGGACCGAGATTTGGTAGGGGCAGGAAAGTGCCGTCATTTGAGAATGTTGAGATATATAACATGGTTACGGACATTCTGAACATTAGTGGAGCTCCGAATAATGGGTCAGTTTCTTTTTCACAGATTGTTCTTTTGCCTGACCATTGAAACTTGTTTCTCAAGTGGCATGCATTGATTATTGATGATTGATAGATGATAAAAATCAGATTCTTGATTTATGGTTGTGCCAGGAGGTGAATACAGTTGAATGATGAGATTCCACACGGATGAACTAGTTGGGCTTATGCACATGAAAATTGTTGTTACTATACTTTTTTGTTTTTGTCAAAGTTGTTAAGTATAAATGAGATGATACACTCAAGCATAGATGAATTAACACTCAAATGATGTGATTATTACTGTTTTGACTCTCGGTCCTTTAATTTTGTGGCAAATCCGAAATGCTGGCAAGCTGCTTCCAGATTTGTCATTTGTTTTGTAAGGTGGTTATTATTTTGGTTTTTAGTTAATTTTACCATGAAGTGGGCAACTAAACTATAATGCTCTTGCAGTTCTCTCTAGTTTTGATAGAGCTTTCAGGTATTCTTTACTTCATTCCCATGTCACAATATGTGATCAGCAGCTGCTTACACGTGTTTATTATGATCATATCAGAAAGTCTTGACATTAAGTATTCTGATGAAGTTGCTTTGAGGGTTGATCCCTTTATCAACACTAGCCCAATGAAAAATAATGTGATTAGTGATTGCAGCATGTTGTGCTCGATTGACATGAGCTTGGAGTAGATTCCCTTGATTTGAGGCGTGGTTTATTGGTTTAGGGTCTCTTTAGACTCTTATCCTGTTGCAGAATTATCCATAACATTTCAAATAATTACCTGCTCCCAGCCGCTACTGGGTAATGTAAGCGGCTCTTCCTCTATGCTTATAATTGTTTATGCGTTGATCCAACAAGCAAAATCGATTAAGCAAGTCTTGCTCAGGTATCTGGTCGTGTTGTTCCCGAATGCTAAATAGTTCTACCTTGTGCGAAATTCACTTTAAGAAATAAGAAGTTGAGCATATGCAATGAAACTGACACCGTACTTAGTGATAAAGAGCACCTCAATTAGAACTCATAGTTGAAGATTCATATTTCTACCTTGTGCGAAATTCACTTTGAGAAATAAGAAGTTGAGCATATGCAATGAAACTGACACCGTTGTACTTAGTGATAATTGATAAAGAGCACCTCAATTAGAACTCATAGTTGAAGATTCATAGTTCTACCTTGTGCGAAATTCACTTTGAGAAATAAGAAGTTGAGCATATGCAATGAAACTGACACCGTTGTACTTAGTGATAAAGAGCACCTCAATTAGAACTCATAGTTGAAGATTCGGGACTCATGAATGATGCAAAGTCTTTCTCAAACACACTAATACTAATACGCGACTGGTGTGTTCAACTGGAAATCCTCGTTCGTAACTCAACTCGTTCGTAACTCAAGAAATCCACTACCAATTTTTTTTTAATCGGTTCACAAGTCATATGTCGGGTACCGACCTACTCATTCAAAGACCGACTAACAACAAATTGATCAAGAATTTTTTTTTTTTTTTGGTATAAGTCAATTACATGTCTTGGAGTTCGAACCTAGGACCTTTGATCCTCAATTCGAGGGCTCAACCAACTGAGCTAACAACCCTTGACAAAAAAAAAAATAAAAAAAAAAAAAAAAAATAATAATAATAATAAAAAAAAAAAAAAATAAAAAAAAAAAAAAAAATTGAACAAGAATTGAGGAAAATAAAATTGAACCCTTGAAATGGCAAAAGATACGCAAGAAATTCTTATAAAAATTGTCGTTAACATTGGTTGAATTTGGAAAAGCAATGTGAAAATACTTTTTTTTTCATGAAATATGAACGTCTAAAACTCTATTTCATTATTTATTTTGATCACATTTTTTTTTGTAGAATTGTATAGTATTAATTAGTTTGGAGGAGAATATTAATAACGGGACAAATACTAATGTGTCTAAAACTCTATTTCAATATTTATTTTGATCACATTTTTTTTTTTTTTGAAGAATTGTATAGTATTAATTAGTTTGGAGAAGAATATTAATAACGGGACAAATACTAATGTTAGTAAGTTTACCGGAACACAAAAAATTAGGGGTATGAAACGAGATGGGATGAGGATGTGATTGGAGTTTAAAAAGTTCATCTCGCATATCCCAAAATTTTAAATAAAATTATAAAATTATCAATAAAATTAAAATTAAATTTATATTATTCACTTATAAAACAATTAAAATACAAATAAAAAAATCCTTAATTTTTTATGAGAAACTATTATTTAAATTTACAATTTTAAATATAATTTATTAAATAAATTTTCATGACAAGTTAAATAAAAAAAATTAAAATGATTATGAAATATTATGAAATTGTGAAAATATATTAATTAAGTAATAAATTTAATTGAAAGTATAATTAATATTTTGATATTTTTATTAATTTATGTAAGAAATACAAATTATATTTATATTAATAAATTTGGGGAACGGAACGGAATACAACGGGGTCGTCTCAATTTCGTCCCATCCATTATAAAATGAGATAGGACGGGATGGGATTACCATTTTCAAAATTGATCCCGTCATATTTCGCTATCTTTCGGGATGAAATGAAGACGGAATCGAGATTTTGGAACAAAGTGCTTACCCCTACCAAAATCAAAATTATTAATTGCAGCCAATATTTCTCAAATCCAACAATAAATAAATAATTGCATTTTTTGAATATAATATTATCATTAAAAAAATTAATATAAATTGTATTAAATATAATATTTAGAATTTATTTATCAAACATAGAAAGTGAATAGTTTAATGACAGTAGTATTATTTTTCGAAGTCCTCATGTTGAGTTACATGGAAACATGTTATTGCATTATGTATTAAAAGATGCAATTTATTTGAAGAATGTGAGAGGGGATGGTTGTACATGTTACTCTTATTTTAGTAGTACTATTAGTTGACGTGCTCTCCAATAATATTTCAGTATTTATGGAAATAAGTCAATTGGAATTGATTTGGAATTTTTTGCTAGCGAATATACTATCTTCATCCATTCTACTTTTGTAAATAAAAAAGAAACGCTACAATTTTTATAGAGGGAATGTGACTTTTTGTCACATTTGATAAGGGGATGAGTTTAAAATCTCCACTTATAAAAAATTTGATAAGGGGATGAGTTTAAAATCCCCACTTATAAAATTGAGTTTTTACACTAATTGTCCATGAAATGTCTCTTATACCCTTACTATTTCAATAAATCCAAAAAATCAAAAATAAAATACAAAAACAATATCAATTAACGAAAAAATAAAAAGAAAATAGATGTGAGGCCCACGAAATCAGATTTATTGTTTGGTTTGAGAGTTTGGTGTGGGTTTATTGTGCATTCATGTCAATATTCATAACAAAACCTACCAAAACTAAACAAAAAAAAATCAAAAATTCTCTCAAATCCACAAAAAAAAACCCTATCATATTGCCCCGTTAGATTCTCGAAAACTCCGTCGGATATATGCGTGCCTTAACGAGCGAAAATGAGAGGTACGTGTTCAAGTTTTTTGCAATTTTTCTGTCTTTTCAACGGACGGGCAGAAAGTCGAAGTCCAATTCTTACACCTGGCACTCCAATCTAATTAAGTATTAAACAAGGGCTATCAGTACCATATATACTAGATTCAGTGTCAAATTAACGCATTCAGTGTCAAATTAACATGTTGTGTGATATTTCATACCGTGAAAAAATGTCATCACCTTCAGTCTGATGTTGTTGACCAATGCCGTGACCGGAAGATGTCGGGCTTCCATAATCCAATAATTGAACAATTCCGCAGCGTTGGACGAAAACTCTCCGTATCTCTTACCGGAGAAGTACGCGTTAGCCCAGTTCTTTGGATCCATGTTCTCGAAAAACAATTTTGTTGTTTGGCCTCCCTCGTCCAACAGCTTGGCCATGTTCAGTTGATAGGCTTCGAGAGTCGTAGCGTATGCGCAGTTCAGGAAAAGCCACACCATTTTGTTTCAGAACACCTTGGTCGCCCGTCTGCCACTGAATTTGTCTTTCAAGTTCATCTTCAAGTGATTGATGCAATAGCCATGGGGGGACCCTGGGAACACCCTTCTCATCGCCTCGAGCAACCCGAGATTCCTGTCCGACTCGAACGTAACAATACGAGAAGGAGAAAGGATGAGTTTCAGATTATCCAAAAACCAATTCCAGTTAGCAAAGTTCTCGGAATCGACAACAGCGTAAGCTAATGTGTACAACCCTGCATGCACGAGCCACAAACAACAGGTGAGATTCATTATGTATTTTAAACAGATTCAGTGTGAATACAACACATTTAGAGGGAAATAGGTAAAAAAAACAACACGTGTCAGGTTCTGTAAGTATTTTAACCCATTCAGTGTGATTAGCACACATTCAGTATTCAAGTGGTTCAAAAGTGTAAAAAACAACATGTGTCGGGTTCTGTATGAATTCAACACATTCAGTATGAAAAAAATTAAAAAAAAAAAAAAAAAAAAAAACATCAAAAGTACCTCCATCGTCGTCTTTGCCCGTAGCAACAAGCAAATGACCCTTGAATTTTCCCTTCAGAAATGTGCCGTCCAGAAACAACAAAGGGCGACAAAAGTTCATCCCATCGATACAAGACTTCAATGAGATGAAGAGTCTACTAAACTTCCTGGACGCCTTGTTGAATAAAAGCATCAGGTGCGATCCATGGTTGGAATCCGATATCGCCTTCAGGTGCTTACTCAATGCACTAAACGAATCTTTATCATCATCGTGAATGAGTTTCCTACTCTTTTCGACCGCATCCAAAGCGAGGACATACGAGATCTCCAGACCGTAATGATGCTGGAACTGTCTTACGATATCGACCGGACGAGTTAAGGTGCTTTTCCGTACGTCCTCGACTATCAAACTGTAAACCAAGTCTGAACAAACACTCTTGTGTTTCAGAGATCGAAAGCACGAACCACAGTTGTGCACGTTATTCAACTTCTTGACGTAGAAGAAGTCGTTGCTTCGTTCCATTATGACGCATATAGACCAGGTGCAACCCGTGCTGCTTTTCTTCGGGCACACAACAGAAACTTTTTTGTTATTGTTATTGACATAATCGTAATCGAATCCAACTTCGACGGCCATCTTACGAAGTGCATTTCGAAAGTCCAGGGCACTTCCTTGGAAAAACTGACCGACACCTGAAATCTCTTTGTCCCAGCCATCGGTTAATAACATTTTACAACTCGACGGGCCAAATAGACGCAACATATCTACTTCACAGCCCTCGTTTTCTGTTCCAGTCACACTAACACTGGCACTATTAGACATCGTCAAGAATACAGAACTAGGAGGTCTTCATTCACGATGGAAATGTCGATGCACACGCGAGGCAGTTTGTGAAGAGCAGCTATGGATATCATGTTCGACATATCGACATCGGTGGACAACATACAGTTTGGGAAATCGGGTACCGAATAATGCATGCCGTACACAATCTCTCGAAGTTTAGGCCATTGAAGCTCAACTGTTTCCTTCAGCTCGTGAAGGACAACACGGGATGAATTGATTCTGGACACCAATTTCCCACCAGCAAATGCACACAACGCAAAAACCGAGGTCCCTGAAACACTCAATAATGACTCACAGTTAGTACATGATTTTTGAATGAATGCTGAATGCATCAAATCCACACTGAAACCAAACACACAGAGAATGCATACTAAATGATTCAAATTAACACTGAATGCATGTTCAATGTTTTTAAGTGTTTCTGAGTATTTCAGTGTTTTTAAGTCTTATTCAGTGTTAATCCATAATCAAACCGTGTGTTTTGGAAGGTTTGTAATCTATTTTTGAGTTCGACAATAAGCAGTCACGTCACCCGATAACAAAAAGAAGAAACAAAGATAAAGAGAAACGCAAGGATTTCAAAAGCTTATCCGAGCAATACGACGACAAGTCATAACAAGAAACACAAAGCATAAAAGATTAAAAAGGAGATTTTCTCCGAGGAGGGAGCCAAGCGCTGGTCCTGACCGGGCGCACCACCGATGGGCGATTATGATCGAAGACTCCAACTGAGAAACCTACCACGTCCGTCCAGGTAACCCGGAGGATCCAGCCTTCCTGCACCGCAAACTCTCGAACGAGGCGCTCCCATGGAGGGCCAGTTGATTCCGATGGCGGGTAAGAGGGATGAACCATTTCTGGTCCAGGGAGTCTTTCAAAAGGATTTGGTGCACCATTCGATCCTTGATCGGACGAACAAAGTCCGTCGGGAGAGAAAACTTCTCTTTATGCCAACGACCATTGAACTTTTCTTCTCTTTCATCCCATCGATCAAACCTTCAATGGTCGTTGGCATAAAGAGAAGTTTTCTCTCCCGATGGACTTTGTTCGTCCGATCAAGGATCTAATGGGATGAAAGAGAAGAAGGTGGCTCAGAAAGGTGCCATTGAAAGTTTGATCGATGACATCGAGCCACCTTTCTTCTCTTTAATCCCATTCATGTTCCCGTAATTTTTTTTTTTCAATTGCAAGTTTTCAATCTTTATTACATACATTATTAATAAGTTAAGCTTTTTGAGCAATTTACCGAAAACCAAAGAGCATGGATCGAACTTTGAGATCTATCGAACATGGATACAAATTTTGAAAAGAAATTTAAAAAAAATTGCTCCTGTTTAATTATTTGGTTGTCCTCGCGCGCAAATGTTTGGATTTTCGCCTAACCGCCTCGCTGCAAGAGATGATAAAACACGATTGAGAAATAAAAAACGAAAAACAAAGACATGAGGATTTATAGTGGTTTACCCAAATAAGCTACGTCCACTCTCGCCGCTGCAAATCTTTCATTAGAATAACAATAGACGACTCCGGAAGTTTACAAACGCACACACACGTATCACAGTATTCTCTCTCTCGTCTTTTCTCGTGTTGGGAGTCCAACCCTTATTCGGATTAAAGCATCGGAGGAGTGTTAGAGGTGGAGCCAAACCATCGGGACGAGTCAAAGACGAGCGGAAAACGAACGGAAGAGGGGCTGCACAACGCGCGCGCGCTTCTTCCGCCGGGGCGTCAACTTGCAGAGTCGATTTCCTTCTCGAGGCTACGCGAAGGTGGGTGGCGCACCGGCGCGTTCCTGGGCGCCTGGTTCCCATCGGAAGTTTGACCGCGTTTTGACTTCGGTTTATTAGGGATTGGGTTAGGGTTTTACACCTCCCATCTATAAAATAACCTCCTCCCCTCATTAATGTATAACTAAGAGAAAACCTAGAACACGAAATAGTGAGTTGAAAAGAGATCTATCGAGATCTGGTCCTGTACACAAGAATATTATTATCGAATAATATTGGGTGTGGTGTCCGTGGAAGTAGGCATTATTGGTCGAACCAAGTAATTTCTTGTCTTCCTTTTTATTCCGCTTTATTCACAAATCGAACCTACCCTTTGACGATCGACAGAGATATATCGGCCTAAGAAGCGTATATTCCCCACCAATTGGTATCAGAGCGAAGGTTATTTCAAAGGGCGAAGGTTACCGGAGGCAGTTCCATATCCAGAAGAAGCTCTACATACGAGTAAGATTCGGGGGTGCGAAGACAAAGAGGGACTAAACAGGTGACTCGGTTCTATTGATCAATGGCAGGAGCACAGAGGAGAGTATGAGGTCAAAGATGATGGTTCTTACGGCGACACATTATTCAATTTGGAAATCGCGTATGATGGATTATCTCACGACTAGGGATCTCGAGATACCGTTCGAGTGCAAGGGGGTCAAACTGATGGTTTTCGATGCCGATCCAATCGCATGATTACCTCGTTCGTGTGTGCGGAAGCGTGTAAAACGAGTAAACACGAACAACAAGATCTAGTGCACACATATATATATATATATATATGTATATATAAGGATTAACGAGAACACTTACAACCGGTGTAGCGTGCCTCATTGATGTTGATTAAGGTGGTGTTGAGTCGATTGAACCACCTTAATGGATCAGCCACTAGATGCTCTCCTTGTGAATGACCTCGTCACGCCTTTGGATCGTCCGGATGTTTAAGCCGCACAAATGGCCCGGCCTCTACGTGTTGCACACGAACCCGGATGATGAATACCTTGCTTGATTAAAGTGGTTCTCCAAGAACACTCTCTATTCTCTCCCCTTTTGGTGTGAATTTCGTGGGTAAGCATCAAGTGACCCCCCCCCCCCCCCCCCATTATGTGCATCATAATGCACAAGTAATGGTGGTTAATGAGGAGATGAAAAGACACCTCCACATAATCATGCCAAATCATGATATGTGGTCCCATTTGCTTGTGTGGCATGCCATGTCACACTATGTGACATGCATTCCATGCAAGTCATGCATCCCATGCATGTATAATTCCACGTAAATATTGATTCTAAATCAATATAATTAACAAGCAACTTAATTCATCATCGAGTCCGTGTGTGACCCTGTAGGTATGATTATCAATCAATATTATATTGCTCCCAGCAATAAACAATATTATAGACTAATCATTTAACATCCAAAAGACGACCTTATGACTTTATAGATTTCACACGTAGGATTTGAAGGAAACAACCCAACAATCTCCCACTTGGCCTTCAGAGCCAGTGTGCTGCCAACTTCCTGTTGTCACTTTATGTCTAAGTTTGAACTTGAGGCAAGACTTGAGTCATCCTCAATCGGTTCAAACTTTTCTTGGACTATGAGGCAGACAGTAAAACCATATTTATCACTATGATACGAATCTGTACGTGGCCACGCTTTTCCACAGTCTCGACTCTCCAAGTGGCCGGTAAGATATATGATCCATATTAAAATGGAGGACAATCCCATCTTGTCAATCCAAGCTCTCCCACTTGCTTCCTAATATACCCAATAACAAGTTTTATAACCTCCTTTTACGAAAGGCGTTTACTTGTATCAAATTACACAATTTCACAATGGAATCACTCTGGACTACTCAGGTCAGAGGAAATTGCTCGACAGTCAATGAAATAGTATTATGACTCGAAATCTTAAATACTATTGCAGTCGGGTCTGTTCGATCATTAGCTCCCAGCTAATATCTATGTAATTGTACTTGATGTCCCACATCACTAGCCCATGAAGCGGCTCTATAGTACACATTACAATCTAGTTCATTGTATTATCGGTTTGTCCGTACTCGATTATACGAACCAGGAACAACTATATGATTCAAGTATATCAGTTCAACCATTGGGACTTCATTATGCGGTAATTCGACCTCATAACCCAATTGATATCACTTAATCATTTGGACAATTCATATAAATTAAACCATATTTATATGAAGAAATATGTATTATACATATGAGTGAATGTTTACCAAATCCCCAAAAGTATCTAATACAGTAATAGAAATCACAACCCATCTCTAAGTTGTCTGATCTCTATTGCAGTCGTGAAAGCCTCAAGCTTAAACTGCTGGAGAGGTTTAGAAAGCGGGTTTGCAACCTTACCAAAAGTTGCAACTTTATTATCTCGATGTCTCCACAAAACTATCTCCCAGATAATGTGGAACTTCCTGAGCACCAGTTTTAGACTTGTGGTGCTTCCTAACTCATTGGCTTGCGCGATAACTCTACTATAAATAGAGCACTATCGGATGGGCTGAGCTAGCTACGCCACCTAGTTCATTCAAGAACTTTCAAATCTTAACTGCCAACATTACTGCATCCAATGCAATAATGTACTTAGCTTCTATAGTTTAATCATCTATATTGCATTGCATGGAACTATTCCAGCAAATTTCACCCCTAACCAAACAAAAGATATAACCAGATTAAAATCGGAAATTATCTTAGTCTGTTTTGAAGTTAGCATTCAAACAGCTTGTTAATATCAACTCCTTTTGTCTTCCAAAGACAACAAAATATTCTTTAGTCCATCTAAGATACATAAGACTATTCTTGGCCGCAGTCTAATGCGCCTGACCTGGGTTTCCTTGAAACCGAATCGTCATGCTCAAAGCATACGATACGTCCAGTCGTGTACATATCATGGCGTACATTATAGATCCTATTGCCGAAGCATAAGGAATGTTTTCCATCTTCTTTTGCTCATCATGTCCCGTAGGACATTGCATCTTGCTAAGAGATGTACCATTAGTTATTGGAATGAGACCCTTTCTGGCGTCTTTCATTCTGAACTTATCAAGCACCTTATCAATATAGGTCGCTTTACTAAGTCCAAACATCCTTTTCGATCTGTTCCGACAGATCTTGATGCCCAATATGTACTGTGCTTCTCCAAGATCTTTTATTGAAAAACAATTTCCAAGCCATTCTTTAATAGAATTAAGCATAGAAACATTGTTTCCAATAAGGAGTATGTCATCGACATACAACACAATGTATACAACGTAACTCCCACTGTTCTTCTTGTAAAACAAGACTCTCCTGAGTTCCTCTGAAATCCAAAACCCAGTATGGATTCATTGAACTGAAGATTGCTACTCCGATATGCTTTGCTTTATTCCATAAATGGAATTATAAGATTGCATAATTTCTCAGCCTTATTAGGATCGATAAAACTCTTTGGCTGTGTCAAAACACATTCTCTTCTAGAATCCAATTCAAGAAGTTAGTTTTAACATCTAATATTACCATAACTCATTATCAAGATGAGTAGCAATGGCTAAGATAATCTGAATGATTTAATCAAAGCAACTGGTGAAAGTTTTTCCATAATCCACCTCGTGAATAAAACTTTTACCATCAACCTTGCTTTAAAACCCCTAGGTTTTCCATCTGTCTGTTTAGATCTTAAAGATCTATTAGCATTCATTGGGTCTAACCCCGTGATGCAAATATATCAAGTTCCAAACTTGATTATCAGATATTGATATCATCTCAGATTTCATGGCATCATGCCAATTTTCAGTAGCTGGACTCGTCATAGATTGGAATTAAGTCGAAGGTTCACCGCTTTCCAAAAGCATGAATTCATATCTCTCATTGGTCACAATATCTAAGTATTTGAATAATAGATATAGATTTATGCCTTTCGGACCTACGAGGGCAGGTATGGCTTCCAAAACCATAAGAATACTCTCAACCCAGTCTTGAGTATTCATCATTGGTTGTTTCACGTGAACCTCGTTCAAGACAACCGAGCTCCCACTGAATTTCTAGGAAAGATAACTCTTTTCAAGAAAATCACTATCTCGAGCAACAAAATATTGTTCTCAGATAGATCGTAGAAGTTGTACCCTCGGTTTTCTTATGGATACCATAAAGAAACTTTTATCCCATTTGAGTTCGAGCTCTATAGAGATAAATCTCGTCATAGAAGCTTTTAGAACCTCAAATTTTGATGAAAACAATTTAGGGACCCTCCCTTTCCATACCTAGTATGGTGTCTTATCAACAGCTTTTGACAGCGTCCTATTCAGTGTATAAGTTAAAGTCAAGAATTAAGTGTTCCCAAAAGAGACCAGTAGTTCATTTAGACCTCTCATCGAATGGTCGAACTATATCTAATATAGTTTTTTTTTTCTCTTTTCCGAAACATAACCTTCATGTGCTTGTGAACTGATAGGTTCCACATACATCAGTACGGATCATCCCTAATTAATCACTCACATGTTCTCCTTTCTCCGAGAAAGATGACATTGTTATCTTGTCCATCACATATCATTTACATGTATCAAATGACTCCAAGTCAAATGATTCTAGAATGCATTCTTAAAGAAGCTTCGTTACATGTTTAGATTTTGATTTGATCTAATCAACAATGTTTCAGTTATGTCTCATTGAGACTTATTCGATTTGGCCTTTGGTGTTTAATGTTATATATGATTTGTCAAGTTAAAGTACACATAAACAATATAATAATCGTACCAAAACAAAGAATAATTCACAATTAAAATAGTTGCCAAACTATTTAATAGTGAAATATAATCCATCAGTATCCAATACTGAACCAATATTCATTGTTTATTGAAGGTACGAAATTACATGGTTATAATACTAAAACAAGGCCCTAAGGCAAAACAACATCATATGATCATACGGCTAATGCAGCGACCTTCGCTATATTTCTCGCCCGTAGATCGACATCTCTACTCATCAAATTTATACTTCTATGTAGTTCCTCCACATACAAATGTGAGAATTGGCATCCAATACCCAAGAAGTAAAGCGAAATTTAATGTTTATAACATTAATACCTGAAGATGAAGCAACCCCGTTCTTCACATCTTCTTTGAACTTTGGGCAAATTCAATTATTCCCAATAATTGAGTCTCGTTCAAATTTCCCATTCAAAATTATCTCAATATCAAAACGTGATAAATCGTAAGTGAAAACTCGAAGTTTTCTAACCAGCGATAATATCATGCAATTGAAGCCCTATTTCTCATAAAATATGAGGGAGCCAACCAGACAATCGACTAACGCCATCCCATGGCTCGAAAGTCTCTAATTTGTGTCATTGATGAACTAAGTGTTTTGGATTAAATCACTCCCCGAGGTGAAAATAATCCTAACCTTAGAATCCATCATATGAAAGAAAAATTTGGCATTTGTTTTGAAATTGAATAAAATATGAACTTCTACATATTTGCAAGTAGTGTCCAACACCTTTGCAGTAGACGCATTCAGATTCCCTAGGAACCCTAGTAGCCTTCTTGCCCATGCTCTTTAGATTACCTCATCCTTTATCACAAGAATATCTCTCTTAGGGTCCATTTTTAATTGACGACTCATCATCTTAGAAAAATTTAGGAGATCACTTAAAGCAAATAATCTAATCATTTGCTGTACATGTGGTCCGTATAGGTTTCTCTTATTCAGCCTAGCTGAAGCGATGACCCTGGTCATTCAGAACTGCTCAATCTTAGCATATTCCCCGAATATGCTATTGAGTTGTTCAATGATATCTTAGGATGTGGTTATCTAACACATTTTCCTTGTCTTCGTATTTGAGGACCATCCTCAAATTACGTTGTGAATCAAGAAAATTTATGTTGTTCAATTTTTCATAATCAAGAATTGAACCAAACTTGAATTGAGTTGATATTTGACATGATAAACTATAAAAGAAAGATAACTAAAGCATGTAAACATCCACAAAGCGGTAAAAAAATAAGGTTGTCTAACAATTGTACTTATTTATTTCATTTTGTTCAATTGATATCCAATATCATTGTCCCTTAAAACAAAATAATCCCGAGATCCTCATCTTGCAAATCTTTAAGCCGACTGAGTCCGCACTTAAGTATTTCAAGATAGGTAGACATACCCATGTCAATGATATCTAATATCACTCTCGGTTGACGAGAATCCCATTCTCATCTCATGTCTCGATAGCCACGCCTGCAGTGGATCTATCGATGAGAAAACCAAACTCACGTGTAAGGGTCTAACCCTTACTCCCACTATCCCAAGATAACAAGTAATACCCCGCTGAGGCGAACCTATTAACTTATGATCGAGGGTTTTCATGGGTGTGATGTTTTGGACAAGACATTTTACTCATTATTATCGGGACATGCATGTTTAGGTTTGTATGTATGTTGTTTGAACATTTATAACATAATCAACCTAGAACTAGCAAAGCACGTAAATACGTATTCGAAAGGCCTCTAGAACCTCACAACTCTCAAAAGAAATGATTAAAAGCAACAAAACAGCCTTTGAACATCTTCTGGACTGGTCCGCGCCCGCCGTTTCAGTTCCGCGCCCGCCGATTTTGGTCAAACCTAGTCCGTACCCTAAACACCACGAACGGCGCCCGCCGTTTCACAAACAGCGGTCGCCGAACACCATCGGCGGTCGCCGTTTCCAAAACGGCGCCCGCCGAACGGGTAAAAAACCATCGGACCCAAAATAAGCCTTTCGGCTGTCGCTGTTTCCAAAACGGCGCCCACCGGAGCACCAACGACGCCCGCCGTTTGGCTCCAGCAGCCCCGGTTTCGCCCGTTTTGCTCCGTTTTGCTTCGTTTCTTCTCGTTTTCGCTTGGGCTTCGAAATCCAACTCCGTTACATGGATAAATCCATAGCTTACATGTTGAACAATACATTTTGAAATAGAAAACCTATCTATTACAAATTATTCCAAGGGACACAACCCTAAAAACTATGGCCAATTGAAACGTAAATAAACGACGATTTCATTCACCCGACCACTATCGGTGGCCGGCCTTACATCTATTCACATAATCACAATAAAACATATAATTCAATTATGTTGATTTAATCAATGTGTCCAACACAAATCATGCGCACGAGCCCTAGGCTCTGATACCAATTGATGGTTTTCGATGCCGATCCAATCGCATGATTACCTCGTTCGTGTGTGCGAAAGCGTGTAAAACGAGTAAACACGAACAACAAGATCTAGTGCACACATATATATGTATAGACACATTTTATATATATACATCAAATATATATGTATATATAAGGATTAACGAGAACACTTACAACCGGTGTAGCGTGCCTCGTTGATGTTGATTAAGGTGGTGTTGAGTCGATTGAACCACCTTAATGGATCAGCCACTAGATGCTCTCCTTGTGAATGACCTCGTCACGCCTTTGGATCGTCCGGATGTTTAAGCCGCACAAATGGCCCGACCTCTACGTGTTGCACACGAACCCGGATGATGAATACCTTGCTTGCTAGAAGTGGTTCTCCAAGAACACTATCTATTCTCTCCTTTTGGTGTGAATTTCGTGGGTAAGCATCAAGTGACATGAAAATCAGATTTTCATGTCTATATTCATGTCCATTTACCACACCATGTAACCCCCCCATTATGTGCATCATAATGCACAAGTAATGGTGGTTAATGGGGAGATGAAAAGACACCTCCACATAATCATGCCAAATCATGATATGTGGTCCCATTTGCTTGTGTGGCATGCCATGTCACACTATGTGACATGCATTCCATGCAAGTCATGCATCCCATGCATGTATAATTCCACGTAAATATTTATTCTAAATCAATATATTTAACAAGCAACGTAATTCATCATCGATTCCATGTGTGACCATGTAGGTATGATTATCAATCAATATTATATTGCTCCCAGCAATAAACAATATTATAGACTAATCATTTAACATCCAAAAGACGACCTTATGAATTTTTAGATTGCACACGTAGGATTTGAAGGACACAACCCAACACAAACCGTCAACCATCGAAGAAGACAAGTGGAAGCAAATGAACAATAAGGCGGTGTGCCTTGTTCGTCAATGTGTTGGACAGACCGTTTACCCGTATGTGTCAGAGGAGAAGGAGGCTTATTCTATGTGGACTAAGTTGGAGAAGATGTTCTAATCGAAGTCACCGAGGAATCAGGCGTTTCTAATGAGGAGGCTTGTGAACCTTAAGCTAAGGCATGGTGTTCCGGTGGGCGACCATGTGAGCGAGTTCCAGGATGTTGTGAATAAAATGACCGCGGTGGGCTTGAACCTGGATGACAAGATTCAGGCATTGCTTTTGCTTAGCTCCCTGCTCGACAGTTGGGAGACTCTGGTGGTTTCCCTAAGTAATTCCGCGCCGAAGGGGAAGATAACCATGACGATGGTCACAGATGCCCTATTCAATGAGGAGGCGAGGAAGAAGGAGGTTGAAAGTGAGCTAGAGGGTGAGAAAGCATTTTACACGGGTGGTGGTCACAGCAGGAACCGGAGGAATTGTAGTGGAAACCGAGAGAGGCCGAGAAAGAAGGTCATTTGTTATTATTGCGACGAGGATGGTCACGTGAAGAAGGATTGTCCAAAGCTGAAGGCGAACAAAGACCAACAAGAAAACGCAGCAGCGGTTCAACACGAGTATATTCACGATGTGTTGGCAGTGTTAGAGGCAAACGACGCTAGGAGGGAAGATTGGAGTCTCGATTCGGGGAGTGCATTTCATATATGCCATGATCGAGCCCAATTTTATGAGTACAAGGCATGTGAAGGAGAGACGGTTCAAATGGCTAATGGTTCAAGGAATCGGGTAGCAGGGGAAGGGATCGTCGAGTTTCAGTTTCCGGGTGGAAGGACCGTCACGGTTGCGGGAGTAAAACACGTGCCAGGCATATGAAAAAATTTGCTTGCCCTCGGGAGGCTAGACGAAAGGGGGTGTATGTTCGAGGCCGGGTGCGGGAAAATTAAGGTGTTGAAGGATAACCGGGAGGTTCTGCGTGGAAGAAATGTTGACTGCTTGTATAGGCTCGAGGGTAGTGTGGTGGCACAAGGAACTGGTGTCCGAAATGGGTCGAGTAATACAATGAAGAGTGGGCGGGATTTCAACCGTTGTCGAACACATGGGCATGAGGAGCGGGCCGACTCCAACAGGGCAAGGGTGATCGGGATGCAATAGAAGAAGGTTCAGCGGGAAGTTCGGAAGATTGAGATGAGGGTCGAGGCGTGCACGATATCATCTCCTAATCTTGCTAGCCATTGAAGGGTGACGCCCCGGTGGGGGGCGTTGGAGGCATTAATGCATTTGGAGGATGCATGGGATGCCTCGTTGGTCGTATTCATGGAGCTTGCATACGAGACACTCGTTGAGGGGGTGGGTTGACATGTTGGACTGTTTTTTGAAAACTCATATTTCGGTGGTGTCGAGATGCCAGTAATCAACTTGGGCGTTGGTGGAATAATTGCTCACTCGGGTTGGAGGGGGTGATTGTTGGGAGTCCAACCCTTGTTCGGATTAAAGCATCGGAGGAGTGTTAGAGGTGGAGCCAAACCATCGGGACGAGTCAAAGACGAGCGAAAAACGAACGGAAGAGGGGCTGCCCAACGCGCGCGCGCGCTTCGTCCGTCGGGGGCGTCGACTTGCAGAGTCGATTTCCTTCTCGAGGCTACGCGACGGTGGATGGCGCGCGACGGTGGGTGGCGCACCGGCGCGTTCCTGGGCGCCTGGTTCCCAGCAGAAGTTTGACCGCGTTTTGACTTAGGTTTTTCTTAGGGATTGGGTTAGGGTTCTACACCTCCTATGTATAAAAGAACCTCCTCCCCTTATTCATGTATAACTAAGAGAAAACCTAGAACACGAAATAGTGAGTCGAAAAGAGATCTATCGAGATCCGGTCCTGTAAACAAGAATATTATTATCGAATAATATTAGGTGTGGTGTCCGTGGAAGTAGGCATTATTGGCCGAACCACGTAATTTCTTGTCTTCCTTTTTATTCCGCTTTATTCACAAATCGAACTTACCCTTTGAAGATCGACAGAGATATATCGATCTAAGAAGCGTATATTCCCCAACATCTCGGTGTTCTAGAATTCTCATGATGATTAAATTACATTATTGGAGCCTCTTTATAAAGGCTAGATCTATATAAAATCCTAACAATAATTAAAGTAACAGTCTATGTCGAAAAATGACACGAAATCAACACAATAATTAATTTCCCAAATTAATTATATTCAGTTCCTTCTCCATTCACGCACAAACCCAACTTCAGTAGTACTTGCTCTTCAAAGTAATCCTCCCGAGTCCCGTCAAAGCATATTGGGCTTAGGCCCAAATATCCCTTGAAGGCTTCAACGGCAATTCCCAAGCTGCATTTGTTGACCCAAATAATTGGGTTGACCAACAACATTAAATCACGCAAGTAGCAGGCCACGAACCCGTAAGTCAAGTTTCGCGCGTCTTTTCGATTCTACTCGGTATAATTTCGTTTCACATTCTTTCAACTCCGATTTGACTTCACCTCACAACAATCTTCACAACAATCTTCCACTTAGAGGAAAATTCAATCACCTCCCAGTGCAGCGACGTGTTGGGTTATTCGCGTCCGAAATCCCCGCCTGAAAAACAATACGAACAAACAAGAACGAAAAATACGAAAAATAAATGACACGAAGATTTATAGTGGTTCACCCGTTAACAAGGGCTACGTCCACTTCTTGCCGCTGCAATAATTCACGAGATCGATTATAGAACTCGATTACACGCTTGTAAAGCTATAAATTCGACTCTAGACTTTCTGGAGGTGTTAACCCTATTAAACACGCATAGGGTTCATATATATAGGGGAAGAAAAACAATTGGGGAGAAAAAACACGCTCCTGCGTAAAAGCCCCCGCTATGTCGGCCGACACCAAAACCAGTGTAATCCAATGTCGGCCGACATTGGATTGGAGACCGCCAGACACAAAACGGCGCCCGCCGACCGCCGGAGTCCTTTTGGCGATTGCCGAAAGGGCCCAAAACCTGGCAGTCCGTCTGACCCATTTTCCTTGGTTTCGGCGCCCGCCGAAACTTGTTTGGCGCCCGCCAAACTTGGCCTGCGATCGCCGGAACTCCTCCGGCAACCGCCGTTTCTTCCATGACGTCCTCTCGACGTTCCCGGCGTGAATATGGCCTTCACACTCAACAATCTCCCACTTGAAGCCAATTCACAACCCCTATATTCTCTTCCCATTGCAGCGGCGTTCCCGGTCCTCATCCCAGAAGACCAACCGAGGTTGAACACAACCTCAACTTGTCGCATGGTACCACCTTCGTAAACATGTCGGCCGGATTCTTACTCCCAAGAATCTTCTCCAACACCAAGATGCCTTCCTCCAAGGCCGATCGAATGAAGTGATATCTCAGTTGGATATGCTTCGTTCGAGCATGGTACACCGGATTCTTCGCTAAGTGAATGGACCTCTGACTGTCGGAATACAAGGCACTCCCCGAGTGATCTTGCCTCAGCTCAAGCAGAAAAGACTGTAGACACATCATCTCCTTCGCGGCTTCCGTCACAGCGACGTACTATGCCTCGCAACTCGACAATGCTACGATCTTCTGCAACCTTGACACCCAGCTAATCGCGGTACCCCCGAAAGTGTAAACGTACCCAGTAGTGATCTTCCTACTATCCACATCACCTCCGTTATCCGCGTCCACGAACCCGAGTAACCCCGAATCTGATTTTTGGAACCTCAAAACAAAATTGGAAGTCCCTCTCAAGTATCGGAAGATCCACTTGACGGCTTCCCAATGTTGCTTCCCCGGATTACTCATAAACCGGCTGACCACTCCCACTGCATGGGCAATGTCAGGCCTCGTGCACACCATAGCATACATAAGGCTCCCAATCGCAGAGGCGTAAGGGACCTTATCCATATGCTCCATCTCCTTCTCGCTCGTCGGCGAGTCCTCCTTTGACAAACGGAAGTAACTAGCCAAAGGAGTGCTCACGGGTTTCGCATCCTCCATGCTAAACCTCGCCAATACCTTCTTCAGGTACTCCTCTTGAGACAACTCAAGACCATCCTTGCTCCTCGTGATTCTCATCCCCAGGATTTGTTTGGCAGCACCCAAATCCTTCATAGAGAACTCCCTCGATAGACTCCTTTTGAGCTTGTGGTCCGCCTCGCACCGCGTGAATTCGACCCGCTTCATGAACATGTCGAACTTCTTGTACCACTGCCTCGGAGCTTGCTTCAACCCATACAAGCTCTTCTGAAGCTTACACACCAGCTTCTCCTTTCCTCGGACTTCGAAACCCTCCGGTTGCTTCATGTATATTTCTTCATCCAGATCCCCGTGAAGAAATGCGGTCTTTACATCCATTTGCTGAAGATGTAAGTTCTCTAGTGCCACCAAGCTAAGCACCACCCGGATGATTACCATCTTGACTACCGGAGCAAATATCTCCGTGTAGTCAATCCCTTCCTTCTGCTGGAAGCCTTTCACCACTAATCTCGCTTTATACCGAACGCTTCCATCGTGTTCTTCCTTTGCCCGGAAGACCCATTTATTGTGCAAGGCCTTTTTCTCCTTCGGAAGCTCGGCTAGTTCCCAAGTCTAATTCGACATCAATGAGCTCATCTCCTCTTTCATGGCAGACTCCCACTTGATCGAATCCCTCGCTTGTATAGCCTCAGTGTAGCTCTCCGGCTCACCCCTATCAGTCAGCAAAATATAGTTAAGAGAAGGTGAAAATTTATGGGGAGGTCTTCTTACCCTAGTCGACTTCCACGGCTTCGGTGTGACTGGATCGATGTTGGGATTAGCATTCTCATCTTGCTCATCCTCGCTGCTCGTGTTGCCCTCCTAGATCTTCTCGGTCTCCACGACCTCCACCGGAACCTCCTCTGTGTCTCCCACGGGATCAATGCTTTCTTCAACAACCTCGCCTTTACCCTTGTACAAGACCGCCTCGTTGAAGATCACATTCTCGCTTCAGATCAGCTTATGATTTTCGGCATCCCAAAATCGGTATCCGAACTCCGTGCCGCCATATCCAATGAAGAAGCACTTTTTGGATTTAGGATCAAGCTTGCTACGAGCAGCTTCGTCTATATGGACATACGCCAGACACCCGAACACCCTCAAGTAGGACAGATTCAGCTTCTTCCCACTCCAAACCTCCTCAGGAATCCGATATTCCAAAGGAACCGACGGTGCTCTGTTGATTAAATGAGCTGCCATGTCGATGGCATATGCCCAAAACATCTTAGGCATCCCCGAATGTAACCGCATACTTCGGGCCTTCTCATTTAGCGCCCTGTTCATTCGCTCCGCTATTCCGTTTTGTTGTGGGGTCCCCGGAATAGTATTCACCATCTTGATCCCATTCTCGACACAAAATTGTTTGAAGTCGGCGTCAACGTACTCACCACCGTTGTCGGACCTCAAACACTTCACCTTGAGATTTGTTTCATTCTCAACCTCGGCTTTCCATTTCCTAAATACAGAGAACACGTCACTCTTATTTTTCATGAGGTATACCCATACCTTCCGTGTGGAGTCATCGATGAAGGTAACATAGTATTGTGATCCTCCGAGTGAGGCGACGGGAGCTGGTCCCCAAACATCTGTGTGTACTAGTTCCAGCTTCTCCGCCTTGGGCTCCCTTCCACTTTTGGAAAAACTCACTCGTTTCTGCTTTCCAAGAATGCAGCTCTCTCACACGTGAGACTCAATCGCCTTGAGTTCGGGCAGCAGCCCGTTCTTTGCCATGATCTTCATCCCCTTCTCACTCATGTGCCCCAGCCTGCAATGCCACAGTTCGGTCTTCTGGGTGCTATCAACAACACCAACCGAATCACTCATGCTCGTCGTCAAATAAAGTGTGCCCGTCTTATGACCTCGAGCAATGTTCATGGAGTTCCTCGAAACCTTCCACGACCCATCTCCAAATGACGTCCGGTAGCCATCATTGTCAAGCTGGCCCACCGAAATTAGGTTCCTCATCAACCCCGGCACGTGTCTGACCTTGGTAATCTTCCAGGTTTGCCCATTATACAACTTCAGGTTGATATCTCCCATCCCGACTATATCGAGTGGCTCGTCATCTGCAAGAAAAACCTTTCCATAGTCACCCGAGACATAATTCAACATTACCTCTCGCTGTGCAGTAGTATGGAAAGAAGCCACTGAGTCCAGCACCTAGGAATCGATTAGTGAGTCGATCGAACAGAGAAGGACGTCCCCATCGTCGTCATCCTCCTGCACCACCGCATTGGCGGTTCCCTTCTTATTGTTGCCGTTCTTCCCCCGAGAGCGAAAATCCCTCTTAAAGTGCCCCGTCTTCCCACAATTCCAGCACTCACTATCCTCGGACCTCGAGCTATCTCTTTCATTCCTAGACTTGGATCTCCCTCTGTTCCTGTTAGCATTCCAGCCCGAGTTTCTCCTCCGGCTCTCTACACTCAAGGCCGAACTAGGAGTCTTTCCCTTGAAATCCTTTCTCTGGATTTCCTCGGCAAGGATTTTATCTCTAACTTCGGAGAACTGCAGATTCTCCTTCCCCATAGAGTTGCTAACAGCTGCCCGCATGGGCTCCCAACTATCCGGTAGAGACGCAAGTAGGATCAAGGAGTAAATTTCGTCATCAAAGTTCACCCCGACTCCCTTCAACTTGTCCAAGATGGAATTCAGCTCGTTGATATGGTTTGTTGCGTTAGCATTGTCCGACATCTTCAGATTGAACAACTGCTTCATGAGATACACCTTGTTGTTCGCTGAAGGTTGCTCGTACATGTTTGATAGGGCAGCCATCAAACCCTTGGTTGTGGGAATTGAGCGCACATTGAATGACACGTTTGAAGCTAGCGACAAACGTATCAATCCCAACACCTGCCTGTCGAGGCTTTCCCATTCCTCGTCATCCGTGATCTTCTCCGGTCTACCCTTCAAAGGAATTCCGAGCCGCTTCCCATAAAGGTAGTCCTCGATCTGCATCTTCCAGTGTCCATAATTGTTTTCGTCAAATTTCGTAACCCCGAAAGAGGTGGTGGTGTCCGTCATCGCTTTTCCCCGATCGCTATAACCCTAGCTCTCTGCTACCAGTTGTTTGGTTATTCGCGTCTGAAATCCCCGCCTGAAAAGCAATACAAACAAACAAGAACGAAAAATACGAAAAATAAATGACACGAATATTTATAGTGGTTCAACCGTTAACGAGGGCTACGTCCACTTCTTGCCGCTGCAATAATTCACTAGATCGATTATAGAACTAGATTACACGCTTGTAAAGCTATAAATTCGACTATAGACTTTCTGGAGGTGTTAACCCTATTAAACACGCATAGGGTTCATATATATAGGGGAAGAAAAACAATTGGGGAGAAAAAACCCGCTTCTGCATAAAAGCCCCCGCTATGTCGGCCGACACCAAAACCAGTGTAATCCAATGTCGGCCGACATTGGATTAGCGACCGCCAGACACAAAACGGCGCCCGCCGACCGCCGGAGTCCTTTTGGCGCCCGCCGAAAGGGCCCAAAACCTGGTAGTCCGTCTGACCCAATTTCCTTGGTTTCGGCGCCCGCCGAAACCTGTTTGGCGCCAGCCAAACTTGGCCTGCGATCGCCGGAACTCCTCCGGCGACCGCGGTTTCTTCCATGAAGTCCTCTCGACGTTCCCGGCGTGAATATGGCCTTCACACTCAACACGACGTCCCCGATCCTTACCAACATCGACAATCGAAGTTTTCATCAACTTCGACGCATCACGATTTCTCAGGTTCTTCCAGACCTTCTTCAACATGCACTTCGACTTTTTCAGAAATTTTCCACCAACAGAGACGCAAGAAAGTTTACCCGAATGCATAACCTTGTTTTCCACGGACAAGGCACCGTGTGACAATAGCGAGGTCGCTCGTTTCACATTGCCAGCTCCCACGTGCTCGATTTCCCAACCAACATTGTCCAATCTTCTCGACTTGAAAGCTTGCAATTGGTCTTCAAGATCTCATTTTCGGTTGGTCTTCTCTGATAAAGTTGTATACTTAATTTCTAGATTTAAGTGATATGAACTCTTTGTAAAAGTCGTTTATCCTATTTAAATAATAAACAATTATTTGCTTTTAATTATGTTTAATTAAATATGTTTAAACGGATCGGATCGGATCGGATAATGCTCTCTTCATATCCTTAACTATATTTTTTTGGCGGATACGGAGCGGAGCGGATAGTGACCGGATGCGGATACAAATGCAGATTATATCGGATTTCGGATTCGAATCGGTAACGGAGTCGATTCGGACCGAATACGGATAAATATTATCGGATAGATAAAATTATTTTTTTATTTCTTTTCGCTAATATAAAAATAATAAATAAATTAAAAAAAGAATGAAAAATAATTGTATGCGGAAATTGAACCACATTTTTTTTTTCATATTTATTTATGAGCAAATAAACTCTTCAAATTTTTTTTTTATTATTTAAGATAATGAATTAAAATGTTTTTTATACATAATTAATTTTTAGTATTTATATTTATTATAGTCTAGGAAGATACGTAATGACATGAGGATGATGTGATTACATGTGATTAACTAGAGTTATCTTATATAGAATGACAATTATTAAGTTAATGGGCTAATAGGATAGTGGGCTAATACCAATACCATATCCGTCGGATATCCGCACAGCAAATATCCGTATCCTCATCTGTATCCGCCGGATTCATAAAATCGCATACCATATCCTTAAAAACGGTTACGGATGGATTCGGAGCGAAAATTATCCCTACCATTTACACCCCTAATTATACACGTTGTAGTTAGTATGGTGTGCGATGTCACACGGAAGATCGTACTATCGGTTACTTGTATATAATCGAACAGTTGCTCACGACCTAGATGGACCATCCATCAGTATAATCGTAGTATAATTGGAAATAATTTGTCTTAATTATTTTATTATACTTGTACAATAGGTGTATTGAGCGGACCACGTGAGATTAATCGACTAGGATTGCATTGGATAATCGAATTAAATATCAGTATATTATATTCTTAATCCCCTGCTAATATTGCGGGTAGGTGCAATTAATATTAGTGACGTTGACTAACAAATGGAATTGACTAATATATACATTGGACAATTATCGGCAAATTGGGTCACTGTATTATTTGTATGACATGCTGTGAATTTTTGACGGAAAAATGTGTCCCGATAAGGGTTGATAATTCCCCGAGATGAGCTCATAAGGAAATATTATGTAAACCTCGCGAGAGGATTTGTTCCGCATAATAATAAAGTTCAGTGATACTATGGTCTCGGAATTAAAGAGATGAATAAATTTAATTAGGAATAAATTAAATTAATTTAGAACATGAACTACCCTTTGTTAAAAGCTTCGACGAGCTATCAATCAATCATCAGTATAGAGTCAACCACCTCAATTTTACAAGTTAGGTTAATTTTCAAGAATGATAGAACTTTCATCCATCTCCTCAAAACCATCAAACCACTGTCGCATGGGTCTTATGTGAACTGTGCACCCTGAATCTTTAATCCACTTTTCCCCTTCCTTGAAGTGACAATCGGAGGCCTGCACAGTAGCTCCTGCCGCAGCTGCTGCCTCAGAATCATCAGAGTCGTGATGTGCTAGATTCATCCCCAATTAAGCTACTTCTTGAAGACAAGATAATATTTATTCAAGAACCTCAAACCACTGCCCCATAGGTCTTATGTGAACCGTGCACCCTGAATATTTAATTCACTTTGACCTTTTCCTTGAAGTGACTATTGGAGGTGTGCTAGATTCATCCTTGATTCAGCTACTTCTTCACGAGATGATCCCTCCTCAAGAACTTGGTTTTGTTACCTTGAAAACACCCCGTGCCTTTATGAGATGATGCCTCGTGCCCCCTCTTCCGACTCCTCTTCTGAAGTTTCCTTGAGTACAAACTCTCAAGTTCCTGCCATAACGTCTTGACAGACGGCTCCTTGGACACAACAATAATTAACTTGCCTCCGAGCAATTAATCATTGTTATATGTGCCCCCTGCGAACAACCCTTGCCTTTTTGTTTTGCCATAGTGTCTGCCTCTGCCTCAGTGCCTACTGGAATACCTGTCGTAAAGCCTATCGCAGGACCTCCCTCAGAACCTGCTGTTGCAGCCTGCAACATCAGTTGTGTCATCCATATATTTTGTCAGTTCTCCTTGCCTGGTGATTGACCCGTTTTTGTTGTCGTGTTCGGGTCTAATTTGTTTCATTCCGCACCTCTTTTATGCTCGTTTCTCCCGTTCTATGAGCGTATTTTGATATTGGTATTAAAACGGTGTGATCGAGACATTTTCTGTGGTTTGTGAAAACGGAGTAAATCGGCTTTTCGGGTGAAAATTTCACTAGGCGTCGGCCGGCAGCGAGAATGCACTTCATAGACGTCGACCGACACTAGAATGGCGGGCGACAGTGGAGCTGTTGAAGAAATCCGGCAGCCGACAATTGCGAAGAAACGAACGACAATTTGGATTTGGACAGAGATTTGAACCTTCGCACGAAGTCATTTCCTGCGAGCGAAGAGTTGTTGTCGGGCGACACCATTTGGCCGGTGGCCGACAATCCAACGTTGGGCGACAGCCATTTTCCGGCGGCCGACATCGCCTGATTTTTGTTAACTTTCTGGGCCAGCTTTGACCGACCGTTTGGGATGGAATTGGAGGGGCGCTTTAGTCATTTCTAGTAGGTTTTTGGCAAGACAAAGTGCATGTATGCACTATAAGACAATATGTTAGGTGTGAGACTTACATACACCACACTTTCATTCTCTTGTTTTTGTTTTCAAAAATTTTCTTGAGAGATTTTCTTGTTCTTGATTTTCAAGCATTAATATTTAAATTACTTTCAATCGATTTATTGTCTCACAAAATACCCTCCACAAACATCGACCTCCTCGCCGAGCCCATCGTTTCCATCGGAGCCTTTTCCCCGGGTGGCACGGAGAAGTCTCGGCTCGATTTCGGAACCACAAAAGGCTCTCGTCTCGCCTCCACGACACCCCTTGTGAGCCTTTATTTAAATATGAGTATTTTGGATATTATATGCTTGTTTGTTTGTGTGAGAATGAGTAGCTAGACCTTTCGTTAGGGTGTTAGAGCCGTTAGCTTTGAGATTATAGTCAATGATGTTGTAAAGGTTTTCAAATAAACAAGGGGTTGTTCGACTCGAGACGTGGGGCCTCGTGTTGAATATCCTCTTCGAGGAACATCACTAGTGGGCCACACACTCGAGTCTAGCGATGTTTAGGTGCTACTCAAAGTCGTCCCGTGTTGAGGGCCTCTCCGAGGCGTATCACTAGTGGATGACGCGATCGTACCTAAACGACCTCGTCTTTGTCAAACTCTCGATTTTTAAAAGGTTCGACTCGGTTCTCGAAAGCGAAGGTCTCTAACTCCCAACCCTTTCTCATTTGTTATCACATCTCGTTTAATTGTCTAATTGCTTTCATTCTCGTTTTTGGTTAATTAATTCTCAAAATTGCAAACCCCCCTTAGATGTTAATGATTTGCTTTTCATATTTGTTTTTAGACGGCAGTGCTGGCAGCAACCTCCTGTTGTGTTTTCATCGTCTTGCCTTTGATCCTCCAAGGACCAAAGTTGTTCTTTTCGAAACCTTTTCCTCGTCATCCTTCATCAATCCAAGCATCATCATCTTCTCGTGATTTATCTTCCCACATACGGCGCCAATTGTTGAGGATTCGCACAAAAAGGTTCAACCAACCGAATAAATCCGATCAAATTAGAGTACTTTCATAAACCACACGATGAGAATAACTCAAAACCGAACGAATATATAATTTGACTCTCCAGCTCACAATGACTCAGGTATATGTGAACTCACAAGAATATAAAAGCCTGATAAACAACACTCACAAGACAAGATTTTATGAGCTTCAGTATCGCGCTGCCTATGACGAGGCAGCTGCTACCTACGTGCTCGGAGAGAGGGGTGTTTCTTCTTTATCAAGCGAAAAAGAGATTACAATCACTCTTGATAATCCTTAGCCAACAAGGCGTAATCGATTATCGATCCAACCTCACGCTTAATAACAAGTATTAAAACCCTAATACTTTCGGCCGACTCTCATCGAACAACCTCTGCCCCTGCCTCTCTCTCACATCTCGTTGTCTGTGCTTGACGTGATTATATAGGTGACCTAGAGACCGATTTATGGTAGAAATAGGTTTCTTGTACTCCATGGATTCCGTTGCATTTTGAACCACCTCAATCGGATAATTACGGAAAGGGATATTTAATTTTTGGTTTCCTACCAAAAATAGTAGATTCTGCCTAAATCTTGCCTCCTGCCAGGGAACCGACTTTTCCTGCGGCACCGCCTCTGCCTTTGCAATGCGGCAGCGTCACTGCCTTCGTACTGCGGCATGGAACTGACTTACAAGATAATTTAGAATTCCGAACATATTTTCTCAAAGTATAAAAAAGAGTAAAACTCGTATGTAACATAATATAACTAAGTAAACAAATTTCAAACTAAGAAAGCAGCATAACTCCATACGAAACAGAGTAGAGCTAAGTAAACAAATTTCAAACAAAGAAAACAGCATAAATGTGAAAATAATGAAAAACAATAATGAATAAGATGAGAATAAATTATTACGTTTTTTAGTATCATCATTAATAATAACTTTAAATTTTAGAGGAACAACAAAAATATCTTTAATTTTCAGTATCATCATTAATAATAACTTCAAAATTTAGAGGAACAACACAAATATCTTTAAAAACATTGCAACTACAATGACAAATTAAATGTGAAAATGCAAACATTTAAAAATAGTAAAAATCAGAATAGAACTAAGTATAAAAAATAGTAGAACTCATATCTTTAAATTTCATAAATAATTAAGAAATTTAAGATCAAAAGTAAATCATCACAATTATTTATTTCAATCTTGATTCATATGTGAAGAATTCCAAACCGAACAGTGCAGAATGCCACACAACATAGCAGAATTTAAAATCTCAAAACACACAAAATAAATTAAAATAAAATAAATTTTAAATTCTCAAACCTAATATTTCAAGACCATTTCATTACACCAACCAAACAAACATACACAAAAGTTTCAAATTCAAAAACCTACAAAAAGTATAGAAATCAAAAGTTTAATTTACAATCGTGTTATCGCAAATCATGGGAAAGGGGAACGTAGACGGGGGCTGCTGCGTTCGCTCAGGAGGGTGGAAACAGTGAGGCGTTTAAGTTTTGTGCAGGTGAGGCAGTCGGGCTAGTGGTGAGTCATGATGCAGAGATGTAAGTGTGTAAATCGGGGCAGTTGCGGGCTACGGCAACCACGACACAGTTGGTCATCTTGCGGCAGAAGTAGACAACATGTCAGAGGAAGGGGCAGCCACATGAACTACCCTTCTCTCCCAACCTATCAACTACCTATATTGAAAATAAAGATATCGATAGTAACGTGGAGTAGTTATCGAAATAAATGATATTCTGTAAGGACTCTTTTTCAAGGTATTACAAATTAGCATCTTGTATCATATATCACATCTCTGTCAGTTTTTGCCATTAAACAGAAAATAAAACCAAATACAAAACTATTTTTTATAACATCTTTTCTCTGGAATTAGATCGATGGAAATGACAAAAAATCTATTTATACTAAAACTACCTCAACTAAATTCTCTAGAATACCTTGCAGAATTTCAAACTCCATATCAATGTGCCCAAATGTTGTTCATGATATCTTACCTGCAATAACTGGCGACGACTTTAAGCGCATTATCGCTACACCCTTCTCATCTCGGCAGAGACAAAGCCTTGAAGCTCGGAAACGACCTCGCCAAAAAGCCAAGCTCTCGTCGGCGACGATCATCCTCTTAAGCCTCAGCTCCTCCAAAAGACATTACAATTGCAACCACAAATTCAAATATCAAAATCTCAAATTTAATTTCAACAAAAACACAATTTTCCAATTCAAATTCAATTCCAATGCCAATTTCAAACTAAGGATTCCTAATTAAACAAGTGAGGTGGTTTCCTACTAACAGTACGCGGTAGAGGTAGAAATTCTCAGAACAAAAAACAAATATCAATGATGAAGTATCTTTCTCATAATCACACAATGTAAATTTTTATAAAAATAAATTTATATTTTTCAATTATACAGTAAATATCAATCATGAATCACAATTAAAATTTTGAAGGGATTCATAATTTTCCAAATCCATATAAAACACAAATTCAATTTCCCCAAATCCTCAAACACTAATTTCACACATAAAAAACAATTAAAACAACTAAAAAAATGAAAAAGTAAGAGGGTTGGATACCTTACTAATTATATACTGATGGATGACCACCTTATTCATACATTATATTATGTTTGGTATTGGTACATACATATACCACCTTATTCATACATTATATTATGTTTGGTATCGGTACATACATACATATACGTACATATTAGTAAAATGTCTTTTCATCGAGTATAGCTGCAATAGGGCTCCTAACACACTTCTGCTGCTTATAACTCTCATCGGTACACCATTTCAAGTTACCTTCAACGTGCGGCATGTACTTGTCACTTGCATACAGTTGCTTGAACATCACCTGATATTGCATCTTTTGATTCGGCTTCGAGAACGTGAGCGTGGTCGGACATACGACAACTTCAAACCCGGGCGGCGAGGCTACGCTCACTTTGTAAGTGACGGGAGCCTCCCCGACGTTGGTCACCGTCCTCGTGTACGTCTGAAAAGAATTCATCGGTTCGTCTATGAAACTGACGATGAATGCCGGATAGTTGAGCTGGGAATCTCGTATGGCGGATACCTTTGAGCAATCCACCTTCTCGTTCATGATCATCTCGACTTGTTGGTTGGTGTAGTTCAAACCGCACAGGTAAGGAACGTAGTCCCCGGGCTGAATGTCGTAGACGAGCCCTGGGTTGAGAGCTGCCGGAGGGTTCACTTGCCCCGACCCCACGTCGAACATGTTGGCCGGGTTAAATTCTTCGTCCTCGATCGGGTTGTGAAGGTGGTTAACTACGTCAGCAGTAGTCATGATGGCCGACTTGATGGCCGCGGGCGTCCAGTCGGGATGCGCGCTCTTGAGGAGCGCCGCCACTCCGCTGAGGTGTGGGCACGACATGGACGTACCCGAGACCATGTTGAATTCCGATTTTTCGAAGGAGGTAGGCCCTGCTGCTGCGAGGATACTCACACCTGGGCCTAGGATATCGGGCTTTAAGATCCCCCGACTGGCTCCAGACGGTCCTCTTGAGGAAAATGATGCGACCCCCGGCGCACGATAGTCTCCCATCACAGTTCCTCCGAAAAAGATCTTTGTTGTGGGACTTATCGTTGAATTTATGTAAGCTTTGATCTTCAATCCGTCCGCGTAGCTAACGCTCACCGTGGGGAGGAATTTGCTGTCCGAGAAAGTAGTGTTTGCGTTCAGCTCGTCGTTTACGAGTATCATGGCGGCGGCGCCTGCACTCTTCACGGCCTTTCCATATTCTCTCTGGCCCAGGTGTAATTCACAAACCACCACTTTCCCTTGGAAGTTTGTTCCGTTGCAGCCGGGCGCGTAAACGAGAGGCGCGAATCTGTATCCAAGAGACGACTTGGGCTGAAGAGCCGACTGGCCTTGGAATTGTTGGTTGTTCCCCAACACAGCAGTCGCCCTTAGTTGTCTGTCCATCGTGCTCGCCCCAACAGTCAGAATCCAAGGTGCTTCGTTGTACACACTGTGGTAGAACGGACCGGAGTTCCCTGCTGAGCAGCTGACAAAGATACCCTTCTCCATTGCACGAAAAGCGCCTATTGCTATTGTGTCGCTGTAGAAATTGTCAACATACGGCACCACATAAGAAATCGAGAGCACGTCCACTCCATCGTGAATCGCAGATTCCATCGCAGCAAGCATGTCGCTCTCGCCGCAATTCACGGCGCATAATTGATAAATGGCGACGTGAGCAAGGGGCGCGATGCCTGAGGCCGTGCCATAGGCATTCCCAAAATAACTCGCACCTTCCACAAAGTTTCCGGCTGCGATGCTCGACGTGTAAGTGCCGTGGCCATCAGAGTCGACCGGGCCTTCCTTTTTCTTTCTTAAGTCGAAGGTCCTCGCCCCGATGATTTTGTTATTGCAAATGGTGCCATCGGCAAACTCACAGACCCCCTTCCATTTAGACGGTGGGGACTGCATTCCCGCGGGGCTAAACGAGCGGTGGTGGGGCGTTATTCCGGTGTCGACTAGGCCAATGATGATGCCCCTGCCGTAGTTGGAGTTTCTCCATATGCCCCTCATGTTTTGGTTAAGCCCCAAGAACTGCGGAGAATGGGTGGTTTGCATGGATACCTTTGTCTCGGGTCGTGCGGATATGAATCCCTTCTTGCTCGAAATCTCGCTCAACTCGCCGGGCGAAAGCTTGGCAGCGAATCCAGACATCACTGTGCGATAGGAGTAAATGATAGTTGTCTCGTTTGTGGCAGAGAGGAACGAGTTATGGTAGGAATGAGTCGTCGATGTGCGTTGGTCGTCCGGCTCGACATGAACAATGTAGGTTTCTCGAATGGAAGAACGGGTTTCAAAGGTAGGCCATGGACTCATAAAAAACATGCAAATCAGAGTGATGATCCAATTATTTACGGAACCCATGGCCATAACTTCTTTTGGTTTTAATTTAGTAAGACTTTTGTGCGATTTTATATATCTAAGTCTCTGGTTATTTATAATTAGAAAATGTCTCATTTTCTAATTTTTTTTCTTTATTATTTACATTGTTATTTCAAAAATTACAAACACAAATTAATTTGACACGTGAACTATTTTATTAAGACATTATAAAAATTCTAAAAC
Source organism: Euphrasia confusa (assembly GCA_954870475.1). Taxonomy (NCBI): domain Eukaryota; kingdom Viridiplantae; phylum Streptophyta; class Magnoliopsida; order Lamiales; family Orobanchaceae; genus Euphrasia; species Euphrasia confusa. The sequence continues at coordinate 16,430,258 of OX940955.1, forward strand.
TAATTATGCTTCATATGAAGTCAAATGCGGTCGAACATAGTAAATATTAGTATGATGTTAGTAAAATTTGTCAACAGAGCAAATTACTACAACATTATTAATTTATTTAGAAATGAGTGATATTTTGATGATTTTAAATATGCTTCATAAAACACGTAGTTTAGTAGTACAATGTATTTTGAAATAGTTCTATTTTTTATTTTTCTCATTCATATTTTTTTAGTATTTAAAATTTTCATAAAAATTTAAAACTAAATAAATTTTAGGGTAAAAAGTTTTTCACCCCTATTTTCTAAACCAAGTTGATTTCCTATTTTAATTTAAATTTAAAATCTCAACATCACATTTCAATTAAAACATAGTTGCACTAAATTACAAGTTGAATGTAAATTTAACATTTAAGTATGCACACCTTCAATTTAAATGTTAAATTACGTTTTTTAATGTTAACTTATATTCTTTTTTGTTGAAACAAATAATCATGTTTTCAGTATATAAATTTAAAAAATATATATGTTTTGTATTAAAATATTTTGTTATAAAAGTAATAAATTAAATGAAATAAATTCATGTAAAATTTTGTTTAAGGTCCATTTGAAAAAAAATGTATGACGAGAAAAGTAATATTTTCTCCTAAAATCCTAAATTGATTAAAATGAATTAAATAATTATATTTTTAGTATTCATTTAAAATTTCAAAACAACTAATGTAATTTAAAATATAATTTATTTTAATATGTGTGCACAAATTTATAATTATTATACTTTATAGAATATAAAATACTTTAAAATTATTTTCAATTAAAATATCATTTTGATTTAAAATTTATTAAGTATGTATTTCACTGATTACTTTATATTTTCTAATAATTAATAAAAATTCAAATAAAATAATTGATATTTTTAATACATTATAATGAGTTAAAGATTACTTATATATATTCCCGGGTTTGAAAAAAAAAAACAACTATTTTCATCTATAGATCTACTAACTTTAAAAATTATTCCTTTCTTTAGTGTAAATTATGTTGCAATGAAAAAAAAAATGGACTATGGCTATTGTGTAATAGAATATTTATCTTTTCAACTTTTAATGTGAAATGTAATAATGAGATTTAAACTTTAAATTAAAATATATATATATATATATATATATATATATATATATATATATATATATATATATATATATATTTTAATTTAAAGTTTAATAGGGGTTAATATTATTCCTTATGTTTTTATTTTCGTCGCTTTATTTATTAGGAATTTTTACCCTAATCAAATTATTATCAATACGCTCTTAAAATAATCATGTGTTCCTCTTACCCTGCCAAATCAATTAAATAAATTTCACTTGTAATATTTCATAATTTTTATTCCAATCTCATAGGATTATATTCTTTTTCCAAAATATATATATATATATATATATATATATATATATATATATATATATATATATATATATATATATATATATATATATATATATATATAAAACTTTTTTTACGGTATGTAATTGTTTTAGATAATAACAAACTAACGATATTTTTATAGTACTTTTTCGAAGAACTTTGCTTCATCGGAAGTTCAATTACGTTTGAAATTTTTATAATTGCAATTAAAAAACAAGATGAATTTTTGTGAGATTATATTCAATTTATAAAATAATTTTTAAGTCATATGATTATAATTATTGTTTCTTTTACTTTTTAATTGCACTCAAAATTAAAAATAATTATTCCATATAGAGGTGTACTCACATTCTAATTTTCCTAGTAACATTACTAATTAAGTGAAATTTCACAACCCATATTTTGATCATTTCTAGTTAATTGAGTATATAATACGAGATAAGGTAATCGAGTATGGTTATTAATAAGAAAGATTTTTTTTTTTTTTAATTTACATGTTTTGTCTTAGTGCATAAATCACCGGAACAAAAGTAGTATGTCCCTCTAGAAGTGATCTTTTTTCGGTGGCTATTGATATATATTTACTATCTATTTCCCTCTAGAAGTGATCTTTTTTCAGTGGCTATTGATGTATACTTACTATCTATGTCCCGGTGGCTATTAATATATATTTACTATCTATTTCCCTCTAGAAGTGATCTTTTTTCAGTGGCTATTGATGTATACTTACTATCTATGTCCCTCTAGAAGTAATCTTTTTTCATTGATATATAACTAATACTCTTTCTGTCTCACACTAATGGTCACACTTAGTGCATAAATCACCGGAACAAAAGTAGTCCGACTATTGATATATGCCTATTATCTATGTCCATCTAGAAGGGATCTTCTTTCGATGGCTATTGATATATACTAATTACTATCTATGTCCCTCTAGAAGTAATCTTTTTTCGGTGCCTATTGATATATACCTACTATTTTTTCTGTCTCACACTAATGGTCACACTTTTTTCACAAATTACAAAGAATATGAGATCATTAGTCTGGAACGGAGGTAGTATTTATGTCCCTCTAGAAGTAATATTTTTTCGGTGGCTATTGATATCACCTACTATCTATGTCATAACCCGAATTTTTAGAATAAAAATTAGTTAACTAAAATGGCTTTTTTATTCACGTGTTAGTCGGGTTCAGTATTAATTTAGTTGGATTTAAACATTTTATGAATTGGGCGTTCAGTTTAATTTACTTTTATAAAATGAGTTTATTGTTAATGGGCTGAACTAATATTTTATGGGGTAATCAAATTATATTTCGATAATTTGGCTTAACTTGTCTTTTAATTGGATCAATTAAATTGTATTAGTTATGGGCTAAAGTATTGGAGTAATTAATTAAAATCATTACACGTTATATATAGAGGAAAATAGGGTTTAATGAACTTACGAAAATAAAAAGAAAGGTAGAGAAGTGGGAATGTGGTCGAGAAGAAAAAGAAGGGGCCATCAGAAGGGAGAAGGAATAAGGAGTGTCGATTTCCACAGACGGCGCCACTTGTTGAGAATCAAGCCAGAAACAAACGCGAGCTCCGGCGAGAGTCGATCTCAAACTCAAACCGAAAAATCGAACACAAATATTGAAAACGCGATCGAATGGATTTCCTCTCACACTCACCTCACACGAAGTTTGTATGGAGTATATAGAACACACACTGCAAGAACAGAAAGAACACGATGATTTTACGTGCTTCAGCCGCCGGGAGGGCAACCTACGTGCACGGTGGAGGGGAGGGTGGTTTTGGGATTATACGAAGCAAATGAACGATTACACAATGTTCTCTCTAGCTCACTTGTTGCATATTCATTCATCGCTAACACTCGCGATTATATACTAAAATGGAAAAGCACAAAATCGATTTCATCATCTTGGCCGTTGATGAGCCATTTTATTTGCTCATCTTAGAGCGTTTTTACACCTTTTATTGAGTCAGTTTGAGTCAATAGTGTGTCTGGGAGGACACAATTAGGTGTTTGGGCAGAGTGTGTTTGGATGCAGGTAACAGGTGGCGCACTGGGCAAAAGAGGAAAGGAAATATTGGAAATCGATATCCCGGGCTATCAAAAATTGCGGAACCGATAACCCAACCGAAATCCCGTCGCCGGAAACCGATCACGAACACCACACGAAGTCGGGCTCGACGAGAGCATCGCCGCGGGATGAACCCGCGGCTAAACCCTAGCCGAACCCCTCGCGGGGTTTGCGATCGCCGTGCATGGCGATCGCATGGGGCTTCCCGGCAGCCCCCGGGTGGCGGTGAGTCCGGCGACTTCACCGCCGTCGCCACCGAGAGGGGCGGTCAACCCAGCTGACCACCGCGGCATCAGCCGCGGCTCGCCCCGGCGATCGATCACGCGATCGATCGCCCACCCCGGCCCAGCCGGGGTGCTCCCTTTCGCACGCCGCCATTCGAGGGCGGGGGGTGGGGGGTGGGGGTGGGGGTGGTGGTTCATCCGCCGTGGCACCAGCCCACGGCGAACCCAATGTTCTCTCTAGCTCACTTGTTGCATATTCATTCATCGCTAACACTCGCGATTATATACTAAAATGGAAAAGCACAAAATCGATTTCATCATCTTGGCCGTTGATGAGCCATTTTATTTGCTCATCTTAGAGCGTTTTTACACCTTTTATTGAGTCAGTTTGAGTCAGTAGTGTGTCTGGGAGGACACAATTAGGTGTTTGGGCAGAGTGTGTTTGGATGCAGGTAACAGGTGGCGCACTGGGCAAAAGAGGAAAGGAAATATTGGAAATCAATATCCCGGGCTATCAAAAATTGCGGAACCGATAACCCAACCGAAATCCCGTCGCCGGAAACCGATCACGAACACCACACGAAGCCGGGCTCGACGAGAGCATCGCCGCGGGATGAACCCGCGGCTAAACCCTAGCCGAACCCCTCGCGGGGTTTGCGATCGCCGTGCATGGCCATCGCATGGGGCTTCCCGGCAGCCCCCGGGTGGCGGTGAGTCCGGCGACTTCACCGCCGTCGCCACCGAGAGGGGCGGTCAGCCCAGCTGACCACCGCGGCATCAGCCGCGGCTCGCCCCGGCGATCGATCACGCGATCGATCGCCCACCCCGGCCCAGCCGGGGTGCTCCCTTTCGCACGCCGCCATTCGAGGGCGGGGGTGGGGGTTCATCCGCCGTGGCACCAGCCCACTGCTGGGATTCGATGTCCCGGGCTATCAAAAATTGCGGAACCGATAACCCGATCAAAAACCCTCGATCACCGAAGATTGGATCCCCGACTCATCCGCAGGAGTCCGACATTTGGAGACTACGCGCCCGAAGACACGCAGCCCGCCCCCAGCCGAAGTCCCCCACGAGTCGGATCCACGAACGCGAACCATCTCACGAGCCGGGGCCCGACCGAACGCCCAGCGAAGCCCGAAGGCTGCGTGCGCCCAGCCGAGCCCCCGCGAGGGGCTCGCGATCGTCCTCGGACGATCGCTGGGATCGCTACGGGCGATCCCCGGGGCTGCTCGTAGCAGCCCCGCAGCGAGTCGCTGACTCGCTGCTCGCACGGGGTCAGCCCCGTGCGCATCCGCTACGGGAACACCCGTAGCGCGCACGAGGCAGTTGCGGGTTATCCCCGCAGCGACCCGCGATCGAGCTCACGGGCTCGATCGCCCCTCGGCTTCGGCCGAGGGCTTTGCTACCGACGCGCCGCCGGCGGTGGCGGCTGGGATCCGCCGTGGCACCAGCCCACGGCATCCCGGACGATCGACCCTAGGTCGATCGTGCGCCCCATCGCCGCGCGCCTCGGCGGTCTGAACCCTAGGGTTCGACCGCCGCGTTCGATCCTCGTCGGGGATCTCGAATCCCCGTCCCCGAGGTTCGTCGTTTTCCCGGATCGTGCGTTCATGTATATATCACAATTAAACAACACAAATAATCAAAGAGGGGGTTTCTCGATTATTACCTCGATTCGTTGTACGGAGAAACGAATCTTGTTGATGACCTTGCGATCTTCCTACGTATTCCTCGCACTTCGTCCGAACGTCGTGTGGGCGACGATCTATCGGATTCCTATGGATCTTCCTCACTCTCAAGACTTTATGATTGGCGTAGGTTAATCTCAAGTTATGAAAAGTGAAGACCATGTAGTGCTTATATAGGCTACGTAGGGGATCATAAGGAGAATAAATATTGGGCTTCCAATATTGAAAATTAAATTGAGTCCAACCCAAATCCATTAATTCTTATCAATATTAATTTTATTTATTTTCCACTATATAAATAAAATTGCACTCCCAATATTATTCCATATTATATCAAATAATATTTCTCCGATTAGTATTATTTATTCCGTGTATTTAAGATTTAAATATCCATGAATAAATTTATTTATTGCTCAATAAATAATATTCATATCTTATATCCGAGACTAGTACCGTTCAACCTTAATTATTGTGCGGAACGAATCCACTCATGAGGTTTACACAATAATTCCTTATGAAATCATCTCGGGGATATTATCAACCCTTCCGGGATACACTTTCCCTTCAAGTATTCACGGCATGTCATATATAAAATATAGCGACCCAACTTTACCGGTAATTAACCCAATAATTAAATCGGTTAATTCCTTTGGAAAATCAAAGTCTCTAGTATTAAATATACACACCCGCAATAATATCGGGGATTAAGAATAAAATACTCCGAGATTTAAATTGATTATCCAAGGCAATCCTAATCAATAAATCTCAAGCTGATCCGCCCAATACACCAAGTGTACAAGTGTGATAAAATAATTAAGATAAATTATTTTCTCTCTCACACAACGACTATACCGATGGATTGGTCCGTGTCCATCTAGGTCGTGAGCAACTGTTCGATTAAATACGAGTAACCGATAGTATGATCTTCTGTGCGCCCATGCGCACCATACTAACTACAACGTATAAAATCTAGGACTATATTTTTGCATAATTAATTAATAATAATTAATTGCAAATAATTGTTTATTAATTAAATAAGTTAAATGCTATGACAGGGAGTTTACCGGTACTTAAATCTAGACATTAAGTACACAACTCCAACAATCTCCCACTTGTACTAAGGTCTAGTCATTTCCTCCAAACTCCCGACTCCCATACTCATCACGTGCTTAAGTTATACTTCCCAGAAGTATTATGTGAATGAGCAATCTAGGTTGCCGCTCTGAAGTTATCTTGGTGACTACTGCGTCGTCCCTCTGACGATGACTCGTATCAGGTGGTACTGGCTCTATGTGTTATCATCACTTTTCGAACTTATGACTTCTTCCAGTTCTCCATGCACCGCTATGTACATAGCCTTTGGTGAACCAAGATTCATATCCAAGTTCAGAGGTCATTCCGGAACCTAACCAAAACTTCCGCTGCCTCTGAGGCTGCTATTCGGTTTATGATAGAGTCCGAGAAGCATCACGCTTATCACTCTTTCATCCTTAGGTTCCACCTCTTCTAAAAGTGAACACATAGCCTGATATCGACTTACACTGATCTTTCTCTGATTTTGGATCTGAGAAACTGTAATCTAAGAAGATTTCATATTGCCAGTAATCCAGTACTTCCAAGTACTTTACAGCATTCGAATACTTCTTATCCAGATTACTTTGATATCCTCCCACTACGCTAACCGCATAGTTGATATCAGGTTCTTGTTTTATAACACCGCATCTACAAAGCTCTTTACACTCGAAGTGTAGATAACTGCTTTGTTTATATCTATCTCCTTCATGTGTTCGAAACACATACCTTCAGATAGATGTATTCTGTTCCCGAAAGGCAATAACCTTTCTCAGAATTGTGCATGTTTAAAACAAACCATAATCGTATAAGATATCTTAAAAGAAGTACAAATGTTCTTATCCAGAGATCGAAAGATTTCTAAGAACATGATCCAACTTCACCTTAATCTTATATCTCGATTTATTTAGACAACCTCTATTTTATGTCTGACAACACTTTTACATTGTTGCCAACGATGAAGTGTTATCTACACAAAATTCCGAGAAACACCACCCTTGTTTCCATTACGTCTCTAACACACCTCTCCTTGCCTTTTGATGAATCCATGGAATGGACTATCTCATCAATTCGCAAGTTCCTATGCAGAACTAGGGATCGATTTCATGTATAGTCTTATGAACATCTCTGGTTGCTTAACAACCTCCCACTGCAATGGCGTTCCGGTGTATAACAGTAATAACATTAGGTGCAGTTAGTGGTGTACAGCTACTCGGTCAGGCTGGTTCTCAGTCTTTCCATTCCTCATTTGAAGTACATTGTCAGTTAGGGCATTGTAGTTCATCTAATAGTCTTCCTCTAAGAACCGGGCGAGGACACCCTTCTGGTTCGTAGTACTATTGAACATACAATTACTTGTTCTTCTAGGATATTCTACAATCACATTGAATGTGCCGTTGTATCCAGAAATATCCATAGAACACAGGTAGTTCCGAACGAACTTGTCCTTTTACTATTAGAATCCCATCTCTTATTTCTGACATACCATGTCTACACTTCAGTGTATGGTGTAGTCGCTTGAGACTTAATCTCAATCTTTGATTTATGCTATGTGTTATTTAGATAGATGATAGCCTCCTCGAACAAGTCGCAAGCTTCTAATGGATATACTTTGAAGGTTCCCCATAATGGCTTTGTGTTGAAAACACTCCACTCTTATGGCACATCAAGTATTCTAATCCATCTTCGAGTATTCTTGAAAGAACGACTCGTACCTTTCTAATCACACATACCGTATTAATCACAAATCATTTTCTATACTTGTCCGAATTCCATCCTTTATCCAGAAAGGTTAACTCAGTTGTATCATCTTTCAAGATCGATTCTTAGGTCGGGAGGTCCATTCCTCCAACTATAATTGATCAAATCAATTTCGACCTTTTGAATCCCTTTTGAATAGATACTACCAAGTTCAAGAATTCACAAGTATAATGATTAATAAGAGAAATACATCTAACAAGTAAAACAAGTTATACATAACGGTTTGTTGCATCGTGGTAGACTAAGGATTCATCATTCACATATTGCTTATCTAATGTACCAGAATAGATATCACCATTATTTCTTATCCAAACCATCAAATGATTAAAGAAATAAAATATCCATTAATAAGAAAACCAGAACAAAAGGTTCTTTTTCAAAATAAGGGGTACATAAAGCAATAACTGAAATGAAAACTTAAAACAGATAAATGTCTTCCACTGCAACCGCTGCTACCCCAACAGCTTTGCCCATGTAGACTCGAACTCTTCTTCTCTAAGTCGCCGGGTTTTCTGGAACCCCTGCATTTAAAGAAATGCACATACCGTCAGTGGTTCCATATCTACACACAAGAATTCTGGTAGATAACACCGCTGACTATGTTTTTACGACTAAAGAAAAATTCGTACCTCTGAGAGGACATTCAGACTTCCAGTGTCCAGACTTCTTGCATCGGAAGCACAAGCCCTTTGGCTTACTAGCCCCCACTCGTGGTCCATTCTTGGCACCACTGGGTTTTATGGCTTGCTTCCTTTTCTTGCCCCTACCTCCAATAGCTTTCAAGCTTTTGGACTTGGTAGCCACAAGCGCTTGAGACTTGCCCTTCTTGTAGATCCCCTCTGCCGCCTTCAGTTCAGTCAGGAGTTGCGCAAGAGTATAAGATAGTTTACCCATATTATAACTCATACGAAACTGCTCAAACTTAGGGGTCAGAGACTGGAGTATGATGTCGACTTGCGTCTCATCATCTATGGAAGCTCCTAGGACCTCAAGTTCATTCAACAAACTCATCATCTTAAGAACGTGCTCCCCAACGGGCGTTCCTTCAGACTGAGTAGTCGACATAAGGACTCTCATGGCTTCTTGCCTTGCCGCACGATCCTGCTCCCCAAACATCTCCTTGAGGTTAGTCATCATATCCCGGGCAGTGTCCATCGGCTCATGTTGGGTTTGGAGTACATTTGACATAGAAGCCAAAATATAGCACCTAGCCATTTCATCAGCCTTTTTCCACTTCCGATATGTTGCCTTTTCCTCATCAGTTGAGGCAGCCGTGGGCTCAGCAGGGCATTTATCAGAGAGTACAAACTTGTACTCTTCAGCAGTCAGGACAATGTCCAAATTTCTCTTCCAATCAATGTAATTGGGACCAGTGAGTTTATGTTCCTTGAGTATCACAGAAAGTGGATTCATAGCTATTCTCTAAACCTATAAGCACATGTAAACAAACAATCAATTTAATGTCCGATATTATCTCCCTCAAATAATATCATTAAATTACTAATTGCGTCTAAAATCCCATCAGGTAAAGCAAGCCACGTGGTGTGGACGTTTACCCACCCAAATGATTTAGCAATTAGTTTTTCTTCGGTCATACATCAATCATAGCGTAACTTCGTGGGGAAGAATACTATGACGCATATCTAAGTGTAAACCATCACTCAGCACTAAAGTATATCGCTTGGAATTGCTACGTCACCGCAAGCCACGTGGTGTGGACGTTTACGACAATTTCACAACTCTTCACAATCACTTATAACTGTCTACATCAATTAATCCAAAATCCGTCAGCATAGCAAGCCACGTGGTGTGGACGTTTACTACACTAAGAGATTTTTATAATTGACTCCCAATTACCAGATCCATTCGATTTCGTGAATCAAGACTCGGAGAATCATAAGTGAAACTCGAAGTTTCTAACCAGTGATTCACCATGCGAGCGACCCTATCTCTCATAAATGAGGGAGCCGAGCAGACAAACGACCCACCTATCAAAGAATGACACGAAGGTCTCTAATTTGTGTCATCCACATGACCAAGTGGCTCTGGCTCCATTCCACTCCCCGGGGTGAGAATGAGTCGACTTGAAGTCAGTTTCAGAAAGACAAATTAGGCATTGTTTGATAAACTCGATCAATGTTTCTTGTAAGAGGAATTACAAGAATTCTCCTCCAATGACTTGTCTATATGAACTTCGAAAGTCCATAAAAGTCACCAAGAGAACAGTGATGGAGACCATGGGAATGTTTCCATCCCCTCTCCCACTTAGCTTTTTACGATAAAGGGATACGCTATCTAGTGCATAAAATAAACACATATAGCATGCATGAAAGCAATAAAGCACATAGATCACATAGTCAAAATAATGCTAGAGAAATTATTTTCCCGACTATCATGGCTTTATCTTCATATGCATCCTCTAGTCTTCAGTCTTCGTTTCTTGAATGCTCCATGCGACGAGAATATTAATTTCCAATATTTAAATCTATTTATTTTCAATTAATCCAAAAGTTACTTAATTCGAAAATTAAGTCAATTGAATATATCAAAAATAAAATTAAATATTATTAATATTTTTATTTATTTATTTTCCCATCTAGTTCTTATTAAATCTCTAGAATAATCTATCCAAGTAAAACTTGGAATATTTTAGAAGATATCTATAATAGAACAAGGAAATAAAATAAATAAATTAGGACTACTACTTTCCAAATTTATTTTTATTCCTAATCCATTGATATTCCCATGAGTAGGAATAATCAAATAGGAAAAATAAATTTAGTACTAAATTAATTAAATTTCTAATCTATGAATATTTCCATGAAGGAAATAAATCAATAGAAATAAAATTAATTCCAATTAATTCTTTTCCTAATCCATGAGAGTTTCCTAAAAGGAAAGTACTCAAATAGAAAAAATCCGAATTAATTAGGAAAGTAGATTTTGGTAGGAATAGCATGGGATTGGGAGATCCCACGCCATCCCCACTTAGATGGATCGGCCGGCCACTCGGGGAGGAGCGCCGCCGTCGCCTAGCCACGCCGGCTAGGCCATGGGTCGATCACCATCATGGGATCGATCCCAAGCCCTACTCTCTTCGTCACTTCTTCGTCTTCCGGCGATCGTCTCATCATCGAACCAACGTAAATAAATTACAATAATTTAAATTACAATTCCGGTATCGATTCTATACATGAAATCGACCCTATACATTTTCCGGAAAATAAAGTGCGTAATAATAAATCCTAAATTCGGTCAACCCCCGAATTTTTACTATTACAAACATTCAACCACACAAAAACGAATCTCGACATGTCCGAGAGTTTAATAATCATGATAATTAATTAAAAAACAATTAATTAAATCCAACCATGATAGCCGGAAATCCTGCAAGGTAGAACAATAATCGAACATATACATGAACACGAAACCAAACGCTCTGATACCAATTGCTGGGATTCGATGTCCCGGGCTATCAAAAATTGCGGAACCGATAACCCGATCAAAAACCCTCGATCACCGAAGATTGGATCCCCGACTCATCCGCAGGAGTCCGACCTTTGGAGACTACGCGCCCGAAGACACGCAGCCCGCCCCCAGCCGAAGTCCCCCACGAGTCGGATCCACGAACGCGAACCATCTCACGAGCCGGGGCCCGACCGAACGCCCAGCGAAGCCCGAAGGCTGCGTGCGCCCAGTCGAGCCCCCGCGAGGGGCTCGCGTTCGTCCTCGGACGATCGCTGGGATCGCTACGGGCGATCCCCGGGGCTGCTCGTAGCAGCCCCGCAGCGAGTCGCTGACTCGCTGCTCGCACGGGGTCAGCCCCGTGCGCATCCGCTACGGGAACACCCGTAGCGCGCACGAGGCAGCTGCGGGTTATCCCCGCAGCGACCCGCGATCGAGCTCACGGGCTCGATCGCCCCTCGGCTTCGGCCGAGGGCTTTGCTACCGACGCGCCGCCGGCGGTGGCGGCTGGGATCCGCCGTGGCACCAGCCCACGGCATCCCGGACGATCGACCCTAGGTCGATCGTGCGCCCCATCGCCGCGCGCCTAGGCGGTCCGAACCCTAGGGTTCGACCGCCGCGTTCGATCCTCGCCGGGGATCTCGAATCCCCGTCCCCGAGGTTCGTCGTTTTCCCGGATCGTGCGTTCATGTATATATCACAATTAAACAACACAAATAATCAAAGAGGGGGTTTCTCGATTATTACCTCGATTCGTTGTACGGAGAAACGAATCTTGTTGATGACCTTGCGATCTTCCTACGTATTCCTCGCACTTCGTCCGAACGTCGTGTGGGCGACGATCTATCGGATTCCTATGGATCTTCCTCACTCTCAAGACTTTATGATTGGCGTAGGTTAATCTCAAGTTATGAAAAGTGAAGACCATGTAGTGCTTATATAGGCTACGTAGGGGATCATAAGGAGAATAAATATTGAGCTTCCAATATTGAAAATTAAATTGGGTCCAACCCAAATCCATTAATTCTTATCAATATTAATTTTATTTATTTTCCACTATATAAATAAAATTGCACTCCCAATATTATTCCATATTATATCAAATAATATTTCTCCGATTAGTATTATTTATTCCGTGTATTTAAGATTTAAATATCCATGAATAAATTTATTTATTGCTCAATAAATAATATTCATATCTTATATCCGAGACTAGTACCGTTCAACCTTAATTATTGTGCGGAACGAATCCACTCATGAGGTTTACACAATAATTCCTTATGAACTCATCTCGGGGATATTATCAACCCTTCCGGGATACACTTTCCCTTCAAGTATTCACGGCATGTCATATATAAAATATAGCGACCCAACTTTACCGGTAATTAACCCAATAATTAAATCGGTTAATTCCTTTGGAAAATCAAAGTCTCTAGTATTAAATATACACACCCGCAATAATATCGGGGATTAAGAATAAAATACTCCGAGATTTAAATTGATTATCCAAGGCAATCCTAATCAATAAATCTCAAGCTGATCCGCCCAATACACCAAGTGTACAAGTGTGATAAAATAATTAAGATAAATTATTTTCTCTCTCACACAACGACTATACCGATGGATTGGTCCGTGTCCATCTAGGTCGTGAGCAACTGTTCGATTAAATACGAGTAACCGATAGTATGATCTTCTGTGCGCCCATGCGCACCATACTAACTACAACGTATAAAATCTAGGACTATATTTTTGCATAATTAATTAATAATAATTAATTGCAAATAATTGTTTATTAATTAAATAAGTTAAATGCTATGACCGGGAGTTTACCGGTACTTAAATCTAGACATTAAGTACACAACTCCAACACCCACGGCGAACCCCCAGCGATCGACCTCATCGATTGCTTGCCCCGGCGTCCAGCTGGGGCTCCCCTCGAACGCACGCCCGGCGATCGAAACCCTAGGGTTTCGACCGCCACCCCTCGGCTCCAAGCCGAGGGTGTTCTCGATCTCCGTCGGGTATCTCGTATCCCCGTCCGCGGAGTTCGTTCGTCCCGGATCATCGTTCATGTATATATCACGATTAATTAAACGCATAATCATAAGAGGGAGTTTACGATTATACCTACATCTCGTTGTGCGGAGAAACGAGATGATTTGAAGACCTTCGAATCTTCCTACGTATTCCTTGCACTTCGTTCGAACGTCGTGTGGGCGACGATCCTCCGAACTCCTATGGATCTCCTTCAACTCTTTAGAACTATCAAGTATTGATATTCTTGTCTTGTCTTTATGAAGGCCATGTAGTGCTTTTATAGGCTACATAGGGGATCTAAAGGAGGTGGAATATTGGGCTTCTAATATTAATGATTAAATTGAGCCCAAACCCAAATCTATTAATCCCATTAATATTAATTAATTTTATTTTCCACTATATAAAATTAATTGCACTCCCAATATTAAACCATATTATATCAAATAATATTATCTCCGGTAGTATTATTTATTCCGTGTATTTAAGATTTAAATATCCATGAATAAAATTTATTTATTGCTTGATAAATTTATTCATCTCTTATATCCGAGAATAGTACCATTCAACTTTAATTATTATGCGGAACAAATCCACTCATGAAGTTTACATAATAATTCCTTATGAACTCATCTCGGGGATATTATCAACCCTTATCGGGATACACTTTCCCGTCAAGAATTCACGGCGTGTCATATATAAAATACCGTGACCCAACTTTATCGGTAATTGACTGGTTATACTAATCAATCCATTCCTTTGAAAAATCAAAGTCACTAATATTAAATATATACACCCGCAATAATATCGGGGATTAAGAATAAAATACACTGAGATTTAAATCGATTATCTAAGGCAATCCTAATCGATAAATCTCAAGCGATCCGCCCAATACACCAAGTGTACAAGTGTGATAAAATAATTAAGACAAATTATTTTCTCTCACACAACGACTATACCGATGGCTTGGTCCTTGTCCATCTAGGTCGTGAGCTACTGTTCGATTAAATACGAGTAACCGATAGTATGATCTTCCGTGTGACGACGCACACCATACTAACTACAACGTATATAATCTAGGACTATATTTGCATATATTAATTAACAAATAATTAAAAGCAAACAATCGTTTATTTAATTAAATAGATTAAATGCTATGATCGGGAGTTTCCGTTACTTAAATCTAGACATTAAGTATATAACTCCAACAGAAAATCCCCTTCTTTGGGCAAAAAAGTATTCTGGAGTGGGTAGTGACTGCAACAGTTTGACCACATCGGGCAAATGGGTAAAGTCATGAAGCAGAAGACCCAGAATTCTTACCAAGTACCGTGCTTGGTCTGACCACCTGTGGAGGAGAAGATATCTGAAGACGAAGATTTGGGCATAGAGCGGCTGCGGACAAAAGATTCCCTGTGGGCAAGGTGTCAGCGTATCAGAATCCTTGAAATTGGGGGATACGATGTTGGAATTCGATATCCCGGACTATTAAAATTTGCGGAAACAATAACCCGATCAAAAACCCTTCGCCGGAGTTCACGCGAGCACCACCACGCGAGCCGGGATACGACCGAACGCACAGCGGCGTCTGAAGACGCGCGCACGCCCAGCCGCACCCACGCGGGTGCGAGCTCGCGATCGCATGTAGCGATCGCTTGGAGCGATCGATCGGGGCTGCTCCGGCAGCCCCCAGCAGCGAGTCCGGCGACTTGCTGCTCGCCGTGGAGGGTACGACTCGATCGACGAGCCGCTGCGGGCGCACCAGCCGCCCGCCCGGCGATCGTGCCCTAGGGCATCGATCGCCCCCTCGGCCTCAGCCGAGGGCTCCCATGCACGCGTCCCCGACGTCCAGCCGGGGTTCGCTTGGTTCGATCCCCAAGGGATCATGCCGCTGGTCCGGTGGTCTTCGACCACCACCGCGCGGTGTATCCTCGTTCCGGGGTTCGTCCTCGGATCTTGGTTCTACGGTATTTTCAATAATTATCGAATAAAATCATTAAGTGTGTTTACGATTTTACCTTCGATTCGTTGTTCGGAGAAACGAGATCAATCGATGACCTTTGAATCTTCCCACGTATTCCTTGCACTCGTTCGAACGTCGGGTGGGCGACGATCCTCCGAACTCTATGGATCTCCTTCAACTCTTTAGAACTATCAACTAATGATATTCTTGTCTTAATAATTATGAAGGTCATGTAGTGCTTTTATAGGCTACGTAGAGGATCTAAAGGAGGTGGAATATTGGGCTTCTAATATTAATGATTAAATTGAGCCCAAGCCCAAATCTATTAATCTCATTAATATTAATTAATTTTATTTTCCACTATATAAAATTAATTGCACTTCCAATATTAAACCATATTATATCAAATAATATTATCTCCGATAGTATTATTTATTTCGTGTATTTAAGATTTAAATATCCATGAATAAAATTTATTTATTGCTTAATAAATTTATTCATCTCTTATAACCGAGAATAGTACCACTCAACTTTGTTATTATGCGGGAACAAATCCACCCGCGAGATTTACATAATAATTCCTTATGAGCTCATCTCGGGGATATTATCAACCCTTATCGGGATACACTTTCCCGTCAAGAATTCACGGCATGTCATATATAAAATATAGTGACCCAACTTTACCGGTAATTGACCAGATATTCTAATCGGTCAATTCCTTTGGAAAATCAAAGTCACTTATATTAAATATACACACCCGCAATAGTATCGGGGATTAAGAATAAAATACACTGAGATTTAAATCATTTATCAAAGGCAATCCGAATTGATAAATCTCAAGCGATCCGCCCAATACACCAAGTGTACAAGTATGATAAAATAATCAAGACCAATTATTTTCTCACTCATACAACGACTATACTGATGGATTGATCCGTGTCCATCTAGGTCGTGAGCAACTGTTCAATTAAATACGAGTAACCGATAGTATGATCTTCTTGTTGGGGATCGTGCATGTATACGCAGCGGAAAACAAAATTTTTATAAAAAACCGTTTTTCATGGGGATCGTGCATGTATACGCAGCGGAAAACAAAAATTTTATGAAAAACCGTTTTTCATTAATGTAAACATTTTACATTATATTTATTTTATTTTATTGAAAATCATATTTTCAATATTACATGCATTAATTGATTTAATTCAAATCTAATAGAATCAATAATTCACCATTTAATTTAATTATCAAATAATTAAATATTTAATTCATGCATCCCATACTACATAAATTAAATCTAGCGCAATTAAATTTATCATATAAATTAATTGTTTCTAGCGCAATTATATTAATCATATTAATATATTACTTATAGCGCAATTATATTAATCATATTAATATATTACAATTAATTACGTAAACATACAGACATAATTAATTTGCGTCAAATTGACAATTAACACAATCGTATTATTTAATTCTAATCAACTTGGAGTTTATGTAAACATCTGTACATAATTAATTTGCATCAGATTGACAATTAACATAATCATATTATTTAATTCTAATCAACTTGAATTGTGCAATTATATTAATCAAATTAATTAATTACACATATATAATTAATTACGTAAATATGTGCACATAATCAGTTTGCGTCAAATTGACAATTAAGATAATCATATTATTTAATTCGAATCAATTTGAATTTAATTGACATTTAAATTAATCACAATTAATTTTTTTTATATCAATTAAAAATCCCATAGCGCAAACATTAACAGTACATAGCGCAAACATTTAACGCAAACAATTAAATCTAAATTTAATCGTAAGTACTTCAGGGATTCATCGGACGAAACGAGGTTCGTCGGAAGTCGCGCGGATGCGACGCGGGGACGGCACGGGTCGTGTGCGGGGAGAGCCGGGCGAGTGGCGGGGCTCTCGGCTGGACTCGTGTGTCACGGCTGGAGAGCACGGGCGCGACTCGGGCTGTGCTCGGGCGTTCCTTCGGCGTCTCTCGTCTAATCAGGTTTCACCTCGTATAGGTAATCCAACTTACGTATTGCACTAGAAACACGTAAGGGAGAACACGACGGGAAAAACGGGCCGAAAAAACGGTGCCGGAATCGGATTCCGGCGAGGGGAGGCGGCTGCCGGCGGCGGCACTAGGCGGCGGCGGGCGGCGGCTCCGGTTGTCGGCGGTCCTCCGAGGGAGGGGCCGATGTTGGAGTTGTGTACTTAATGTCTAGATTTAAGTACCGGTAAACTCCCCGTCATGGCATTTAACCTATTTAATTAATAAACAATTATTTGCAATTAATTAATTAATTATGCAAAAATATAGTCCTAGATTTTATACGTTGTAGTTAGTATGGTGCGCATGGGCGCACAGAAGATCATACTATCGGTTACTCGTATTTAATCAAACAGTTGCTCACGACCTAGATGTACACGGACCAATCCATCGGTATAGTCGTTGTGTGAGAGAGAAAATAATTTATCTTAATTATTTTATCACACTTGTACACTTGGTGTATTGGGCGGATCAGCTTGAGATTTATTGATTAGGATTGCCTTGGATAATCAATTTAAATCTCGGAGTATTTTATTCTTAATCCCCGATATTATTGCGGGTGTGTATATTTAATACTAGAGACTTTGATTTTCCAAAGGAATTAACCGATTTAATTATTGGGTTAATTACCGGTAAAGTTGGGTCGCTATATTTTATATATGACATGCCGTGAATACTTGAAGGGAAAGTGTATCCCGGAAGGGTTGATAATATCCCCGAGATGAGTTCATAAGGAATTATTGTGTAAACCTCATGAGTGGATTCGTTCCGCACAATAATAAAGGTTGAACGGTACTAGTCTCGGATATAAGATATGAATATTATTTATTGAGCAATAAATAAATTTATTCATGGATATTTAAATCTTAAATACACGGAATAAATAATACTAAGATGGAGAAATATTATTTGATATAATATGGAATAATATTGGGAGTGCAATTTTATTTATATAGTGGAAAATAAATAAAATTAATATTAATAAGAATTAATGGATTTGGGTTGGACCCAATTTAATTTTCAATATTGGAAGCCCAATATTTATTCTCCTTATGATCCCCTACGTAGCCTATATAAGCACTACATGGTCTTCACTTTTTATAACTTGAGATTAACCTACGCCAATCATAAAGTTCTGAGAGTGAGGAAGATAGATAGGAATCCGATAGATCGTCGCCCACACGACGTTCGGACGAAGTGCGAGGAATACGTAGGAAGATCGCAAGGTCATCAACAAGATTCGTTTCTCCGTACAACGAATCGAGGTAATAATCGAGAAACCCCCTCTTTGATTATTTGCGTTGATTAATTGTGATATATACATGAACGCACGATCCGGGAAAACGACGAACCTCGGGGACGGGGATTCGAGATCCCCGGCGAGGATCGAAGGAGGCGGTCGAACCCTAGGGTTCGGACCGCCGGACGCGCGACGGGAGGGGAGCCCCGGCTGGACGCCGGGGCACACGATCGAACCTAGGGTTCGATCGTCGGGGATCCGCCGTGGGCTGGTGCCACGGCGGGAGGATCCGCCGGCCCCCTCGTCGGAGGCGCGTGGCGCGAGGAGCCCTCGGCTGGAGCCGAGGGGTGCGATCGATCCTCGGATCGATCGCGGGCAAGCTGCGGGTTCACCCGCAGCGACCCCGTACGTGCTGCGGGTTCGCCCGCAGCGGACGCGTATGGGGCTCGGCCCTCGCGAGCAGCGAGTCATCGCGACTCGCTGCGGGGCTGCTACGAGCAGCCCCGGGGATCGCCCGTAGCGATCCTAGCGATCATCGCGAGATGATCGCGAGCCCCTCGCGGGGGCTCGGCTGGGCGCACGCAGCCTTCGGGCTTCGCTGGGCGTTCGGTTGGGCCCCGGCTAGTGAGGTGGTTCGCGTTCGTGGATCCGACTCGTGGGGGACTTCGGCTGGGGGCGGGCTGCGTGTCTTCGGGCGCGTAGTCTCCAAAGGTCGGACTCCTGCGGATGAGTCGGGGATCCAATCTTCGGCGATCGAGGGTTTTCGGTTGGGTTATCGGTTCCGCATTTTTTTGATAGCCCGGGACATCGAATCCCAGCAATTGGTATCAGAGCGTTTGGTTTCGTGTTCATGTATATGTTCGATTATTGTTCTACCTTGCAGGATTTCCGGCTATCATGGTTGGATTTAATTAATTATCATGATTATTAAACTCTCGGACATGTCGAGATTCGTTTTTATGTGGTTGAATGTTTGTAATAGTAAAAATTCGGGGGTTGACCGAATTTAGGATTTATTATTACGCACTTTATTTTCCGGAAAATGTATAGGGTCGATTTCATGTATAGAATCGATACCGGAATTGTAATTTAGATTATTGTAATTTATTTTGCGATTGGATCGATGAATCGAGACCGCCGGAGAAGACGAGATGACGAGAGGGATCTAGGGCTCGGATCGACCAACCCCATGGTCAATCCATAAGGGTCGATCGACCCTCACATGGAGGAGCCGCCGGTGTAGGTGGCCGGCCACCTCCTAGGTGTGGGTCGAGGGTGGCGTGGGGACTCCCACCCCATGCTGTCCACGTCAAGAAATTACTTTCCAAATTAATTCGGGTTTTTCCTATTTGAGTGTTCTCCTTTTGGAAACTCTCATGGATTAGGAAAAGAATTAATTTAAATTAATTTTATTTCTATTGATTTATTTCTTCATGGAAATATTCATAGATTAGAAATTTAATTAATTTAGTACTAAATTTATTTTTCCTATTTGATTATTTCTACTCATGGGAATATTCATGGATTAGGAATAAAAATAAATTTGGAAAGTAGTAGTCCTAATTTATTTATTTTATTTCCTTCTTCTATTATAGATATCTTCTAGAATATTCCAAGTTTTACTTGGATAGATTATTCTAGAGATTTAATAAGAACTAGATAGGAAAATAAATAAATAAAAATATTAATAATATTTAATTTTATTTTTGATATATTCAATTGACTTAATTTTCGAATTAAGTAACTTTTGGATTAATTGAAAATAAATAGATTTAAATATTGGAAATTAATATTTTCGTCACACGGAGCATTCAAGAAACGAAGACTGAAGACTAGAGGATGCATATGAAGATAAAGCCATGATAGTCGGGAAAAATAATTCTCTAGCATTATTTTGACTATGTGATCTATGTGCTTTATTGCTTTCATGCATGCTATATGTGTTTATTTTATGCACTAGATAGCGTATCCCTTTATCGTAAAAAGCTAAGTGGGAGAGGGGATGAAAACATTCCCATGGTCTCCATCACTGTTCTCTTGGTGACTTTTGTGGACTTTCAAAGTTCATATAGACAAGTCATTGGAGGAGAATTCTTGTAATTCCTCTTACAAGAAACATTGATCAAGTTATCAAACAATGCCTAATTTGTCTTTCTGAAACTGACTTCAAGTCGACTCATTCTCACCCCGGGGAGTGGAATGGAGCCAGAGCCACTTGGTCATGTGGATGACACAAATTAGAGACCTTCGTACCATTCTTTTATAGGTGGGTCGTTTGTCTGCTCGGCTCCCTCATTTATGAGAGATAGGGTCGCTCGCATGGTGAATCACTGGTTAGAAACTTCGAGTTTCACTTATGATTCTCCGAGTCTTGATTTACGAAATCGAATGGATCTTGTAATTGGGAGTCAATTATAAAAATCTCTTGGTGTAGTAAACGTCCACACCACGTGGCTTGCTATGCTGACGGATTTTGGATTAATTGATGTAGACAGTTATAAGTGATTGTGAAGAGTTGTGAAATTGTCGTAAACGTCCACACCACGTGGCTTGCGGTGACGTAGCAATTCCAAGCGATGTACTTTAGTACTGAGTGATGGTTTACACTTAGATACGCGTCATAGTATTCTTCCCCACGAAGTTACGCTATGATTGATGTATGACCGAAGAAAAACTAATTGCTAAATCATTTGGGTGGGTAAACGTCCACACCACGTGGCTTGCTTTACCTGATGGGATTTTAGACGCAATTAGTAATTTAATGATATTATTTGAGGGAGATAATATCGGACATTAAATTGATTGTTTGTTTACATGTGCTTATAGGTTTAGAGAATAGCTATGAATCCACTTTCTGTGATACTCAAGGAACATAAACTCACTGGTCCCAATTACATTGATTGGAAGAGAAATTTGGACATTGTCCTGACTGCTGAAGAGTACAAGTTTGTACTCTCTGATAAATGCCCTGCTGAGCCCACGACTGCCTCAACTGATGAGGAAAAGGCAACATATCGGAAGTGGAAAAAGGCTGATGAAATGGCTAGGTGCTATATTTTGGCTTCCATGTCAAATGTACTCCAAACCCAACATGAGCCGATGGACACTGCCCGGGATATGATGACTAACCTCAAGGAGATGTTTGGGGAGCAGGATCGTGCGGCAAGGCAAGAAGCCATGAGAGTCCTTATGTCGACTACTCAGTCTGAAGGAACGCCCGTTGGGGAGCACGTTCTTAAGATGATGAGTTTGTTGAATGAACTTGAGGTCCTAGGAGCTTCCATTGATGATGAGACGCAAGTCGACATCATACTCCAGTCTCTGACCCCTAAGTTTGAGCAGTTTCGTATGAGCTATAATATGGGTAAACTATCTTATACTCTTGCGCAACTCCTGACTGAACTGAAGGCGGCAGAGGGGATCTACAAGAAGGGCAAGTCTCAAGCGCTTGTGGCTACCAAGTCCAAAAGCTTGAAAGCTATTGGAGGTAGGGGCAAGAAAAGGAAGCAAGCCATAAAACCCAGTGGTGCCAAGAGGAATGGACCACGAGTGGGGGCTAGTAAGCCAAAGGGCTTGTGCTTCCGATGCAAGAAGTCTGGACACTGGAAGTCTGAATGTCCTCTCAGAGGTACGAATTTTTCTTTAGTCGTAAAAACATAGTCAGCGGTATTATCTACCAGAATTCTGGTGTGTAGATATGGAACCACTGACGGTATGTGCATTTCTTTAAATGCAGGGGTTCCAGAAAACCCGGCGACTTAGAGAAGAAGAGTTCGAGTCTACATGGGCAAAGCTGTTGGGGTAGCAGCGGTTGCAGTGGAAGACATTTATCTGTTTTAAGTTTTCATTTCAGTTATTGCTTTATGTACCCCTTATTTTGAAAAAGAACCTTTTGTTCTGGTTTTCTTATTAATGGATATTTTATTTCTTTAATCATTTGATGGTTTGGATAAGAAATAATGGTGATATCTATTCTGGTACATTAGATAAGCAATATGTGAATGATGAATCCTTAGTCTACCACGATGCAACAAACCGTTATGTATAACTTGTTTTACTTGTTAGATGTATTTCTCTTATTAATCATTATACTTGTGAATTCTTGAACTTGGTAGTATCTATTCAAAAGGGATTCAAAAGGTCGAAATTGATTTGATCAATTATAGTTGGAGGAATGGACCTCCCGACCTAAGAATCGATCTTGAAAGATGATACAACTGAGTTAACCTTTCTGGATAAAGGATGGAATTCGGACAAGTATAGAAAATGATTCTTGATTAATGCGGTATGTGTGATTAGAAAGGCACGAGTCATTCCTTAAGAATACTCGAAGATGGATTAGAATACTTGATGTGCCATAAAGGCGGAGTGTTTTCAACACAAAGCTATTATGGGGATCCTTCAAAGTATATCCATTAGGAGCCTGCGACTTGTTCGCGGAGGCTATCACCTATCTAAATAACACATAGCATAAATCAAAGATTGAGATTAAGTCTCAAACGACAACACCATACACTGAAGTGTAGACATGGTGTGTCAGAAATAAGAGATGGGATTCTAATAGTAAAAGGACAAGTTTGTTCGGAACTACCTATGTTCTATGGATATTTCTGGATACAACAGCACATTCGATGTGATTGTAGAATATCCTAGAAGAACAAGTAATTGTATGTTCAATAGTACTACGAACCAGAAGGGTGTCCTCGCCCGGTTCTTAGAGGAAGACTATTAGATGAACAACAATGCCCTAACTGACAAGGTACTTTAAAATGAGGAAAGGAGAGACTGAGAACCAGCCTAACCGAGTAGCGATACGCCACTAACTGCACCTAATGTTATTACTGTTATACACCGGAACGCCATTGCAGTGGGAGGTTGTTAACCAACCGGAGATGTTCATAAGACTGGAGGAGTTTTTGAACTCTGGATCCAGTATACATGAAATCGATCCCTAGGTCTGCATAGATATGCGAGAGAGGTGTGTTAGAGACGTAATGGAAACAAGGGTGGTGTTTCTCGGAATTTTGTGTAGATAACACTTCATCGTTGGCAACAATGTAAAAGTGTTGTCAGACATAAAATAGTGGTTGTCTAAATAAATCGAGATATAAGATTAAGATGAAGTTGGATCATGTTCTTAGAAATCTTTCGATCTCTAGATAAAGAACATTTGTACTTCTCTTAAGATATCTTATACGATTATGGTTTGTTTTAAACATGCACAATTCTGAGAAAGGTTATTGCCTTTCGGGAACAGAATACATCTATCTAAAGGTATGTGTTTCGAACACATGAAGGAGATAGATATAAACAAAGCAGTTATCTACACTTCGAGTGTGAAGAGCTTTGTAGATGCGGTGTTATAAAACAAGAACCTGATATCAACTATGCGGTTAGCGTAGTGGGAGGATATCAAAGTAATTTGGATAAGAAGTATTCGAATGCTGTAAAGTACTTGGAAGTACTGGATTACTGGCAAAACGAAATCTTCTTAGATTACAGTTTCTCAGATCCAAAATCAGAGAAAGACCAGTGTAAGTCGATATCAGGCTATGTGTTCACTTTTAGAAGAGGTGGAACCTAAGGATGAAAGAGTGATAAGCGTAATGCTTCTCAGACTCTATCATGAACCGAATAGCAGCCTCAGAGGCAGCGGAAGTTTTGGTTAGGTTCCGGAATGACCTCTGAACTTGGATATGACTCTTGGTTCACCAAAGGCTATGTACATAGCGGTGCATGGAGAACTGGAAGAAGTCATAAGTTCAAAAGGTGATGATAACACATAGAGCCAGTACCACCTGATACGAGTCATCGTCAGAGGGACGACGCAGTAGTCACCAAGATAACTTCAGAGCGGCAACCTAGATTGCTCATTCACATAATACTTCTGGGAAGTATAACTTAAGCACGTGATGAGTATGGGAGTCGGGAGTTTGGAGGAAATGACTAGACCTTAGTACAAGTGGGAGATTGTTGGAGTTGTGTACTTAATGTCTAGATTTAAGTACCGGTAAACTCCCCGTCATGGCATTTAACCTATTTAATTAATAAACAATTATTTGCAATTAATTAATTAATTATGCAAAAATATAGTCCTAGATTTTATACGTTGTAGTTAGTATGGTGCGCATGGGCGCACAGAAGATCATACTATCGGTTACTCGTATTTAATCAAACAGTTGCTCACGACCTAGATGGACACGGACCAATCCATCGGTATAGTCGTTGTGTGAGAGAGAAAATAATTTATCTTAATTATTTTATCACACTTGTACACTTGGTGTATTGGGCGGATCAGCTTGAGATTTATTGATTAGGATTGCCTTGGATAATCAATTTAAATCTCGGAGTATTTTATTCTTAATCCCCGATATTATTGCGGGTGTGTATATTTAATACTAGAGACTTTGATTTTCCAAAGGAATTAACCGATTTAATTATTGGGTTAATTACCGGTAAAGTTGGGTCGCTATATTTTATATATGACATGCCGTGAATACTTGAAGGGAAAGTGTATCCCGGAAGGGTTGATAATATCCCCGAGATGAGTTCATAAGGAATTATTGTGTAAACCTCATGAGTGGATTCGTTCCGCACAATAATAAAGGTTGAACGGTACTAGTCTCGGATATAAGATATGAATATTATTTATTGAGCAATAAATAAATTTATTCATGGATATTTAAATCTTAAATACACGGAATAAATAATACTAAGATGGAGAAATATTATTTGATATAATATGGAATAATATTGGGAGTGCAATTTTATTTATATAGTGGAAAATAAATAAAATTAATATTGATAAGAATTAATGGATTTGGGTTGGACCCAATTTAATTTTCAATATTGGAAGCCCAATATTTATTCTCCTTATGATCCCCTACGTAGCCTATATAAACACTACATGGTCTTCACTTTTTATAACTTGAGATTAACCTACGCCAATCATAAAGTTCTGAGAGTGAGGAAGATCCATAGGAATCCGATAGATCGTCGCCCACACGACGTTCGGACGAAGTGCGAGGAATACGTAGGAAGATCGCAAGGTCATCAACAAGATTCGTTTCTCCGTACAACGAATCGAGGTAATAATCGAGAAACCCCCTCTTTGATTATTTGCGTTGATTAATTGTGATATATACATGAACGCACGATCCGGGAAAACGACGAACCTCGGGGACGGGGATTCGAGATCCACGACGAGGATCGAAGGAGGCGGTCGAACCCTAGGGTTCAGACCGCCGGACGCGCGACGGGAGGGGAGCCCCGACTGGACGTCAGGGCACACGATCGAACCTAGGGTTCGATCGTCGGGGATCCGCCGTGGGCTGGTGCCACGGCGGGAGGATCCGCCGGCCCCCTCGTCGGAGGCGCGTGGCGCGAGGAGCCCTCGGCTCCAGCCGAGGGGTGCGATCGATCCTCGGATCGA
This sequence comes from Euphrasia confusa, assembly GCA_954870475.1. Classification (NCBI taxonomy): domain Eukaryota; kingdom Viridiplantae; phylum Streptophyta; class Magnoliopsida; order Lamiales; family Orobanchaceae; genus Euphrasia; species Euphrasia confusa. The sequence continues at coordinate 16,456,713 of OX940955.1, forward strand.
TCGCGGGCAAGCTGCGGGTTCACCCGCAGCGACCCCGTACGTGCTGCGGGTTCGCCCGCAGCGGACGCGTATGGGGCTCGGCCCTCGCGAGCAGCGAGTCATCGCGACTCGCTGCGGGGCTGCTACGAGCAGCCCCGGGGATCGCCCGTAGCGATCCCAGCGATCATCGCGAGATGATCGCGAGCCCCTCGCGGGGGCTCGGCTGGGCGCACGCAGCCTTCGGGCTTCGCTGGGCGTTCGGTTGGGCCCCGGCTCGTGAGGTGGTTCGCGTTCGTGGATCCGACTCGTGGGGGACTTCGGCTGGGGGCGGGCTGCGTGTCTTCGGGCGCGTAGTCTCCAAAGGTCGGACTCCTGCGGATGAGTCGGGGATCCAATCTTCGGCGACCGAGGGTTTTCGGTTGGGTTATCGGTTCCGCATTTTTTTGATAGCCCGGGACATCGAATCCCAGCAGCCGAGGGGGCAGACGAGAGGGAGAGAGGAGAGAAAGTGAGGCTAGGGTTTTGAGCTCTTCACTTTGGTGTGTTAATTCTCATGCCTATGGAGCTCCTTTTATAGGTGAAGAAAGGAGCCTATTGGGCTCAAACCCTAATGGATCGGATCCATTAACCCTAGCCGGCCCAATACATTAGCCGTCATTACGTTTCTCCAAAATTGACAATCAATTTCAACTCCGAAAAATATAACGATTATATTTTCTTTCTCGTTTTAATTTTCTCATCATTATGAGATAAAAATAAAAATTTCCAATTTCACAAAATCGGAAAGCCCATTTCAGGGGTACTGCTAAATCGGGAAATTTCCCAAAATAGAAAGTGTACTCCATTGTGTCCGTTTTCTTTAGCTCATTATTATTTCCAACTCATAATCACAATTATGAATCTCGGATTCAATCATATTGACCTCCGACTATATGTACTTAATTAACAGTTAATTAATACATGATCGTATTCAAGGATCGGTTTACACGAGAATGTGACCCTCAATGGTTCAGGTGTATAACTAGCCGTGGGCTCACAACATATTGTGATTCGAACAACATATTGTTCTTATTTCAACTACTCCCAAGAGTTTTAGATTAATAATCATATTATTTAATCTCCGAACAAGTCGGTGCCCAACGAATCAGTGACGAGCGTCTAGCAGCCACGCTTCACTAATTCCCTAGATACAAATGAAGTGCCTGCAAGAACCTTGTAATATAGTTAGCGTACAGTACGATCCCTCCGATACATATGTCCCGATCAAACTAGAGATATTGGTTAATCGAGATCTCTTGTTGAGTTTGATAACTGTGCGTACGTTCTAGGTTTCGTAAAATCCATTCGTGATTGATTCAGAGAATTGCTGGAAATCGATATCCCGGGGTATCAAAAATTGCGGAACCGATAACCCCGACCGAAATCCCGTCGCCGGAGATTGGATCCCCGACTCATCCGCAGGAGTCCGACCTTTGGAGACTACGCGCCCGAAGACACGCAGCCCGCCCCCAGCCGAAGTCCCCCACGAGTCGGATCCACGAACGCGAACTCCACGATGTCCGGAGCTCAACCGGAGAATCGCCGCGGGATGAACCCGCGGCCGAAACCCTAGCCGAGCCCCACCGCGGGCTCGCGATCATCATCGATCGCGTGGGGCTGCCCAGCAGCCCCCGGCGGTGAGTCCGGCGACTCACCGCCATCACCGGAGGTGGGGGGAGCCACCAGCCGCGGCGCCAGCCCGCAGCGGTTCCCCCCGGCGATCGAGCTAGGGCTCGATCGCCCCCAGCCGCGGCGTCCAGCCGCGGCTCTCCTTCGATGCGCGCCGGCGGTCGAAGCCCTAGGGCTCGACCGCCACCCCTCGGCTCCCAGCCGAGGGTTGCTCTCGATCCCGGCGGGGATCCCTAGACCGCCGGCGGTCCGGTGGTCTTCGACCACCACCGCTCGGTCTATCCCCGTCCCCGGGTTCGTTGTTTTTCCGGATCTTGTGTTCATGCATGTATCACAATTAAATCACATAAATTCACACGAAGGAGTTTATGATTGTACCTTTGATTCGTTGTGCGGAGAAACGAAATCAAGTTGAAGACCTTTTGGATCTTCCCACGTATTCCTTGCACTTCGTTCGAACGTCGGGTGGGCGACGATCTATCGAACACCTATGGATCTCCTTCAACTCTCTAGAATATCAAGTATGATAATCTTGTCTTATGATTTATGAAGGCCATGTAGTGCTTTTATAGGCTACGTAGGGGATCTAAAGGAGGTGGAATATTGGGCTTCCAATATTGAAGATTAAATTGAGCCCACTGCCCAAGTCCATTAATCCTTATCAATATTAATTAATTTATTTTCCACTATATAAATTAATTGCACTCCCAATATTAAACCATATTATTTCAAATAATATTTCTCCGGTAGTATTTATTTATTCCGTGTATTTAAGATTTAAATATCCATGAATAAAATTAATTTATTGCTAATTAATTTATTCATCTCTTTAATCCGAGACTAGTACCATTCAACCTTAATTATTTTGCGGAACGAATCCACTCATGAGGTTTACACAATAATTCCTTATGAACTCATCTCGGGGATATTATCAACCCTTACGGGATACACTGTCCGGTCAATTATTCACGGCATGTCATACATGAAATATAGTGACCCAACTTAACCGGAAATTAACCTAATAATTAAATCGGTTAATTCCTTTGGTAAATCAAAGTTACTTATATTAAATATACACACCCGCAATAATATCGGGGATTAAGAATAAAATACACTGAGACTCGAATCGATTATCGCCGGCAATCCTAATCGATGAATCTCAACGATCCGCTCAATACACCAAGTGTACAAGTGTGATAAAATAATTAAGATAAATTATTTTCTCTCTCACACAACGACTATACCGATGGATTGGTCCGTGTCCATCTAGGTCGTGAGCAACTGTTTGATTAAATACGAGTAACCGATAGTATGATCTTCTGTGCGCCCATGCTTGCACCATACTAACTTCAACGTATAAAATCCAGGACTATGATTTGCATACATTTAATTAATAATAATTAAACGCAAAACAATTGTTCGTTAATTTAATAGATTAAACGCTATGATCGGGAGTTTACAGTTACTTAAATCTAGACATTAAGTACACAACTCCAACAAGAAACACATTTCTCTAATCACCTCACTATTCAACTCTGGCCAGAGATTCCGGGACTACGAACCATCAGAACACACAGGACATCCATGATCTATATCAAGCGATCAGATCCCCTACTACCATGCACAGACTTCACATCAGATTTCGAACTGCACGAACATTGTCTCCTTTTTCGACTTACTCCCTTTCCAGGGAATCAGAGACACGTCACGATACAACTAGTCCTCTGATGAAGTCACGGTGATGTCTGGGTCTTAAGGATTAATTGTGTACAACTATATTATGGAATTCTCTACTCGATCAGTGATAACCACTTAGAGATTCCAGGGAGAGGGGGTTCAGTGAACTCATCAACAGTGAGCACCCACTCAAGTATGTCGATGTCCCAACACCGAGGCTCGAGATTAGCCCACATACACTAAGTGCTAGTCTCAAGGGGGAAAGGCCGGGTATCCTTGTTATTGGCGTAACCCATCGACTAGGAACTGAGTTTGACCAGTTACGTTGCGTTAACAGAATTATCTCTCGGTTTCCACAAAACCGAATTCATACAACATGTGTAACTGTACAGGACTATATCTATGATTCAACATTAGGAGCAGATATAGTATATGCCATTAATATAGGTTTCATTAATTAACGAAATAAACCGTTATATAACGGAATACGGTTAACCGCTCGGCCAACCGTTGGCTCGCCGGTCACCTATTCCAACAATCTCCCACTTGACCTTGAGCCAACTATCCATGAATCTTAGTCCCATCGACTCTCGATGTTTCTCGCTGACATATTCAGATAAAGGCCTAGTACAGGGATCTACAAAGTTATCTTCCGAAGTGACACTCTCGACTCAGACGTCACCTCTGTCATTGATCTCTTGGATCACATGATATTCTCTCAAGTACATGTTTGGACTTCTGATGAGATCTCGGTTCCTTAGCATTCGCTACAGGACACCGTATAATCACAGTACAAGTTACTTGATTATTTGCGTCCGGAATTATAACCAACATTTGGATAAAGTTCCGTGTCCAAAACAGTCTCTTTTACAGCTTTAGATGCTGCAACATATTCAGGTTCTCGTGGTAGAATCATTAGTCGTTGTAGGAACCATTCCAACATACGACACCACCTCTAAGCTCGAATATGAATCCCGATATCGACTTTTAGTCATCCACATCCGGTTGAAAACTAGAGTTCGTAAGTACCTCTAAATTCAACTCGGACCTCCCATAGACTAAGAACAATTCCTTAATACTTTTGATTGCTAGTGCTCAAGGATTTCGTCCTTCACGACTTCAAATAAGCCGGTCTTGGGTTCGACTGATATTCACTTGTGACACTCACAACATTTATAATATCACGTCTAGTACACAACATGCCATACATAATGCTCCCTAGTGCGGAGATATATGTGTTGTCCATTTCATCTCCTCGAATTCCATCAACATTACAGTCACACGAATTACGAGAGATGAACCCCATGGGACATTGGCAAGAATCTCTTCAGGATTCTTCCATGCTAAACCATTTCAGAAACAGTTTCTATGTACAAGGATTGAGAAGATTTTGCATCCTTCTAGATCTATATCTATAGAGACGTATCACAATACGTAGGATGCCTCTGCTCAAATCCTTTATTCGAGAAACGTGTGGATAACCGTGCTTTCGTTGACTGCAACATCACTCAATCATCCCTATGATTAGTATGTCATCAACGTACAACACTTAAATTTCACTGCGCTCCCACTAACCTTCTTGATACAAGGTACCTTTAAGTTTTATACCAAGTCAACGCTTTGACTATTGTATTTAAAACACATGTTCCATTTTAGGGATGCTCGTTTCAATCCATAAATGGATCGCTGGAGTATGCAAACCTTTTGCTCCTTTCCAGAAAATATTGTTGGAAATCGACTACCCGGGACATGTCCGTTCGACTACTCGAACATCCGGACAAGCCCAGTCGACCCCTAGCATCCCTATTGCACTCACGACGAAGTCCCAGACCCTAATCACGCCCAGCCATCGCACTCGAGGCACGACCGCGCAAAAACGGGGCTTCTGCCCTGTCTGTCGGCCGACGCCATAAGGCTGTCACCCGACAGGGCAGTGGAGGCCGACAGCATATAGCTGTCGGCCGACGGCGTCGCGATTCCAGCAACGGGTTGCTGCTGTTCGGGCTGTTTCGGCTCGTTTTTCTCAATCCGACCACCATACCGGAAGTCAGCGACTTCCAAATGGTCTGAGAACATCGATCCCAAGCCTCGGAAACCAATCGATGGTCCATTGTATTATTACGTACGAGAAGAATCGAAAAAGATGCGGAATAGGGTTTTCGATTCTTTACCTTTGATGCGTGATTCGGAGAAGCCGAATAGGCGAACACCCCAGACCTTCTAGTGTGTATCCTTGCCCTCGATCCCGGACGTTGTGTGGGCAACGATCCACCGGTTCTCTTCTCTTCTTCTTCTCTCTCAAACTTGCGCAAGAATATATTTTTCTCTGTAGCAGAAAATTATTGCGCTAATCTATTTATTTTCACAGAAAAATTATTATTGCGCTAACAATTAATTTTTCTCCGCAAAAATAAAATAGCGGCGTTCTGTAGGTTTAGAGAAGAGAGAAATAGGGATATATATAGGCCACACTAGGGACCTTAGGATAATTAATTAATTAGGCTAAATTGCAATTTAATTAAACCGGTGTCCTTAAAAGAAAACCTTTAATTAAATCCAATTTTAATTATAATTAATTCCACTATAAAATTATAATTGAATTCCCAATTAATTAATCTTATATTATTTTACCAATAATATTTCCGCCGAAATTACATATATGATTTTCCCCGTGTTTAAGATATCGCATGTCCATGAATTAATTAATTACTAATAATTAAATTAATTCATTTCTTATTATCCGAGACTAGTACCACTCATCCTTATTATCATGTGGAACGAATCCACCTGCAGGGTTTACATGATAAACTTTATGAGCTCATCTCGGGGACATCATCAACCCAATAAATGGGACACGGTTTCCTGTCTATAATCTATAGCATGCCGTGTGTACAATTCCGATTCCCAATTTACCGAGGATATTGACTAATCAATTAGTCTCACTCATTGGCACATCAAAGAACCGAGCATTGGACACACGCACCTATAATTATATAGGGATTAGGAACTCATATATCCGTAATATCTGAGGTCTAATTCGATTACTCCGATTAGTATAAATCGAACGCCCTCCCGTGGTCCTGCTCAATACACCAAGTGTACGAGTGTAACATGATAGTCAAGACCGACTATCTACCAGTCACACTACGATGTACCGATGGATTGTCCCTGTCCATCTAAGTCGTGAGCTACTGTTCGATAGTATACGAGTAACCGACAGTATGATCTTCCGCGTGTCTCCTCACGCCATACTGTCTACAACGTATACATCAAGGACTATTGCATTAAATGCAATCATGTTTGAATCATATCTCGAATTAAGGTATAGATAAGGAGTTCCGTATTTGCACTAAACTAGACATTTAGAATACAACTCCATCAATCTCCCACTTATACTAAAAGTCTAGTCGCCCTCTCCCAAACATCAGATTCCCATAACCTCATCACGCCTACCCAACGCTTTCGCTGGAAGTGCCTCTGTGAACGGGTTTTACCAGGCAATCCTCTCGATGCTATCTAGGTGACAACTACATCGTCTTACTAGACGATCTCTCGAATCAGGTGGTACTTGTGCTCTACGTGTTATCTCCCACTGTGGACTCGTGGCATTTCAAGTTTGCCAATACCGCTATTCAAAATAGCTTTGGGTGAACTAGAAACCACATCTAAGTCCCTTAGGAAGTTCTGGAGCCACACTGACCTTTTAACTGCCTCAGAGGCCGTTATCCTTTCAGTTTCCATGGTAGAGTCCGTAATGCATCGCTGCTTTACATTCTTCCATGTGACTGCTCCACTTCACAGTGAGAACACATAGCCTGACTTCGACTTTCGACTGTCCCTGTTTGATTTGGAAATCCAATTCTATGTAATCCAAAGGAAACAACTTGACTGCTTTGTAACTCAGAACATAATTCCTGGTCCTCTGCAGGAGCCTAAACATGTTCTTTACATCAATCGAGTGATCCTTTCCAGGATTACTATGATATCTCACCACCATGCCCACGTCATAGTAGATATCAGTCTCGTGCATAGCATTACATACATTAAGCTTCCCACCATTAAGGTGCAGGGAACTGCTTAATCTTCATCTATCTCCTTTATTGTGTCGGACACAAAACTTTAGGTAGATGAATTCCACATCTAAAAGGTGAAGACCTTTCTTAGAATTCTGTATGCTGCAACGAGTAAGAATTGTATTTATGTATGAGGCTCGAGATAAGTTCTATGTTCTTTTCTGGCAATCATTTAATACTTTGATCCCAAGAACATTCCTGACTTCTCCTAAGTCTCTTACATTGAATTACTCGGACAACCATCCCTTTATGTCCGATAACATCTTTCATATTGTTGCCAATTTAGAAGGATGTCGTCTACATAAAGAATGAGAAAACACCACATCTTTTCTGTCACTTCTTTATTACACACAGGACCTAAACATACCTTGAATGAATCCATGAAATGGATTTTCTCATAGGTCCGCATGTGTCCAAGATCTTGAAGCTTCCTTCAATCCTAAGATTTATTAAGCTTGCTTACCGAATTCTCTTGGCTCTTATCGATGAATCCCTCTGGCTGTCCCACATAGATGGTCCCGTCAAGACTTCGATTTAGAAATCCGTCTTGACTTCCATCTTCCATGTGAAGACAAAAGAATCCGGATCGACTTTAGCATAGCTACCGGCGAGAAAGTTTACTCATAATCGATCTCTTTCTTTCTGAGTGCACCCTCTCGCAACAAGCCTAGCCTTGAAGGTTTACACCTTCCCGTCAGACCCTCTTTTCCTCTTGTACACCTACTTGCATCCAATGGGTTTTACACCTTTGGGAGGTGCTACAAGATCCCAGACATGATTTGAATCCATAGATTCAATCTCAGATTTCATCGTCTTTTGCCAAGACTGAGCATCTTGATCTTCCAGCGTCTCGTCATAGATCTAGGGGTCGGCTTCATGTTCTCCAGGTAACAAGTCCGAAGACTCTCCTATAAACATGAACCTGTCGGGTTGTCTAACAACCCTCCCACTACGACGACGCTCCGGTGTGTCTATAGTGAATAAATATTACAGTAGTGAACTACTCAGTTAGGCTGGTTCTAAGTCATAATCAGTCCCTCTAAGCACATTAAGTATTACCCTACTCTTGGGCTTGTGATATTGCATATATATAGTCCATGTCTAAGAACCGAACATTGATGCAATCAACGAACATCTGGTCCTTTGGACTATATTACATATCTCAATTCGTTTTCTTAGGGTATCCTATAAACAGCCGAATATCTGTACAAGTTTCCAAAGGAATCAAGTTCAGGATAAACGCCGCTGTTTCCAAGCCATATCCCAAAAACGAATTAGGTAACTCCGAATAACTCATTGTCTACTTTCCCAAATCTATAAGTGTCCTATTCCTTCTTTACAACACATTATTTTGCCGAGGCATAAATGGTGTAGTCTGTCGGGAGTTAATCCCATTTTCTGATAAGTATGCCTTAATCCTCAAAGAGGTCTGCATATATCAGAGCGAATCAACTATAGTACTTTCTTGGATCTATGCCCTTTAACCGTAAAGGGTTGCCTGGTCATTTAAACTTCCAAGTATGATTCGAAGGTTGGAAAGTCATTTCCTTCAACCTAGCTGAGTAGTCCATCAACTTTCACCCTTTGAATCGTACTCAAGTTAAAATGATCTAGCCTAAGATTCCATAAGTACATTTGATTCATCCTAGAAGGATCTTTACTCTTATTGGGGTTTGACAATGTGTTATTTGCTCCGGTGTGTTGCATCGTGGAAGAATATGGATTTAGTATTAAATTGTCTATCAATGTACCAGAATGGACAACAACCCCGTTTCCTACTCTGAAAAGTACGAAACTGTCCAAAGAAACGGAATATCCATTCTAAGCCAATTTAGAAATCCGAAATGAAATTTCTTTCTAAATGCCGGCACATAAAGACAATTTATTAGAACTAAAGTCCTACCGTTAAAAACATTTAAGATCTCCCACTGCAACGGCTGTTACCTTAACAGTATTGCCCATGTAGGTTATTACTTCTTCCTTTCTAAGTCTCCGGGTTTCCTGGAACCCCCGCATTTAAGTGCAGACATGATTAGTGGTTACCGTATCCACACACCAGGTACTGGTAGATAACACCACTAAACATGTTTCGGTGACTAAGGAAGAGTCAACTTCTTGTTGCTTGAGAGGACAATTAAAACTCCCAGTATCCAGACTGCTTGCAACGGAAGCACTTGCCCCTTGGGCTTGCTTGTCCCATTCCGTGGTCCAGATATATTAGGCCCACTGGGTTTCCGTATTTGCTTCTTCTTCCTTTTGCCGCCCGAAGGCCTAGGAAGAGCCAATTTCTCAGCCACAAGTGTTTTGAGAGCCCTTAAAGATTCCCTCAGCCGCTTGAAGTTCAAAAACCTTCTCGGCAGAGACTGGAGCACAATATCAACTTGGGTTACCCCATTGATAATTTCTCCCAGAATCTCTATCTCATTATGATAGCCCATCATTCTAAAAACGTGATCCCTCACGGGCGTTCTTTCCGAGATGATGGCCGTCATGAGTTGCCTCATTTCACTTTGCCCGGCTGTCCTGTCCTGATAACCAAAAACTTCTTGAGGTTAAGCATCATATCATAGGTAATGGTCATGGCATGATCCTGATGTCGCAGCACTTTTGACATGAAAGTCATAATGTTGCTCCGCGTCATCTCATTAGCCTTGAACCATTTCCAATGTGCTTCCTTTCCTCAGTAGTGGAAGCATCATTTGGTTCAGCAGGTCAATTGACTTGGAGTACATATTTGTACTCCTCTGCAGTTAGGACAATGTCTAAGTTACCTCTCTTATCCATACAAACAGGGTCAGTGAGTTTGTAGACTTTTAATGGGAATAATACCATATAAAACAAACAATGAGTTTAATTCGATATCATTTCCCTCAAGTGATATCATTAAACTACCAATCATTTCCAAAATCCCATCAGACTAGCATGCCACGTTCTTGTGGACGTATACTAATCCAAACGATTTTATAATTGGATTTTTACTTCGGTCGTACATCATTATAGCAGTGACTCCGATGGGGAGGATACTATAAAGCGTACCTAAGTGTATACCATTTCTCAGTACTAAGTCCACCGCTCGGGAACTACATGCCCACCGCAAGCCACGTTCTTGTGGACGTTTACGTTGACATGCGGTCCTCCAAGACTTTCTATAACTGTCGAGCCTCAATTAATCCTAAAGTTCCGTTCCCATCTAGCAAGCCACGTTAGTGTGGACGTTTACTAAAACAAACAACTTTATTAATTGAATCCCATTTATTTAAATGTCATAGAGTCTCAATTAACCCAAAGTACCGTTTCCATTTAGCAAGCCACGATAGTGTGGACGTTTACTAAAACAAACAACTTTGTTAATTGACTCTTACATTTATTAAATTTCACAATTTTATTATTCAAAGCTTGATATCTCGTAAGTGAAACTCGAAGTTTCTAACCAGCGATCAATCATGCAATTGAGCCCTATCTCTCACTAGGTGAGGGAGCCAACCAGACAATCGATCTAGTCATCGAATGACTCGAATGTCTCTAATCTGTGTCATCGACATAAGCAAGCGCTTTGGCTCCATTCCACTCCCCGGGGTGAGAATGAGTCGAGTTGAACTTAGTCTTTGAAAGACAGATTAGGACTTGCTTTTGAAAAATATAATTGTTCAATTCTATAAGTGGAATTTTAATTCGAATTTTGATCAAGTGATGTCCGTGTACCGACTTTATCCGATAAGGAGGATGACACTAAAGCCAACTCGTAAGTCGATACACAACACTTTCAAAACAGAGAATGGAGACCGCGGGATTGTTTCCAATCCCTCTCCCACTTAGTATTTTACGATAAGGGATAACATGCATAAAATAATTAAGCATAATAAAAGCACGTAAAACACGTAAAAGGCATTTAACGTGGCCCCGATTATTATGGCCTTAAGTATTCTCCAATGCACGTCTCTTGGAACTTCATCTCGTTGCTCGTCTCGATCTCGGTCCACCACCGACTCGCTCGATGGTCAAGAGACGAACTCCTCCCACTGGAGCCTCGTCTCGAGCCTCGTTGAGTCGTCCGTGGGGTCGAACGAACCCCAGCCCCGCTGCTGCCCATCGCGAACACGGGGTGTGTTCGATGGCTGCCCGTTGCCGGTTCGCCCTCCTCGATCCTCGTTTCTCCGGGTTTTGGTCTCGTCTCGATCCACCAAAATTAGTAAGAAAAATTACAAGAAAAAAACTTACTAAAACCGGCATCGATCCTATACAAGGTGATCGACCCTATACATGTCCCGGATACAACGAAAAATAAATAAACCTAACGACTCAACCCGTCGTTTTTATCTATTACAAACAAGCAACGTTTTCCAAAATCAAACAATCTCGACAAGCCCGAGAGTTTAACAATCCACAACAAAATTATCATACAACATCCCATAATGTTGGCCATAATAATCGGGTTCATCCTGCATCACAAAACGTACGAACAATACAACAAACCGATAAACCGGCTCTGATACCAATTGTTGGAAATCGACTACCCGGGACATGTCCGTTCGACTACTCGAACATCCGGACAAGCCCAGTCGACCCCTAGCATCCCTATTGCACTCACGACGAAGTCCCAGACCCTAATCACGCCCAGCCATCGCACTCGAGGCACGACCGCGCAAAAACGGGGCTTCTGCCCTGTCTGTCGGCCGACGCCATAAGGCTGTCGCCCGACAGGGCAGTGGAGGCCGACAGCATATAGCTGTCGGCCGACGGCGTCGCGATTCCAGCAACGGGTTGCTGCTGTTCGGGCTGTTTCGGCTCGTTTTTCTCAATCCGACCACCATACCGGAAGTCAGCGACTTCCCAGTGGTCTGAGAACATCGATCCCAAGCCTCGGAAACCAATCGATGGTCCATTGTATTATTACGTACGAGAAGAATCGAAAAAGATGCGGAATAGGGTTTTCGATTCTTTACCTTTGATGCGTGATTCGGAGAAGCCGAATAGGCGAACACCCCAGACCTTCTAGTGTGTATCCTTGCCCTCGATCCCGGACGTTGTGTGGGCAACGATCCACCAGTTCTCTTCTCTTCTTCTTCTCTCTCAAACTTGCGCAAGAATATATTTTTCTCTGTAGCAGAAAATTATTGCGCTAATCTATTTATTTTCACAGAAAAATTATTATTGCGCTAACAATTAATTTTTCTCCGCAAAAATAAAATAGCGGCGTTCTGTAGGTTTAGAGAAGAGAGAAATAGGGATATATATAGGCCACACTAGGGACCTTAGGATAATTAATTAATTAGGCTAAATTGCAATTTAATTAAACCGGTGTCCTTAAAAGAAAACCTTTAATTAAATCCAATTTTAATTATAATTAATTCCACTATAAAATTATAATTGAATTCCCAATTAATTAATCTTATATTATTTTACCAATAATATTTCCGCCGAAATTACATATATGATTTTCCCCGTGTTTAAGATATCGCATGTCCATGAATTAATTAATTACTAATAATTAAATTAATTCATTTCTTATTATCCGAGACTAGTACCACTCATCCTTATTATCATGTGGAACGAATCCACCTGCAGGGTTTACATGATAAACTTTATGAGCTCATCTCGGGGACATCATCAACCCAATAAATGGGACACGGTTTCCTGTCTATAATCTATAGCATGCCGTGTGTACAATTCCGATTCCCAATTTACCGAGGATATTGACTAATCAATTAGTCTCACTCATTGGCACATCAAAGAACCGAGCATTGGACACACGCACCTATAATTATATAGGGATTAGGAACTCATATATCCGTAATATCTGAGGTCTAATTCGATTACTCCGATTAGTATAAATCGAACGCCCTCCCGTGGTCCTGCTCAATACACCAAGTGTACGAGTGTAACATGATAGTCAAGACCGACTATCTACCAGTCACACTACGATGTACCGATGGATTGTCCCTGTCCATCTAAGTCGTGAGCTACTGTTCGATAGTATACGAGTAACCGACAGTATGATCTTCCGCGTGTCTCCTCACGCCATACTGTCTACAACGTATACATCAAGGACTATTGCATTAAATTCAATCATGTTTGAATCATATCTCGAATTAAGGTATAGATAAGGAGTTCCGTATTTGCACTAAACTAGACATTTAGAATACAACTCCATAAAATATGAAGCCTTCCGGCTGCGCTACAACTCTTCCATAATATCACATTCAAGGAAAGTAGACCTCATATCTATTTTCCATATCTCATAGTCGTACTATGCAGAAATGGCCAGCAAAATTGTAATGGACTTAAGCATAGCGACTGTTGGAAAGATTGCCTCATAAACAACACATTGTCTTTGAGTAACTTCTTTCGCCACCATCCTTGCTTTAAAGGTCACACCTTTCTATATATATACTCTCACGTCATAATTAATAGATCAATATGCAGCCTTTGGGAACGATTCCCTTTGGTGGATCTACCAAGGTCAAACCTTGTTGGAGTACATACAGTCCATTATGAATTTCATGGCAATAAGCCAATGTCCCATATTCATATCTAATACGAACCAGTTGAAGTTTATTGGATCATATCCATCGTCAACTTTATCTTGATCATTATCAAGTTGGAACCGTCTACCAGGTACCTTCCGAACACTTTCGGATTTACGAACCGATAGATGAAGAGGTATATCAGTGGTTTGTTGAATTGGTTCATCTCCAAGTACTTGTGTTTGAACTTCATAGTGTGGTTCATATTCTCGAACTATTTCGAGATTTACTATATTGCCTTTTCTATTGAATTGGAAACTTCTTCGCTAAGAAGGCAACATTCCTTTAGACAAACATTTTGTTTTAGAAATATAGTAGAACAGGTATCCTTGTGAATGTTCAGGATACCCCACAAAATGGCATAAGCCGGATCTACTATCCAACTTATCTCCCACACGCAAGCAGGATACGGGAGTGCCCAAGTTCATATGGTGTGGTTTTAACTGCTTTGGTGGTAACACTATTCAGCAAATGGACGACTGTCAAAAGTGCAGGACTTTTACAGTTTCGTCGACAATTTGGTGAACCCCTTTGTGGATCGAACCATGTCCAACAAAGTTTGATTCCATCATTCGGACACTCAATACAATTAAGGAGTTCCAGACGGAGTCCATTGCCAGAGAATCGTATTCTCTTTTAGATAGTCAATAAGCTTGGTGCTTAAATATTTATTACCACGATCATATCGTAATATAGCAACCAAGTTGGTTTCCTACTTTGATGTCTAAAATTATTGAACACTTCAAAATTAGAGACGTGTACTTCATAAGTACATTTGGTAGTTGAAAACCACCCCCACCAGTAACACATTAGTGGATCACACATCTCCGTTTGGATCAAATCCAATAGATCTTCAACACACTCAACTAGCGTGCTAAAGTTGTGCGGGGTTTTGACTTCTATCCATTGCTGATATTTGGGTTTAGTTCATTCTTGTTTATTTGTTTATCGTCTTTAGCAAATCATATTTGCTTTCTTTTGTATAAAGGAAATCGGATTTCCAAAACAAAATTAAAACCTTTATCTTCTATATCAAATATAGAAGTAAGATCTAATAATAGAACATTTCTATTAATAGCAGGTTTCTAAATTTAGACGAAACAAATAATCAATTGTTCAAAACAATAGAATAACTACAACCCAATACGAACCTTTGTCAGAACGTTTCTGCCCAAGGTATTTTAGCAGTTATGGCCCTATGGCCTTTATTCACACAACGATGGCAAGCGTCATCAACTCATTTGTTGACCTTGTTCTTAGTCGCCCTTTTAGTATCACCTTTATCCATCTTTACACTTAGACCGGAAACCATTTCCGTCATTTTCTTCAAGAAGAACACTTCTTTCATGAAGAAGCAATAATGAGAACAAATTTCTCGTATTGATGGTTGACTCTTTGATCAACATCTTGAACAACTTATCCATTGAAGGATCGAGCTTTGTTCATGTTGTAGTTCATAATGAACGATTCATAAGAACTAGAAATCCACTTCTCATAAGTGGCATTCCTCAGCAGTCAAAGGTTGAGTGAGATTATCAAATAATCTATTCTCAAGTACATAGAGGCACTCATCATTTTAAATCACAAGATTGAGATTCCAATTCAAATGGTTTGGGCCAGTGAGTTTGGATTGGTCGAGTATCGATGTTACGGGATATCTTAGAGAATATTACTGAGAAATATTAAGAAGATTAACATTGAGATAATGCGTTATTAATGATTACAATTAAATGTTTGGTCTTTATCATTTAATTGCCTCCCACTAAATTTTTCGAATTCCGCTATCCTCTAGCAGACAGACGGGAAAACTTATTTTTCCTTAGTTGGGCTTTAGGTCCAATAGCGTGAATATAACCCGTAGTTAATCTAGCCCGATTACATTCACCTAAAGGTAGAAACATTTTCAATCACATCTCTATGTGACCCTAAAGATTACTTTTCCTCACCATGACAATGAACTACGTTAATCGTACCCTTCAAAGTCAACCATGTGTCAAGACCGACCTACCGATCTGAGAAGTGAAAGTTGGACTCTAGTAAACATGTGTAAGCCCATAGTTAATCTATCCGGCCACACACATTTAAAAGAATCGTAGCTAACACCTCTCCATCTTATGTCAATAAATTACAGCTTAACTCACAAGCAGTACTCCCCGCTAACACGGCATACCATACTACTTGTAAGTGGCTTTCACATAATTTATTGTCGGTAGAAGAAAAGGAGAAAGAACGACACATCGGTTCTCCTTTAAGGCTTGATATACATTCTCGGGAGAGAATGGAGGAGTATAGGATTGGTTATCTCATCAGAATAATCGTTATACATTCTCAGGAGAGAATGAAGTGAGTGATCGATTGTTGATTCTTAACAACTATGTCCTCTATAGGTCATCCTAACGAGCACATACGATCATAACATATATCACAATATATATATCTCACATAATTCACACAGCATTTAATCACAATTAAAACGAGGTATGTAAATTAAATGGTACTCTATTAATTAACTTGATTTAACAGTTAAATCAAATAATTAATCTATCACCTTGTTGATCGAATATTTAAATCAATTATTTAATTGGTCAATAAATAATTTCACTAAATTAAATATTGATAATTCCTTTCTATTTCAATTTATTGATATCTTAATAATCAAAACGTGATGTCTCGTAAGTGAAACTCGAGGTTTCTAACCAGCGATTCATCATGCGAGCGACCCTATCTCCCATAAATGGGGGAGCCGAGCACACCATCGAATCATGCCATCATATGGCTCGATGTCTCTAATTTGTTTTAACAAAAACAAGTCTAGATTAATCACTCCCCGAGGTGCATTCATGTTCGACATTGAATTGTTACTTGATAACAAATCAGGCATTGTTTCAATCTATTAGATAGAAATAAATATCTTAATAGAAACAACTAAGTCCCAATTAAACAACATTAAATCAATCAATTCAACAAACAGCACGCTTTAGGCGATTATATTCACAGACAATTAATCAATTTCAGAACCTACGCTCTGATACCACTGTTGGGGATCGTGCATGTATACGCAGCGGAAAACAAAAATTTTATGAAAAACCGTTTTTCATTAATCTAAACATTTTACATTATATTTATTTTATTTTATTGAAAATCATATTTTCAATATTACATGCATTAATTGATTTAATTCAAATCTAATAGAATCAATAATTCACCATTTAATTTAATTATCAAATAATTAAATATTTAATTCATGCATCCCATACTACATAAATTAAATCTAGCGCAATTAAATTTATCATATAAATTAATTGTTTCTAGCGCAATTATATTAATCATATTAATATATTACTTCGCAATTATATTAATCATATTAATATATTACAATTAATTACGTAAACATACAGACATAATTAATTTGCGTCAAATTGACAATTAACATAATCGTATTATTTAATTCTAATCAACTTGGAGTTTAAGTAAACATCCGTACATAATTAATTTGCATCAGATTGACAATTAACATAATCATATTATTTAATTCTAATCAACTTGAATTGTGCAATTATATTAATCAAATTAATTAATTACACATATATAATTAATTACGTAAACATGTGCACATAATCAGTTTGCGTCAAATTGACAATTAAGATAATCATATTATTTAATTCGAATCAATTTGAATTTAATTGACATTTAAATTAATCACAATTAATTTTTTTTATATCAATTAAAAATACCATAGCGCAAACATTAACAGTACATAGCGCAAACATTTAACTCATATTATTTAATTCGAATCAATTTGAATTTAATTGACATTTAAATTAATCACAATTAATTTTTTTTATATCAATTAAAAATTACATAGCGCAAACATTTAACTCATATTATTTAATTCGAATCAATTTGAATTTAATTGACATTTAAATTAATCACAATTAATTTTTTTTATATCAATTAAAAATCCCATAGCGCAAACATTAAAGCGCAAACATTTAACGCAAACAATTAAATCTAAATTTAATCGTAAGTACCTCAGGGATTCATCGGACGAAACGAGGTTCGTCGGAAGTCGCGCGGATGCGACGCGGGGACGGCACGGGTCGTGTGCGGGGAGAGCCGGGCGAGTGGCGGGGCTCTCGGCTGGACTCGTGTGTCACGGCTGGAGCGCACGGGCGCGACTCGGGCGTTCCTTCGGCGTCTCTCGTCTAATCAGGTTTCACCTCGTATAGGTAATCCAACTTACGTATTGCACTAGAAACACGTAAGGGAGAACACGACGGGAAAAACGGGCCGAAAAAACGGTGCCGGAATCGGATTCCGGCGAGGGGAGGCGGCTGCCGGCGGCGGCACTAGGCGGCGGCGGGCGGCGGCTCCGGTTGTCGGCGGTCCTCCGAGGGAGGGGCCGAGGGGGCAGACGAGAGGGAGAGAGGAGAGAAAGTGAGGCTAGGGTTTTGAGCTCTTCACTTTGGTGTGTTAATTCTCATGCCTATGGAGCTCCTTTTATAGGTGAAGAAAGGAGCCTATTGGGCTCAAACCCTAATGGATCGGATCCATTAACCCTAGCCGGCCCAATACATTAGCCGTCATTACGTTTCTCCAAAATTGACAATCAATTTCAACTCCGAAAAATATAACGATTATATTTTCTTTCTCGTTTTAATTTTCTCATCATTATGAGATAAAAATAAAAATTTCCAATTTCACAAAATCGGAAAGCCCATTTCAGGGGTACTGCTAAATCGGGAAATTTCCCAAAATAGAAAGTGTACTCCATTGTGTCCGTTTTCTTTAGCTCATTAATATTTCCAACTCATAATCACAATTATGAATCTCGGATTCAATCATATTGACCTCCGACTATATGTACTTAATTAACAGTTAATTAATACATGATCGTATTCAAGGATCGGTTTACACGAGAATGTGACCCTCAATGGTTCAGGTGTATAACTAGCCGTGGGCTCACAACATATTGTGATTCGAACAACATATTGTTCTTATTTCAACTACTCCCAAGAGTTTTAGATTAATAATCATATTATTTAATCTCCGAACAAGTCGGTGCCCAACGAATCAGTGACGAGCGTCTAGCAGCCACGCTTCACTAATTCCCTAGATACAAATGAAGTGCCTGCAAGAACCTTGTAATATAGTTAGCGTACAGTACGATCCCTCCGATACATATGTCCCGATCAAACTAGAGATATTGGTTAATCGAGATCTCTTGTTGAGTTTGATAACTGTGCGTACGTTCTAAGTTTCGTAAAATCCATTCGTGATTGATTCAGAGAAACACATTTCTCTAATCACCTCACTATTCAACTCTGGCCAGAGATTCCGGGACTACGAACCATCAGAACACACAGGACATCCATGATCTATATCAAGCGATCAGATCCCCTACTACCATGCACAGACTTCACATCAGATTTCGAACTGCACGAACATTGTCTCCTTTTTCGACTTACTCCCTTTCCAGGGAATCAGAGACACGTCACGATACAACTAGTCCTCTGATGAAGTCACGGTGATGTCTGGGTCTTAAGGATTAATTGTGTACAACTATATTATGGAATTCTCTACTCGATCAGTGATAACCACTTAGAGATTCCAGGGAGATGGGGTTCAGTGAACTCATCAACAGTGAGCACCCACTCAAGTATGTCGATGTCCCAACACCGAGGCTCGAGATTAGCCCACATACACTAAGTGCTAGTCTCAAGGGGGAAAGGCCGGGTATCCTTGTTATTGGCGTAACCCATCGACTAGGAACTGAGTTTGACCAGTTACGTTGCGTTAACAGAATTATCTCTCGGTTTCCACAAAACCGAATTCATACAACATGTGTAACTGTACAGGACTATATCTATAATTCAACATTGGGAGCAGATATAGTATATGCCATTAATATAGGTTTCATTAATTAACGAAATAAACCGTTATATAACGGAATACGGTTAACCGCTCGGCCAACCGTTGGCTCGCCGGTCACCTATTCCAACACTTCCGTGTGACGATGCACACCATACTAACTACAACGTATATAATCTAGGACTATGATTTGCATATATTTAATTAACAATAATTAAAAGCAAATGAATGTTCATTAATTAATAGATAAATGACAGTGTACAAGGAGTTCAGAATACTCAAATCTAGACATTAAGTATACTACTCCAACAATCTCCCACTTATACTAAGGTCTAGTCTTATCCTCCAAACTTCTGACTCCCAAACCCTTCAGGTGCTTGAAATATACTTCCTTAGGAAGTATCTTTGTGAAGGGGTCTGCTAGGTTGTCTTCTGAAGCTATCTTGGTGACTACAGCGTCGCCTCTCTTGACGATGTCTCGAATCAGGTGGTACTTGCGCTCTATGTGTTTCGTAGCACTGTGGGACCGTGGTTCCTTACTGTTTGCCACTGCACCGCTATTGTCACAATAAATTGTCATAGCTTTGGGCAAACTTGGAATCACATCTAAGTCCTGGAGGAAATTAAGGAACCACACTGACTCTTTCGCTGCCTCTAAGGCTGCTACATATTCAGCTTCCATGGTAGGGTCCGAAATGCACTTTTGCTTAACACTCTTCCATGATACGACTCCACCTCCCAAAGTGTACACATAGCATGATGTCGACTTACGCCGGTCCTTATCTGCTTGGAAATCCGAATCTGTGTAACCCAAAGGAACAAGCTCGTCTGCTCCGTATCTCAGAACATAATCCTTAGTATTTCGTAAATACTTGAAAATGCTCTTTACAACATTCCAATGCTCATTTCCAGGATTACTCTGATACCTTTCCAGGTCTCGTGCATAACATTGCATACATCAAGCTTCCCACATCCGAGGCGTAGGGAACTGCTTTCATTTTATCTTTCTCCTTTTGTGTCCGAGGACACATCTCTTTAGATAGATAAGTTCCTTTGCTGAAGGGTAACTCACCCTTCTTGGAATCTTGCATGTTAAAGCGAGCCAGAATCATGTCTATGTAAGATGCCTGGGAATGGTACAATGTTCTATTCCGGCGATCCCTTATAACTTTGATCCCTAGAACATGTCCAACCTCTCCTAAATCTTTCGTATCGAATTGTCTAGACAACCATCACTTTATGTCTGATAACATCTTCACACTGTTGCCAATGAGAAGGATGTCGTTTACATAAAGTACGAGGAACACCACCTTCTTCCCATCACGTTTCCAATACACACACGATTCGTCCATGCTTTGAATGAATCCAAAAGATTGGACTACTTCATCCAACCGCAGGTTCCACGATCTCGAGGATTGTTTCAATCCATAAATGGATCGATTAAGCTTGCACACTAGATGATCTCGCCCCTTAGCAATGAATCCTTCTGGTTGTTTCATATAAATCGTCTCGTCAAGACTTCCATTTAGGAAAGCTGTCTTGACATCCATTTGCCACACCTCATAGTCCATATGAGCTGCTATGGATAAGAGAATCCGGATCGAATTTATCTTGGCTACCGGCGAGAAGGTCTCCTCATAATCGATTCCCTCTTTCTGAGTATATCCTTTCGCAACAAGCCGAGCTTTAAAGGTTTCAACCTTTACGTCAGATCCTCTCTTTCTCTTGTAGACCCATTTACACCCAATTGGCTTTACGCCGTTTGGTGGTTATACAAGATCTCAGACTTTATTAGAATCCATAGATTCAATTTCGGATTTCATCGCTTTCTTCCAAGAAGGCGCATCTATATCTTGTACCGCCTCATCATAGGTCCAGGGATCGATTTCATGAACTCCGGGTGCAGAGTCCGAAGACTCACCCAGTCCAATCCATCTGTTCGGTTGTTTAACAACCCTCCCACTACGACGGCGTTCCGGTGTATTAACAGTGACAGTGTTAGGTGCAGGTTCTAGTGGTGTATCACTACTCGGTTCGGCTGTATCTAAGTCTTCCTCGTTACCTCTCAACTCATCAAGCATTATGTTGTTGGAGTTGTATACTTAATGTCTAGATTTAAGTGATATTAACTCCCGATCCATTGCCATTAATCTATTTAATTAAATAAACAATTATTTGCGTTTAATTATTTATAATTAAATATATGCAAATTATAGTCCTAAATTATATACGTTGTAGTTAGTATGGTGTGCGGGCCCACACGGAAGATCATTCTATCGGTTACTCGTATATAATCGAACAGTTGCTCACGACCTAGATGGACAAGGACCAATCCATCGGTATAGTCGTTGTATGAGAGAAAAAATAATTTGTCTTGATTATTTTATCATACTTGTACACTTGGTGTATTGGGCGGATCGCTTGAGATTTATCGATTAGGATTGCCTTGGATAATCGATTTAAATCTCAGTGTATTTTATTCTTAATCCCCGATACTATTGCGGGTGTGTATATTTAATATAAGTGACTTTGATTTTCCAAAGGAATTGACCGGTTTAATTATTGGGTCAATTATTATAAGTGACTTTGATTTTCCAAAGGAGTTGGGTCGCTATATTTTATATATGACATGCCGTGAATACTTGACGGGAAAGTGTATCCCGTAAGGGTTGATAATATCCCCGAGATGAGTTCATAAGGAATTATTATGTAAACCCTGCAGGTGGATTTGTTCCGCATAATAATTAAGGTTGAATGGTACTATTCTCGGATACAAGAGATGAATAAATTAATTAGCAATAAATTAATTTTATTCATGGATATTTAAATCTTAAATACACGGAATAAATAATACTACCGGAGAGAAATATTATTTGATATAATATGGTTTAATATTGGGAGTGCAATTAATTTATATAGTGGAAAATAAATTAATTAATATTAATGGGATTAATAGATTTGGGCTTGGGCTCAATTTAATCATTAATATTGGAAGCCCAATATTCCACCTCCTTTAAATCCCTTACGTAGCCTATAAAAGCACTACATGGTCTTCTCTATTCTAATAACTTGAAGATCATAATTATTCTAGAGAGAGAAAGTAGAGAGAAGGAGATCAATAAGGAGTTCGGAGGATCGTCGCCCACACGACGTTCGAACGAGGTGCAAGGAATACGTAGGAAGATTCAAAGGTCTTCAATTGATTTCGTTTCTCCGCACAACGAATCAAAAGGTAAAATCATAAACTCCCTTGTATGATTTTATGTGAAATAATTGTGATATATACATGAACATACGATCCGGGAAAAGGACGAACTTCGGGGACGGGGATTCGAGATCCCCGGCGAAGGACGAAAGGACCCTCGGCTGGGAGCCGAGAGGTGCGATCGAACCTAGGGTTCGATCGCGGCGTGCGCGAAGGGAGGCCCCGGCTGGAGCCGGGGCTAGCGATCGACCGTGAGGTCGATCGTGGGGCTGCCCAGGGCTGGTGCCTCGGCTGGCGCCCCTCCTCCCGACGGCGTGGGCGGTGAAGTCGCCGGACTCACCGCCCCGGGGCTGCCGGAGCAGCCCCACGCGATCGATCGAGATCGCGAGCCCCACGGTGGGGCTCGGCTAGGGTTTCGCCCTCGCGGAGACACTCTTGTCGGGCCCGGTTCTTCGTGGTGTTCGTGATCGGATTTCCGGCGATGGGATTTCGGTCGGGTTGTCGGTTTCCGCAATTTTTTGATAACCCGGGATATCGATTTCCAACAATTGGTATCATAGCGTTTGGTTTCGTGTTCAATTATCGTTCTACCTTGCAGGGATTCCGACTATCATGGTTTAATTAATTGTTAATTAATTTTCATGATTATTCATTTATTAAACTCTCGGACATGTCGAGATTCGTTTTGTGTGGATGAATGCTTGTAATAGTAAAAATTCGAGGGTTGACCGAATTTAAGTTTATTATTATTGTTCTATGTTTTCCGGAAATTGTATAGGGTCGATTTCATGTATAGAATCGATACCGGAATTGTAAATTTAATTATTGTAATTTATTTACGTTGGATTGATGCCGAGACGACCGCCGGAGAACACGTGTGACGAAGAAGACGAAGAGGACGAAAAACTGGGGGGGTCGATCAACCCCATGATCGACCCCATGATCGATCAAGAGGGAGGGGGCGTCGCACCCCTCGTCCGTGGGCTATCGCCGGCGACGGTGGTGGCTGGCCGGCTGGGGTGGCGGCGGCGGGTGCTCTCCTCCCGGTGGTCGATCGATGATGGTAGGGTGGTGCGGGAATCCCCATCCCGTGCTACTCCTACCAAGATTCACTTTCCTAATTGATTCGGTTTTCCTATTTTTGTTGGAGTTGTGTACTTAATGTCTAGATTTAAGTAACGGAAACTCCCAATCCATTGCCATTAATCTATTTAATTAAATAAACAATTATTTGCGTTTAATTATTTATAATTAAATATATGCAAATCATAGTCCTGGATTTTATACGTTGTAGTTAGTATGGTGCAAGCATGGGCGCACAGAAGATCATAATATCGGTTACTCGTATTTAATCGAACAGTTGCTCACGACCTAGATGGACACGGACCAATCCATCGGTATAGTCGTTGTGTGAGAGAGAAAATATTTATCTTAATTATTTTATCACACTTGTACACTTGGTGTATTGAGCGGATCGCTTGAGATTTATCGATTAGGATTGCCTTGGATAATCGATTTAAATCTCAGTGTATTTTATTCTTAATCCCCGATACTATTGCGGGTGTGTATATTTAATATAAGTGACTTTGATTTTCCAAAGGAATTGACCGGTTTAATTACTGGGTCAATTACCGGTTAAGTTGGGTCGCTATATTTTATATATGACATGCCGTGAATACTTGACGGGAAAGTGTATCCCGGAAGGGTTGATAATATCCCCGAGATGAGTTCATAAGGAATTATTATGTAAACCCTGCAGGTGGATTTGTTCCGCATAATAATTAAGGTTGAATGGTACTAGTCTCGGATATAAGAGATGAATAAATTAATTAGCAATAAATTAATTTTATTCATGGATATTTATATCTTAAATACACGGAATAAATAATACTACCGGAGAAATATTATTTGATATAATATGGTTTAATATTGGGAGTGCAATTAATTTATATAGTGGAAAATAAATTAATTAATATTGATAAGGATTAATGGACTTGAGCATTGGGCTCAATTTAATCTTCAATATTAGAAGCCCAATATTCCACCTCCTTAAGATCCCCTACGTAGCCTATAAAAGCACTACATGGTCTTCTCTATTCTCATGACTTGAAGATCACAATTCTAGAGAGAGAAAGTAGAGAGGGAGATCCATGGAGTTCGGAGGATCGTCGCCCACCCGACGTTCGAGCTAGTGCAAGGAATACGTGGGAAGGTCTCAAGGTCTTCATAGATCTCGTTTCTCCGTACAACGAGAACAAAGGTAAAATCGTTGAACCCCCTTCGATGATTTTAATAATTAATTCGTCGTATACACATGAACGAAATCCGAGGGACGAACCCGGGGACGGGGATAGACCGGGCGGTGGTGGTCGAAGACCACCGGACCGCCGGCGGTCTAGGGATCCCCGCCGGGATCGCACGCACATAAGAACCTCGGCTGGGCGCCGAGGACGGGCGGTCAAAACCCTAGGGTTTGACCGCCGGGTGCAACCAACGAGGACCCTCGGCTGGACGCCGAGGGTGGCGGTCGAGCCCTAGGGCTTCGACCGCCGGCAGCGCACAAGGACCCCGGCTGGACGCCGGGGATGCGATCGAGCGCGTGCTCGATCGCGTGGGGTGGCGGGCTGGTGCCGCCGCTGCTCGCACGGCGAGCAGCCCCCTCCTCCGCGGACGGCGAGTCGCCGGACTCGCCGTGGGGTTGCCGTGAGTAACCCCGGCGATCGCGTTGTGCGATCGCGATCCCCATGCGGGGGATCCGGCTGGACGTGCGCGGCTTCGGCCCGGCGATGCGTTCGGTCGGAACCCCGGCTCGTGTGGTGGTTCGCGGGTACTCCGGCGAAGGGATTTTGATCGGGGTTATGTTTCCGCTATTCCGTTAACCCCGGGATATCGATTTCCAACAATTGGTATCAGAGCGTTGGTTCTAGTTCATGTGTATATGCGATAAATTGTTCTACCTTGCAGGGTTTCCGACTATTATGGCTAGCGTTTAATTATTCGTTAATTATTGTCATAATTGTTTTTAAACTCTCGGACATGTCGAGATTCGTTTTGTGTGGTGAATGCTTGTAATAGTAAAAATTCGGGGGTTGACCGAATTTAGGTTTATTATTACGTTTTACTTTTTCCGGAAAATGTATAGGGTCGATTTCATGTATAGAATCGATACCGGATAATTGTATTTAAATTATGTAATTTATTATACGTTGGATCGATGCCGAAACGACCGCCGGAAGAGACGTGTGACGAAGGAGATGAAAGAGAGGAAGGACTCGGACCGGCCATCCCCATGGCCGATCCCATAGGATCGATCGACCCTACATGGGGCTGCCCGCGGCCCTCTCGGCCATGGAGTCGCCGGCGACGGTGGCTGGCCGGCTGGGGGCGGCGGCGGCGGTGCTCCTTGGGGTGATCGATGGTGGTGGTAGGGTGCGGGGACTCCCAACCCGTGCTCTCCCGCCAAGATCCAACTTTCCTAAATTATTCGTTTTTCCTATTTTGAGTATTCCTATTTTGGGAATTCTCATGGAATAGGAAAAGAATAAATTTAGAATAAATTTATTTTTCCTTATTGATTATTCCTATTCTTTGGAATTTTCATGGAATAGGAAAAAGAATAAATTTAGAATTAATTTATTTTTCCTATTTAATTATTCCTTTATGAAATTTTTAATGGATTAGGAAAATAATTAATTTGGAAAGTTTTAATGGTCCTTAATTAATTTTTCCTATTTAATTATTCCTTTATGGAATTTTTAATAGATTAGGAAAGGAATTAATTTGGAAAGGATTAGGAGTCCTAATTTATTTTATTTCCTTATTCTATTATAGAAGTCTTCTAGAATATTCCGAGTTTGACTTGGATAGGATTCTAAAGATTTAATAGAATTAGAAAGGAAAATAAAAATAAATACAAATATTAATAATATTTAATTTTATTTTTGATATATTCGATTGACTTAATTTTCGAATTAAGTAACTTTTGGATTAATTGAAAATAAATAGATTTAAATATTGGGATTAATATTCTCGTCACATGGAGCATTCAAGAACGAAGACTGAAGACTAGAAGATGCGTACGGGGATTCGATAAAGCCATAATAGTCGGAAAATAATATTCTAGTATTATTTTGACTATGTGATAATATTTATGTGCTTTATTACATGTATGCATGCTTATGTGTTTAATTATGCATTAGATAGCGTATCCCTTTATTGTAAAAAGCTAAGTGGGAGAGGGTATGGAAACATACCCATGGTCTCCATTGCTGCTCTCTTGGTGACTTTTATAAACTTTTGAAGTTTATATAGATAAGTCATTGGAGGAGAGTTCTTGTAATTCCTCTTACGAGAAACATTGATTAAGTTTATCAAACAATGCCTAATTTGTCTTTCCAAAGCTGATTTCAAGTCGACTCATTCTCACCCCGGGGAGTGGAATGGAGCCAGAGCCACTTGGTCATGTAGAGGACACAAATTAGAGACCTTCGTACCATTCTTTTATAGATGGATCGATTGTCTGCTCGGCTCCCTCATTTATGAGAGATAGGGTTGTTC
The DNA here is from genome assembly GCA_954870475.1 of Euphrasia confusa. Lineage (NCBI taxonomy): Eukaryota > Viridiplantae > Streptophyta > Magnoliopsida > Lamiales > Orobanchaceae > Euphrasia > Euphrasia confusa. Next base: position 16,484,267 of record OX940955.1, read on the forward strand.
GCATGGTGAATCACTGGTTAGAAACTTCGAGTTTCACTTATGATTCTCCGCGTCTTGATTTACAAGATCGAATGGATCAAGTAATTGGGAGTCAATTATAAAAGTCTCTTGGTGTAGTAAACGTCCACACCACGTGGCTTGCTATACTGACGGATTTTGGATTAATTGATGTAGACAGTTGTAAGAAATTGTGAAGAGTTGTGAGGTTGTCGCAAACGTCCACACCACGTGGCTTGCGGTGATGTAGCAATTCCAAACGATTTACTTTGGTACTGAGTAATGGTTTACACTTAGATACGCATTATAGTATTCCTCCCCACGAGGTTCCGCTATAAGTGATGTATGACCAAAGAAAATCTAATTGCTAAGTCGTTTGGGTGGGTAAACGTCCACACCACGTGGATTGCCTTACCTGATGGGATTTTAGATGTGATTAGTGGTTTAATGATATTATTTAAGGGAGATAATATCGGAGATTAAATCGATTGTTTGTTGTTATATGTGCTCATAGATTATGGATGGCTTTGAACCCACTTTATGTGATACTTGAGGAATTTAACTCACTGGTCCCTAAATGTATTGATTGGAATAGAGATCTAGACATTGCCTAGACTGTCAAAGAGTACAAGTTTGTACTCAATGAGCTTTGTTCTCCCGAACCTACTAATGTCTCGACTGTTGAGGAAAGAACTGATTTTATCATGTTCAAACTCAAGGAGATGTTTAGACATGACATAGGCGGCTAGACAAGAAGCGGTGAGGATACTCATAAAGGCCAGTTGCTTCGAGGAAACGCTTAAACACGTTTTTTGAGATGATTGACCTTTTAGACGAGTTGAGACGGAAATCGCAAGCTCTTGTAGCCAATGCCAAAGGTTTCGAACCTAAGGGCAAAACCGGGGATAGGAAAAGCAAGCAAAGAAACCCAGTGGTCCTAAGTTTCTTGGATCACGAGATGGGGCGAGAAAGCCAATAGGCTAATGTTCTCGATGCAAACAGTCTAGGTACTGGAAGTCTGATTATCCTCTCAAAGAAAATACGAAATCTTCTTTAGTCGTAAAACATAGTCAGTGGTATTATCTACCGGAACCTGGTGTGTAGGTATGGAACCATTGACGGTATGCGCATTCTAAATGCGAGGGTTCCAGGAAACCCGACGACTTGGAAAAGAAGAAATCGTAGTCTACATGGGCAATGCTGTTGAGGAGGCAGCTGTTGCAGTGGAGGACAATTATAGGATTTCATTTTGAGCTATTGCTTTTATGTACCTTTAGAAAGAACTTTGTTCTGGATTTCAAATGAATGGATATTTTATTTCTTTTAATCATCTGATGGTTATAAGAAGAAATAAAGATAGTATCTATTCTGGTACATTAGCTAGCAATATATAAATGATGAATCCTGAGTCCACCACGGTGCAACGAACCGTAGTACAAAACTCGTTTTACTAATAAGAGATTTCTTTATTAAATCCATTATACTTGTGGATTCTTATGCTAAATCATGTTTATTCAAATAAGAAGTTCAAAGGTCGAAAATTGATATTTGATTAATTAAGTTGAAGGAGTGGACCTTCCGACCTAAGAATCTAATTTGGAAGATAACATGACTAAGCAATCCTTTATGGATATAAGATATAAGATCCGGACAAGTATAAGAATTGATTGACTCTGATGTGTGCAGACCTTTGTTTACTCAGACAATAAGGTACGAGTACTTCATTTTATGATTACTCGAAAGAATGGATTAGCATACCTGATGTGCCACAAAAGCAGAGTGTTTTGACAAGTCAATGGACACAAAGCTATTGTGGGGAACCATCATGGTATATCCATTGAAAGCCTGCGATCTAATCGCGGAGGCAAGTGCCTGTCTGAGGAATGCATGGCATACTGATCAGAGATTGGGATTTGATCCCAAATGACTACACCATACACTCTTGTGTAGAAATGGTGTGTCGGAAATAAGAAATGGAACTCTTATAGAAATAGTAAAAGCATGAGTTATACGGAACTACCTGTGTTCTATGGATATGTCTGGAAACAACGGCGCATTCAAGTGCGGTTGTAGAATATCCTAGAAGAACAAAAGATGTGTGTTCAATAGTACTATGAACCAGAAGGACGTTATAAGTTCTAACGCCCGGTTCTTAGAGGAAGAATATTAGATGAACCACAAGCCCAAAGTGACGTAATACTTTGAAATGAGAGAGAAAGATTAAGACTTAGAACCAGCCGAACCGAGTAGCGGTACACCACTAACTGCACCTACTGTTATTACTGTTTATACACCGGAATGCCATTGTAGTGGGAGGCTGTGATCAACTGGAGATATTCATAAGACTAGGAGAGTCTTCGGACTCTGGACCTAGTATACATGAAATCGATCCCTGGATCTACATAGAGGCAGTACTAGATCTAAATGTGCTCTCTTAGAAAGCAATAAGGTTTATTGCTAAGAGGCAGGATCATTTAGATTACAAGCTTAGTTGATCCATTTATGGATTGGAACAAAGCATTGAGTTCGTGGTACTTGCAAATTGATGAGATAGTCCATTTTATGGATTCATCAAAGCATAGACGAATAGTGTGTATTGGAAACGTGATGGAAACAAGGTGGTGTTTCTCGGGTTTTTATGTAGATAACATTTTATCATTGGCAACAATGTAAAGATGTAATCAGACATGAAATGATGGTTGTCTGGATAAATCATTATGAAAGATATAGGAAGAAGTTGTACTTCTCCTGGACATCTTACATATGTATGATTATAGTTCGTTTTAACATGCAAGATTCCGAGAAAGGTTCGTTACCTTTCAGATACGGAATGCATCTATCTAAGGATATGTGTTTTGGAACACAAAAGGAGATAGAAGCAATGAAAGCGGTTTCCTACACTTCGAGTGTGGAAGGCTTAATAAATGCGATGTTAAAAACGAGAACCTAATATCTGCTATGCGGCTAGTATAGTGGGAGGATATCAAGGTAATCCTGGAAAGGAATACTCGACTGTTGTAATGAACATTTTAAGTACTTTCGAAGTACTAGAAACTATGTTCTGGATTACGGAGCAGACGAGCATTTCCTTTGGATTACATTCTCTTAGATTTCTAATCAAATGAGGACCGGTGTAAGTCGATATCAGGATATGTGTTTCACTATTGAAGGAGAAGGAGTTTTAACATGAAAGAGTGATAAGCACGATGCTTTTCGGACTCTGCCATGGGTAACCAAATAGCGGCCTCAGAGGCAGCGGAAGTTTTGGTATAACTCCGGGATAATCTCTGGGACTTAGATGTGATTCTAAATTTGCCAAAGGCTATGTAAATAGCGGTGCAATGGCAAATGGTAAGAAATCACTAGTCCATAAGTGTAAGATAACACATAGTGCAAGTACCACCTGATACGAGTCATCGTCAAGGGAGACGACGCTGTAGTCACCAAGGTAACTTCAGAGCGGCAACCTAGATTGCTCATTCACATAGTACTTCTTGGAAGTACAACTTAAGCACGTGATGAGTATGGGAGTCGGGAGTTTGGAGGAAATGACTAGACCTTAGTACAAGTGGGAGATTGTTGGAGTTGTGTACTTAATGTCTAGATTTAAGTAACGGAAACTCCCAATCCATTGCCATTAATCTATTTAATTAAATAAACAATTATTTGCGTTTAATTATTTATAATTAAATATATGCAAATCATAGTCCTGGATTTTATACGTTGTAGTTAGTATGGTGCAAGCATGGGCGCACAGAAGATCATACTATCGGTTACTCGTATTTAATCGAACAGTTGCTCACGACCTAGATGGACACGGACCAATCCATCGGTATAGTCGTTGTGTGAGAGAGAAAATAATTTATCTTAATTATTTTATCACACTTGTAAACTTGGTGTATTGAGCGGATCGTTTGAGATTTATCGATTAGGATTGCCGGCGATAATCGATTTAAGTCTCAGTGTATTTTATTCTTAATCCCCGATACTATTGCGGGTGTGTATATTTAATATAAGTGACTTTGATTTTCCAAAGGAATTAACTGATTTAATTATTGGGTTAATTACCGGTTAAGTTGGGTCACTATATTTTATATATGACATGCCGTGAATACTTGACGGGAAAGTGTATCCCGTAATGGTTGATAATATCCCCGAGATGAGTTCATAAGGAATTATTATGTAAACCATGCAGGTGGATTTGTTCCGCATAATAATTAAGGTTGAATGGTACTAGTCTCGGATATAAGAGATGAATAAATTAATTAGCAATAAATTAATTTTATTTATGGATATTTATATCTTAAATACACGGAATAAATAATACTACCGGAGAAATATTATTTGATATAATATGGTTTAATATTGGGAGTGCAATTAATTTATATAGTGGAAAATAAATTAATTAATATTGATAAGGATTAATGGACTTGAGCATTGGGCTCAATTTAATCTTCAATATTAGAAGCCCAATATTCCACCTCCTTAAGATCCCCTACGTAGCCTATAAAAGCACTACATGGTCTTCTCTATTCTCATGACTTGAAGATCACAATTCTAGAGAGAGAAAGTAGAGAGGGAGATCCATGGAGTTCGGAGGATCGTCGCCCACCCGACGTTCGAGCTAGTGCAAGGAATACGTGGGAAGGTCTCAAGGTCTTCATAGATCTCGTTTCTCCGTACAACGAGAACAAAGGTAAAATCGTTGAACCCCCTTCGATGATTTTAATAATTAATTCGTTGTATACACATGAACGAAGATCCGAGGGACGAACCCGGGGACGGGGATAGACCGGGCGGTGGTGGTCGAAGACCACCGGACCGCCGGCGGTCTAGGGATCCCCGCCGGGATCGCACGCACATAAGACCTTCGGCTGGGCGCCGAGGGCGGGCGGTCAAAACCCTAGGGTTTGACCGTCGGGTGCAACCAACGAGGACCCTCGGCTGGACGCCGAGGGTGGCGGTCGAGCCCTAGGGCTTCGACCGCCGGCAGCACACAAGGACCCCGGCTGGACGCCGGGGATGCGATCGAGCGCGTGCTCGATCGCGTGGGGTGGCGGGCTGGTGCCGCCGCTGCTCGCACGGCGAGCAGCCCCCTCCTCCGCGGACGGCGAGTCGCCGGACTCGCCGTGGGGTTGCCGTGAGTAACCCCGGCGATCGCGTTGTGCGATCGCGATCCCCATGCGGGGGATCCGGCTGGACGTGCGCGGCTTCGGCCCGGCGATGCGTTCGGTCGGAACCCCGGCTCGTGTGGTGGTTCGCGTGTACTCCGGCGAAGGGATTTTGATCGGGGTTATGTTTCCGCTATTCCGTTAACCCCGGGATATCGATTTCCAACAATTTTGAGTACTCTAGAGATTTAATAGAATTAGAAAGGAAAATAATTAATTTGGAATTAATTTATTTCCTAATTGATTATTCCTATTTAATGGGAATTTTCATGGACATGGAAATTAATTAATTTGGAAAGTAGAAGAGTCCTAACTTATTTTATTTCCTTATTCTATTATAGAAGTCTTCTAGAATATTCCAAGTCTTACTTGGATAGGGATTCTAGAGATTTAATAGAATTAGAAAGAAAAAAAAAATAATATTAATAATATTTAATTTTATTATTAATTTATTCGATTGACTTAATTTTCGAATTAAGTATCTTTTGGATTTATTAAAAATAAATAGATTTAAATATTGGGATTAATATTCTCGTCACATGGAGCATTCAAGAACGAAGACTGAAGACTAGAAGATGCATACGGAGATGGAATAAAGCCATGATAGTCGGAAAATAATTTTCTAGCATTATTTTAACTATGTGATACTATGTGCTTTATTACTTGTATGCATGCTATATGTGTTTATTTTATGCACTAGATAGCGTATCCCTTTATTGTAAAAAGCTAAGTGGGAGAGGGAATGGAAACATTCCCATGGTCTCCATTACTGTTCTCTTGGTGACTTTTATGAACTCTTGGAGTTCATATAGACATGTCATTAGAGGAGAATTCTTGTAATTCCTTTTACGAGAAACATTGATTAAAGTTTATCAAACAATGCCTAATTTGTCTTTCTGAAACTGACTTCAAGTCGACTCATTCTCACCCCGGGGAGTGGAATGGAGCCAAAGCCACTTGGTCATGTGGATGACACAAATTAGAGACCTTCGTACCACTTCTTGAAATGGATCGATTGTCTGCTCGGCTCCCTCATCTAATGAGAGATAGGGTTGTTCGCATGGTGAATCACTGGTTAGAAACTTCGAGTTTCACTTATGATTCTCCGCGTCTTGAATTACGAAAATCGAATGGATCAAGTAATTGTTGGAATTCGATATCCCGGGCTATTAAAATTTGCGGAAAATAATAACCCGATCAAAAACCTCAATCGCCGGAGAAATCACGAGCACCGCGTGAGCCGGGACCCGAACGAACGCGTCGCGCACACGAGGCGCTCGCACGCCCAGCCGAGTCCCCACGGGGGACTCGCGATCGCCCTCGGCAATCGCTGGGCTGCCTCGTAGCAGCCCGCAGCGAGTCTACGGACTCGCTGGCCATGGAGGTGCGGCTCGCCATGCGAGCCGCTGCGGGATCTGTTGGAATTCGATATCCCGGGTTATCAAAAATTGCGGAACCGATAACCCGAACGAACCCTTCGCCGGAGATCACACGAACGCCGACTCATCCGCCGGAGTCCGGGCTTTGGAGACCACGCTCCCGAAGGCGCGCAATCCGCCCCCACCCGAACCCCCGCGAGCCGGGTCCACGCGATCGAAGGATCGCGCCACCGCGCGATCGAGAGGACCGATCGCACAGGGCGATCGATTGGGGTGGGGCTGCCCAGCAGCCCCCGCGGCGGGTCCGGCGACCCGCCGCCGCCTGGGGTGGCCCGCCTCCAGCTGGGCTGTCGTGCCCAGCAGCTGCCCGCGATCGATCATGTGATCGATCGCGCCCCGGCGTCCAGCCGGGGATCGTCCCATGCGCCCACCGCCGAAACCCTAGGCGGCGATCGCGCGGTCCGGTGGCTTCGCCACCACCGCGTGATCGTTCGTCTAATCCGGGTTCGACTTTTCCGGATCTTCGTCCTACGGTATTCTCGATAAAACAAATCGAACAATTATCAAGTTAGTTTAGATATTGTACCTTTCGATTCGTTGTTCGGAGAAACGGAATCAAGATGACCTTTGAATCTTCCCACGTATTCCTTGCACTCCGTTCGAACGTCGGGTGGGCGACGATCTATCGAACTCCTATGGATCTCCTTCAACTCTCTAGAATATCAAGTGTGATAATCTTGTCTTATGATTTATGAAGGCCATGTAGTGCTTTTATAGGCTACGTAGGGGATCTAAAGGAGGTGGAATATTGGGCTTCCAATATTGAAGATTAAATTGAGCCCAATGCTCAAGTCCATTAATCCTTATCAATATTAATTAATTTATTTTCCACTATATAAATTAATTGCACTCCCAATATTAAACCATATTATATCCAAATAATATTTCTCCGGTAGTATTATTTATTCCGTGTATTTAAGATATAAATATCCATGAATAAAATTTATTTATTGCTTAATAAATTTATTCATCTCTTTTATCCGAGACTAGTACCACTCAACCTTATTTATTATGCGGAACAAATCCACTCGCGAGGTTTACATAATAAATCCTTATGAGCTCATCTCGGGGATATTATCAACCCTTCCGGGATACACTGTCCCGTCAAGAATTCACGGCATGTCATATATAAAATATAGTGACCCAACTTAACCGGTAATTGACCCAATAATTAAATCGGTCAATTCCTTTGGAAAATCAAAGTCACATATATTAAATATACACACCCGCAATTGTATCGGGGATTAAGAATAAAATACACTGAGTCTCAAATCAATTATCGCCGAGCAAACCTAATTAATGAGTCTCAATCGATCCGCTCAATACACCAAGTGTACAAGTGTGATAAAATAATTAAGATAAATTATTTTCTCTCTCACACAACGACTATACCGATGGATTGGTCCGTGTCCATCTAGGTCGTGAGCAACTGTTCGATTAAATACGAGTAACCGATAGTATGATCTTCTGTGTGACGGCGCACACCATACTAACTACAACGTATAAAATCCAGGACTATAATTTGCATATATTTAATTAACAATAATTAAAAGCAAATGAATGTTCGTTATTAATAGGTAAATGAAAGTGCATACTGCTGGGTTTCGATGTCCCGGGGTATCAAAATTGCGGAACCGATAACCCCGAACGAAATCCCGCGCCGGAAACTGGATCCCCGACTCATCCGCAGGAGTCCGACCTTTGGAGACTACGCGCCCGAAGACACGCAGCCCGCCCCCAGCCGATTTTCTCCCACTAGTCGGATCCACGAACGCGAACTCCACGATGTCCGGAGCTCAACCGGAGAATCGCCGCGGGATGAACCCGCGGCCGAAACCCTAGCCGAGCCCCACCGCGGGCTCGCGATCGCTAGCCCTAGCGATCGCCGGGGATGCACGCGCATCTCCGTGGGGCTGTTCCGAACAGCCCCCGGCGGTGAGTCCGGCGACTCACCGCCACCGCCGAGGAGGGCGGTGCGCCCAGCGCACAAGCCGCGGCCCAGCCGCGGCTCGCCCGGCGATCGACCACGCGGTCGATCGCATACCCCGGCTCCAGCCGGGGCGTCCTCGTGTGGGCCCGCGATCGACGCCCCCTAGGGCTCGATCGCACCCCTCGGCTCCCAGCCGAGGGTCCTTCGAACCTTCGCTGGGGATCTCGAATCCCCGTCCCCGAAGTTCGTCGTTTTTCCCGGATCTTGTGTTCATGCATGTATCACAATTAAATCACATAAATTCACACGAAGGAGTTTATGATTGTACCTTTGATTCGTTGTGCGGAGAAACGAAATCAAGTTGAAGACCCTTGGATCTTCCCACGTATTCCTTGCACTTCGTTCGAACGTCGGGTGGGCGACAATCTATCGAACTCCTATGGATCTCCTTCAACTCTCTAGAATATCAAGTATGATAATCTTGTCTTATGAATTATGAAGGCCATGTAGTGCTTTTATAGGCTACGTAGGGGATCTAAAGGAGGTGGAATATTGGGCTTCTAATATTGAAGATTAAATTGAGCCCACTGCCCAAGTCCATTAATCCTTATCAATATTAATTAATTTATTTTCCACTATATAAATTAATTGCACTCCCAATATTAAACCATATTATATCAAATAATATTTCTCCGGTAGTATTTATTTATTCCGTGTATTTAAGATTTAAATATCCATGAATAAAATTAATTTATTGCTAATTAATTTATTCATCTCTTTAATCCGAGACTAGTACCATTCAACCTTAATTATTGTGCGGAACGAATCCACTCATGAGGTTTACACAATAATTCCTTATGAACTCATCTCGGGGATATTATCAACCCTTACGGGATACACTGTCCGGTCAATTATTCACGGCATGTCATATATAAAATATAGTGACCCAACTTAACCGGAAATTAACCTAATAATTAAATCGGTTAATTCCTTTGGTAAATCAAAGTTACTTATATTAAATATACACACCCGCAATAATATCGGGGATTAAGAATAAAATACACTGAGTCTCGAATCGATTATCGCCGACAATCCTAATCGATGAGTCTCAACGATCCGCTCAATACACCAAGTGTACAAGTGTGATAAAATAATTAAGATAAATTATTTTCTCTCTCACACAACGACTATACCGATGGATTGGTCCATGTCCATCTAGGTCGTGAGCAACTGTTTGATTAAATACGAGTAACCGATAGTATGATCTTCTGTGCGCCCATGCTTGCACCATACTAACTACAACGTATAAAATCCAGGACTATGATTTGCATATATTTAATTATAAATAATTAAACGCAAATAATTGTTCGTTAATTTAATAGATTAAATGCTATGATCGGGAGTTTACCGTTACTTAAATCTAGACATTAAGTACACAACTCCAACAATCTCCCACTTGTACTAAGGTCTAGTCATTTCTTCCAAACTCCCGGTTCCCATACTCATCACGTGCTTAAAGTGTACTTCCGAGAAGTACTATGTGAATGAGCACTCTAGGTTGCCGCTCTGAAGTTATCTTGGTGACTACTACGTCGTCTCCCTGACGATGACTCGTATCAGGTGGTACTTGCTCTATGTGTTATCATCACTTTTAGACTTATGACTTCTTTCAGTTTATCATGCACCGCTATAAAATAGCCTTTGATAACCTAAGAGTCATTTCCAAGTCTTAGAGGTTATCCTGGAACCTAACCAAAACTTCCGCTGCCTCTGAGGCTGCTGTTCGGTTATGAGAGAGTCCGAGAAGCATCCTGCTTATCACTCTTTGCATATTAAAGGTTCCACCTTTTTCCAAAAGTGAACACATAGCCTGATATCGACTTACACTGGTCCTTCTCTGATTTGAAATCTGAGAAATACGTAATCTAAGAAAATTTCGTCTTGCTTAGTAACCCTGTACATCCAAGTACTCTTACAGCATTCGAATATCTCTTATCCAGATTACTTTGATATCCTCCCACTACGCTAACCGCATAGTTGATATCAAGTTCTTGTTTTCTAACATTGCATTTTAAGTTTTCCACACTAGGTGTAGGAAACTGCTTAGTATCATCTATCTCCTTTATGTGTTCGAAACACATGACCTTAGATAGACGTACATGTTCTGTTTCTGAAAGGCAACAACATTTCTCAGAACTATGCTTGTTAAAACAAACCATAATCGTATAAGATATCCAGTAGAAGTACAATGTTCTTATCCCTAGATCATAAGATCTCAAGAACATGCTCTAACTTCTACTTAATCTTATATCCCGATTTATTTATTTAGACAACCATTATTTTATGCCTGATAATATCTCTACATTGTTGCCAATGATAAAATATTATCTACATAAAATCTCCGAGAAACACCACTTTGTTTCCATTACGTCTCCAATACACCTATCGTCTCTGCCTTTTGATGAATCCATCGAATGGATTATCTCATCAATTCGCAAGTTCCACGATTCACAGCTTTGTAACCATCCATAAATGGATTTACTAAGCTCGTACTCTAAATGATCTAGCCTCTTAACAATAATCCTTATTGTTTTCCAAGCAGGCTCATTTAGATCTAGTACTGCCTTTATGCAGAGCTAGGGATCGATTTCATGTTTACTAGATCCAGATTCCGAACTCCTCTAGTCTTATGAATATCTCCGGTTGTTTAACAACCTCCCACTGCAATGGCGTCCCGGTGTATAACAGTAATAACAGTAGGTGCCGTGTGTGGTGTACTTCTACTCGGCTTGGCTGGTTCCCAGTCTTTTGTCCTTTTCCTCATTCCAAGGTATTAATTCAGTTCAGGCTTTGTGGTTCATCTAATAGTCTTCCTCTATGAACCGAACGAAAGTTCTTCTGGTTCATAGTACTATAGAACACACAATACTTTGTTCACCTAGGATATCCTACAATTACACAGAATGTGCTATTGTCTCCAGAAATATCCATAGAACATAGGTAGTTCCGAACAACTTGTTCTCTTTTACTTTTAGATTTCCATTTCTTACTTACAACGCACCATCTCTACACGTAAGTGTATGGCGCGGCCCTTTGGGATTGAATCCCAATCTTTGATTATGCTATGTGTTATTTAGATAGGCGATGGCCTCCGCGACCGAGTCGCAGGCTTCTAATGGATATACTTTAATGGTTCCCCATAACAGCTTTGTGTCCATTGACTAGTCAAAACACTTTACTTTTTATGGCACATTTAAGTACTCTAATCCATCATCGAGTATTCTATACTCATGCCTCTCTAATTCACACATGTGTCTGCATATCTAATCATTTCCAATACTAGGTCTGAATTCTATCCTTTATGAAGAAGGGTTTGCTTAGATGTATTATCCTCCAAATTTAATTCTCAGGTCGGAAGGTCCATTCCTTCAACTATAATTGATCAAATCAATTTCGACCTTTTGAATTTTATTTGAAAATACTACTAAGTACAAGAATTCATAAGTATAATGATTTGATAAAGAAACATATCTAATCAAGTAAAACAAGTTATAGAACGGTTTGTTGCATCGTGGTAGACTTAGGATCTATCATTCATATATTGCTATCTAATGTACCAGAATATATAATGCCATCATTTCTTATCAAAATCATCCAATGATTAAAGAAATAAAATATCCATTCATAAATAGAAATCCAGAACAAAACGTTCTTTCTAAAATAGAGGGTACATAATGCAATAATCTTGAAATGAAATCCTATTTAACTACTAAAGCAGATAAATGTCTTCCACCGCAACAGCTGCCTCCTCTACAGCTTTTGCCCGTGTAGACTCGAACTCTCCTTCTCTAAGTCGCCGGGTTTTCTGGAACCCCTGCATTCAAAATGCACATACCGTCAGTGGTTCCATATCTACACACCAGAATTCTGGTAGATAATACCGCTGACTATGTTTTTACGACTAAAGAAAAATTCGTACCTCTGAGAGGACATGCAGACTTCCAGTGTCCAGACTTGTTGCATCGGAAGCACTTGCCCCTTGGCTTTGCAGCCCCCACTCGTGGTACAGTCCTCTTGACACCACTGGGTTTCCCGGCTTGCTTCCTCCTCTTGCCCCTACCTCCACCAGGCTTAAAGCCTTTGGACTTGGTAGCTACAAGCGCTTGAGACTTGCCCTTCTTGTATATCCACTCTGCCGCCTTCAGTTCAGTCAGGAGTTGCGCAAGAGTATAAGATAGTTTACCCATATTATAGCTCATACGAAACTGCTCAAACTTAGGGGTCAGAGACTGGAGTATGATGTCGACTTGCGTCTCACCATCAATAGAAGCTCCTAGGACCTCAAGTTCATTCAACAAACTCATCATCTTGAGAACGTGCTCCTCAACGGGCGTTCCTTCAGACTGAGTAGTCGACATGAGGACTCTCATGGCTTCTTGCCTTGCCGCACGATCTTGCTCCCCAAACATCTCCTTGAGGTTAAACATCATATCATAGGCAGTGTCCATTGACTCATGTTGGGTTTGGAGTACATTTGACATGGAAGCCAAAATATAGCACCTAGCCATTTCATCAGCCTTTTTCCACTTCCGATATTCCAGTTTTTCCTCATCAGTTGAGGCAGCCGTGGGCTCAGCAGGGCATACTTCATGGAGTACAAACTTGTACTCCTCCGAAGTCAGGACAATGTCTAAATTTCTCTTCCAATCAATATAGTTGGGGCCAGTGAGCTTATGCTCCTTGAGTATCATAGAAAGTGGGTTCATAGCTATTCTCTAAACCTATAAGCACATTTAAACAAACAATTAATTTAATATCCGATATTATCTCCCCATAATAATATCATTAAATCACTAATTACATCTAAAATCCCATCAGATAAGGCAAGCCACGATAGTGTGGACGTTTACCCATCCAAATGATTTAGCAATTAGATTTGCTTTGGTCGTACATCACTATAGCGTTACTTCGATGGGAAGAATACTATAGAGCGTACCTAAGTGTAAACCATTACTCAGTATCTAAGTAGATTTTTTGAGACTCGCATATTACCGCAAGCCACGATAGTGTGGACGTTTACGTTAACACACGATCCAATACTTTCTTCTATAACTGTCTACATCAATCGTTCTAAAATCCCATTCAATGCAGCAAGCCACGATAGTGTGGACGTTTACTACACCAAAAGATTTATACAATTGACATCCAATTACTTGAAGCATTCGATTTCGTAAATCAAGACGCGGGGAATCATAAGTGAAACTCGAAGTTTCTAACCAGTGATTCACCATGCGAACAACCCTATCTCTCATTAGATGAGGGAGCCGAGCAGACAATCGATCCACCTTAAAAGGATGGTACGAATGTCTCTAATTTGTGTCATCCACATGACCAAGTGGCTCTGGCTCCATTCCACTCCCCGGGGTGAGAATGAGTCGACTTGAAGTCAGTTTCAGAAAGACAAATTAGGCATTGTTTGATAAACTTAATCAATGTTTCTTGTAAAAGGAATTACAAGAATTCTCCTACAATGACACATCTATACGAACTTCAAAAGTCCATAAGAGTCACCAAGAGAACAGTAATGGAGACCATGGGAATGTTTCTATCCCCTCTCCCACTTAACTTTTTATAACAAATGGATACGCTATCTAATGCATAATTAAACACATAAGCATGCATACAAGTAATAAAGCACATAGCACATAGTCAAAATAATGCTAGAAAAATTATTTTCCGACTATCATGGCTTTATTCCATCTCCGTATGCTTCTTCTAGTCTTCAGTCTTCGTTCTTGAATGCTCCATGTGACGAGAATATTAATTCCAATATTTAAATCTATTTATTTTTAATAAATCCAAAAGATACTCAATTCGAAAATTAAGTCAATCGAATAAATCAAAAATAAAATTAAATATTTTTATTTATTTACTTTCCTATCTAATTCTATTAAATCTCTAGAATAATCTATCCAAGTCAAACTTGAAATATTCTAGAAGACTTATATAATAGAATAAGGAAATAAAATAAATTAGGACTCTTCTACTTTCCAAGATTAATTAATTTCCATTACTATGAAAATTCCCATAAAATAGAAATAATCAATTAGGAAATAAATTATTCCTAAATTAATTATTATTCCTTTCTAATTCTATTAAATCTCTAGGATCCTATTCCAAGTAGAACTCGGAATACTCTAGAAGACTTCCATAATAGAATAAGGAATAAAATTAATATTAATTAATTCTTTTCCTAATCCATGAGAATTCCCAAAATAGGAAAAACTCAAATAGGAAAACCGAATCAATTAGGAAAGCGAATCTAGGTAGGAGTAGCACGGGATGGGAGTTCCCGCACCACCCCACCATGATCGGCCGACCGCCGGGAGGGAGCAACCGCCGCCGCCACCTCAGCCGGCCAGCCGCCACCGTCACCGGCGACGACCCACGGCCGAAGGGGCGCGACGCCCCCGTCCCTTGGGCGATCGATTGGGGTCGATCAAGGCGTTGATCGATCCCCGGTCCTTCGTCCTTTTCGTCTTCTTCGTCACACGCGATTTCCGGCGGTCATCTCGGCATCGATCCAACGTAAATAAATTACAAGAAATAAATTTACAATTCCGGTATCGATTCTATACATGAAATCGACCCTATACATTTTCCGGAAAACATAGAACAATAATAATAAATCTAAATTCGGTCAACCCCCGAATTTTTACTATTACAAGCATTCATCCACACAAAACGAATCTCGACATGTCCGAGAGTTTAATAAACGAACAATCATGGTAAATTAAATAACAATTAATTAAACCAATAATTAACAATTAATTAAACCATGATAGTCGGAATCCCTGCAAGGTAGAACACAATTGAATACATACATGAACACGAAACCAAACGCTCTGATACCAATTGCTGGGTTTCGATGTCCCGGGGTATCAAAATTGCGGAACCGATAACCCCGAACGAAATCCCGTCGCCGGAAACTGGATCCCCGACTCATCCGCAGGAGTCCGACCTTTGGAGACTACGCGCCCGAAGACACGCAGCCCGCCCCCAGCCGATTTTCTCCCACTAGTCGGATCCACGAACGCGAACTCCACGATGTCCGGAGCTCAACCGGAGAATCGCCGCGGGATGAACCCGCGGCCGAAACCCTAGCCGAGCCCCACCGCGGGCTCGCGATCGCTAGCCCTAGCGATCGCCGGGGATGCACGCGCATCCCCGTGGGGCTGTTCCGAACAGCCCCCGGCGGTGAGTCCGGCGACTCACCGCCACCGCCGAGGAGGGCGGTGCGCCCAGCGCACCAGCCGCGGCCCAGCCGCGGCTCGCCCGGCGATCGACCACGCGGTCGATCGCATGCCCCGGCTCCAGCCGGGGCGTCCTCGTGTGGGCCCGCGATCGACGCCCCCTAGGGCTCGATTGCACCCCTCGGCTCCCAGCCGAGGGTCCTTCGAACCTTCGCTGGGGATCTCGAATCCCCGTCCCCGAAGTTCGTCGTTTTTCCCGGATCTTGTGTTCATGCATGTATCACAATTAAATCACATAAATTCACACGAAGGAGTTTATGATTGTACCTTTGATTCGTTGTGCGGAGAAACGAAATCAAGTTGAAGACCGTTGGATCTTCCCACGTATTCCTTGCACTTCGTTCGAACGTTGGGTGGGCGACGATCTATCGAACTCCTATGGATCTCCTTCAACTCTCTAGAATATCAAGTATGATAATCTTGTCTTATGAATTATGAAGGCCATGTAGTGCTTTTATAGGCTACGTAGGGGATCTAAAGGAGGTGGAATATTGGGCTTCCAATATTGAAGATTAAATTGAGCCCACTGCCCAAGTCCATTAATCCTTATCAATATTAATTAATTTATTTTCCACTATATAAATTAATTGCACTCCCAATATTAAACCATATTATATCAAATAATATTTCTCCGGTAGTATTTATTTATTCCGTGTATTTAAGATTTAAATATCCATGAATAAAATTAATTTATTGCTAATTAATTTATTCATCTCTTTAATCCGAGACTAGTACCATTCAACCTTAATTATTGTGCGGAACGAATCCACTCATGAGGTTTACACAATAATTCCTTATGAACTCATCTCGGGGATATTATCAACCCTTACGGGATACACTGTCCGGTCAATTATTCACGGCATGTCATATATAAAATATAGTGACCCAACTTAACCGGAAATTAACCTAATAATTAAATCGGTTAATTCCTTTGGTAAATCAAAGTTACTTATATTAAATATACACACCCGCAATAATATCGGGGATTAAGAATAAAATACACTGAGTCTCGAATCGATTATCGCCGACAATCCTAATCGATGAGTCTCAACGATCCGCTCAATACACCAAGTGTACAAGTGTGATAAAATAATTAAGATAAATTATTTTCTCTCTCACACAACGACTATACCGATGGATTGGTCCATGTCCATCTAGGTCGTGAGCAACTGTTTGATTAAATACGAGTAACCGATAGTATGATCTTCTGTGCGCCCATGCTTGCACCATACTAACTACAACGTATAAAATCCAGGACTATGATTTGCATATATTTAATTATAAATAATTAAACGCAAATAATTGTTCGTTAATTTAATAGATTAAATGCTATGATCGGGAGTTTACCGTTACTTAAATCTAGACATTAAGTACACAACTCCAACAATCTCCCACTTGTACTAAGGTCTAGTCATTTCTTCCAAACTCCCGGTTCCCATACTCATCACGTGCTTAAAGTGTACTTCCGAGAAGTACTATGTGAATGAGCACTCTAGGTTGCCGCTCTGAAGTTATCTTGGTGACTACTACGTCGTCTCCCTGACGATGACTCGTATCAGGTGGTACTTGCTCTATGTGTTATCATCACTTTTAGACTTATGACTTCTTTCAGTTTATCATGCACCGCTATAAAATAGCCTTTGATAACCTAAGAGTCATTTCCAAGTCTTAGAGGTTATCCTGGAACCTAACCAAAACTTCCGCTGCCTCTGAGGCTGCTGTTCGGTTATGAGAGAGTCCGAGAAGCATCCTGCTTATCACTCTTTGCATATTAAAGGTTCCACCTTTTTCCAAAAGTGAACACATAGCCTGATATCGACTTACACTGGTCCTTCTCTGATTTGAAATCTGAGAAATACGTAATCTAAGAAAATTTCGTCTTGCTTAGTAACCCAGTACATCCAAGTACTCTTACAGCATTCGAATATCTCTTATCCAGATTACTTTGATATCCTCCCACTACGCTAACCGCATAGTTGATATCAAGTTCTTGTTTTCTAACATTGCATTTTAAGTTTTCCACACTAGGTGTAGGAAACTGCTTAGTATCATCTATCTCCTTTATGTGTTCGAAACACATGACCTTAGATAGACGTACATGTTCTGTTTCTGAAAGGCAACAACCTTTCTCAGAACTATGCTTGTTAAAACAAACCATAATCGTATAAGATATCCAGTAGAAGTACAAACCATAATCGTATAGGTGGTATTTGCGCTCTATGTGTTTCGTAGCACTATGGGACCGTGGTTCCTTACTGTTTGCCACTGCACCGCTATTGTCACAATAAATTGTCATAACTTTGGGCAAACTCAGAATCACATCTAAGTCCTGGAGGAAATTAAGGAACCATACTGACTCTTTCGCTGCCTCTGAGGCTGCAACATATTCAGCTTCCATGGTAGAGTCTGAAATGCACTTTTGCTTAACACTCCTCCATGATACGGCTCCACCTCCCAAAGTGTACACATAGCCTGATGTCGACTTTCGCCGGTCCTTATCAGCTTGGAAATCCGAATCCGTATAACCCAAAGGAATCAGATTGTCTGCCCCGTAACTCAGAACATAATCCCTAGTATTTCGCAAATACTTGAAAATGCTCTTTACGGCAGTCCAATGAGCCTTTCCAGGGTTACTCTGATATCTCGCTACTACGCCAACTGCATAGCAGATATCAGGCCTCGTGCATAACATCGCATACATCAAGCTTCCCACGGCCGAAGCGTAGGGAACTGCTTTCATTTCATCTTTCTCCTTTTGTGTCTGAGGACACATCTCCTTAGAAAGATAAGTTCCTTTGCTGAAGGGTAGATCACCCTTCTTGGAATCTTGCATGTTAAAACGAGCCAGAATCGTGTCTATGTAAGATTGTTGGGATAGGTACAATGTTCTACTCCGGCGATCCCTTATAACCTTGATCCCTAGAACATGCCCGACTTCTCCCAAATCTTTCATATCGAATTGTCTAGACAACCATCCCTTTATGTCTGATAACATTTTCACACTGTTGCCAATGAGAAGAATGTCGTCTACATAAAGCACGAGAAACACCACCTTCTTCCCATCACGTTTCCAATACACACACGATTCGTCCATGCTTTGACTGAATCCAAAAGATTGGACTACTTCGTCAAACCGCAGGTTCCACGATCTCGAGGCTTGTTTCAATCCATAAATGGATCGATTAAGCTTGCACACTAGATGATCTCGCCCCTTAGCAATGAATCCTTCTGGTTGTTTCATATAAATCGTCTCGTCAAGACTTCCATTTAGGAAAGCTGTCTTGACATCCATTTGCCACACTTCATAATCCATATGAGCTGCTATGGATAAGAGAATCCGGATTGACTTTATCTTGGCTACCGGCGAGAAGGTCTCCTCATAATCGATTCCCTCTTTCTGAGTATATCCTTTCGCAACAAGCCGAGCTTTAAAGGTTTCAACCTTTCCGTCAGATCCTCTCTTTCTCTTGTAGACCCATTTACACCCAATTGGCTTTACGCCGCTTGGTGGTTCTACAAGATCCCAGACTTTATTAGAATCCATAGATTCAATTTCGGATTTCATCGCTTTCTTCCAAGAAGGCGCATCTATATCTTGTACCGCCTCATCATAGGTCCAGGGATCGATTTCATGAACTCCAGGTCCAGAGTCCGAAGACTCACCCAGTCCAATCCATCGGTCTGGTTGCTTAACAACCCTCCCACTACGACGGCGTTCCGGTGTATTAACAGTGATAGTAGGTGCAGGTTCTAGTGGTGTATTACTACTCGGTTCGGCTGTATCTAGGTCTTCCTTGTTTCCTCTCAACTCATCAAGTATAATGTCACTCTTGGGCTTGTGGTCCATGACATAGTCTTCCTCCAAGAACCGAGCGTTAGTACTTATAACGATCTTCTGGTCCTTAGGACTATAGAACATGCCACCTTTAGTTCCTCTAGGATATCCTATAAACAACCGCACTTCAGTACGAGATTCTAACTTATCGGCATCTACCTTCAATACACGTGTAGGGAATATCCCCAGAACATGATAGGTAAGTCCGAGTAACTCATCATTGATCGCACCATTTCCATAAGAGTCCTATTCCTTCTTTCTGATACACCATTTTGCTGGGGAGTATATGGTGATGTCATCTGGGAATCAATCCCATTCTCTGCCAAGTATGCCTTGAATTCTCCAGACAGGTACTCGCCTCTGCGATCAGATCGCAGGCATTTAATGGATTTACCTTGAAGGTTCTCCACAAGAGCCTTGAACTCCTTGAACCTGTCAAAGGATTCGCTCTTGCGGCGCATCAAGTATACAAATCCATACCTTGAGTAATCATCAGTAAAAGTGATGAAGTACTCGTACCCTCCCCTTGCCTGAGTAGACATAGGTCCGCATACATCAGAGTGAATCAAATCCAATACTTGTTCAGCTCTTCGTCCTTTACCAGAAAAAGGACGCTTGGTCATTTTTCCCTCCAAACAGGATTCGCAGGTTGGAAGGTCCTCTCCTTCTATGCCGCTAATGAGACCATCAGCTTTCAACCTTTGAATTCTATTCGAATTAATATGACCTAGCCTTAGATGCCACAAGTATAATTGATTCATTTTAGAAGGTTCCTTTCTCTTATTGGTGTTCGTAGATGTGTTATTACTCTCGGTTAGTTGCATCGTGTTAGACTCAGGGTTTAGAACATACAAATCGTCCACCAATGTACCAGAACAGATAATCTCACTATTTCTTCTTATGACCACAGAGTGATCAAAAGAAACAGAATATCCATTCATAATAAGTTTAGAAACCGAAATTAAATTCTTTCTAAAGTTGGGTACATAAAGACAATTTTGTAAAACTAAAACCCTATCACTACTAAAGCGTAAGTGAACGTCTCCCACTGCAACAGCCGCCACCCTTGCAGCATTGCCCATGTAGACCACGATCTCTCCCTCTCTAAGTCTCCGGGTTTCCTGGAACCCCTGCAGTGAATTGCAGACATGATCAGTGGCCCCCGTATCTACACACCAGGTGCTGGTAGATAACACCACTGATAATGTTTCAGTGACTAAGGAAAATTTTGTACCTTTGATGAGAGGACAATCAGACCTCCAGTGCCCAGACTGCTTGCATCGATAGCACTTGCCTCGCGGCTTGCTCTTCCCAATCCGTGGTTTTGAACCACTGGGTTTCTTTGCACGCTTTTCCTCTAGCCTTGCCACAAAAGCTTGTGATTTCCTTAACCTACGCACAAACTCCGCTCTCGCCGAATTCTTTTTAAGGGACTCATTGAGAGAGAATTCTGTGAGTATGTTAATCACCTCTTGTCCAGCTTCCACGCTATGTCTCAACATCATCCTGAGGTCATTTCGAATGTCCTCATCAGTTGGGACAACAGTGGATTCGGAAAGCTCAACAGTCTGAACAATGTCCAGATTCCGTTTCCAATCAGTACTATATGGAACCAGTGAGTTTTCATCTTTAAGTATATCACAAAGTGGGGTCACAGTCATTCTTAACCTATAAGCACATAAAACAAACAAACAATTTAATATCCGATATTATCTCCCTTAAATAATATCATTAAATCACTAATCACATCTAAAATCCCATCGGGTAAGGCAAGCCACGATAGTGTGGACGTTTACCCACCCAAATGATTTAGCAATTAGATTTCCTTCGGTCGTACATCATCAATAGCGTTACCTCGATGGGAGGAATACTATGAAGCGTACCTAAGTGTTAACCATCGCTCAGTACTAAGAAGTTTGTTTGAGATTTGCATATCACCGCAAGCCACGATAGTGTGGACGTTTACGTTGACACACGGATCCCTCACTCCCTTCTATAACTGTCTACATCAATCGATCTAAAGTCCCATTCAATATAGCAAGCCACGATAGTGTGGACGTTTACTATACCAAAAGACTTATACAATTGAAATCCAATTACTTGATCCATTTGATCTTGTAAATCAAGACGCGGAGAATCATAAGTGAAACTCGAAGTTTCTAACCAGTGATTCACCATGCGAGCAACCCTATCTCTCATAAATGAGGGAGCCGAGCAGACAATCGATCCATCTATCAAAGAATGGTACGAAGGTCTCTAATTTGTGTCCTCTACATGACCAAGTGGCTCTGGCTCCATTCCACTCCCCGGGGTGAGAATGAGTCGACTTGAAATCAGCTTTGGAAAGACAAATTAGGCATTGTTTGATAAACTTAATCAATGTTTCTCGTAAGAGGAATTACAATAACTCTCCTCCAATGACTCATCTATACAAACTCCAAAAGTTTGTAAAAGTCACCAAGAGAGCAGCAATGGAGACCATGGGTATGTTTCCATACCCTCTCCCACTTAGCTTTTTACAATAAAGGGATACGCTATCTAGTGCATAAAATAAACACATATAGCATGCATACATGTAATAAAGCACATAATATTATCACATAGTCAAAATAATTACTAGAATATTATTTTCCGACTATTATGGCTTTACTCCATCCCCGTACGCATCTTCTAGTCTTTAGTCTTCGTTTCTTGAATGCTCCATGTGACGAGAATATTAATCTCCAATATTTAAATCTATTTATTTTTAATTAATCCAAAAGTTACTTAATTCAAAATTAAGTCAATTGAATATATCAAAAATAAAATTAAATATTATTAATATTTTTATTTGTTTTATATTCCCTTTCTACTTCATTAAATCTCTAGAATAATCTATCCAAGACCCACTTGGAATATTCTAGATGATTTCCATAATGAAATAAGGAAATAAAATAATTTAGGACTCTTCTACTTTCCATATTAATTAGATTCCTAATTCATGAATATTTCCATAAAATAGAAATAATCAATTAGGAATCCTAATTAATTCCAAATTGATTCTTTTCCTAATCCATGAGAGTCCCCAAAAATAGGAATTCTCAAATAGGAAAAACCTGAACCAATTAGGAAAGTAAATATCCGGACCGGGATAGCACGGGGTGGGGATCCCCGCGCCACCACTCGACCGCCGCCCGTATGCCGCCGCCGTCCAGCCCACGCGCCACCTCCCATGGTGGCCGGCGTGGCCGAAGCTCCACGGGCAGCCCTTTAGGGCGTGGGTCGATTGTCCTCGTGGGATCGACCATGGGGCGGTCGATCCGAGCCCTTCACCCTCACGATCATCTCCTTCGTCACTCGTCTTTTCCGGCGGTCGTTTCGGCATCGATCCAACGCAAAATAAATTACAAAATAAATTTTACACTATCCGGTATCGATTCTATACATGAAATCGACCCTATACAATTTCCGGAAAAACGTAGATCGTAATAATAAATCCTAAATTCGGTCAACCCCCGAATTTTTACTATTACAAGCATTCACCACCAAAAACGAATCTCGACATGCCCGAGAGTTTAATTAAACCAACATTCATGACAAAATAAATTAAACGAATAATAAATTAAGCCATAATAGTCGGAATCCCTGCAAGGTAGAACAATTTTATCGAAAATACCGCGAACGTAAACCACGCTCTGATACCAATTGTTGGAATTCGATATCCCGGGTTATCAAAAATTGTGGAACCGATAACCCGAACGAACCCTTCGCCGGAGATCACACGAACGCCGACTCATCCGCCGGAGTCCGGGCTTTGGAGACCACGCTCCCGAAGGCGCGCAATCCGCCCCCACCCGAACCCCCGCGAGCCGGGTCCACGCGATCGAAGGATCGCGCCACCGCGCGATCGAGAGGACCGATCGCACAGGGCGATCGATTGGGGTGGGGCTGCCCAGCAGCCCCCGCGGCGGGTCCGGCGACCCGCCGCCGCCTGGGGTGGCCCGCCTCCAGCTGGGCCGTCGTGCCCAGCAGCTGCCCGCGATCGATCATGTGATCGATCGCGCCCCGGCGTCCAGCCGGGGATCGTCCCATGCGCCCACCGCCGAAACCCTAGGCGGCGATCGCGCGGTCCGGTGGCTTCGCCACCACCGCGTGATCGTTCGTCTAATTCGGGTTCGACTTTTCCGGATCTTCGTCCTACGGTATTCTCGATAAAACAAATCGAACAATTATCAAGTTAGTTTAGATATTGTACCTTTCGATTCGTTGTTCGGAGAAACGGAATCAAGATGACCTTTGAATCTTCCCACGTATTCCTTGCACTCCGTTCGAACGTCGGGTGGGCGACGATCTATCGAACTCCTATGGATCTCCTTCAACTCTCTAGAATATCAAGTGTGATAATCTTGTCTTATGATTTATGAAGGCCATGTAGTGCTTTTATAGGCTACGTAGGGGATCTAAAGGAGGTGGAATATTGGGCTTCCAATATTGAAGATTAAATTGAGCCCAATGCTCAAGTCCATTAATCCTTATCAATATTAATTAATTTATTTTCCACTATATAAATTAATTGCACTCCCAATATTAAAACATATTATATCCAAATAATATTTCTCCGGTAGTATTATTTATTCCGTGTATTTAAGATATAAATATCCATGAATAAAATTTATTTATTGCTTAATAAATTTATTCATCTCTTTTATCCGAGACTAGTACCACTCAACCTTATTTATTATGCGGAACAAATCCACTCGCGAGGTTTACATAATAAATCCTTATGAGCTCATCTCGGGGATATTATCAACCCTTCCGGGATACACTGTCCCGTCAAGAATTCACGGCATGCCATATATAAAATATAGTGACCCAACTTAACCGGTAATTGACCCAATAATTAAATTGGTCAATTCCTTTGGAAAATCAAAGTCACATATATTAAATATACACACCCGCAATTGTATCGGGGATTAAGAATAAAATACACTGAGTCTCAAATCAATTATCGCCGAGCAAACCTAATTGATGAGTCTCAATCGATCCGCTCAATACACCAAGTGTACAAGTGTGATAAAATAATTAAGATAAATTATTTTCTCTCTCACACAACGACTATACCGATGGATTGGTCCGTGTCCATCTAGGTCGTGAGCAACTGTTCGATTAAATACGAGTAACCGATAGTATGATCTTCTGTGCGCCCATGCTTGCACCATACTAACTACAACGTATAAAATCCAGGACTATAATTTGCATATATTTAATTAACAATAATTAAAAGCAAATGAATGTTCGTTATTAATAGGTAAATGAAAGTGCATACAGAGTTCAGAATACTCAAATCTAGACATTAAGTATACTACTCCATCAGGATCAATGCGGGAACACCCGTATCCCGCTGCTGGCCGCTGCGAGAAACCTCGCAGCCCAGCCGCGATCGAGCTCCGAGCTCGATCGCCTTCTTGCATGCGACCCTCGTGGTCGAGCCGTCGATCCGCCGGCGGTCCGGTGGTTCGACCACCACCGCCCGGTTCGACCTCTTCCACGGGTCTCGATCCTCGGATCTTTGTTCTACGGTATTCTCGATAATTCGAATCAAATAAAATCATAAAGGGAGTTTAGATTTTATACCTTCGATTCGTTGTTCGGAGAAACGAAATCAAGACGACCTTTGAATCTTCCCACGTATTCCTTGCACTAGCTTGAACGTCGGGTGGGCGACGATCCTCCAAGCTTATGGATCTCCTTCTCTCCTTTCTCTCTCTAGAATTGTGATCTTCAAGTTATGAGAATAGAGAAGACCATGTAGTGCTTTTATAGGCTACGTAGGGGATCTAAAGGTGGTGGAATATTGGGCTTCCAATATGAATGATTAAATTGAGCCCAAGCCCAAATCTATTAATCCCATTAATATTAATTAATTTATTTTCCACTATATAAATTAATTGCACTCCCAATATTAAACCATATTATATCAAATAATATTTCTCCGGTTAGTATTATTTATTCCGTGTATTTAAGATTTAAATATCCATGAATAAAATTTATTTATTGCTTAATAAATTTATTCATCTCTTATATCCGAGAATAGTACCACTCAACCTTATTATTATGCGGGAACAAATCCACTCGCGAGGTTTACATAATAAATCCTTATGAGCTCATCTCGGGGATATTATCAACCCTTCCGGGATACACTTTCCCGTCAAGTATTCACGACATGTCATATATAAAATATAGTGACCCAACTCAACCGGTAATTAACTCAATAATTAAATCGGTTAATTCCTTTGGAAAATCAAAGTCACTTATATTAAATATACACATCCGCAATAGTATCGGGGATTAAGAATAAAATACTCTGAGACTTAAATCAATTATCACAGAGCAATCCTAATTGATAAATCTCAAGCGATCCGCTCAATACACCAAGTGTACAAGTGTGATAAAATAATTAAGACAAATTATCTTCTCTCTCACACAACGACTATACCGATGGATTGGTCCGTGTCCATCTAGGTCGTGAGCAACTGTTTGATTAAATACGAGTAACCGATAGTATGATCTTCTGTGTGACGGCGCACACCATACTAACTACAACGTATATAATCTAGGACTATAATTTGCATATATTTAATTAACAATAATTAAAAGCAAATGAATGTTTATTTCAATAGATAAATGATAGTGTACAAGGAGTTCAGAATACTCAAATCTAGACATTAAGTATACTACTCCAACATTCTCCCACTTATACTAAGGTCTAGTCTTATCTTCCAAACTTCTAACTCCCAAACCCTTCAAGTGCTTGAAATATACTTCCTTAGGAAGTATCTTTGTGAAGGGGTCTGCTAGGTTGTCATCTGAAGCTATCTTGGTGACTACAGCGTCGCCTCTCTTGACGATGTCTCGAATCAGGTGGTACTTGCGCTCTATGTGTTTCGTAGCACTATGGGACCGTGGTTCCTTACTGTTTTCCACTGCACCGCTATTGTCACAATAAATTTTCATAGCTTTGGGAAAACTCGGAATCACATCTAAGTCCTAGAGGAAATTAAGGAACCACACTGACTCTTTCGCTGCCTCTGAGGCTGCAACATATTCAGCTTCCATGGTAGAGTCCGAAATGCACTTTTGCTTAACACTCTTCCATGATACGGCTCCACCTCCCAAAGTGTACACATAGCCTGATGTCGACTTATGCCGGTCCTTATCAGCTTGGAAATCCGAATCTGTGTAACCCAAAGGAATCAGATTGTCTGCTCCGTATCTCAGATCATAATCCTTAGTATTTCGCAAATACTTGAAAATGCTCTTTACGGCAGTCCAATGAGCCTTTCCAGGGTTACTCTGATATCTTGCCACTATGCCAACTGCATAACAGATATTAGGCCTCGTGCATAACATTGCATACATTAAGCTTCCCACAGCCGAAGCATAGGGAAATGCTTTCATGTCATCTTTCTCCTTCTGTGTTTGAGGACACATCTCCTTAGAAAGATAAGTTCCTTTAATGAAGGGTAACGTACCCTTCTTGGAATCTTGCATGTTAAAACGAGCTAGAATCGTGTCTATGTAAGATTGCTGGGAAAGGTACAATGTTCTATTCCGGCGATCCCTTATAACCTTGATCCCTAGAACATGTCCAACCTCCCCTAAATCTTTCATATCGAATTGTCTAGACAACCATCCCTTTATGTCTGATAACATCTTCACACTGTTGCCAATGAGAAGTATGTCGTCTACATAAAGCACGAGGAACACCACTTTCTTTCCATCACGTTTCCAATACACACACGATTCGTCCATGCTTTGAATGGATCCAAAAGATTGGACTACTTCATCAAACCGCAGGTTCCACGATCTCGAGGCTTGTTTCAATCCATAAATGGATCGATTAAGCTTGCACACTAGATGATCTTGCCCCTTAGCAATGAATCCTTCTGGTTGTTTCACGTCTCGTCAAGACTTCCATTTAGGAAAGCTGTCTTGACATCCATTTGCCACACCTCATAATCCATATGAGCTGCTATGGATAAGAGAATCCGGATCGACTTTATCTTGGCTACCGGCGAGAAGGTCTCCTCATAATCGATTCCCTCTTTCTGAGTATATCCTTTCGCAACAAGCCGAGCTTTAAAGGTTTCAACCTTTTCGTAAAATCCTCTCTTTCTCTTGTAGACCCATTTACACCCAATTGGCTTTACGCCGTTTGGTGGTTCTACAAGATCCCAGACTTTATTAGAATCCATAGATTCTATTTCGGATTTCATCGCTTTCTTCCAAGAAGGCGCATCTATATCTTGTACCGCCTCATCATAGGTCCAGGGATCGATTTCATGAACTCCGGGTGCCGAGTCCGAAGACTCACCCAGTCCAATCCATCTGTCTGGTTGTTTAACAACCCTCCCACAACGACGGCATTCTGGTGTATCAACAGTGACAGTATTAGGTGCAGGTTCTAGTGGTGTATCTACACTCGGTTCGGCTGTATCTAAGTCTTCTTTGTAACCTCTCAACTCATCAAGCATTATGTCACTTTTGGGCTTGTGGTCCATGACATAGTCTTCCTCTAGGAACCGAGAGTTAGTACTTATAACGATCTTCTAGTCCGTAGGACTATAGAACATGCCACCCTTAGTTCCTCTAGGATATCCTATAAACAACCGCACTTCAGTACGAGGTTCTAATTTATCAGCCCCTGTCTTCAACACGTGTGCAGGACACCCCCAGATCTGAACGTGTCTTAAGCTAAGCTTGCGCCCGCTCCAACGTTCCATGGGTGTTGAAGGAACTGTTTTAGATAGAACCAAGTTCAGAATGTGCGCCGCTGTTTCTAAGGCATATCCCCAGAACATAATAGGTAAATCTGAGTAACTCATCATTGAACGTACCATCTCCATAAGAGTCATATTCCTTCGTTCTGACACACCATTCTGCTGAGGAGTATATGGTGATGTCATTTGGGAATCAATCCCATTCTCTGCAAAGTATGCCTTGAATTCTCCAGACAGGTACTCGCCTCCGCGATCAGATCGCAGGCATTTTATAGATTTACCATGAAGGTTCTCCACAAGAGCCTTGAATTCCTTGAACTTGTTAAAGGATTCGCTCTTGCGGCGCATCAGGTATACAAATCCATGTTGGAAAGGAAGCATCTCGAAGAGAGCTTCGTTTTGATAGCTCATGCGTTCAAAACCGATGTGTTGG
Organism: Euphrasia confusa; assembly: GCA_954870475.1. Taxonomy (NCBI): domain Eukaryota; kingdom Viridiplantae; phylum Streptophyta; class Magnoliopsida; order Lamiales; family Orobanchaceae; genus Euphrasia; species Euphrasia confusa. The sequence continues at coordinate 16,513,144 of OX940955.1, forward strand.
AGTTGTGTACTTAATGTCTAGATTTAAGTACCGGTAAACTCCCGGTCATAGCATTTAACCTATTTAATTAATAAACAATTATTTGCAATTAATTATTATTAATTAATTATGCAAAATATAGTCCTGGATTTTATACGTTGTAGTTAGTATGGTGTGTCGGGCCCACACAGAAGATCATACTATCGGTTACTCGTATTTAATCGAACAGTTGCTCACGACCTAGATGGACACGGACCAATCCATCGGTATAGTCGTTGTGTGAGAGAGAAAATAATTTGTCTTAATTATTTTATCACACTTGTACACTTGGTGTATTGGGCGGATCAGCTTGAGATTTATTGATTAGGATTGCCTTAGATAATCAATTTAAATCTCGGAGTATTTTATTCTTAATCCCTGATATTATTGCGGGTGTGTATATTTAATATTAGAGACTTTGATTTTCCAAAGGAATTAACCGATTTAATTATTGGGTTAATTACCGGTAAAATTGGGTCGCTATATTTTATATATGACATGCCGTGAATACTTGACGGGAAAGTGTATCCCGGAAGGGTTGATAATATCCCCGAGATGAGTTCATAAGGAATTATTGTGTAAACCTCATGAGTGGATTCGTTCCGCACAATAATAAAGGTTGAACGGTACTAGTCTCGGATATAAGAGATGAATATTATTTATTGAGCAATAAATAAATTTATTCATGGATATTTAAATCTTAAATACACGGAATAAATAATGCTAAGATGGAGAAATATTATTTGATATAATATGGAATAATATTGGGAGTGCAATTTTATTTATATAGTGGAAAATAAATAAAATTAATATTGATAAGAATTAATAGATTTGGGTTGGACCCAATTTAATTTTCAATATTGAAGCCCAATATTTATTCTCCTTATGATCCCCTACGTAGCCTATATAAGCACTACATGGTCTTCACTTTCAAGAGAATTAATTAACCTACGTAATTCATAAAGTCTTGAGAGTGAGGAAGATCCATAAGAGTTCGATAGCTCGTCGCCCACCCGACGTTCGAACGGAAGTGCAAGGAATACGCGGGAAGATCACGAGGTCATCAACGATTCGTTTCTCCGTACAACGAATCGAGGTAATAATCGAGAACCCCCTTCTTTGATTATTTGTGCGTTGAATAATTGTAATATATACATGAACACGCGATCCGGGAAAAACGACGAACCTCGGGGACGGGGATTCGAGATCCCCGGCGAGGATCGAACGCGGCGGTCGAACCCTAGGGTTCGAACCGCCGGACGCGCGACAAGGGACGAGCCCCGGCTGGACGCCGGGGCATGGGATCGACTTCGGTCGATCCCCGGGGTGCCACGGGCTGGTGCCGTGGCGGACCCCAGCCCCCTCGTCGGAGGCGCGTGGCGGTGGCGCACGGGAAAAACCCTCGGCTGGAGCCGAGGGCGTGCGATCGATCCTCGGATCGATCGCGGGTAAGCTGCGGGGTCACCCGCAGCGACCCCGTACGTGCTGCGGGTTCGCCCGCAGCGGATGCGTGCGGGGGCTACGCCCCGCTGGGCAGCGAGTCATGGACTCGCTGCGGGGCTGCTACGAGCAGCCCCGGGGATCGCTACGAGCGATCCCAGCGATCGTCGAGGACGATCGCGAGCCCCTCGCGGGGGCTCGGCTGGGCGCACGCAGCCTTCGGGCTTCGCTGGGCGTTCGGTCGGGCCCCGGCTCATGAGGTGGTTCGCGTTCGTGGATCCGACTCGCGGGAGAAAATCGGCTGGGGGCGGGCTGCGTGTCTTCGGGCGCGTAGTTTCCAAAGGTCGGACTCCTGCGGATGAGTCGGGGATCCAGTCTTCGGTGATCGAGGGTTTTTGATCGGGTTATCGGTTCCGCAATTTTTGATAGCCCGGGACATTGAATCCCAACAACTGGTATCAGAGCGTTAGGTTTCGTGTTCATGTATGTATTCGATTATTGTTCTACCTTGCAGGATTTCCGGCTATCATGGTTAATTTAATTTTGTTAATTTAATTATCATGATTATTAAACTCTCGGACATGTCGAGATTTGTTTTTGTGTGGTTGAATGCTTGTAATAGTAAAAATTCGGGGGTTGACCGAATTTAGGATTTATTATTACGCACTTTATTTTCCGGAAAATGTATAGGGTCGATTTCATGTATAGAATCGATACCGGAATTGTAATTTAATTTTTGTAAATTATTTACGTTGGTTCGATGATGAGACGATCGCCGGAAGACGAAGAAGTGACGAAGAGGGAAGGGCTTGGGATCGATCACATGATGGTGATCGACCCATGGCCTAGCCGGCGTGGCTAGGCGGCGGCGGCGCTCCTCCCCGAGTGGCCGGCCGATCCATCTAAGTGGGGATGGTATGGGGTCTCCCAATCCCATGCTATTCCTACCAAGATCTACTTTCCTAATTAATTCGGGTTTCCTATTTGAGTACTTTCCTTTTAGGAAACTCTCATGGATTAGGAAAAGAATTAATTTAAATTGATTTTATTTCTATTGATTTATTTCCTTCATGGAAATATTCATAGATTAGAAATTTAATTAATTTAGTACTAAATTTATTTTCCCTATTTGATTATTCCTACTCATGGGAATATTCATGGATTAGGAATAAAAATAAATTTGGAAAGTAGTGAGTCCTAATTTATTTATTTTATTTCCTTGTTCTATTATAGATATCTTCTAGAATATTCCAAGTTTTACTTGGATAGATTATTCTAGAGATTTAATAAGAACTAGATAGGAAAATAAATAAATAAAAATATTAATAATATTTAATTTTATTTTTGATATATTCAATTGACTTAATTTTCGAATTAAGTAACTTTTGGATTAATTGAAAATAAATAGATTTAAATATTGGAGATTAATATTTTCGTCACATGGAGCATTCAAGAAACGAAGACTGAAGACTAGAGGATGCATATGAAGATAAAGCCATGATAGTCGGGAAAATAATTTCTCTAGCATTATTTTGACTATGTGATCTATGTGCTTTATTGCTTTCATGCATGCTATATGTGTTTATTTTATGCACTAGATAGCGTATCCCTTTATCGTAAAAAGCTAAGTGGGAGAGGGGATGGAAACATTCCCATGGTCTCCATCACTGTTCTCTTGGTGACTTTTATGGACTTTTGAAGTTCATATAGACAAGTCATTGGAGGAGAATTCTTGTAATTCCTTTTACAAGAAACATTGATCAAGTTTATCAAACAATGCCTAATTTGTCTTTCCAAAGCTGACTTCAAGTCGACTCATTCTCACCCCGGGGAGTGGAATGGAGCCAGAGCCACTTGGTCATGTAGAGGACACAAATTAGAGACCTTCGTACCATTCTTTGATAGATGGATCGATTGTCTGCTCGGCTCCCTCATTTATGAGAGATAGGGTCGTTCGCATGGCGAATCACTGGTTAGAAACTTCGAGTTTCACTTATGATTCTCCGCGTCTTGATTTACAACATCAAATGAATCAAGTAATTGGATTTCAATTATATAAATCTATTTGGTGTAGTAAACGTCCACACGAACGTGGCTTGCTATACTGAAAGGGATTTTAGAATAATTGATGTAGACAGTTATAGGAAATTGTGAGGGATTGCGAGTTATCGTAAACGTCCACACGAACGTGGCTTGCGGTGACATAACAATTCTAAACGATTTGCCTTAGTACTAAGTGGTGGTTTACACTTAGGTACGCTTTGTAGTATTCTTCCCAACGAAGTAACGCTATAATGATGTACGACCGAAGCAAACCTAATTGTTAAATCATTTGGGTGGGTAAACGTCCACACGAACGTGGCTTGCCTTACCTGATGGGATTTTAGACGCAATTAGTAATTTAATGATATTATTTGAGGGAGATAATATCGGACATTAAATTGATTGTTTGTTTACATGTGCTTATAGGTTTAGAGAATAGCTATGAATCCACTTTCTATGATACTCAAGGAACAAAAACTCACTGGTCCCAACTACATTGATTGGAAGAGAAATTTAGACATTGTCCTGACTGCTGAAGAGTACAAGTTTGTACTCTATGAGCAATGCCCTGCTGAACCCACGGCCGCTTCAACTGATGAGGAAAAAGAAGCATATCGGAAGTGGAAAAAGGCTGATGAAATGGCTAGGTGCTATATTTTGGCTTCTATGTCAAATGTACTCCAAACCCAGCATCAGTCGATGAACACTGCCGAGGATATGTTATTTAACCTCAAGGAGATGTTTGGGCATCATGACCGTGCGGGTAGGCAAGATGCCATGAGAGTCCTCATGTCAACTACTCAGTCTGAAGGAACGCCTGTCGAGGAGCACGTTCTTAAGATGATGAGTCTGTTGAATGAATTGGAGGTCCTAGGAGCTATGATTGATGGTGAGACGCAAGTCGACATCATACTCCAGTCTCTGACCCCTAGTTTTGAGCAGTTTCGCATGAGCTATAATATGGGTAAACTATCTTATACTCTTGCGCAACTCCTGACTGAACTGAAGGCGGTAGAGGGGATCTACAAGAAGGGCAAGTCTCAAGCGCTTGTGGCTACCAAGTCCAAAAGCTTGAAAGCTATTGGAGGTAGGGGCAAGAAAAGGAAGCAAGCCATAAAACCCAGTGGTGCCAAGAGGAATGGACCACGAGTGGGGGCTAGCAAGCCAAAGGGCTTATGCTTCCGATGCAAGAAGTCTGGACACTGGAAGTCTGAATGTCCTCTCAGAGGTACGAATTTTTCTTTAGTCGTAAAAACATAGTCAGCGGTATTATCTACCAGAATTCTGGTGTGTAGATATGGAACCACTGACGGTATGTGCATTTCTTTAAATGCAGGGGTTCCAGAAAACCCGGCGACTTAGAGAAGAAGAGTTCGAGTCTACATGGGCAAAGCTGTTGGGGTAGCAGCAGTTGCAGTGGAAGACATTTATCTGTTTTAAGTTTTCATTTCAGTTATTGCTTATGTACCCCTTTATTTTGAAAAAGAACTTCGTTCTGGTTTTCTTTATTAATGGATATTTTATTTCTTTAATCATTTATGGTTTGGATAAGAAATAATGGTGATATCTATTCTGGTACATTAGATAGCAATACATGAATGATGAATCCTTAGTCTACCACGATGCAACAAACCGTTATATATAACTTGTTTTACTTATTAGATGTATTTCTTTATCAATCATTATACTTGTGAATTCTTGAACTTGATAGTATCTATTCAAAAGGGATTCAAAAGTCGAAATTGATTTGATCAATTATAGTTGGAGGAATGGACCCCCCGACCTAAGAATCGATCTTGAAAGATGATACGACTAAGTTAACCTTTCTGGATAAAGGATGAAATTCGGACAAGTATAGAAAATGATTTGTGATTAATGCGGTATGTGTGATTAGAAAGGCACGAGTCATTCTTTCAAGAATACTCGAAGATGGATTAGAATACTTGATGTGCCATAAAGGCGGAGTGTTTTCAACACAAAGCTATTATGGGGATCCTTCAAAGTATATCCATTAGGAGCCTGCGACTTGTTCGCAGAGGCTATCACCTATCTAAATAACACATAGCATAAATCAAAGATTGAGATTAAGTCTCAAACGACTACACCATACACTGAAGTGTAGACATGGTGTGTCAGGTATAAGAAATGGGATTCTAATAGTAAAAGGACAAGTTTGTTTGGAACTACCTATGTTCTATGGATATTTCTGGATACAACGGCACATTCTATGTGGTTGTAGAATATCCTAGAAGAACAAGTAATTGTATGTTCAATAGTACTACGAACCAGATGGGTGTCCTCGCCCGGTTCTTAAAGGAAGACTATTAGATGAACTACAATGCCCTAACTGACAATGTACTTCAAATGAGGAAATGGAAAGACTGAGAACCAGCCGAACCGAGTAGCGGTACACCACTGACTGCACCTAATGTTATTACTGTTATACACCGGAACGCCATTGCAGTGGGAGGTTGTTAAGCAACCAGAGATGTTCATAAGACTGGAGGAGTTTTGAACTCTGGATCTAGTATACATGAAATCAATCCCTAGTTCTGCATAGGAACTTGCGAATTGATGAGATAGTCCATTCTATGGATTCATCAAAAGGCAAGGAAAGGTGTGTTAGAGACGTAATGGAAACAAGGGTGGTGTTTCTCGGAATTTTGTGTAGATAACACTTCATCATTGGCAACAATGTAAAAGTGTTGTCAGACATAAAATAGAGGTTGTCTAAATAAATCGAGACATAAGATTAAGATGAAATTGGATCATGTTCTTAGAAATCTTTCGATCTCTAGATAAGAACATTTGTATTTCTCTTTAGATATCTTATACGATTATGGTTTGTTTTTTTAAACATGCACAATTCTGAGAAAGGTTATTGCCTTTCGGGTACAGAATACATCTATCTAAAGGTATGTGTTTCGAACACATGAAGGAGATAGATATAAACAAAGCAGTTATCTACACTTTAAGTGTAAATGGCTTTGTAAATGTTGTGTTATAAAACAAGAACCTGATATCAACTATGCGGTTAGCGTAGTGGGAGGATATCAAAGTAATCTGGATAAGAAATATTCGAATGCTGTAAAGTACTTGGAAGTACTGGATTACTGGCAATACGAAATCTTCTTAGATTACAGTTTCTCAGATCCAAAATAAGAGAAAGACCAGTGTAAGTCGATATCAGGCTATGTGTTCACTTTTGGAAGAGGTGGAACCTAAGGATGAAAGAGTGATAAGCGTTAAGCTTCTCGGACTCTATCATAAACCGAATAGCAGCCTCAGAGGCAGCGGAAGTTTTGGTTAGGTTCCGGAATAACCTCTGAACTTGGATATGACTTTTGGTTCACCAAAGGCTATGTACATAGCGGTGCGTGGAGAACTGGAAGAAGTCATAAGTTCAAAAAGGTGATGATAACACATAGAGCCAGTACCACCTGATACGAGTCATCGTCAGAGAGACGACGCAGTAGTCACCAAGATAACTTCAGAGCGGCAACCTAGATTGCTCATTCACATAATACTTCTTGGAAGTATAAATTAAGCACGTGATGAGTATGGGAGTCGGGAGTTTGGAGGAAATGACTAGACCTTAGTACAAGTGGGAGATTGTTGGAGTTGTGTACTTAATGTCTAGATTTAAGTACCGGTAAACTCCCGGTCATAGCATTTAACCTATTTAATTAATAAACAATTATTTGCAATTAATTATTATTAATTAATTATGCAAAATATAGTCCTGGATTTTATACGTTGTAGTTAGTATGGTGTGTCGGGCCCACACAGAAGATCATACTATCGATTACTCGTATTTAATCGAACAGTTGCTCACGACCTAGATGGACACGGACCAATCCATCGGTATAGTCGTTGTGTGAGAGAGAAAATAATTTGTCTTAATTATTTTATCACACTTGTACACTTGGTGTATTGGGCGGATCAGCTTGAGATTTATTGATTAGGATTGCCTTAGATAATCAATTTAAATCTTGGAGTATTTTATTCTTAATCCCTGATATTATTGCGGGTGTGTATATTTAATATTAGAGACTTTGATTTTCCAAAGGAATTAACCGATTTAATTATTGGGTTAATTACCGGTAAAATTGGGTCGCTATATTTTATATATGACATGCCGTGAATACTTGACGGGAAAGTGTATCCCGGAAGGGTTGATAATATCCCCGAGATGAGTTCATAAGGAATTATTGTGTAAACCTCATGAGTGGATTCGTTCCGCACAATAATAAAGGTTGAACGGTACTAGTCTCGGATATAAGAGATGAATATTATTTATTGAGCAATAAATAAATTTATTCATGGATATTTAAATCTTAAATACACGGAATAAATAATGCTAAGATGGAGAAATATTATTTGATATAATATGGAATAATATTGGGAGTGCAATTTTATTTATATAGTGGAAAATAAATAAAATTAATATTGATAAGAATTAATAGATTTGGGTTGGACCCAATTTAATTTTCAATATTGAAGCCCAATATTTATTCTCCTTATGATCCCCTACGTAGCCTATATAAGCACTACATGATCTTCACTTTCAAGAGAATTAATTAACCTACGGAATTCATAATGTCTTGAGAGTGAGGAAGATCCATAAGAGTTCGATAGCTCGTCGCCCACCCGACGTTCGAACGGAAGTGCAAGGAATACGCGGGAAGATCACGAGGTCATCAACGATTCGTTTCTCCGTACAACGAATCGAGGTAATAATCGAGAACCCCCTTCTTTGATTATTTGTGCGTTGAATAATTGTAATATATACATGAACACGCGATCCGGGAAAAACGACGAACCTCGGGGACGGGGATTCGAGATCCCCGGCGAGGATCGAACGCGGCGGTCGAACCCTAGGGTTCGAACCGCCGGACGCGCGACAAGGGACGAGCCCCGGCTGGACGCCGGGGCATGGGATCGACTTCGGTCGATCCCCGGGGTGCCACGGGCTGGTGCCGTGGCGGACCCCAGCCCCCTCGTCGGAGGCGCGTGGCGGTGGCGCACGGGAAAAACCCTCGGCTGGAGCCGAGGGCGTGCGATCGATCCTCGGATCGATCGCGGGTAAGCTGCGGGGTCACCCGCAGCGACCCCGTACGTGCTGCGGGTTCGCCCGCAGCGGATGCGTGCGGGGGCTACGCCCCGCTGGGCAGCGAGTCATGGACTCGCTGCGGGGCTGCTACGAGCAGCCCCGGGGATCGCTACGAGCGATCCCAGCGATCGTCGAGGACGATCGCGAGCCCCTCGCGGGGGCTCGGCTGGGCGCACGCAGCCTTCGGGCTTCGCTGGGCGTTCGGTCGGGCCCCGGCTCGTGAGGTGGTTCGCGTTCGTGGATCCGACTCGCGGGAGAAAATCGGCTGGGGGCGGGCTGCGTGTCTTCGGGCGCGTAGTTTCCAAAGGTCGGACTCCTGCGGATGAGTCGGGGATCCAGTCTTCGGTGATCGAGGGTTTTTGATCGGGTTATCGGTTCCGCAATTTTTGATAGCCCGGGACATCGAATCCCAACACGATGTGTATTGAATGAGAAATTAAAAGGTCAAAGTTGTTGTAAAATTGTGGAAATTGGAGAAGAATTCCAAGGGAAGAGAATCCCACATTGGAAAAATAGAAAAGGTTGGATGGGTATAAAGAGGAGAGAACTCTATTGAACCCATGAATGACTTTGTGGAATTATTGCTACGCCTCCTACGTGCGCGCATGGGGGTACACGAATGTCGGTCCGATTTGCATGCGGGTGTACGAGCCAACCTTTTGCCAATTTTAATTATATCATTAAATGATATAATAAAATTTTATAATATTCAGATATTATATTTAAACTACAATTTAATTTTTGAATTTTGAATGCATGAATCGTCTGCATTTATGCATGGACGTTACAAGTGAATTGAATGGGTGGAGTTGACTTTCCAGGTTCAATGTCTTTGATACCAACAATGTCTTTATAAGCAAGAATCCTTTATGCAAGAAAGGAAACAAGAGATACAGAAAAAACTTGAGAAATATACAGAACCCGTCCGAGCAATTGCTCTCTTTTCCTTTGCTTTTTCCTATCTTCTTGGCCCTCCGGTGAATATCTCGGGCAACATCTCGGTTCGACGTGCAACGTAGTTGCGTGAAAACGTTGTATCTTGGGAAACAAACGATCGGTAGAGGTCGAATTTTGTTTTAAGGAGATCGTGTTGAACACGAGCCTCGTTTTCGATTTTTCCTTGCCATCTCCATAAATCCCACACCTACAATCTTAAAACAAAAATCTCTACGAGATGGCTGGTTTTATTACTACAAACTTAAAACAAATTAGTTTAATGGTTGAAATGATATTTGTGCTCGTACGACCGGGGATGGTTCATCATCGTTTGAATGAACGGACATGTATCCTTCGGGACCTAGTGGTGGTGCGCCACACTAGATGATATTTTGGTTAATCATTGTGATAAATCAAAGAAAAATTCAACGACTTTGTTGAAGTCGAGAGGAAAAAAAATGTTGTTGTCACACGTAGTGATATACAATTTTTTTTATTGATGGAAAAATTAGTTCAAGCTAACATTATTGAGAATGTTGTGTAATTGTTTGATCTAATTTATGTAAAAATAAGTGATTAAATGTGAAATCACTAAAAGTTGATGTATATATCTTGTGATATAATTAAATAATAAAACTTTGCATTTTAAGCATATTTTATTAATTTTTGTGATAAAAATAATAATATGTTGATTATTATTATTTATGTGATAATGATGAAATTATTTTTCAGTAATTATGGGGAAAAAATAAGTACAACTTATGACTACCATTATAATATAATAAATAATAAAATTTATTATATTATTATTGGTTGAATATAATAAATAGAAAAACTTTATTATATTATTATTGATTGATAATATTAGAATTCATATTAAGATATGAATATGAGTAATTGTACAAATTTTTATTGTATAAAATATAATTTACTTAATGAGAAGTAAATAAAATGTTTGAAATTCATAAGAGATATGAATGAAATATAAACATTTACTTGATGAGAAGTAAATAAATCAATTTAAATTCATTCAAATGTGATGAATGTACAATAAAGAGATATTAAGATTTAATCTTTAATAAAAATTTATATTTACTTAATGAGAAGTAAATAGGAAAATTCGTATTGAAATATGAATGATTTGTACGATGAAATTCGGAAAGACATCCGGAGCGGATAAAATTTGTGTTCTAATTGTATTAATTGTGATATTCAATATGCAATTGGAATAACACGAAGCAATATGTACAATGGTAAGTCTAGACATAATAGTCGCATACATAATACCATTAGATAACTACTCTCAAATAGAGTTATCTCAATAGATTATATAAGATCTAAAGATAACATAACGGATCCATTAACCAAAAGGTTTAATCGAGAGTAGTTATAACATCGCCTAATGGAATGAGACTAAAAGCCTTAAAAAAAGAGCTGAGACGACGGAAAACCTTACTTATATGACTGGAGATCCCAAGAACTAGGTTCAAAAGGACAACCTAACCGTTTAAACTCTGTTATCACTGTCCTGGGGGGGAATTAATTTCCACCAAAAGTCCATTGCCTATAAGATGTTACAGTGATTGTGTGTGAGGATTAGCAAATGGCTATTAATGATTCAAAAGAGATAGTATAGATACTCTTTAAGAAAATCACCTATGTAAGAGAGAAGTGGGGCCGCTTCGAAGAGAATACAGTAAGGCATATTCTTAAACACTCTTACAGAACCAGGCGGATGATCAAGGCCAAAATGAACATAATCATGAGAACCGAGAGTTGTTAGAAAGAACGTGAGTGGAGTATATTTATCGTTTACACAAATGGTGAATAGTTCAAAGACATCGTGTCTACTATTTAATCAGTAAAGTTGATATGCTTTCACAAGGGAAGGTTCAAAGGGTAACACCTACCTATCCTATGCATATTTCTAACGTCGAGTTATTTCACCAAACATCTTTTGGGGTCTGTATAATTTTCATTCATGGGGGGATTGTTGGAAAGGAAGCATCTCGAAGAGAGCTTCGTTTTGATAGCTCATGCGTTCAAAACCGATGTGTATTGAATGAGAAATTAAAAGGTCAAAGTTGTAGTAAAATTGTGGAAATTTGAGAAGAATTCCAAGGGAAGAGAATCCCACATTGGAAAAATAGAAAAGGTTGGATGGGTATAAAGAGGAGAGAACTCTATTGAACCCATGAATGACTTTGTGGAATTATTGCTACGCCTCCTACGTGCGCGCATGGGGGTACACGAATGTCGGTCCGATTTGCATGCGGGTGTACGAGCCAACCTTTTGCCAATTTTAATTATATCATTAAATGATATAATAAAATTATATAATATTCAGATATTATATTTAAACTACAATTTAATTTTTGAATTTTGAATGCATGAATCGTCTGCATTTATGCATGGACGTTACAAATGAATTGAATGGGTGGAGTTGACTTTCCAGGTTCAATGTCTTTGATACCAACAATGTCTTTATAAGCAAGAATCCTTTATGCAAGAAAGGAAACAAGAGACACAGAAAAACTTGAGAAATATACAGAACCCGTCCGAGCAATTGCTCTCTTTTCCTTTGCTTTTTCCTATCTTCTTGGCCCTCCGGTGAATATCTCGGGCAACATCTCGGTTCGACGTACAACGTAGTTGCGTGAAAACGTTGTATCCTGGGAAACAAACGATCGGTAGAGGTCGAATTTTGTTTTAAGGAGATCGTGTTAAACACGAGCCTCGTTTTCGATTTTTCCTTGCCATCTCCATAAATCCCACACCTACAATCCATACCTTGAATAATCATCAGTAAAAGTGATGAAATATTCGTACCCTCCTCTTGCCTGAGTAGACATAGGTCCGCATACATCAGAGTGAATCAAATCCAATACTTGCTCGGATCTCCGTCCTTTACCAGAAAAAGAACGCTTGGTCATTTTACCCTCCAAACAGGATTCGCAGGTTGGAAGGTCCTCTCCTTCTATGCCGCTGATGAGGCCATCAGCTTTCAACCTTTGAATTCTATTTGAATTAATATGACCTAGCCTTAGATGCCATAAGTATAATTGATTCATTTTAGAAGGTTCCTTTCTCTTATTGGTGTTCGTAGATGTGTTAATACTCTCGGTTAGTTGCATCGTGTTAGACTCAGGATTTAGAACATACAAATCGTCTATCAATGTACCAGAACAGATAATTTCACTATTTCTTCTTATGACCACGGAGTGATCAAAAGAAACAGAATACCCATTCAGAATTAGCTTAGAAACTGAAATTAAATTCTTTCTAAAATTCGGTACATAAAGACAATTCTGTAAAACTAAAATCCTATCACTACTAAAACGCAAGTGAATGTCTCCCACTGCAACAGCCGCCACCTTCGCGGCATTGCCCATGTAGACCACGATCTCTCCCTCTCTAAGTCTCCGGGTTTCCTGGAACCCCTGCAATGAATTGCAGACATGGTCAGTGGCACCCGTATCTACACACCAGGTGTTGGTAGATATCACCGCTGACAATGTTTCAGTGACTAAGGAAAATTTCGTACCTTTGATGAGAGGACAATCAGACCTCCAGTGCCCAAACTGCTTGCATCGAAAGCATCTGCCTAAAGGCTTGCCTCTCCCAATCCGTGGTTTTAAACCACTGGGCCTCTTTGCACGCTTTTCCTTCAGCCTTGCCACAAAAGCTTGTGATTCTCTTAACTTACGCACAAACTCCGCTTTCGCCGAATCCTTTTTAAGAGACTCGTTGAGAGAAGATTCTGTGAGTATGTTAATCACCTCTTGCCCGGCTTCCACGCTATGTCTCAACATCATCCTGAGGTCATTCTTAATGTCCTCATCAGTTGGGAAAACAGTGGATTCGGAAAGCTCAACAGTTTGAACAATGTCCAGATTTCGTTCTCAATCATTACTATATGGAACCGGTGAGTTTTCATCCTTAAGTATATCACAAAGTGGGGTCACAGTCATTCTTAACCTATAAGCACATAAAACAAACAAACAATTTAATATCGATATTATCTCCCTCAAATAATATCATTAAATCACTAATCACATCTAAAATCCCATCAGGTAAGGCAAGCCACGATAGTGTGGACGTTTACCCACCCAAATGATTTCGCAATTAGGTTTGCTTCGGTCGTACATCATCAATAGCGTTACTTCGATGGGAAGGATACTATGAAGCGTACCTAAGTGTAAACCATTACTCAGTACTAAGAAGTTCGTTTTGGGACTCGCATATCACCGCAAGCCACGATAGTGTGGACGTTTACGTTGACACACGGATCCTTCACTCCCTTCTATAACTGTCTACATCAATCGATCTAAAATCCCATTCAGTGCAGCAAGCCACGATAGTGTGGACGTTTACTACACCAAAAGATTTTTACAATTGACTCCCAATTACTTGATCCATTCGATCTTGTAAATCAAGAAGCGGAGAATCATAAGTGAAACTCGAAGTTTCTTACCAGTGATTCACCATGCGAACAACCCTATCTCTCATAAATGAGGGAGCCGAGCAGACAATCGATCCACCTTTAAAAGGATGGTACGAAGGTCTCTAATTTGTGTCCTCTACATGACCAAGTGGCTTTGGCTCCATTCCACTCCCCGGGGTGAGAATGAGTCGACTTGAAATCAGCTTTGGAAAGACAAATTAGGCATTATTTGATAAACTTAATCAATGTTTCTTGTAAGAGGAATTACAAGAACTCTCCTCCAATAACTTATCTATATAAACTTCAAAAGTTTATAAAAGTCACCAAGAGAGCAGCAATGGAGACCATGAGAATGTTTCCATACCCTCTCCCACTTAGCTTTTTACAATAAAGGGATACGCTATCTAGTGCATAAAGTAAACAAATATAGCATGCATACATGTAATAAAGCACATAGTATTATCACATAATCAAAATAATACTAGAATATTATTTTCCGACTATTATGGCTTTATCACATCTCCGTACGCATCTTCTAGTCTTCAGTCTTCGTTTTTGAATGCTCCATGTGACGAGAATATTAATTTCCAATATTTAAATCTATTTATTTTCAATTAATCCAAAAGTTACTTAATTCGAAAATTAAGTCAATTGAATATATCAAAAATAAAATTAAATATTATTAATATTTTTATTTATTTTTATCTTCCTTTTTTACTCCATTAAATCTCTAGAATATTCTATCTAAGACCCACTTGGAATATTCTAGAAGATTTCCATAATGGAATAAGGAAATAAAATAATTTAGGACTCTTATACTTTCCAAATTTATTTTATTCCTAATCCATGAATATTCCCATGAGTAGGAATAATCAAATAGGAAAATAAATTTAATACTAAATTAATTCTTTTCCTATTCCATGAATATTCCATAAAAGAAATAATCAAATAAGAAAACCGAATTAAAATAGGAAAGTAAATTTTCGGTAGGAGTAGCATGGGATGGGAGACCCCACGCCACCCTACCAATTGACCGGCCCCCTTAGGGTTTACCGCCGCCGCCGCCCAGCCCACGCGCCACCTCCACTGGTGGTCGGCGTGGCCGGAACTCCCGCGGGCAGCCCCTTTTCCGGCCGAGGGTCGATCGATCCTCATGGGATCGATCATGGGGATTGATCGATCCCCGGTCCTTCGTCTTCTCGTCACTTCGTCTTCTCCGGCGGTCTTTGATTCATCGATCCAACGCAAAATAAATTACAATTTAATTTTACACTATCCGGTATCGATTCTATACATGAAATCGACCCTATACACTTTCCGGAAAAACGAAGAACAATAATAATAAACCTAAATTCGGTCAACCCCCGAATTTTTACTATTACAAGCATTCACCACCAAAAATGAATCTCGACATGTCCGAGAGTTTAATAATCCAACATAAATATGACAAAATAAATTAACGAATAATTAAGCCATAATAGTCGGAACCCTGCAAGGTAGAACAATTTTATCGAAAATACCGCGAACGTAAACCACGCTCTGATACCAATTGTTGGAATTCGATATCCCGGGCTATTAAAATTTGCGGAAAATAATAACCCGATCAAAAACCTCAATCGCCGGAGAAATCACGAGCACCGCGTGAGCCGGGACCCGACCGAACGCGTCGCGCACACGAGGCGCGCGCACGCCCAGCCGAGTCCCCACGGGGGGACTCGCGATCGCCCTCGGCAATCGCTGGGCTGCCTCGTAGCAGCCCGCAGCGAGTCTACGGACTCGCTTCCCATGGAGGTGCGGCTCGCCATGCGAGCCGCTGCGGGATCGATGCGGGAACACCCGCATCCCGCTGCGAGAAACCTCGCAGCCCAGCCGCGATCGAGCTCCGAGCTCGATCGCCTTCTCGCATGCGACCCTCGTGGTCGAGCCGTCGATCCACCGGCGGTCCGGTGGTTCGACCACCACCGCCCGGTTCGACCTCTTCCACGGGTCTCGATCCTCGGATCTTTGTTCTACGGTATTCTCGATAATTCGAATCAAATAAAATCATAAAGGGCGTTTAGATTTTATACCTTCGATTCGTTGTTCGGAGAAACGAAATCAAGACGGCCTTTGAATCTTCCCACGTATTCCTTGCACTAGCTTGAACGTCGGGTGGGCGACGATCCTCCAAGCTTATGGATCTCCTTCTCTCCTTTCTCTCTCTAGAATTGTGATCTTCAAGTTATGAGAATAGAGAAGACTATGTAGTGCTTTTATAGGCTACGTAGGGGATCTAAAGGAGGTGGAATATTGGGCTTCCAATATTAATGATTAAATTGAGCCCAAGCCCAAATCTATTAATCCATTAATATTAATTAATTCTATTTTCCACTATATAAAATTAATTGCACTCCCAATATTAAACCATATTATATCAAATAATATTTCTCCGGTAGTATTATTTATTCCGTGTATTTAAACAAGTGTCTCAACTGATGAGGAAAGAGCTGATTTTGAGAAGTGGGATAGTGCTTTTGCATTAGCCACTAATCATGACATCATGCTCAAACTCAAGCTAATGTTTAGAAACAACACAAAGGCTAGAAAAGAGGCGATGAGGATACTCATAAAGGTCAGTCGCTTCGAGGAAACGCTTGAACACGTTTTCAAGATGTTGGACCTTTTAGATGAGTTGAGACAATCGCAAGCTCTTATGGCCAAAGCCAAAGGTTTCGAACCTAAGGGCATAGACTGGGGAATGGAGAAGCAGACAAAGAAGCCCTGTAGTCCTAAAGTACTTGGACCACAAGATAGGGTGAGAAAGCCTTCAGGGAGTCATTCTCAAAGAAAACATTCTGGGTACTGGAAGTCTATTTTCTCTCCTCAAGAAGGTATGAGATTCTCTCCTTAGTCTTTAAAACATAGTCAGCGGTGTTATCTACCAGAAGCCTGGTTGGTAGATATGGAACCACTAACGGTATGTGTGCATTTTAAATGCAGGGGCACCAGGAAACCCAGAGACTAGGAAAGGAAAGAATGGTCAAGGGAAATGTTGTGAAGAAGGCAGCTGTTGCAATAGAGGATTTATCTATGAGTAGTTATAGGATTTCATTTCAAGTTTATTGCTTTATGTACCCTTTTAGTTTTAGAAAGAACTTCTGTTCTGGTTTTCTATTATTTATGAATGGATATTTTATTTCTTTAATCATTTGATAATTTTGATAAGAAATAATGGTATTATCTATTCTGGTACATTAGATAGCAATAATGTGAGTGATGAATCCTAAGTCTACCACGATGCAACAAACCGTTCTATAACTTATTTTACTTATTAGATGTATTTCTTTATTGAATCATTATACTTGTGAATTCTTGTACTTAGTAATATTTATTCAAATAAGATTCAAAAGGTCGAAATTGATTTGATCAATTATAGTTGAAGGAATGGACCTTCCGACCTAAGAATTGAATTTGGAAGATAATACAACTAAGCAAACCTTTCTGGATAAAGGATAGAATTCAGACAAGTATTAAGAATGATTAAATACTGATTTATGCAGACATATGTGTAAATAGAAAGGTACGAGTGATTCTTTCAAGAATACTCGAAAATGGATTAGAGTACTTGATGTGCCATAAAAGCAAAGTGTTTTGACTAGTCAATGGACACAAAGCTGTTATGGGGAACCTTCGAAGTATATCCATTAGAAGCCTGCGACTTGATCGCGGAAGCTACCACCTATCTAAGTAACACATAGCATAATCAAAGAATGGGATTGGATCCCAAATGACTGCACCATACACTCACGTGTAGAAATGGTGTGTCGGGAATAAGAAATGGAATTCTAATAGTAAAAAGGACAAGGTGTTCGGAACTACCTATGTTCTATGGATATTTCTGGAAACAACTGCACCTATGTGGTTGTAGGATATCCTAGATGAAAAAAATATTGTGTGTTCAATAGTACTATGGACCAGAAGGACGTTTTAACGCCCGGTTCTTAGAGGAAGACTATTAGATGAACCACAAAGCCCGAACTGACGTAATACCTTAGAATGAGAAGAGGACAAAGACTAGGAACCAGCCAAACCGAGTAGTAGTACACCACTAACTGCACCTACTGTTATTACTGTTTATACACCGGAATGCCATTGCAGTGGGAGGTTGTTGGACAACCGGAGATGCTCATAAGACTAGAAGAGTTTTGAACTCTGGATCTAGTAAAGATGAAATCGATTCCTAGCTCTGCACAAGGGCAGTACTAGAACTAAATGTGTCTGCTTAGAAAGCAATAAGGATTATTGTTAAGAGGCAAGATCATTTAGAGTACAAGCTTAGTTAATCCTTTTATGGATTGTTACAAAGCTTAAGATCGTGGAACTTGCAAATTGATGAGGTAGTCCATTTGATGGATTAATCAAAAGGCATAGACGAAAAGTGTATTGGAAACGTGATGGAAACAAGGTGGTGTTTCTCGGAATTTTATGTAGATAGCATTTTATCATTGGCAACAATGTAAAGATGTTGTCAGACATAAAATGATGATTGTCTAAATAAATCAGGATATAAGATTGAGTAGAAGTTAGAACATGTTCTTAAGATCTTTTGATCTAAGGATAAGAACATTGTACTTCTCCTAGATATCTTATACGATTATGGTTTGTTTTAAACATGCATAATTCTGAGAAAGGTTATTACCTTTCAGAAAAAGAATGCATCTATCTAAAGGTATGTGTTTTGAACACATGAAGGAGATAGACGCAAACAAAGCGGTTTCCTACACTTCAAGTGTGGAAAGCTTTATGAATGCAATGTTGAAAAACAAGAACCCGATATAAGACGCAAACAATGCAATGTTTTGAACACATGGGAGGAACGACGAGAACTTTCACTATAATATTTCCGATGATTACAATTTACAAGGATTGATATTCACTCTAAAACCCTCTAATCTCACACAATATTATCTATCTCTATGATGGTATTAACTCGTGTTCTACACAAATAATATGTCTATGGAGATCCCTATTTATAGGTGTAGAAAACCCATAAATTAGGTAACCAATAGGAATATGAATAAACAATTTTCCTAATATATGACTCCTTAATCCATAAGGAATAGAATTATATTGAATACAATATAATTCTAATTATCCTAAATAAGGAAACAAAATTTCTACGGATTCGAGTCATATTTTAACACTGTAAATTACCAAAATGCCCATGAGCTCGTTTTTGTCGATTTTTCACCCGAAATTTGAATTTTGTGTACATTTCAACAGCAAGCAATGACGAACTTGTTCGACAACAACTCTGAACCAGGGGAGCAACACGAGACCCACTACAAAAACAAAATCGTACAATATGCGTAGGATCGCACTCATACACTTCCGATTTCAACATTTGGCAAATATTTTGATGCGAATAGATCACTGTGTTTGTAAATTTATTTAATTATATTGGCTGATTCAAACTCTAAATTTCTCGTCACATAATTTGTGTATGATGTGAATCGAATTTTTCCACCATCAACATTTGGCGTTGAACAAAATAAATTGCAAGCATGACGAACTTGTTCGACAACAACTCTGAGGCGGGGAGCAACACAAGACCCACTACAAAAAAAACGGAAATACCGACGACACTCACCGATGGTCTTGTGTCTGTTGGTGATTGTCGAGGGCGTCAATGGCGACTTGGTTAGATATAAAAATAATGAAGTTCTCCCCGTATTAGCATATTAATCGGTAAAACCGTCCTAAAATAGGCATGGATAATTACCTCTTAAATTACTTACATCATTCTCGATGGATGCATGTCAGCAATATTAACGCGGACTTAATTTTTTACAGGTATGACTTTGTGTTACAATATTAGTAATAACTTTTTTTGTATTATGAATATTGATAAAACTGTAGAGTTATGTTTGTGGTATATTGAAATTTGATAAAATTGTGGATATTTGAATTAGAATCACGTTTTGAAACAACTTTTTTTTTTATTATAAAAACCCTTTAAAAATAGGGAAAAATGGCATTTAGGCCATTTTTCAGCATTTTTTGACCAATAAGGCCAATTTGTAATTTTGGTGTCAATTAGGCCATTTTGTGTCAATTAGGCCACAAAAATGTATATGGAAGGACGAAATTACCCTTCCATATTACTTTTCACAAATCGAGCTGGAGGAAAAAAAATCGGGGCACATTCAATTCTCCTCTCTCTCTCTCTCTCTCTCTCTCTCTCTCTCTCTCTCTCTCTCTCTCTCTCTCTCTCTCTCTCTCTCTCTCTCTCTCTCTCTCTCTCTCTCTCTCTCAGCTCCGCCGCCGCTGCTGCTATTCACAATCGAGCCGAAGGATTTCATCTCCGTCGCCGCCGCGTTCAAGCCAAGGAGAGGGGGAAGGTCGCCGCCGGTTAGCAGCTCCAATTCTCAGCCGCGATTCCATGCAGTCCGTCTCCCTTGGCATCGATCGATCGATCGATTTCATCGCCGCCGTCGCCGTTCCTGTCTCAGTTCAGATGTCAGAGGCGCCGCCGCCCTCCTTGCCGTCGATTTCAAATCCAGGTACGCGATTTCGAATCCACGTACCCGTTCAGTGCTTAAAAGCTTCATTCAGCATGCATGCACAGTGTGTGTGTCGATTGATTCAGTGTGCGTTGTTCATGCATTCAGTGTTGATTGTTTTTTGTTATGCATGTTCAGTGTTTTTTCGTTGCATTCAGTGTCAAATCACCATGCACTCAGTGTTCAGTGTGCATGCATTCAGTGTTCCTGCACTGAGCTTGCCATTCAGTGCTAAATTGGATCATTCAGTGTGTAATTCACCATGCACTCAGTGTTCCTGCACTGAGCTTGCCATTCAGTGCTAAATTGGCTCAGTCAGTGTCTAATTCCTGTAACACATTGTGTGGATTGACTGAGCTTGTTTTCAGTCAGTGTCTAATTGCTTGATACAGTGTGCATTGAGCCGGACTAATTGCTCTTCCACACTGTAGACACCTGTTGCACACTGAATCCATATTCAACCATGTGGATTCAGTGTTTATTTGCTTCATTCAGTGTCAGAATGAGTAACAGCTTGTTTGTTTCCCCTAGGATACTATGGTACCTGTTATTATCTCGTTGGAAATGCAATGTGTTACAGGAATCAGTGTGTGTTGACTTTGTTTCCTTTGAGGCATTGACCTGTCTCCCTTTCAATAAATGCCTGCCATGTTAGTTGAGGGTTGAGGCATTTACTGCCTTGTTAGTGTGGTGATTACGGTTATAAATACCTCGTCATTTCTCTGGTTTCCTCATCTCGTTTCTGTTCGATCGGGGGGGGGAGCAGCCAGCAACGATGCCGAGGCGAAGGGGAACACTCGATCGAGAGCCAGGACCGACACCAAGCGAGGCAGAATTTTTCGATAACAGTCCTCCTCCCTCGCCCGAACAAAGATTCAGTGGCGGGCCAATCCGTCGGGGGCCACCAATGGTGCCTAGGCGACCGGGCACACTGGATCGGGAGCCAGGACAGACGGCAAGAAGTCGGGGGGTTGAATCTTTGAATGGTTCTCACTGGACCGAGCAAAGATTCAATGGCCGTTGGCATAAAGAAAAGTTTCCCCTCCCGGCTGTCTTTGTTCGTCCGATCAAGGAAGAAATGGGGGATTTCATCGTTCTGACGGACTCCCTGGACCAGAAATGGCACGTCCCTCTCACCACTCATCGGAATCAAACGGCCATCCACGGATTCAACTGGGAACGCCTCGTTCGAGAGTTTGGAGTGCAGGAAGGCTGGAACATCCGGGTTACCTGGACCGGTGGAAGAAGATTCTCGGTTGGTGTATTCGATCACAATGGCCAGTCGATGGTGCGCCCGGTCAGGGAACCCCCTCGTCGTGACCCAAGACTTCCTCCGTCTCATTATTATTGTTGTTAAATCTTGTTTTTTGTCGTTTTTTTCTGTTTCCTGTGATTTTGACGACGACTTGTCTTCATTGTACTGCTCGTGATTGAATTACTTGCTGCTTGCTTAATAAGACTCTTTGAGTTTAAAAAAAAAAAAAAAAACACTGTCTAGTCTGACTTTGACACTGAACAGGCCTCAAAAACACTGTTCCTTTGACTGTGATTCATTTAACACTGAACAGGTCTTAAAAACACTGTCTGAGGCAACACACACTGAACCACACAATCAAACAAACACTGAGCACACTTTTATGGCACTGAACACACTCCAATAGCACTGAACAGCACTGAACACACTTTAATAGCACTGAACACCATTTTTTAGCACTGAACAGACAGGGACACACATTGAATCACACTGTTTGAGTTCAGTGTTTCATTTCATGCATTCCTTAAAAAAATCGTGCGCTGACTGTGAGTCGTTATTTTTTTTTCAGCAGCAGGGGCCGATGTTTTCGCATTCTGTGCATTCGGCGGTGAGAATTTGGTGTCCAGAATCGAATCCTCCCGTGCTGCCGCCCTTCACCAGCTGAAGGAAACAGTCGAGCTTCAGTGGCCTGAGCTCCGAGACGTTGCGTACGGCATGCATTACTCTGTACCCGATTTCCCAAACTGTGTGCTCTCAACCGATGCGGACATGTCGAACATGGTATCCCTAGCTGCGCTTCACAAGCTGCCAGGGGTGAGCATCGACATTTCCGTCGCGACTGAAGACCACACCTCTAGTTCTGTGTTCTCGACGGTGTCCAACAGTAGCGCTGTCAGTGCGACTGGAACAGAAAACAACGAGGGATTCGAAGCAGAGGATATGTTCCGCCTGTTTGGTCCGTCGAGTTCTAAAGTGCTGTTGACCGATGGCTGGGACAAAGAGATTTCTGGTGTCGGTCAGATGTTCCAAGGAGGCGCCCCGGACTTTCGAAACGCGCTCTGTAAGGTGGCAGTCGGAGTGGGATTCGATTTCGAGTACGTGAAGAACAGACCCGAAAAGGTTTCTGCCGTGTGCTCGAAGAAAAGCAGCACGGGATGCAACTGGTCCGTGTGCGCCGTGATGGATCGAAGCAACGGCTTCTTCTACGTCAAGCAGCTGAGTAACGAGCACAGCTGCGGCGCGTGCTTTCGATCCCTGAAGCACAGGCGCGTCTGCTCGGACTTGGTTTCCAGTTTGATAGTCGAGGAGGTACGGAAAAGCACGCTGACTCGTCCGGTCTAAGTCGTGAGAAACTTCCAGCATCACTACGGCCTGGAGATCTCGCCTGGCCTGGCTCTGGATGCGCTCGAGAAGGCCAGGAAGCTGATTCACGGCGACGATAAAGATTCCTTTGCCGCACTGACTAAGCACCTGCAGGCAATATCGGACTCCAACCCTGGGTCGCACCTGCTGCTCGAATTCAACGAGGCTTCCAGGAAGTTTCGCAGGGTCTTCATCTCGATGAAGGCTTGTATCGACGGGATGAACCACTGTCGCCCTTTGCTGTTTCTGGACGGCACGTTTCTGAAGGGGAGGTTCAAGGGCCATTTGCTCGCTGCTACGGGCAAGGACGGCGACGGAGGTATGTGGAACACTGACTGTTTGAAATGCACACTGAATCCAACTTTTTAACACTGACTGGTCTGAAATGCACACTGAAACTGACCCTTGTTGCTTCCAGCACTGAATATGTATTTTCAACACTGAATGGGTGCTATTCACACTGACTGAAGTGTTTTTTTTTTTGTTCGTGTCTCGTGAATGCAGGGTTGTACCCGCTGGCTTACGCCGTTGTCGATTCCGAGAACTATGCTAACTGGAAGTGGTTTCTGGACAACCTGAAGCACATCCTACCTACTTCTCGCACCGTTACGTTCGTGTCGGACAGGAATCTCGGGCTGCTCGAGGCGATGAGCAGGGTGTTCCCAGGGTCCCCGCACGGCTACTGCATCAATCACTTGAAGCTGAACCTGAAAGACAAATTCAGAGGCAGATGGGCGACCAAGATGTTACGAAAAGGCGTGGTGTGGAATTTCCTGAAATGTGCGTACGCAACCACCGTCGAAGCCTACCAACTGAGCATGGACGAGCTGTTGAAAGAGGGAGGCCAGACAGCGAAAGTGTTTTTCGAGAACATGGATCCAAAGAATTGGGCCAACGTGTACTTCTCGGGGAAGAGGTACGGCGAGATGTCGTCCAACGCCGCGGAGTCGTTCAACAAATGGATCATGGAAGCCCGGCATCTTCCGATCACGGCGTTGGTCAACACAATCAGGCTGAAGCTGATGACCTTTTTCCACGGTATGATGAGGGTTTATCAATCTCAAACACTGATTGCACTCTTTTAACACTGTTAGCCTTGTTCAAGCACTGACTGGCCTTGTTTAACACTGAATCAGACAGGGGGGCCAGGAGCAGGAAGTGGACTACGGCTTTCTGCCCGTCGGTTGAGAAGAAGCTGGGTGAAGCCATCAACGAAGGCAGGAAATGGGTGGTTGTGGGGTCGTCCGAAACGGTTTTCGAAGTGCAGTGCGTTCCGTCCGTCGTGGTCAATATTGCTGATCAGACGTGCACCTGCTGCCAGTGGCAGATTACAGGGGTTCCGTGTTCCCACGCAGCTGCGTGCATTCTGCGGTCCGGGAAGCCGATGGCCTCGTTCGTGGACAAGTTTTACCACGCAGAGAGCTACGCAAGGTCTTATGCCTGTTGGAGTTGTGTACTTAATGTCTAGATTTAAGTAACTGTAAACTCCCGATCATAGCATTTAATCTATTAAATTAACAAATAATTGCTTTGCGTTTAATTATTATTAATTAAATATATGCAAATTATAGTCCTGGATTTTATACGTTTTAGTTAGTATGGTGCAAGCATGGGCGCACAGAAGATCATACTATCGGTTACTCGTATTTAATCAAACAGTTGCTCACGACCTAGATGGACACGGACCAATCCATCGGTATAGTCGTTGTGTGGGAGAGAAAATAATTTATCTTAATTATTTTATCACACTTGTACACTTGGTGTATTGAGCGGATCGTTGAGATTCATCGATTAGGATTGCCGGCGATAATCGATTTGAGTCTCAGTGTATTTTATTCTTAATCCCCGATATTATTGCGGGTGTATATGTTTAATATAAGTAACTTTGATTTACCAAAGGAATTAACCGATTTTATTATTGGGTTAATTTCCGGTTAAGTTGGGTCACTATATTTTATATATGACATGCCGTGAAAAAACAGCAGGGACAGTGTATCCCGTAAGGGTTGATAATATCCCCGAGATGAGTTCATAAGGAATTATTGTGTAAACCTCATGAGTGGATTCGTTCCGCACAATAATTAAGGTTGAATGGTACTAGTCTCGGATTAAAGAGATGAATAAATTAATTAGCAATAAATTAATTTTATTCATGGATATTTAAATCTTAAATACACGGAATAAATAAATACTACCGGAGAAATATTATTTGAAATAATATGGTTTAATATTGGGAGTGCAATTAATTTATATAGTGGAAAATAAATTAATTAATATTGATAAGGATTAATGGACTTGGGCAGTGGGCTCAATTTAATCTTCAATATTGGAAGCCCAATATTCCACCTCCTTTAGATCCCCTACGTAGCCTATAAAAGCACTACATGGCCTTCATAAATCATAAGACAAGATTATCATACTTGATATTCTAGAGAGTTGAAGGAGATCCATAGGAGTTCGATAGATCGTCGCCCACCCGACGTTCGAACGAAGTGCAAGGAATACGTGGGAAGATCCAAAAGGTCTTCAACTTGATTTCGTTTCTCCGCACAACGAATCAAAGGTACAATCATAAACTCCTTCGTGTGAATATATGTGATTTAATTGTGATATATGCATGAACACAAGATCCGGGAAAAACGACGAACCCGGGGACGGGGATAGACCGCGCGGTGGTGGTTGAAGACCACCGGACCGCCGGCGGTCTAGAGATCCCCGCCGGGATCGAGGAAAGCCCTCGGCTGGGAGCCGAGGGGGTGGCGGTCGAGCCTAGGGCTTCGACCGCCGGCGCGCACCGAGGAGAAGCCGCGGCTGGACGCCGCGGCTGGGGGCGATCGAGCCCTAGCTCGATCGCCGGGGGGAACCGCCGCGGGCTGGCGCCGCGGCTGGTGGCTCCCCCCACCTCCGGTGATGGCGGTGAGTCGCCGGACTCACCGCCGGGGGCTGCTGGGCAGCCCCACGCGATCGATCGATCGCAAGCCCCGACGGGGGCTCGGCTAGGGTTTAGCCGCGGGTTTATCCCGCGGCGATGCTCGGGTCGAGCCCGGCTCCGTTTGTGTGGTTCGCGTTCGTGGATCCGACTCGCGGGAGAAAATCGGCTGGGGGCGGGCTGCGTGTCTTCGGGCGCGTAGTCTCCAAAGGTCGGACTCCTGCGGATGAGTCGGTATCCGTGATCGGTTTCCGGCGACGGGATTTCGTTCGGGGTTATCGGTTCCGCAATTTTGATACCCCGGGACATCGAATCCCAGCAATTGGTATCAGAGCGTTTGGTTTCGTGTTCATGTATGTATTCAATTGTGTTCTACCTTGCAGGGATTCCGACTATCATGGTTTAATTAATTGTTAATTATTCGTTTAATTAATTGCTATTTATTTACCATGATTGTTCGTTTATTAAACTCTCGGACATGTCGAGATTCGTTTTGTGTGGATGAATGCTTGTAATAGTAAAAATTCGGGGGTTGACCGAATTTAGATTTATTATTATTGTTCTATGTTTTCCGGAAAATGTATAGGGTCGATTTCATGTATAGAATCGATACCGGAATTGTAAATTTATTTCTTGTAATTTATTTACGTTGGATCGATGCCGAGATGACCGCCGGAGAACGCGTGTGACGAAGAAGACGAAGAGGACGAAGGACCGGGATCGATCAACCCCCCTTGATCGACCCCAATCGATCGACCCTAGGGGAGGGGGCCGATCGCCCTCGGCTAGGGCTGCCGCCGGCGACGGTGGCGGCTGGTGGCTGGGCTGGGCGGCGGT
The DNA here is from genome assembly GCA_954870475.1 of Euphrasia confusa. Classification (NCBI taxonomy): domain Eukaryota; kingdom Viridiplantae; phylum Streptophyta; class Magnoliopsida; order Lamiales; family Orobanchaceae; genus Euphrasia; species Euphrasia confusa. Next base: position 16,540,063 of record OX940955.1, read on the forward strand.
GCTCCTCCGCGGGGGTCGGCCGATGATGTTAGATGGTGCGGGAATCCCCATCCCGTGCTACTCCTACCAAAGATTCACTTTCCAAATTGATTCGGTTTTCCTATTTGAGTTTTTCCTATTTTTGGGAATTCTCATGGATTAGGAAAAGAATTAATTGGAATTAATTTTATTCTTTATTCTATTATGGAAGTCTTCTAGAGTATTCCGAGTTCTACTTGGAATAGGATCCTAGAGATTTAATAGAATTAGAAAGGAATAATAATTAATTTAGGATTGATTTATTTCCTAATTGATTATTCCTATTTTATGGGAATTTTCATAGTAATGGAAATTAATTAATCTTGGAAAGTAGAAGAGTCCTAATTTATCTTATTTCCTTATTCTATTATAGAAGTCTTCTAGAATATTTCAAGTTTGACTTGGATAGATTATTCTAGAGATTTAATAGAATTAGATAGGAAAATAAATAAATAAAAATATTAAAAATATTTAATTTTATTTTTGATTTATTCGATTGACTTAATTTTCGAATTGAGTATCTTTTGGATTTATTAAAAATAAATAGATTTAAATATTGGGATTAATATTCTCGTCACATGGAGCATTCAAGAACGAAGACTGAAGACTAGAAGAAGCATACGGAGATGGAATAAAGCCATGATAGTCGGAAAATAATTTTTCTAGCATTATTTTGACTATGTGCTATGTGCTTTATTACTTGTATGCATGCTTATGTGTTTAATTATGCATTAGATAGCGTATCCCTTTTTGTTATAAAAAGCTAAGTGGGAGAGGGGATGGAAACATTCCCATGGTCTCCATTACTGTTCTCTTGGTGACTCTTATGGACTTTTGAAGTTCGTATAGATGTGTCATTGTAGGAGAATTCTTGTAATTCCTTTTTACAAGAAACATTGATTAAGTTTATCAAACAATGCCTAATTTGTCTTTCTGAAACTGACTTCAAGTCGACTCATTCTCACCCCGGGGAGTGGAATGGAGCCAGAGCCACTTGGTCATGTGGATGACACAAATTAGAGACATTCGTACCATCTTTTTAAGGTGGATCGATTGTCTGCTCGGCTCCCTCATCTAATGAGAGATAGGGTTGTTCGCATGGTGAATCACTGGTTAGAAACTTCGAGTTTCACTTATGATTCCCCGCGTCTTGATTTACGAGATCGAATGCTTCAAGTAATTGGATGTCAATTGTATAAATCTTTTGGTGTAGTAAACGTCCACACTATCGTGGCTTACTGCATTTAATGGGATTTTAGAACGATTGATGTAGACAGTTATAGAAGAAAGTGAAGGATCGTGTGTTAACGTAAACGTCCACACTATCGTGGCTTGCGGTAATATGCGAGTCCCAAAAATCTTCTTAGATACTGAGTAATGGTTTACACTTAGGTACGCTCTATAGTATTCTTCCCATCGAAGTAACGCTATAGTGATGTACGACCAAAGCAAATCTAATTGCTAAATCATTTGGATGGGTAAACGTCCACACTATCGTGGCTTGCCTTATCTGATGGGATTTTAGATGTAATTAGTGATTTAATGATATTATTAAGGGGAGATAATATCGGATATTAAATTAATTGTTTGTTTAAATGTGCTTATAGGTTTAGAGAATTGCTATGAATCCAATTGAGTTAATACTTGAGGAATTTGACGCACTGGTTCCATACTGTGTTGAATGGAAGGAAGGGTTAGACATTGCCCAGACTGTAAAGGAGTACAAAGACGTACTCAGTGAAACTTGTCCTCCTGGACTCACCATTAACTCAACTGAGGATGAGATTTTTGACTTTGAAAAATGGGATAGTGCTCGTTCATTAGCCATTAATCATGATGTCATGCTTAAACTCAAGTTGATGTTTGGACATGATGGGGAGGCTAGAAAAGAGGCGATGAGGATACTCATAAAGATCTGTTACTTCGATGAAACACTTGATCATGTTTTTGAGATGATGGATCTTTTAGACGAGTTGAAACAATCGCAAGCTCTTATAGCCAAAGACAAAGGTTTCGGACCTAAAGGCAAGGGAAAGGAGAAGAAGACAAGGGGGTCCGGTTGTCCTAAGGGACTTGGACCAAAGGGTGGGATAAAGAAGCCTTCTGGCAAATATCCCCAAGGGAAGCAGTCTGAGTACTGGGGGTCTACATCTTGTCCTCTCAGAGTTACGAATTTTTCTTTAGTCGTAAAAACATAGTCAGCGGTATTATCTACCAGAATTCTGGTGTGTAGATATGGAACCACTGACGGTATGTGCATTTTGAATGCAGGGGTTCCAGAAAACCCGGCGACTTAGAGAAGGAGAGTTCGAGTCTACACGGGCAAAAGCTGTAGAGGAGGCAGCTGTTGCGGTGGAAGACATTTATCTGCTTTAGTAGTTAAATAGGATTTCATTTCAAGATTATTGCATTATGTACCCTCTATTTTAGAAAGAACGTTTTGTTCTGGATTTCTATTATTTATGAATGGATATTTTATTTCTTTAATCATTGGATGATTTTGATAAGAAATGATGGCATTATCTATTCTGGTACATTAGATAGCAATATATGAATGATAGATCCTAAGTCTGCCACGATGCAACAAACCGTTCTATAACTTGTTTTACTTGATTAGATATGTTTCTTTATTAAATCATTATACTTGTGAATTCTTGTACTTAGTAGTATTTTCAAATAAAATTCAAAAGGTCGAAATTGATTTGATCAATTATAGTTGAAGGAATGGACCTTCCGACCTGAGAATTGAATTTGGAGGATAATACATCTAAGCAAACCTTTCATAAAGGATAGAATTCGGACTAAGTATTGGAAATGATTAAATATGCAGACACATGTGTGAATTAGAAAGGCACGAGTAGTTTTTTTTTTCAAGAATACTCAAATGGATTAGAGTACTTAAATGTGCCATAAAAGCAAAAGTGTTTTGACTAGTCAATGGACACAAAGCTATTATGGGGAACCATTAAAGTATATCCATTAGAAGCCTGCGACTCGGTCGCAGAGGCCATCGCCTATCTAAATAACACATAGCATAATCAAAGATTGGGATTCAATCCCAAAGGGCCGCGCCATACACCTACGTGTAGAGATGGTGCGTTGAAAATAAGAAATGGAAATCTAAAAGTAAAAGAGAACAAGTTGTTCGGAACTACCTATGTTCTATGGATGTTTCTGGAGACAATAACACATTCTGTGTGATTGTAGGATATCCTAGATGAACGAAGTGTTGTGCATTCTATAGTACTGTGAACCAGAGGGACGTCTTTCGTTCGGTTCATAGAAGAAGACTATTAGATGAACCACAAAGCCTGAACTGAATTAATACCTTGGAATGAGAAAAAGGACAAAAGACTGGGAACCAGCCAAGCCGAGTAGAAGTACACCACACACTGCACCTATTGTTATTACTGTTATACACCGGGACGCCATTGCAGTGGGAGGTTGTTGAACAACCGGAGATATTCATAAGACTAGAGGAGTTCGGACTCTGGATCTAGTAAACATGAAATCGATCCCTAGCTCTGCATAAAGGCAGTACTAGATCTAAATGAGCCTGCTTGGAAAACAGTAAGGATTATTGTTAAGAGGCTAGATCATTTAGAGTACGAGCTTAGTAAATCCATTTATGGATGGTTACAAAGCTGTGAATCGTGGAACTTGCGAATTGATGAGATAATCCATTCGATGGATTCATCAAAAGGCAGAGACGATAGGTGTATTGGAGACGTAATGGAAACAAGGTGGTGTTTCTCGGAGATTTTATGTAGATAATATTTTATCATTGGCAACAATGTAAAGATATTATCAGGCATAAAATAATGGTTGTCTAAATAAATCGGGATATAAGATTAAGTAGAAGTTAGAGCATGTTCTTGAGATCTTATGATCTAGGGATAAGAACATTGTACTTCTCCTGGATATCTTATACGATTATGGTTTATTTTAACAAGCATAGTTCTGAGAAAGGTTGTTGCCTTTCAGAAACAGAACATGTATATCTATCTAAGGTCATGTGTTTCGAACACATAAAGGAGATAGATGATACTAAGCAGTTTCCTACACCTCGTGTGGAAAGCTTAAATGCAATGTTAGAAAATAAGAACCTGATATCAACTATGCGGTTAGCGTAGTGGGAGGATATCAAGGTAATCTGGACAAGAGATATTCGAATGCTGTAAGAGTACTTGGATGTACTGAATTACTAAGCAAGACGAAATTTTCTTAGATTACAGTTTCTCAGATCTCAAATCAGAGAAGGACCAGTGTAAGTCGATATCAGGCTATGTGTTCACTTTTGGAAAAAGGTGGAACCTTTAATATGTAAAGAGTGATAAGCAGGATGCTTCTCAGGCTCTCTCATAACCGAATAGCAGCCTCAGAGGCAGCGGAAGTTTTGGTTAGGTTCCGGGATAACCTCTAAGACTTGGAAATGACTCTTAGTTTATCAAAGGCTATTTTATAGCGGTGCATGATAAACTGGAAGAAGTCATAAGTCTAAAAGTGATGATAACACATAGAGCAAGTACCACCTGATACGAGTCATCGTCAGGGAGACGACGTAGTAGTCACCAAGATAACTTCAGAGCGGCAACCTAGAGTGCTCATTCACATAGTACTTCTCGGAAGTACACCTTAAGCACGTGATGAGTATGGGAACCGGGAGTTTGGAGGAAATGGCTAGACCTTAGTACAAGTGGGAGATTGTTGGAGTTGTGTACTTAATGTCTAGATTTAAGTAACTGTAAACTCCCGATCATAGCATTTAATCTATTAAATTAACAAATAATTGCTTTGCGTTTAATTATTATTAATTAAATATATGCAAATTATAGTCTTGGATTTTATACGTTTTAGTTAGTATGGTGCAAGCATGGGCGCACAGAAGATCATACTATCGGTTACTCGTATTTAATCAAACAGTTGCTCACGACCTAGATGGACACGGACCAATCCATCGGTATAGTCGTTGTGTGGGAGAGAAAATAATTTATCTTAATTATTTTATCACACTTGTACACTTGGTGTATTGAGCGGATCGTTGAGATTCATCGATTAGGATTGCCGGCGATAATCGATTTGAGTCTCAGTGTATTTTATTCTTAATCCCCGATATTATTGCGGGTGTATATGTTTAATATAAGTAACTTTGATTTACCAAAGGAATTAACCGATTTTATTATTGGGTTAATTTCCGGTTAAGTTGGGTCACTATATTTTATATATGACATGCCGTGAAAAAACAGCAGGGACAGTGTATCCCGTAAGGGTTGATAATATCCCCGAGATGAGTTCATAAGGAATTATTGTGTAAACCTCATGAGTGGATTCGTTCCGCACAATAATTAAGGTTGAATGGTACTAGTCTCGGATTAAAGAGATGAATAAATTAATTAGCAATAAATTAATTTTATTCATGGATATTTAAATCTTAAATACACGGAATAAATAAATACTACCGGAGAAATATTATTTGAAATAATATGGTTTAATATTGGGAGTGCAATTAATTTATATAGTGGAAAATAAATTAATTAATATTGATAAGGATTAATGGACTTGGGCAGTGGGCTAAATTTAATCTTCAATATTGGAAGCCCAATATTCCACCTCCTTTAGATCCCCTACGTAGCCTATAAAAGCACTACATGGCCTTCATAAATCATAAGACAAGATTATCATACTTGATATTCTAGAGAGTTGAAGGAGATCCATAGGAGTTCGATAGATCGTCGCCCACCCGACGTTCGAACGAAGTGCAAGGAATACGTGGGAAGATCCAAAAGGTCTTCAACTTGATTTCGTTTCTCCGCACAACGAATCAAAGGTACAATCATAAACTCCTTCGTGTGAATTTATGTGATTTAATTGTGATATATGCATGAACACAAGATCCGGGAAAAACGACGAACCCGGGGACGGGGATAGACCGCGCGGTGGTGGTTGAAGACCACCGGACCGCCGGCGGTCTAGAGATCCCCGCCGGGATCGAGGAAAGCCCTCGGCTGGGAGCCGAGGGGGTGGCGGTCGAGCCTAGGGCTTCGACCGCCGGCGCGCACCGAGGAGAAGCCGCGGCTGGACGCCGCGGCTGGGGGCGATCGAGCCCTAGCTCGATCGCCGGGGGGAACCGCCGCGGGCTGGCGCCGCGGCTGGTGGCTCCCCCCACCTCCGGTGATGGCGGTGAGTCGCCGGACTCACCGCCGGGGGCTGCTGGGCAGCCCCACGCGATCGATCGATCGCAAGCCCCGACGGGGGCTCGGCTAGGGTTTAGCCGCGGGTTTATCCCGCGGCGATGCTCGGGTCGAGCCCGGCTCCGTTTGTGTGGTTCGCGTTCGTGGATCCGACTCGCGGGAGAAAATCGGCTGGGGGCGGGCTGCGTGTCTTCGGGCGCGTAGTCTCCAAAGGTCGGACTCCTGCGGATGAGTCGGTATCCGTGATCGGTTTCCGGCGACGGGATTTCGTTCGGGGTTATCGGTTCCGCAATTTTGATACCCCGGGACATCGAATCCCAGCAATGCCGATCCACTTCAGCCGGTTTCCATGTTTGATCAACCTTCGAACGTACCATAGAACGTCATGATCGAGCCGCCAACATCGAAGAGGCCCCCTGGAAGACCTAAGAAGAAGAGGATTCCGTCCAGGGGTGAGCACATCCCGAGAGCCATGAAGTGCGGGAGGTGCGGACGTGTCGGCAATCACAACAAGAAAACGTGCACGGAGTCTGTACCCTAGTTAGTTAGTTAGTAGGCTTTTTTTCTTATTTTGGATCTTCGTTGTGTTTTTTCGACATGATTTCTGTGATCAGTGACACTGAATGGGGTGAAAAAACACTGACTGTCAGTGACAGGCACTGTTTGGCTCATAAACACACTGACTGACTGTCATCTCAAAAAAACACGGGATTTTAACATTATGTGATTTGTTTCTTGTTCAGTTATGGTCTTGGAGTGTGTTTAATTGTTCTTGTATCTTGTAATTTTTGCATTTGCTTGTTTTTCAATGTTTCAATTCAATAAGCCTTAGTTGCTGACACTGAGTGGACAAGATTAACACTGATGGCACTGAATTGGAAGAATAAACACTGCCAACACTGAACAGACAGAATTAACACTGAATAACAAGCAATATCATCACAACTGTGTTCAACTAAAAACTGCCCAGAAATATGAACAAAAAACACAATTTTTTGTTTTTACAGAAACTAAACCCAAACACAATCATGTTCATACATTTATAGAAAAAACACTTCTTGTTTTTTTTCAACCAAAACTAAACAGAAAACGCGCACAGCCCCAAGGTCACTACTTCTCCTTCATGGTCAGGATGGTTCGTATCACGTGACCCTTGAATTCTTGGAACTCTTCCGTCCTGACCTTGTCCGGAATGGGCTCTTTCTTCAGAATCTTCTCCATGTAGTAGCATACGTACAAGGCACATTCATTCCTGGACAGTGACAGACGTGGAGGAGTCAGACGAAAAAAAAAAGAAACACTGACACTGAATGCATAAAAATAACACTGAACAGGCATAAAAATGAATCTTTCAGAAAACACAACACTGAATGTGTTAATTATGCACTGAGATACTTACAGAGTTGGGGCTTGCTGTGGGAGAGGCTTCACGGCCTCGATTCCAAGTATCGGGAAACCACACTTCCCCGCTTTCTCCAGCATTTGTCCCACGTTGGTCTCCACCTTTTCTTTCTGAAACGTACGAAACAATACAGTTTGTCAGTTATCGTTAGAAAGGGAACCGTTTTTAAAAATCGACTAAAATACAGTAGACGTACCAATTCCGCTGCATTCGCCATGTAATGGTCCTTCGATTTCGACCCCCTGGGTTGAATCGAGTTGTAGAATATCCATTTCTCTTTGACGAAGTCGCAGACGAGCAGCGTAAAATGGTTGGGAGTTGCAGTCTTTTTCATCCCAGGAGACAAAATCGGGAACATTATAATCCCTTCTCGCACGCACGGGATCATATCTGTGATTGTTTGGTACATTTTCTGGTTGTCATGACGTCCCGTGACGATGGAAGTCTGCGAGAAAGAAAAAAAAAACAGAGTTTTTATTAAGAAAGGATGAACTCAGTGAGCACTAAACAGGGCATTATAACACTGAACATCACATATTAGCACTGAATGTTGATGATAAACACTGATCAACCTTCAATAACACTGAACAGAAAACACACACACTGAGCAGCTCATTAGAAACACTGAGCAGCATACATAAGCACTGATCAACAGCAATGACACTGAACAGCACATAAAAACACTGAACAGACACCAACACACTGTACAACCACTAAAAACACTGAATGCAAATGCAGGAAAGACTCACCCAACAGTGCGAGGAGAGTATCAGAGCCTCCAGCTTCTTGTTGTGGTCTCGATGCAGCGACTCAGCAAAGGCGTCGACCACATGATTGCTGATGAAGGTGCACTTCATCATGTCGGTAATGTCAGCCACCGTCACGACTGTGTTTATACGGGGAAAGAACTTCATCGTCCACCTGATTGTAAAAAAAAAAGGGAAAAAAATAAAAATAAAAACACATTCTTAGCACAAAAAAAAACGAAAGAAAGAAAGAAAGAAGGGAAAGACAGAATGTGAAAGAAGGAAAATAAAAGAAGCTTCACTCACGTTTTCGGGTCGCTGTTGTGGAGGATGATTTTGTCGAGGATTTCCGGCTCCAATTCCAACCCGCAGTTCACATCAAATTTCTTGTTCACGCTCATCAAGAAGTTGAGATGATCCTCATTGTAATCACAGCGGATCGGTTTCTGGCTTGCCTCCTGCACCACCTTCTTACCCTTCTTGATCGCCTTCTTCTTTGCGGCAGGGGCAGGGGGATCGTACTGAAAATCGTCGTCGTCGCCGTTGGCTGGCTTCCTTTTCCTGCCCTTGACCCGTCGCACCATCGACCTGGTCTTCGCCTTGCTCGAAGGCTCTATCTTTTCAGCTTCCGGTCTCAACGGGCTCCCTTCTTCTTCATCGTCCTTGTTGCCGTCAATCTCGTAGACGCACAACTCCGCCTGGAGACTCAAGACTTCATCTTCCCGTTCCTTGACGATTTTCTGCAGAGCCTCGATCTGGGTTCTGTGGACGATTTCTTGCGCTTTCATGTCCGCCTCCAGAGACTCGATCTGGACTTTTTCGTATTCGTTCATGACCGACGACATCTGAAGGTCGGCCAACGCGTTCTTCAACACATCCACTTCGTCCTCGAGCTCTTTCACTCTAGCCCTCAGAAGCCGCACTTCCTCCTCCTCCTCACCGGAGCTTCGAGCCTCTCCCGCCTCGGTCACCGGATTATTCTGATCGTTCGCCTTCTAGATCAATTCTTCCTCGAGCTCTTTCACTCGGGCCCTCAGATTTTTCAGCTCCTCCTCCTCCTCGGAGCTCCTCCTCTTCAGACGCTGGTTTTCGCCTTCCAGCTCGACGTTAGCACTTGTCGCTTCGTTCAGCCGAGAAGTCGTGCTATCGAGCTTGGATTGGAGATCCCTCACAGCGCTGGAGAGATCTTGATTCTCCGACAGGAGGTTGTTGAGCAACCTCTCGGCTTCAGCAGCAGAAACAGCGGGGCGTTCCTCATCGGGCTGCTGCTGTTCGGAAGGCCCACCCTCGTCCTCCGGCTCCGGGACTATGCAGGCCATCTCCTGATGCCGCCCGGAAGAACTGTCGTCGTCGTCGTCGTCGTCTTCCCCATCTGACGACTGCTCGTCTCCAGAAGGCCCGCCCTCGGGGCCTTTTCTTTTTTGTTCCTCTTCCTCCTCAGGGCTCGACGAATCAGAGCCCGGATGCTCGTCATCGTCATCATCATCGTCATCAGACCGCCCTTCGTCCTCGCTCTCCGCCGCACGCGGAGTGTTCACGATTGCTTTGTAGGAAAGGTAGCCCTTGTACGCATGGATCTCCGCCACAGTCTTTCCGTGTTTCAGAAGACGAGCATCCACCTGTCAGACACGGACATCACGCGTTAGAACTCAAAAAAACATCATCACCCCTCAAGTGAGTGACACTGAACAGCATTAATAAGCACTGAACATCGCAGTTATCCTACTTTGACACTGAACAGCATAAAAAAGCACTGAACCAGAACATCATTCACACTGTCCACCCACAGGCACTGTGTGCATGAATATCACACTGAACAGCAAGCAATAAACACTGAACCTCAATATTTCACACTGAACCTCAATATTTCACACTGAACAGCAAGCAATAAACACTGAACCTCAATAAACACTGTCGACGGACACTGAATCATAAAACAAAACAGAATTAAAAGAAGAAGCAGAAGAAAGAGAGAAGATATTTACCGCCTCGTCCGCGAGACCCGCCAGGGTCTCCTTGGTCACATTCGAAAGATCATTGAGATGCCAGTTCAGGACCCGGGGGAGGTGCTCGTTCTCCAGCCTTTTTGCCAGCTTTGTGTGCTCACAAAGCCAGAACTGCACAAAAACCAAACAAAAAAAACCCAAGGTAAATATCAAGGAATGAAAAAATAAAAAAGACGGCAAGACGAATGTGAAGAACAGCAAGTAGAAGCACATACCAGAAGCAGTATCGTGCAGCCTTGTGTATTCTGCGGGTTGCCCCTGTTCGCAGCTGCCGAGTCGCAAAGGGCCTTGAGAATCGCCTCGCCCCAGTTATAGCTCTGCATCGACTCCAGATCCACCACATAATCCAACCACTTCCATTGGATCGTGACGGAGGAAGTGGAGAAGAAGACAGTGCCGATCACTATCAACGAGAGGAGCCGAGCTACATCAGCAAGAGCCTGAGGCTTGCGACTCCGACGCTTCACCAACATATCAAGCTTTTCATTCAGCAGCTTCGGGTTCAGCGTCTTCTCCCCCGGGAACATCCTCTCCCTGAATCTTTTGTTATCACACTTGGACCTCGAACTGATATCGAGCTTCCTACTGCCGCCTACGATGCCAAAAATAAGATCGACATCCTCGGGAGTGATCCTGACATCTTTGCTGCCGAGCTTAATAGTACGATCGCCGGCATCCATCTGCTCCAGCACGGCAGCTATCGCAGCGTCGCTCTTTCGGGTGTGGAGGATGGTCAGCCTCTGATCCTTAATGCTCTTGAAGAGATGGTAGAAGGGGGTCATCTTCAAATACTCGTCGTGCCCCGGCTTCAGCTTGTCCTTGATCTCATCAATCGTCCGGATGATGGTCAGCAAGTTGGACCTCATCTGTTTATAGGACCTGGAACACCAAAAAAACACACACCGATGTGAGTACAAAGCAATGAACAGGCATATACAACACTGAACAGGCATATACAACACTGAGTGGCCATGTAATTGCACTGAGTGGCACTGAAGAGGCATAACAGGAATGATGAGGCACTGGACAGAACATTTTAACACTGAACATACACCCAACACACACAATCAACACTGAGTGGCACACACAAGGCACTGGGTGGCATGCAGAGACACTGAGCAGGCATATTTTAACACTGAGCAGGACAATTTAACACTGAACATAACATTTTAACACTGAACAGGAACCAACACACTCAATCAACACTGAGTGGCACACACAAAGCACTGTGTGGCATAAAGAGACACTGAGCAGGGATAAACAAACACTGAACAGGAAAATTTAACACTGAACAGAACATATTAACACTGAACGGCCACCAACACACACAATCAACACTGATGAACACATAATCACACCGAACCTCCATCAAAACACACAAAATTCATTCATGCAATGGAAATTAACAGATTGAAATTGAAAATCGGCTGAATTAGGGTTCGAAATACTTACTTCCTCTCCTTCTTCTCGCCGGCGGCAGGTTGAGGGATAGGGCTCGGCTGCTCTTCACTCGACGGAGTGTACTGAACAAGCCTCCGTTCAGTGTTTTCGGAAGCAGCAGCAGCGGCGGTTGGAGTCAATTTCTTCCCGGCGGTTCTCTTCGCGACGGCGGTTTTCTTCAACGGAGCCATTGATAATCGAACAGCTAGCTGAGATGAGAAGGAAAAGTGAGAGGATTTCGTGGTGGTTTTTTTGGTTTCTGTGTGTTCTAGCGGGAGCCGAGAGAAAAGAAAGAGAGAAGGTGTGGGTTTCGTGGGCTTCGTGTGCGGGAAATGAAAGAAATGCTGAAACCGTTTGTTCAAATGTGTATATATGCGAGGGCAACGATGTCTTTGCACATTTTAGGCGGCCTAATCGGCACGCGTAATTTCTCGAAAGTTTTATTGCCGAAAAAATGCTGAAAAATGGCCTTATTGTCATTTTTCCCTTAAAAATAATCTCTCAGTCACATCAAAATTGACATACTTTGTTAGACATGTAAATTAAAAAAATTATGTTTTTCATTTCAAGGAAGGTGCACTACTTCATTTATAATTAAAAACTTCATTTGTGATTACAAATGAAAATAGTGCAACTTCATTAGTATTACTTTTTGATTTAAGATAAAAATATACTCCTATATTTTAAGTTAGAAATAAAAGTGGTTGTAAATAAAATTTATACTCCTAGTAATGATTAATGTAGAAATAAAATTATACATATTAATAATTACTGCCCGATGCACAGAACAAAAATTATATTTTTTTTAGCAAATTATAAATACAATTTAATTTTTTTTTCGACTTTTAGCGATTGCAAGATTGACACAAAAATTGACATTGATTTTAATTAGTGGTTATAGCATAAGATATCATTAATGAGAATTGAAGACGTTGAAATCGAAACAGAATTTTTGAATCAAATGGACTAAAAATCTGTTCTTTTAGACAAATTGAACTAAAGTGCTTTGAATTAAAATGAACTGAACTGAAATTAATTTCAATAGAATTAAATTTTAAAATAATAAAATATTAATCAAATATTTCAATATTTATTTTAATATAAATACTTTTATAAAAAAATTGAATGTTTATATAATAATAATAATAATAATAATAATAATAATAATAATAATAATAATAATAATAATAATAATAATAATAATAATAATAATAATAATAATAATAATAAATGAACTGAACTCAATTAATTTGAACTAAACTTGACTGCATGAGTATAAACTGAATTGAACTGGAAATAATTTCAAAATAAAATATCTTAAGTGTCATTATTAAAAAATATATCTTTTGAGCATATTTTTCACCTAAGACTTTAGTTTTAATAAATTAATTTACAAATTGAGTTTCGTTACATAAATCGTGTGATCGATCTATTAAAGTGTTTTTCAATAATATGTTTTAGCATTTACAATAGTTATTGACTCATATAATTAATAAAAATAAATTATTGAATAATTATTTTGTTTGTTTCAATTAATTTTCTTCTCATTTCTTTTGTTAATTTACTTGTATTATAATTATGATAAATAAAATGAAAAAACAGCGTTGAAATTGTTTTCCAAAAATAATTATCATCGTTTAATTGATATTTTGTAATATATAATCCCGTGTAAATTATAAAATGTGAATAATTGTATAGCTTGTAAAATTAAATTATTAATTATCATCGTTTTCATTAATCTTTTATAAAATATAACTCGTGTAAATTATAAAATGCGAATGGTTGTATAGCTTATAAAATGAAATTGTTATATGATTTTTTTTGTCATCTCTCTTCTCGATATTTTTATTAATTTAATTTTATGATATTTATGATTAAAAATAAACTTTTTTCAAAGTGTTTTTCAAATTTAATTATAATCGATTTCATTTATCTTTTGTAATATATAATCCAGTGCAAATTATAAAAATTGAATTGTGGTAGAGTTAATAAAACTAAATTATCGAGTAATTGTTTTATTTGAGTTTCAATTATATATTTTCTCAATTTTTTATTATTTAATTGATTATTAATATAAAGAAAATAAAATATTAATTGAGTATTTTTCAAAAATAATTATCATCATTTTTATTAATCTCTTGTAATATATAAGTTATGTAGTATAAAAGTTGAATTGTTTTATAGCTAACAAAATTACTGTTCAATAATTTATTTTATAATTAGGAAAAATAAGTTATTTAATTTTAAATAAATATTAGAAATTACTCTTTTCCCTAAATAAACCCTATTTGTATTAATTTACTTTAATGATATTTATGATAAAAAAACGGTTTTGAAATTGTTTTCCAAAAATAAGTACAAATATCATCGTTTTCATTGATTTTTTTAACATTTAACTCGTGTAAATTGTAAAATATGAATGATTGTATAACTTATAAAATTAAATGGTTGAATAATTTTTTATTTGTGTGTTAATTATCTATATTCTCAATTATTATTATTATTTATTGGATCATTATGATAAAGCAAATACGTTAAAATGTATTTTTCAAAGAGTGAATTGAGAACAAAAATAACTCTTGATTATTTTTTTTTAATTTAAATTATTAGATTTCCATATATAAATTGTTAATTAAGATATTTTGGCTTGATTTGATTTAGTTTAATTTTTTAAATTATATAAATTGAGTGTAATCTATTAATTGACTATTAATATGTGACTTGAAAAATTACCATAAAAAATACAATTATATATGGGAATGTAAATAATTTCATATAATTAATTTATTGGATTTTTATTTTTTCATACGAAAATATTTATACTATTAATATATTTATTGTAAATTATTTATTTATCAATATTTTTTTTGGAGTGAAATATATTTATGTTAAATTAGATTTTTTAACATAGAATTGTTTTTTTTATTTGAGTTAAATATTTAACATAAAAATAAAAAATAATTAAAAATAAACATAATTAAATTAATATAGATAAAAAATAATATCAATTTTTTTTTTTGCTTTCTAACATTAAAAATTAATTTATGTAAGTTTGAATAAATATTATATTAAAAGATAAAAAAAATTGTTAATAAAGTAATATAAAATTAAGGAATCAATTAACATAATTAATATAATAATCATACCAAAATAATTTTAAATTAAATCAGAATGTATTTTTGGTAAATAAATGATTATATTATTAATAAATAATTCAATTGCCATATATAATGATAATAATAAATTAATTGACCGATTATTTTTACTAAATAAAAACTACTAATAAATTACTTAATTAATTGCTATCAATTAATATACCATATTTATCGGTACCATATATACCATATTAATTACAAAATAAGTAATTTTATTTAATGGTGATTGAATAAATATATTATATATTATTATACAATTTATTGTATAACCTTTTTTTCTTAATTATAGTAAAAATAATGATAATATTATGTTAATTATTATTAACTAATGGTGATTGAAGTTATTTAAATAACCAATTAATATTGGTAACTACTTAATATCAGTGATTTTAATAATTAAAAAATAGAATATGATACATCAATTATTATTTATATGCAAATTAAATAAAAAAAAAATTTTGAAAAATAGTAAATAAATTTGATTTGTTTTTTTCATTTACAGTGATAAAGAAATATTATGTATACAAATCCTCTTCTTCCATCTTCTCATCTTCATCTCCAACTCTAAAAATTCTAATTTATTCGAAAATGATAAAAATAAGTAAAAATCTTAATTTATTCAAAAATAATAAAAATAAGTAAATTCTCACAAATATATGATAATTTAACATTTATTAATTAAATCTGCAAAAAAAAAAAGATTAAATCCTATTTACAAAATAATTTAATTATTAATCTACATAACAATCAAATATTAAATCATATTAAAAGATGAATTCAAGTAAAAATATAATAAATCCTCACATTAATTCAAAATATAATAAAAAAATCTTATTAAAAGATAAATTCAAGTAAAAATATAATAAATCCTCACATGTGTTCTGAAAATAAAAACAAATTATTTATAATTTAGTAGATAACACTACGTAATACTAAAAGATGAATTAAAATAAAAATATAAAAATAAAATAAATACTTACTGTGTGACCTGAAAAATAAATTAAGATTAATTTAGTAAAATTGTTTAACAAAGAAATATTAAACAGTAAAATAAATCAGTAAAGACTTACGTATGAATCTGCAAAAAGAAAATGATGGAGATACGTCCAAGCTTCTGAACAACTACAACAAGGATCCTTTGATCATTCAAAGCGGGCCGATTGCAAGAGCTAGAGCCAAGAGAATAAAGGAGGCCATGATATTGTTGCTAGTAGAAATAAAAGATCAAGTCCAAGACCAATCCAAATTGGGCCAAATGGAGAATATTATTCAAGTTGTTGGACTGCCTTCTACTTGAAAATATGGGCTGATCAAATACCATGTCTTGGAGGCCCAAAAGTGAAGAATAAAAGGGTTGATTTTCGTCCATCTCATCAAGCCCAAAAATAATGACTTCTCCTTCCTTCTAGAAGAAGCACTTGGAAGTTCAAAAGACATTTGTAAGTTCAAAAGACATTTGGAAGATCAAAAGACATTTGGAAGTCTAAGAGACATTTAGAAGTAAAGATTATTTTCTTTATTTAAATAAATAAATAAATATGTCTCTCTAGCTTCCTTTGTAGCCTATAAAAGGCATTGTAATCTCATGTTTTGAGATCATCCAACTTTGAAATAAATAATATGAATATTTGTCTTGTGAGTTAAATTCTCTTTGTAGAGTTTTCACTTGATTAAGAACTTATCAAGATACTTGAGCAAGATCTTGTGGCGTTCAACCATACCAAGGTTCTTGGCTGATTATATAGCCAACGGGTCGAGGTTATTATCGCTCTAGGAAGTAATCAAACTGGATCCTCGATCTAGGGAGACCGTTGCCTATTTCTATACTTAGGGTTCTTGGATCTTTATATCCAACGGGTCCTTCGTTCTTTTTGTTTTCCGCATCATTTTGGTATCAGAGCAATCCGGTATTGATCTTACCTTATATCTATTTCTTTATATTTTTTTAGTTCTTCCGAAAAAAAAAGCCAAAAAAAAAAAAGCCGAAAAAAAAAAAAAAAAAAAAAGAGGCAAAAAAAAAAAGGCAAGAAAAAAAATCCAAAAAAAAAAAATAAGGTTGAAATTTCCATATCTTATCTATTCTTTCCTACATCTAATTCTTACCAAAGTTCTTTCTATTAAGGGCTGAAGTGTGGTGAGTGTCACTAGACTTGTTCTAGTTTTGATTTGTTCATTTTTTTCATAAACTTCTACAAACGAGAATTGAGTGGTAAAAGGCATTGAATGGAGAGCTTATTTGAGGGGAGGTAAAAGCCTACGAGTGATACACGAGTGATTGTGAGTTTGTGTGATACACGAGTGAATTGTGAGGATAAATGGCAAACACATCTAATAATTAAAATTCAATTGAGTTTACGTTGCAAGCTAATGCAACAACAATTCGCAAGATTTGGAAATATTATGCAGGATGTAACTGATCGTCTGGAGAGATTGGAGTTGCAAAGAGGCGAACAAGAACAACAACATGAAGACGAAGAGGATGCAAATCAGCAAGGGCATCATAGAAGAAGGCGAGACAATGAAGTTGATCGAGACCTTGGAAGCATCAAACTTAACATTCCTTTTTTCAAAGGAAGGAGCGATCCCGAAGCTTACTTGGAGTGGGAAAGGAAGGTGGAACTGATATTCGATTGTCATAACTATTCAGAAGAGAAGAAAGTAAAGCTTGCTGCCATTGAATTCATCGACTATGCCTTAGTTTGGTGGGATCAATTGAATACAAATCGAAGGCGCTATGGAGAAAGAGCGGTTTCTACTTGGGCTGAAATGAAGCAAATCATGCGTAAGAGATTTGTACCCTCCCACTATTTTCGTGAATTATATCAAAAACTTCAATGCATGAATCAAGGGACCAAATCTGTTGATGAGTACTACAAGGAGATGGAGATTTCCATGATTCGGGCCAATGTTGATGAAGATAGAGAGGCAACAATGGCGAGATTCCTTTGCGGGCTGAATAAAGATATTGCTAATATAGTTGATCTACAACACTATGTGGAGCTTGAGGACATGGTGCATACGGCCATAAAAGTGGAGGGGCAATTGAAGAAGAAGGGAACAAACTTTCAAAGGAATTTCCAATCAAGTTCTCATTCTTCAAAACCGAAGGAGTGGACGTCATCAAAACCAACTTTTGGGGCTGCATATAAATCTCCAAATGAGATGTCAAAACCGAAATTCAATGAGGTTGATAAAGGAAAAGGTACCGTTACTTCTACTTCTACTCGAAATAGAGACTTTAAATGCTTTCGTTGTCATGGTGTTGGACATTATGCGTCGGATTGTCCAAACAAAAGGGTGATGGTTTTGAAGCCTAATGGAGAGATAGAATCTGAAAGTGAACCAGAAGATGATGACAAAGAAGAGCAACATGAGGAAATAACACCTGAACATGGAGAGCTTTTGGTGGTTCGAAGAGATCTAAATGTGCAAATAGAAACTGATGATCAACAAAGGGAGAACATCTTCCACACAAGATGTTTAGTCCAAGGTAAAGTTTGCATGTTGATTATTGATGGGGGAAGTTGTACTAATGTTGCAAGCTGTGATATGGTGGAGAAACTGAAATTATCTACCCAAAAGCATCCTAATCCATACAAGCTTCAATGGCTTAATGATTGTGGTGAAATCCGGGTGACTAAACAAGTCTTAATTTCTTTTTCCATTGGAAATTATAAAGATGATGTTCTTTGTGATGTGGTGCCGATGCATGCTACTCACCTTCTGTTGGGCAGACCTTGGCAATTTGATCGAAGGGTTAATCATGATGGATTTCTTAATCGGTATACCTTCAAGCACAACAACAAATCTATCAAGCTGATTTCTTTGACACCACAACAAGTTCAAGAGGACCAACTCAAGATGTCAAATGCAAGGAGAGATCGTGAGATTGAGGGAAAAAAATGTGAGGAAATAAAACAAAATTCGAGAGAAAAAAAGAGTGGAGAGAAAAAAGAAAATGAGGGAAAAGAAAAACAGAATTTTTATGTGCGTTCAAAAGAGATGAAGAGGGCAATAGTGGAAGAAAAAAATGTGTTGATCTTGGTGTACAAGGAGTCACTCTTTAGCACTAACGAATTAACCCCTTCTTTGCCTAGTTCTTTTGTATCTCTTTTGCAGGATTATGAAGATGTCTTTCCGGATGAAGAACCAAGTGGATTACCTCCATTACGAGGTATTGAACATCAAATTGATTTCGTTCCCGGGGCTGTACTTCCAAACCGACCAGCCTATAGAGCAAATCCCGAGGAGACTAAAGAAATCCAACGACAAGTTGAAGGATTGTTGGAGAAAGGAAAAATTCGTGAGAGCATGAGTCCATGTGTTGTACCGGTAATTGTGGTACCCAAGAAAGATGGAACATGGAGGATGTGTACAGATTGTCGAGTCATCAATAAAATCACGGTAAAGTATCGCTATCCTATCCCTAGGTTAGATGATATGCTTGATGAATTGTATGGTTCTGTTGTCTTCACGAAGATTGATTTGAAAAGTGGATCTCATCAAATTCGAATTAAAGAAGGAGATGAGTGGAAAAGTGCTTTTAAAACAAAATATGGTTTGTATGAGTGGTTAGTCATGCCTTTTGGCTTAACTAATGCACCAAGTACTTTCATGAGATTGATGCACCATGTCTTGAGAAATTTTGTTGGAAATTTTGTGGTTGTATATTTTGATGACATTTTAATCTATAGTAAGAATGTGGATGAACATCTTGATCATGTGCGTGCTGTTTTAGACACCTTAAGAAAAGAATCTTTGTATGCTAATCTTAAGAAGTGTTCATTTTCCATGGATAAAGTTGTTTTCCTTGGTTTTGTTGTAAGTGCTAAAGGGATTGAAATGGAAAAGGATAAAGTGAAAGCTATCTTAGAATGGCCTGTACCACAGAACATTGCACAGGTAAGAAGTTTTCATGGTCTAGCAAGTTTCTATAGGAGGTTTGTAAAGGATTTTAGCACCATTGCTGCACCTCTAAATGAGATTGTGAAAAAAGATGTTGGTTTTCATTGGGGAGAAAAACAATAACGTGCTTTCAATATTCTGAAAGAAAAACTAACAAGTGCTCCTATTCTTGCATTGCCTAACTTTGATAACACTTTTGAACTTGAATGTGATGCATCCGGAGTGGGTGTAGGTGCTATTTTGTTGCAGGATGGAAAACCAATTGCTTACTTTAGTGAGAAATTGAAGGGAGCTCAATTGAACTATCCAACCTACGACAAAGAGTTGTATGCTTTGGTGAGAGCTTTGGAAACGTGGCAACATTACTTGTGGCCTAGAGAGTTTGTTATTCACACCGATCATGAATCTCTCAAATACCTCAAAGGTCAAGGTAAGCTTAGCAAGAGGCATATCAAATGGGTTGAATTCATTGAATCATTTCCTTATGTTATAAAGTATAAAAAGGGGAAAGAAAACATTGTAGCTGATGCATTATCTAGAAGGTATACTTTAATAACTACTTTGAGTTCTAAACTTCTTGGATTTGAATTTATTAAGGAAATGTATGTAGATGATTCTGATTTTTCATCTATATATTTGGCTTGTGAGCATGCTGCATTTGATAAGTTTTATAGGTTTGATGGATATTTGTTTCGAGAAAATAAGTTGTGCATTCCTAAGTGTTCCATCCGAGAATTGCTTGTGCGTGAAGCTCATGGGGGTGGATTAATGGGACATTTTGGAGTTCATAAAACTTTGGAAACCTTGCATGAACATTTTTATTGGCCTAAAATGCGTGTTGATGTGGAAAGAATTTGTAAGAAATGCATAACTTGCATGCAATCTAAATCAAAATCACATCCACATGGTTTATACACTCCTTTACCTATTCCATTTGCACCTTGGGAAGACATTTCCATGGACTTTGTTTTGGGTTTGCCTAGAACAAGAAGAGGTAAAGATTCTGTTTTTGTTGTGGTTGATAGATTTTCGAAGATGGCACATTTCATACCCTGTCATAAAAGTGATGATGCAACTAACATTGCTGATTTGTTTTTCAGGGAAGTTGTTCGTCTACATGGTGTTCCAAAATCTATTGTTAGTGATCGAGATGTAAAATTTTTGAGTCACTTTTGGAGAGTCTTATGGAGCAAATTGGGAACTAAACTTTTGTTTTCTACAACTTGCCATCCCCAAACGGATGGACAAACTGAAGTAGTTAATAGAACTTTATCTCAATTACTTAGAAGTTTGATTAAAAAGAACTTAAAAAGTTGGGAGGATTGCTTACCATTTGCTGAATTTGCTTATAATCGAAGTGTTCATTCTGCTACTAACTTTTCACCTTTTGAAGTTGTTTATGGCTTTAATCCTTTGAGTCCACTTGATCTTATTCCAATTCCAATAGAGGAACGTGCAAGTCTAGACGGAAAAGCCAAGGCTGAAATGGTAAAAAAGTTGCATGAAAAGGTGAGGCTGAACATTGAAAAGAGAACAGAGCAATATGTCAAACAAGCAAACAAAGGTCGAAAACAAGTTATCTTTGAACCAGGAGAATGGGTTTGGCTCCACATGAGAAAGGAGAGGTTTCCAACAAAAAGAAAGTCAAAGTTACAACCAAGAGGAGATGGACCATTTTAAGTTGTTGCACGAGTGAATGATAATGCTTACAAACTAGACCTTCCAGTGAGTATAATGTAAGTGCTACTTTTAATGTTGCTGACTTGTCTCCTTATTTTGGTGATTTAGATTCGAGGACGAATCCTTTTGAAGAAGAAGGGAATGATGGAGATACGTCCAAGCTTCTGAACAACTACAACAAGGATCCTTTGATCATTCAAAGCGGGCCGATTACAAGAGCTAGAGCCAAGAGAATAAAGGAGGCCATGATATTGTTGCTAGTAGAAATAAAAGATCAAGTCCAAGACCAATCCAAATTGGGCCAAATGGTGAATATTATTCAAGTTGTTGGACTGCCTTCTACTTGAAAATATGGGCTGATCAAATACCATGTCTTGGAGGCCCAAAAGTGAAGAATAAAAGGGTTGATTTTCGTCCATCTCATCAAGCCCAAAAATAATGACTTCTCCTTCCTTCTAGAAGAAGCACTTGGAAGTTCAAAAGACACTTGGAAGTTCAAAAGACATTTGGAAGTTCAAAAGACATTTGGAAGATCAAAAGACATTTGGAAGTCTAAGAGACATTTAGAAGTAAAGATTATTTTCTTTATTTAAATAAATAAATAAATATGTCTCTCTAGCTTCCTTTGTAGCCCATAAAAGGCATTGTAATCTCATGTTTTGTGATCATCCAACTTTGAAATAAATAATATGAATATTTGTCTTGTGAGTTAAATTCTCTTTGTAGAGTTTTCACTTGATTAAGAACTTATCAAGATACTTGAGCAAGATCTTGTGGCGTTCAACCATACCAAGGTTCTTGGCTGATTATATAGCCAACGGGTCGAGGTTATTATCGCTCTAGGAAGTAATCAAACTGGATCCTCGATCTAGGGAGACCGCTGCCTATTTCTATACTTAGGGTTCTTGGATCTTTATATCCAACGGGTCCTTCGTTCTTTCGTTTCCGCATCAGAAAAATTAAATACTACAAATACAAATAATAAAAGATAATATAATTATTAATCAAAATAAAAATAAATACAAAAAATAAATAATTATCGTTTGTCCTGAAAAAAAAAATCATTGAAACAATATTTATATAACAAATAAGAAAACATAACTCATGAATCCATATAAAGAGAAATAAAGAAAATCAAATTATACATTTACGAATTTATCGGAATGAAAGGTCTTCGAAAAATAACAACTCAGACACCCGTGTACAAATAATTCAATAAAACTTGCTGAAAATTGTGATATATATATATATATATAGAGATGGAGAGTATACCATCAAATTTGAATTTGAAATTTGAATAATGATTATAATTATAGAATTTATTTTAGGATAGAAGAATTATTATGAAAAAAATAATTTTGGAAAAAATTAAAAAATATGAAAAAGATAAATAATTTATTGTTTAATAACAAACAGATTTGGTAAATTAAATTATTTCAAAAATTTCCAAGTTTATTGGAAGTATTAATAATTAATAATAAAATAATAAATATAATTAATATAAGATTTATTAAATCATTTACTAATACATTAGAATATTTTTTTAATTTTGTGCGTTACATTTGAATTTAATTTCTCATTCCATTCTAATTCATTTAATTTAAATCGAAAAACAATTTACTACTACTACTATTATTATTATTATTATCATTATTATTATTATTATTATTATTATTCAAAACGTATTAATTGTTAATTATTATGAATATATATTAAAAATATTATTATTTGATCCGAATCATTTTTAATATTTTAATTAAATTGTAAAATTATTGACATAAAATCAGCATTATTCAAATTGGAGAATTGTGACAAATAAAATTAGAGAATTGTTAAGAAATAAAATTCTAAAATAAATTGACATGGATTACTTAAAATAATTGTTTTAACATTAAAATCAATATCATAATAATTAAAAAAAATCATTCGAATTTATATATATATTGAAATAATTGAACATTATCACAATGAGTAAATGAACCAAAATTGATGTGACATAATTTTAGGAAGACTAAAAATGATTTAAGGAAAGCTAGAAATTATTATTATGCAATTTATATAATTATTTATGAATTAAAATTGGTTTATAAAAGCCACTTAGACTATGTACAATAGGGGATCAAATTGAGTGTCAAATGTGTGTCAATTCATCCAGTAGAGAGTTTTTAAAGTGTCAAATTTGACACCATGTGGGGCCGGGACTAAAATTTGATCCCCAACCAAAATAAATTTGACACCCACTCTCCCCCACTAATTATTTTATTTAAATACAAAAATAATCTTGAACCAATGAAATAATGACATGTGTCATTTACATTATTTCTCCCCACATTTTTAAATCAATTTATACATAATAATTATTGAAAATAAAAATATAATAAAAATATAATTATTTTTTATTTTTCGTCATTTACAAATAGAGTGTAGGTTTGTGTTATTTGGACAAAAAAAATTCAAGCTTTTTATTTTTATTTCATTTTTTTTCATATTTATTAATTATTAAATTTAAAATAAATAAAGAGAAATAAAAAATATGATAATTTTATAGAATATGATAATTTTATAGAATAAAAAGAAAATATTTGACACTTTAAATAATACCCTGCTGGGGCTGCTGCTGAAAAAAGGGTGTTAATTGAGGGTGTCAAGCTGATGTGGCAGGAGAGAAGTGTCAAATATGACACCCGCTGTTGTACATAGTCTTAGTGTGAACATGTTCAAAATTTCTTGCGATTGTCCACCTGGATGAAAAAAAATTGGATTTATATATTGATAGATTTTATAATGAAAATGTTTATTTAAGCCGGTCAATTATTATGAATATATATAAAATTTAGAAAAGAAAGGAAGCAAGACCTATTTGATTTTCTTATATATATAAATTAAAAATAATTTTTGCTATAAGAAAAATAATGCACGCATGAGAGTCGGTTAATATTCCTGAATTTCCTCTTCCACCCTCCCCACATTCATACGAATCATCATTTCCTTCTCTTCTCACCTAACAACAACGTAACAGAAACCAACAACAATGACCACAACAACATACGGCACAATCCCGACAGCATCAATATCCTCGGATCCCTCCTCCTTTCTTTCCGACGTCCGCCACCGAATCATCCGATCCGGTGTCGGCATCCGTCGGCCGTGGAAACAACTTGCGTCATTTCCATTCTCATTCCCGGAGAGCTTCAACGCGGCATTCCACCGCGTCGGAGCAAACGCGTCGTATTTCCACGTGAACTACGCCATCATCGTCCTCTTCACGCTCTTCTGCAGCCTCCTTTGGCACCCAGTTTCCCTCATTGTGTTCCTCCTAGCCATGGCCGCCTGGCTTTTCCTCTATTTCCTCCGGGACGAGCCAGTTGTTGTGTGCGGGTATGGGGTGGAGGAGCGCCTGGTTCTGGTGGCTCTGTCCGTCTTCACGGTGGTCTTACTGGGGATGACGCGAAAAGTGGTGTTCGTGGAGGGCATCGGGGTGGGGCTGGTGATTGTGATGGCTCATGCCGTGTTTATGAGTAGTGATGATTTGGTTTTTGATGATGTGGAAGGTGGTGGTTGTGGTGAGAGGGTGGTGGGTTTGAAAGAGACGGCTTCTGCTTCTTATTCCACCTCTCATTTATAGGGACTTCATTAAATTTTGTTATTCCACCATCTCATGTGATCGATAATGTGCTAGCTCCAAGCATTGTTTCTTAGAGATTGAACATATGTTGATTATATCCTCAGTAGGCAACTAGTTTTGAATTTGTGTTCGTCTTACTGTTTGATGTATATATAAAGATTATGAAAATTACCTCAAGAATGCACGTTGTGTATCTTCAATCCTAGCTGCAAAACTTGAAAGGTTTATCTGATGCAGAACTTGCAATTGAGACATGTAGAGGGAGGTTTACAATTAACAAGATTGATACATATTTTCTTACTAAACGAGATATTTGTTTTAAAGAAAACATTACATTCTTGCCCCCAGACAATATTGGAGAAACTGCAACACCGGAAATAAGGAGCGAGCCAGGTGATATCGACCGACCGAGAGGAATGATTGAATTTCAAAGAAATAAATAAGGTAAAAAAAGTGACTAAAGATTCTTAGTCTTTCTCACAGGACACTCCAAGAATATATATGAATATATGTGGTTGAAGCCCTACTAAGGTTTCATACTTTGATATCAAAAAATAATCTACAAATACAACAACACACCAAACGCCATAAAAAATATCTACAAACACCGATACGCCTCCTAACACACCAAGTACTGTAAAAATTAATTACCTTGTGTCTTCAACATTTTTGTTTAAACCCAACCTTGTTTGTATCTGCGAAAGAGTTCTTCTGTTTGAGCATTTTTGTATGCACTGCAAGCGATAACGTAAACACAAATCAGAACCACCACTGTGATGATCAGAATAATGTTGGCCTTCCTCCATTCCTGCCTTAGGTTTCCGAGGAGACCAGCCTTGCAAGAATCACAGTTAAAGCACAACTGGTTCACATCATTGTTCCAGATGGCACAATCTGCGTTGGCCGCTAAGTTAGGTGGCCCAACCCAAGTCATCGGAGTCGAATATTGGAATCCACAGATCATCGGAGGCTTGCAGCATCCCGACTAAATCCCTCGAAAAACATTTGAAGAAAATTTATTTTCAATTCACTGGACAAATCTCAATGGGTAGTTTCTGTATTCATCAACAAAACAATCTATAAAAAAAATTATGAATTAACATAGTGAAACGACTGCTATTGTTAACCATAAGATTACAGTTGCAACAAATTCATATATTCAATTCAGTAATATGCAAAACTAAAGAAACAAATTAAGAGAATACCTCAATCGGAGAAAGATGAGCCGCAAAGAAATCGGCAGCCGAAATGTACCTCTGGGTAAGCTTGGGACAAATCTGTGAATCCGCCAAACACGCCCTTATCTTCCCCCAGCTACGACTCCCCGTAATCCGATCCCTGAGGAAGGAGGAAAATCCGGACAACCTGTACTCCTGGAAACCCATCCCCGGGACCGCGTACTCGCCGTTTGGGCGCGTGACGACGAACGCGAGCACAAGGAGCGCAAGGAGCAGCACAATGAGAATGAACATGAATACCAGGTAGAGGGCAAGAAGGCCCTCCTTCTTACGGTACGCGCCGACGAATCCTGCGAGGGATACGAGCAGGAAAGCCACGCCGAGGACGACGAGCGGCCATCGGAGCCAGTGGATGCACTCGTTGTCCGGCTTGGTGGCGAGCCATATGCCGGCGGCGATTATTGGGATCGAGCAGATCAGCGCGACGAAGTTGAGGATTGCGGTGATGTTGTTGCTCAGCGCCATGAAACGATCGGCGGCTGTAATTTGTGGGATTCTGAGTGAGAATTGGGATAAGGGTTTTTAGTCAAGCAACTGGATTTTGGATTTGGATTTGGTGTGGACACCCAAAATCATCAATCAAGAATATCTTTTACGGAGACGGTAGAAGTTAAAAAAAGTTGCGCAAAAAGGGATGGGCAAAAATATCAATTTACATCTATGCCTTTATTTGAGCAAATATCAAAAATTGTTCTCTCTAATCTCTATATAAAAAAAGAAAAGAAACAGTATAACTTTTATAAATTAATAATCTCAGATGTCTTAGAAAAGTTATTAATTTATCGAGATATTTTTTATATTTAAAAAATCAAGTCATAAGAACGAGAAGTTATTATTTTATCGAGATTTTTTATTTATAGAGATTTTAGTGTAAATTAAAATAAAAATAAATTATATTTTAAAATAAAAAATTAAAATTATTATATACTTTTTCAATTTGAGTCAAGTATTGTGAAACAACTTAAAACTATAAAAAGTTTTACAACTTTCTTGGAATATATGAGTATTTTTTTATTTAATTTTCAAATTTGTTAATTTTAGTAGAAAATTTTAATGTGACGTCAAAGTTGTGATTGTTTTGTGATGTTTATTATTCTTTAATAGGGATAGTTTAGCACCTAAATTTAAAAAAAACAAATTGACTTTTTAAGCAAAAAGTAAAAGATATAAATATATTTTTTAGTTAAATAATAGAGTAGTTATAAGTAAAATCGAAAAAATAAATGATAAAGTAAAGAATAAAATTGTATTTTTAAGTACAAAAAATAAAATAATTTTTATTTTTTTGGAAGCACTTATTATGGGACATCTATTTAAAAAAAATGTTTTTAATTATTATGAGATTGATGGAATAGTTTTTTTTAGTTTTTCGTGTTTAAAAAGAGTTTAAAAAGAGCGAATCAAAAACAAAAATTGAATCGATATTTCATTTTTTGTGTTGATTAACCCAATTTTTTGGTTCAAATAACAAAAAAACAAACTTATATTCACTCCTATAAATTGGAGATATAATTTTTATGTGACAACAATATGTACCTACTTTAAAAATGATACAAATTATAAAAGAGAAAAATAAGTATCAAATAAGTGAGAGATGTTGACTTATAAATTGAAAAAGTATCAAATATGTACCTAGTTATAAAAAATGATACAAACTGAATATACATCATATTTTGTGGAATTTATAAATATAAATAATTGCACTTCAAATTCTCAAATAAGTGAGAGATGTTCACCTATAAATTGATGGTTGTAAATTATTTATGTCTTAAATGATTGTATATCACTAAATTCTAAGTATATATTGAAGATGATTTCATGAATAAAATGCAGATTTATGTTAAAAAGTAATGTGTATTATGTAATCATAGAGAAATTAGAACATGTTATTTTATATTAACTATGTCTCAACTAATTATGATTGAATCTTTGTAAATTACAAATTGAAAAGTGTATAATTAGTTTAGTTGGGACGAAAGTGGTATATTATTGTATAATTATTATGAAAGACAAAAAGAGTCGTTTGGGTTCTTTTATAAATTGTTAAAGTTGTTTCTTCTAGTGACTTGTGATTATGAGTTATCCAACATTGAATTTGTGTGGAAAGGGTGAACATGTTATAAGTATAAGGAACTACTTCACCTCCTTCGATTTCTCTAATCTCTTTCTCCGGTCTCTGTGCCCTAAGCAAGTAAGCATGAGATGGGACTCACACCTTTTTGATTTCAACATAAATTAAAACAAAAATAGTGGTAAATAGTTAGATAGAAACAAGATATGGAGTACAATTTTTCATTATTCATATTTGAAGCATATGAATAAAATTTGAGTTTAATTTTTATTATAAAAGGATAATTTTATCTTTATTAATTTTATTGAGAGAGTAATATTTTTCAGAGTAATTTAGAGAAAAAATTAAAATGGGATTATGATTTAGAGAAAAATAACGTAGTTTACATCTCTAATAAAAAAGGTAATTAATTTATTGATTATATATAATTTAATGTATTTATATTAATCATATTCATAAAGAAGGTAAGTTTTTTAAAATTGATTTGTCTATTTTAACCTTCTTATTTTATTATTGATATTATTCATTTATTACATACGTTTTATATTGGTAATAGCTGAAATCTTAATCGTTTGGACAAAGATTCTTCAAATCAATCACAAATCTCTTTTTTTGAAAATTATTTTTTGATTGCGATTCTGTTTTTTTCAAAATTCAAAAAACATTTGTAGCCGTTCTTGCATTCTCAGAATACTGTTTTAAACAAGCTTTTGAGCTCCACCCGCTGTAAATTATTTTTCATGTGTTCAATTGATAATCTTGAATTTGAGTAAACAAATCAATTAAACCCGTGGCTACGATATTTGTTCGTTTATTTTCTGGAAACACACTACGACGTTCGTTTCATCAATCAATATATTTGAGATGAACTGTGCATCTAGATCATCCAACGACACTACCACGTTTGCCTTTTTAACCCAACTGTTAGACTAAGTGGAACATCCACGGTGTATACGACACATTCTAGATGCACAAATTTTTGAACATCCACAGTGTATACCAAGTTTTGAACATCCACAGTTTTGAACTTAGCAAGTGTTCATAATAGCGAAGCCAATTCAGATGCTTTCACAGACCGTCAATATCGAACCTCCAAAGACAAAATGCCCTGCCGGCAGACCAAGACAAGTTAGGTTACGAAAAAGGAGCGAGGTGAAGCGGATAATCAAGTGTAGTCGCTGTAAGAAATTCAAAAACCACAACAAGAAAACATGCAAAGAAGTTATTTACTATTTTTCCCAGATGAAGTACATGGACAGTGTTTCTGTTTTGGAGTTTTGAACTAGTTTTGTTTCAACCGAGGTTGAAAATGAATTTTTGTGTTAGGATGTTTTAATAAAACACCAAGAACTTTAATTTCCTCTTTCTTGATCGTATTTTTTGTGTTGTCTAATTTACATGGTTTTCCCTATTTTGGAATTTTATGATTATGAAACAAGTATAGAGAATTACTGGTTTTTATTGCTGTTAGTGATCATCGTTACATAATTTTTAAAACAGGTTTAGCTGGTGTTGTTGTTAGTGTTACATAATTCGTGTTGCTGTTGGATCATTCATATTTGATTCCCACATGTTAACTCATGTTGCTACAGTCTCAACTCATGTTTTTTTTATATACACCAAAACGATAGTTATCTTACTCGGATATTCACGAACATAAAATTATCTTTCAGAGATTTTACATTGAGTTGATCATTAGGTTCGTATACGGCTTCTCATGAATCTTCAAGTTTTTATTACTTAAATGCAGCAACAATATTGTTTTTTAGTTATGTCTGAATAACCAATTCCTACAACTTGTTACGTAGATCTTTTCGTTATTGCTCAGTAAAGCACATCAATATATTATTTTTTTGTTAAAACTATTTATATGCACAGGAGCATTAGGACAGTGTATATGACCATATTATTTTTGCTATTTAAATATGCAGTGTTTGGTATTTCATGAAGACTGTGTAATATGTTTGGAAATGGTGTCTGCTGTTTTCAGTATCCAAACAAATCCTTTTTTAGACTGCTTATGAAATCTTCAACTACATTATCCATAAAAGAAATCACAAAGATTCAAAAACAAAATCTGGAAGCTACTAAATAAACTTCATAAATCAACAAAATGTAGCTGCAACTTAATATTGCTTTCAGTATCCAACACTGTTACAAATCCCTTTTTAGACTGCTTATGAAATTTTCAAATACATTATCCAAATAGTTTAAAAAAACAAAGATTCAAAAACAAAATCTGGAAGCTACTTAATAATGTGATCATAAAACTAAATCTAGCTGCTACTTAATATTGTTTTTAGAAATCAAAATCAGCTTCCACGATCTTTCTACTGGGATCAAAATCAGCTTCCGGCACACCTCGCTGAAACTTGTCCTCGATCCCAGAGGCGCCTAATAAGTTGAGAGGGTTTTCTATGTTGTTTGCGACTTTACGAAACAAATCTGCTCTGCCCATCAGGGCGGTGTTTGCTAACTAGTAAGATGTCTGCCACGTTTCGAACTGTGATGTTCTCAGCTCCCGCATTCCGATAACAAGTGTCCGCAAGCCCTTTGAAGAGTAGGCGTGGAGATGAGCTTCAGTCGCTTTTACCACGTTCGTGTTCATGGATTTGTCGATCACGCTGAACATGGATGTATCGGCGCCTTTCACCAACAACTTTACCGTGTTATCAGGACATCCCATAATAACAAACATCCGCTTTCGATCACTATCAAACTCGTACAAACCGAACACGTTGAACCTGCACCGGTTAATGCATATCATATCAATATAAATTCAAGAAATGAGATAATAGTATATGAAGCACATCAACATAATACATTGAGAATAAAAGGAATCACCTTTGTCTTTCCCCCTGAATGTCAATAACTATGTAACCTGAAGTTAGTTCAATAAGCATAAAACCGTAGGTCGCAGCAGCATAGACCAATACATGTTCATCAGGCGACTCCCCTTGATACTCGATCAACTAACAGTTGGATCAGATGTCTCGACTGTAAGAGGCACGATTGTGTTGCATGCAGCCAATGCCACAAAAAAAATCATGAACGTGTCTGCCTTCGTTTGTGTGTTTTCTCTTCGACATATAAAGAAGCTCGGGATTAACTTTAACAGTCATTTTTAGCCTCAAAACCATCACATCAGGTGGCACCCAAATAATATGATTTACATAAATCAAAACTAAATGCAAATGATACAAAAAAAACATGTAGAAACGAACAGAGCAATATAATACCTTGGACCGAGTATCCTGTTTGATCATAATAAAGAATGCATTGCCACTGTTTCAAAATTCTCGACTGCTAGCTGCATAAGAATGTCATGTAATTAGATGTAGTTCAGGAACTCATTAAAAAATACACTACCAGAAGGGTTTCAGTGTTTGTTATAGTGTTTGGAGTTAATCTATTACACATAGACAATACTTGTTCGTACACTATTAGTATAGTTGAATAATCTTGAACTACCACATACACTGTCCTAATAGAGATTAGCTGTATGATGTACATTTTGAATAAGGAACTGAATCAAAACATAAGAGTGGTCCAAACAAGTAATTCAAGGCATTATGTTTTCTTGAAAATAGAAAAAATCTAACCAGTGTAAGTAGTAGATTTTGGAAAGGGACATGAATCATTACGTAAGAGTTGTCCAGCAGACTTGTATTCAAGCTATTCTGGTTTTGAACTAATAGAAAATACACTACCGGAAGGGTTACAGTGTTTGTTATAGTGTTCGGAAGTAATCTATTACACATACACAATACTTGTTCGTAACCTAGTAGTATAGATCATATATTTTGAATTACAAGATACACTGCACAAAAACAAAAAAAAAAAAATTAATAGGAGACACATTTTGAATCATGAACTGAATCAAAACATTAGAGTGGTCCAAACAAGTAAGTCGATGCATTATGGTTTTGAACTAATATTTTAACACATGAACCAGTGTTTAAAAAACTAGTGTGTAATGATTAGCGGATGATGCATATAGAACTACATAATACACTACCCAAGAATGTGTAGTGTTTCTAATATATTTTAAAATTATTTACACTACTATAATACATCTTCCTAAACTAGAAGTACCATTAATGAATCTTGAAATAACAACAGTGTCCAACCTATGCAAGTGTATTGTCTACAACTTATGTAATTATATTAAGTTTTGTTGTCCTGATCAATTAAATTTGTGAGTAGAGTAAACCTACATTGAATTCACGTGCACCTCAATATGAAAAGGTATAAAAATAAGTTACCTGTACATGCTAACATCCAAATTAAAAAGCATGGATACTTTATACGACCAAATTAAAATGCATGGATACTTTATACAATAGTTTTGTTCCATTTACTTGAGGCATATAAAGTAATTCCAGGGTTAATCTGCATTACAACAACATTTAATATTCAACTCAAGCAAATGGGGAAAAAATCCATATGCACCACACTTATGACTTACCTAATGATCCAAAAAGAAAAATATGGAACCAAAATAGTAAAACATCAAAAGAAATAAATTAGGAATTTCTACATTAAGGTTCTGCATGTTACGCACACAAAATTTTCGATCCATGTTCTAGCAAACACACACAAAACACTATAATTAATGTTCGAGTTGTCCTACTCCTACCCCTAGTAGTTGTTCACTTAATCTGTGACGCGTATATAACCACACAAGTATATAATTATCCTAGTGTAAATGTGTTGTTCCAGCAGCACAAAAACTTACAGTACGTTGTTTAGGTATAACCTTTGAAACTTGACTTAGTCGGAGCTGTTTCTGCACTTTTCCACCATACCAAGTTAGTGTTTTCTCGTCATGTGATCGTGATAAATAAAATAAGGAGAAATAAGAGGCCAAAATATTTGGAGGAAAAATGATGTTGTGATGTAGAGGTGACAACATAAACGATCAAGCAAACATAAGTTAAAAAAATATCTAATTATGCAATTACTATTTCACATTATCAAGCAGAATTGTTGGCTCCTATTATTACACCATTTACAGAATTGTATTGTATATAGAACTACCTATGCAGTGTATTGTCTACAATAGCGGATGATGCATATAGAACATAGATTATATCATCACCCAACCCTGATATAAATATACTTATATTACACATCGATTAGGACAATCCAACAAATTCCATAATAAGCTTTTAGGTCTCCAATTTGACATGTTACAGAATCATCAACTAAGTAACTCAATGTTATAGCACACAATGCAATTTTGCGACAATTAGTTGTGTAATCAGGTACGTCACTCCATACACTACAAGAAACTAAGTTGTGTAATATTTTGTGTCCCTAGGGCCATATTGTTAAGTCGTATGACTATCACATCCTATCACACAACTACCTAACCTTGTAATGACCATCAGCTACAAAAGTAAGAGGCTTAACTGTGACTTCGATCGGCACACGAGTGTCAATCCGGTGAGCATAATACAGATCAATGCAGTCAATTTCAAGACGCTTCAAGCTTGCCTCACATGCGGCCCTCACGCATGTGGGGTCACCACGTATGTCCATCTTCCCATCCTTTGTTAATAAACGATACAATCTGACACTACAGTTCCAACTACTCACTAATTTGTCTGTTTGTGTAATTTGGTCCAAAATTAATTTCATAATATTATTTGTACTGGAACAAAAAAAAAAAGGGGGGGGGGGTGGGGATTTTCAAAAATCAACCTTAAATTTGCAGATTTAACACAATTTTACAACATGCAATCTTTTCGGCTATTACACTATTTCAATTCAAACCTAAAAACTAATATTTTCGTTAGATTCAAACACCAAATCAAAAAAATCCCAAATAAGGTAGGCAATCTATCCACCATTCAATTCAATTCTCTGATAATGAATAGAAAAACTTACCTTAACACTATGGCGCTTCGAGGTTTTAGACAATACACTGGAACGTTGACACCGCAAGAGAATCACAGAAATTCGGAAGAGGGGTTTTTTTGGTTTCAGTGAAAACACAATGAAGGAGGATATACGTAGTGTTTTTAGAAGCTTAGGGCGTGGGATATGTATTAAATTCATTAACCGTTTTTGGTAGTGTTTGATTTTTTTTATGGTAAGTCTATATCTAATTACACCAATTAAGAGATACCATATAATATGATAATAATACAATATATTATATAGTTTTCAGTAATTAAAAGGACAGATTAGGTAAATCTTATTTTTTTATAATTAGTATAAACATTGTTCTTAATGTATAATTGAGACTAACATATTTACCCTTTTTTAAAATTTCCCTTTTCACTTCTCACTTCTCTCATGACTCATCCATTGAAATTGGAGCGAGTATCGTAGTTCGTACGAGTCACCAAATTACAAGGAAACCCCAAATCAAAACCCTAATCCTAATCGAAGAACATGGAGTGTTGGGTTCCACTATTCAAGATTTTCTTGAATTCCCCGTGCCCGGAGAGCGAGGCATCAATTTGGTTGCAGAAAAACTTCAATCTTCCGTCGAACACAATTCCCATTTCAACTGCTTCTTTCGTTTCCCTTCTAACTAAATATACAGACATCGCTTCCATTCCTCCACAGAATAAAAGGTAATAATAGTCGCATTATTTTGTACTCCTTGTGTGTGTGTGAACAATCTCTAACTATTCTGGTGAGCAGGGTTATGTGGATACAAACACTGCCTCTCTTAGTTCAAGCCCGTATCCTGTCATTTCTTGCATACGACCGCCACAGATTCTCCAGAAATAACTTGTGTAAACTTTCTAGAGCTATGCTGAGTCAGGACAAATGCCTCGATTTTTGGGTCAAGAAAGCCGCTCAACGCCTGCTCGACTTGGTGTCCGAGTCTAATTATCAATGGCTCTCTCATTTTAATTTGGACTCCGAGGAAGAAATTACCGAGGAAGAAGAAGAGGAGTTTTATTCGATGCCCGGTTGGCTTAAAGAAACCACCGAGGGTGAAGAGCCGATTTTTCCTTGGCTTCCCATGTCACCCGACGAGTTACGCCAGAGTATGCCCTTGACTGTTAATGAACGTAATGAAGAAGATTTGTCCATTCATATGGAGGAAAGTAAACAAGAAGAATTAGATGAAGTCGCAGGAGAGGTCGACGTGAATGATCATCCTGTAGACACTGAAGTCGAGAGAAAGGCAGAGTCTTTGAAATCCCGTCTTCTGAATGCCGAGTCTATTCCAGAAGTTTTGAATTTAGCGAAAGAAATTCGCGAGCTTTGTTTTGAAAACAAAAGAAATGCTTTGGCAGTTTTGAATTTAATCGAGCCATGGTGTGTAGATGACGAGACCGCAGCTGTTTTAATTTCTCAATTATCTGATCATGGAAGTGAAGACGACGAACTCGATTGGCCAGCTCACATCTTATGCTCAATAATCCTTCCTAAGTTCTTAGTCCTGAACAAATCATCATCCCATGTACTAATGGCTGCAACTGTAGAATACTGCAAGGCCCATCAAAGGGCGGCTGAGTATGCCCTTTTATTTCCGTTGCTGCTAAAACACGAGGGTATAAATAACTATATCTGTGATGCCATCACTAGAATACTTAGAGAGTGCCTTCACCCAGGTCAGGTCTCTGCCTTCTGCCAAAAGTTGGTATGCCGAGATAGAGATGCATGGAGATTATTCACATGCTTACCCTGCCACCGGACTTTGATTGCTGAGGAATTGGTGTGGACGGAATCTTTGTTTTGCTTTTGGCAGAATATCATGAATCATAATAGTGTTCGCCTGACTGATAATTCTGTCACTGAGCTCATTCGGCGAGCGTGTGAATTCAGTGAGAGGTATTCAAAGTCTTTGAAGTTTGGGAATTTCCTATTGTGCCTGGTCGGCAGATGTGGTCCCTACTTGAAGCCATACAAGATTTTGTTGATCGAGGCTGTTGAGAAAACCGAGTCATTGGTTACCAAGTCGGTACTATCAAAATTGTCTGGCTTGTGATTTCCTGTACTCACTGTTTCAAGAACTCATATGTGTTCTTGATAAGTCGATAGAGAATTTTAAGCAAGTATGATCCCAAGTTCTAAACTAAGTGCTGTACTTTTCCAATCATCTAATCTCGCTTATGTTTCATTCCTTCAAATATGTTCTTCGTGGATCGCCTTCCTTCCGAGGAACTTCAGGTCTGACATGAGAGCTTTCTCATCTAGTGTTACAATATATTTTTGAAGAAACACACCTGGGGAAAAACAGATATGAACACAACCAACTCAGACGATAGAAACCATGTACAAACCTATGTTGTAAAAAGTTACTGGTCTCATCTTGGGACAGGTGGATGTGGCAACTGGAAAGCCGCGGTGTTGGCATCGAATGGAACAACAAATCAGGCTTTCTAAGTATACATGCGGTCCTCGTAGTGAGCCACTTGGACATTGAGTCAGTCAACCAGGGACTTCTAGCATAGGCTGTGGAGGTCATGAACAAGCAGACACAGAAGGTGGTTTTTAGCTGAAGGGTGGTGTTAGAAAGCGGATCTAGTGGTGAGAGGCGCTGGGGTTGGCTATATATTTGCAGTGGTCGCACGAGCACTTATCCAAGATGTTCTTGATTTGTGTTTGAAAATCTTAGTGTAAAATTGGTTTTATCCAATGTTTTACTAAGTTGACTGGCTATTAAATTAATTCGGATTGAGAATTAATTGGTACAATAATTTTCTACGTTAATAAAGTTTAAGACTTTATTATGATTGAGAAGTGTAATAATTATTACATTTCACATTGAAACAGGTAATAAAATGAGTTGTGTTCAACACTGAGTAAGACCATGGATCGTTAAGGGACATGAAAATTGCCACACGCGTCGTCCGCCCCTCGTCCTTGGACTTGGACTTGGGCTTTCTGGGGCTCTGAGTCTGGCCAGCGTAATAGTTTTGCTTAGGGGTGACTATTCGGTACGGACGGGTACTCGCATCCGAATTTTCCGGGTACACGTACCCTAAAGAGCAAAAAAAAATCATCCCACAATCCGACCCTCTTTAGTAAATCGGGTATCCAATACCCGGGTCGTATAATCGATTACGGTAATCAGGTAACCAAAATTATCCTAAAATATTAATTAACAAAAATTCAATAAAAATATTCGAATTTATTTTATTTTCAACCAACCAACAATAAAAAAATTTACAATCTATACATTTTACACAAAATCTAAATAAATATAAAAATTCATTACATGATTCATTAAAAATAAATAATCATCTACAAATATAAAAAATACATAACAAGGTACAAAAATTAAGTATTCATTCATAAAAATTTAAATAATGATAGCATAAAACATAAATCATCATTTACAAAAATATTTATTATTTATCAAAATAATATTCATTTATAATTATTAAATCAATATTCATTTATAATTATTAAATCATATACTATGTGTATCATACTTTGTACACATAGAGTGCGTAGGAATTGCCCAAAAAATTATCAATCAAAGTTCAAAATTGTAATAAAAACAATAAAAATAACCATTATTATTATTATTATTATTATTATTATTATTATTATTATTATTATTATTATTATTATTATTATTATTATTATTATTATTATTATTATTATTATTATTATTATTATTATTATATATAATGTTTTAGATTTATGGTTAATATATATAATGTTCGTTAATGATGTCAAACCTATAATATATTTTAATTCGAAAGACGTTATTTCAATTAAAGATCTTGTATTCTTGCCCTAGATCTGCATTTTACTACTCTATTCTATCCCGATATGAATATTCATTTAATTAGATTATTAAATACCAGTCTGGTAGATGTTGAAGTAACTTAATATTCTTTCTCTTTCGTCCCTTATTCTAAAAATAAGAACTAAAAAAAAAGGAAAAAAGAGAATTAAAGCGGAGGGGCAATTAGTCACATAACGGATATTTCATTGTATCTTTAATATCAATAATTAGAATGAAAAAAAGGAGAATGTCAACGTATCTAGGAAAAAACGATTAATTTCTATAAATAGACCTGCTAAAGCCCCGAACCATAACGTACTTAGTAATACGTTTATGACCATTTATACTAAAAAAACAAATAAACAAATAATAAAAGAGAAAACGACAAGTCTCCCACCGGCCACCCCCAATTCTGGCATTAGCAATTCAAGTCTTCAACACCCACAGGGCCACGGGCACACGGCTACCTCAGTTTGTAGACCAAAATCGCAGCTATTATTCAACCACGCAGTCCGTATTCGATCTTCCTTCATCTTTCCATTTGTTATTTCAGATTCAAGCATTAATTAGGTTTTTACTTTCGCTTTGCCTTCTCTAATTTTTTGAAGGGGTTTTCGTTTGTGTATAATTAAAATGAAGGTTGACACTTGACATTGACAATAATGATGTAGATATTTTTTGGGGAAAAAAATTGGGTTTAACTTGAAGATCCAAATATCACTACAAGTCTACGACTTACAGGGACAATGGTTGAATTTGGGCTTAACCATTTATTTTTATTTGATATTTAATTATATAAGAGTATTTAAGTATATATTGAATTGATATTTATTTATGTGATCGACTTGTTGGGCATTGAGTTTACTAAGACCGTATACTGTAATTGTTAATGGATACATGACAAATTGACTAACTAATATACTTAAAGAGATAGATTGTTTTTTATGATTAGTAAGATTTTTTATTGTTTTAATTATTATTATTATTATTATTATTATTATTATTATTATTATTATTATTATTATTATTATTATTATTATTATTATATTACAGTGGACAATGAGTGAACAATTAGTTTATGTTTGTATGAGTTCTGACAGAGTTGTAATTTTATTTGTATTTATATAAACAGGTTATGGAAAAATATTATAAGAAAAGAAATCTTCGAGGGAGTGAGTTCGATGCTAATGCAACTAGAGTTGTTTCGATTTCAAATAATGTTGGGCAAGACAAAAATAAAGTCGAGGAAACTTCAATCGTCATTAAAGAGTTTGATCCTACACAACTTCCTTCCGACCCTGGATTGAGACCCCCTATCTCAAGTTATAGTCCTGGAATCAGAGATCAAGTTCGAAGAGCATATTTACAGAAAGGTCCTTGTCAACCATTTGAGCACGAGTTTCCTATGAAGAAAGTTTCATCGACATCAACCAAGTCTAGAAGGTTTATTTATGGTTGGTTTACCGAATATGATTGGTTGGAATATAGTATATCTAAAGATGCTGCATATTGTCTTCATTGCTATCTTTTCAAACCGAATAGAGGAAAACAATCTGGAGGTGATGCTTTTGTTACCGAAGGCTTTAGTATTTGGAAAGAAAAATCGAGACTTAAAGTTCATGTCGGGAACCATGATAGTGAATACAATCAGGCGCGGATGAAGTGTGATGCTTTGATGAATCAATCTATTCGAGAAACATATTCGACAATACATTAATCAACATTCGATAATGTTTTTGCCAATGAAATAGATATACAAAAAACATTCGACGAACAATGTGATTCGATAAACAATATATTGTCATTTGACAAACAATCAATAATTTGTATTCTACAAACAATACATTGTCGAATGATATTTTAACACATTCAATAAATAATGTGATTCGATAAAAAAAATATGATTCTATAAACAATGTGATTCGATAAAAAAATATTATTCTATAAACAGTTATATTCGACATACAAAGTGATTTGATAAACAATACATTTTCATTCGCCAAATAATGTTCTACCATTCGATAAGTGTAAAAAATATAACAGAAAATCAAAAAATCGACTGATTGTATTTAAAAAATAATAAATTGTCGAATGATATTTTAACAAATTCGATAAACTCAGAGGGCAATTTGTATTCGACAAATAATACAATATCAAATGATATTTTAACAGATTCGATAAACTCGGAAGGCAAATTGGGTCATTCACCGCTTTTTTGTATAGAAAACCATATTTTTTAAAGGGATAATTATAGTCAGAAGGCAAATTGGGTCATTCACCACTTTTTTGTATAGAAAACCATATTTTTTAAAGGGATAATTATAATTTAGTGGCTAAACTATAGATACTTTTGAACTTTAGTGACTCATTTTTTGTTTTGTGGTTTAGTACCTGAACTAAGGCTTAATTAGACTTTAGTGGCTGAATTGACGGATCCCGGCGATACGTCCCAAACACGTGGTTACGGCGATATAATTAGACTTTAGTGGCTGAATTGGCGAATCCCGGCGATACGTCCCAAACACGTGGCTACGGCGATACGTCCCAAACACATGGCTATTTTAATAACAGTTGCGAGCTCAGAGGGTATTAACGTCATTTCCATAAATAATTATAAATAATTATAAAAATATTTATAAATAATTATAAATATTTATAATTATTTATAAATAATTAAAAATATTTATAAATAATTATAAATAATTATAAAAATAATCAAAAATAATCAAAAATAATTAAAAATATTTATAAATAATAATAAATAATTATAAAAATATTTATAAAATTAATTAAAAATATTTATAAATAATTAAAAATATTTATAAATAATTATAAAATAATTAAAAATTATTGGAGATATGGACCTCAAATTTGCACAAATCGAAATAAAATAATAAGATATGCCTAGAAACATC
Organism: Euphrasia confusa; assembly: GCA_954870475.1. NCBI lineage: Eukaryota > Viridiplantae > Streptophyta > Magnoliopsida > Lamiales > Orobanchaceae > Euphrasia > Euphrasia confusa. Next base: position 16,581,164 of record OX940955.1, read on the forward strand.
CATTAGCAATGGAAATTAAACAATTAAACAGCTAATTCAACTTGAAAATTCCACCGATCAAAATCCAAAAATCACCAAAAAAGCAACGCGAAATGAAGAGCAAAAACACTGGGAAAATGAAGAGCAAGAAAAGCGAATTCGGGATTGAAACAAAAACGACGACGTTCCGAAGCAGAATCCCAAAAGGGGCGAGAGCCGAGAGGTGCCCTTCTCCTGCGTCTTCTCCTTCACCATCGTCGGCGCGAATTCGTGCCCCCTCGCCGATTGCCTCATTTCATTGTCGATAATTATAAAACCTTTCACGCCTTGTTTTATCACTGAGTCGATATCAAGGTAGTAATCGTGTTCACAAAGAACAATTTTACCCTTCACTTTGGCATCATCTAATGAACCAGAGCGACAGTGCCTGAAAATTTGAACATCACAAGAAAATTTATTAATTGCATGAAGTTAACATTACTACTTCGTTATATTTAAGTATCGTACTTACGTCGCATTGGTTGTATCAGTATTGTCGTATCCGGCTGACCGTCCATCAACTAAAGGATACATAGCAGATGTATTTAGAAAGTGGATGTCGCCTCCCTATTATCATCAAATATTCATTCATTCTAGATTTCATTCCGATCAAACTGAAGAAATATGTGTTTTGATTTATTTTTACATACATACCTTAATCACTTTGTCCGGTCTTATTCCCAGTACAATATCAATCTCAAAATCACGGTCCATGGTGGTCGCACCAACGGTTAGGATCCAAGGGCTAACATTTAGAATAGACTCAGAAGAAGGGACACCATTTCCAGGAGAGCCTACTACAAGGATTCCCTTCTCTATAGGGTTCCTCATCACCCCAAACACGAACTTCTCGATTTCTCATCGCCGTGGAATTCGACACGAGCTTCGACCCTATCCTCGGAGACGTCAGCGGCGTTCAATGAAAATTATATTCTGTGGAGGATTCTAGCAACAAGATCCGAAGATCAAATTAGGTTTTAATGAATCACACATTCGAACTAAATTGAATCATCTAGAAATTCCCAAATTCAAAATTCGAAATCTGACCTGAAATGGTAACAACCAAGGCCGTGTTTGACCCCGCACTTGAACTTCCGGACGAAACAGCGAGATAAAATCACCAATAGTCCTCTCCGAGAGGCTATTTCCGCGAGTAGTCCTTTATTTACTTATTTTCCGCATTTGGTCAGTGGGTTTTCCGGTAAATGGCACTGAATATTGATATAATTATATTATTATCAAATGATCCAATTAAATCTCTACACGTGGCCTATCAAAATTCTTGAAAATAATTAAAATTGTTGGAACTAAGGTTTGAACCCGAGCTTCTCAGTTCTCACAAATTTGGGCTTCCCAAATCCACTGAACTAACAGGCAAGTCTAAATAAATTTTGACACTTTATTGATTTATAAGACTACGAATTGCTACAAATTAATAAAATGAATTTTAACAATTATATTATTAAGAAAAAATATTAAATTATAAAAATTTAATAAAATATTATGACACCCTATTTTTTTATACCACTAAATCAACTATTCCTACAACACCTAATATTAAAATCAAATTTAAACTATTACTCGTACTATGTAATAAAAAAAGAATGAAACTATAAAAACTTAATAATTTATTTTTATAAAAATTAAAAGGAATTTAAAATCACAAATTAAATGAAAAAAATAAAAAAAAAATTGTATATAGTGAAGTAAAATTAAATGTGGTATCCGTACTATTTATGAAATATATCAACGTTAAACAAGATGAAAATTTAAATAATTATATATGAAAAATGTAATCTAAATTTTAATAATAATACAAAGTAAGTTTTTGAAAAAAATGTGTAAAAAACTAAGTAGTATATTTTCATCTATTTGTGAATAAATATTCATTACGTACGCTAATATATTTATTAGTATGCTAATTTAATGTTTATAATAATTTTTTTTTTGAAATAAAGATTTTTTAATTATTAAATAATGATTTTATTGAGCTTTTATATTTTAAAGTGCTAGAGTATTATTTATATTGTACTCTCGAGAGTATGATATAGGTATTGAACATAATAAGATGTCATTTTTGTTCCTTAAATTTTTAAAATTTAATATTATTTCTTTATAATATAATTGTTAAAATTCATTTTATTAATTTGTAGCAATTGTTTATGTTCATTTTATTAATTTGTAGCAATTGTTTATGTTGGTTTATAATTAAATAAAGTGTTAAGATGTCCAAATTCCTGCTCTTTAGTGAAGTGGATTTGGGATGCTGCAGCTTGGCAGATGGCCCGGGTTCTATCTGCATCGCATCATTAATCATTTTAATTATTTTCAAGAATTTTGACAGGCCACGTGGAGAGATTTAATTGGATCATTTGATGACTGTATAATTATGTCAGTTTTTCAGTGCCATGTCAACCTTTTTACCTGCTTTTTACCGGAAAACCTACTAAAAGGACCAAATGCGGAAAATAAATAGATAAAGGACTGCTTACGAAAACAGTCTTTCGAAGAGGACTAGTTGTGATTTTTTCTCCGAAACAGCTGTCGTCGCCGCAGGTCTGAACTCCGGCGCCGTGGCTCTGGCCGTTGCACCACTCCCCGGAGTAGCTATCCCCAGTGTAGAACTTGTACACGCCGTAACCGTGCCGGAGCCCCTCCCGGTACTGCCCTAAGTACTTGCTCCCCCTCGCCCAGCTCTCGATCCCGTACCCATCGTATCTGCCTTCGATCCAGTCGCCCTCGTAGCGGCCGTTGACGAAGTAATTGTAGACGCCGCTGCCGTTGCCAAACCCTAATTGATTTTGCGTGTGCGAGGAGCCGAGGAGTACGTATTTTAGACTGTATACACATATATACATAGTACGTATTTTAGACCGTATATAGATATGAATACGTATAATATATTTTAAAATAAATTTAATAAATAATGAAAAGGTTAAAAGTGTTATAAACTCAATAGAATTGAGAGAGAATAATATAGTAGAAAGAGAAATAATATAAGAAGAGAATAGAATTGTTAGGAATTCTTATTTCATTCATATGGGACCCCTTTATATAGGATACAAAGTAGAGTTTTGTCTTGTTCACCAAGAAAGGATAAACTAGTCATTCACTAATTAATAATATTCATAACACTCCCCTTTGAATGACTATTTACAGGATTGCTGCCTCGTTAAAATCTTGCAAGGAAAACCCAGTGGGATAAAACCTCGACGAAGGAAAAAGAGTACAGTCTGCTCCCCCTGATTGTAATCACCAAAGATCTTTGACTTCTCGAAAATTATTGGTAATCAATCAGTCTCATTAAAACCTGTAACTAATAAAACCATATAGGAAAAACTTAGTTATTCAAATATAAATTTTGGTCTTTAGGACCCAACCTTCGAGTTGTCGAGTTTCATATTCATTTGTATTATTGTATATTTTTCGTCCTTCTGGGACATGCCTTTACCAGACATCTATATTGACTAGAGCATTCTCAATTGCTATAACCGGCCGATAACTCTTCAGGAGTATATTAGATACGTCTAATGTCGAATATACAATCCTTGACAAATGAATAATGTGAACTTTAATTCACAATCATCTAGAAGATTATATTTTTCTTTTGAACTGCAGGTTCAATATCTCAGTTTATTTCGAAAACAAACTCATATCGAGTGATATACATGCCTCGTTAAAAACCTCGTTATAAAACCCTGTAGGAAAAAATACTCGAGGAAAAGAGTACATGACATTCACATTTATATTGTGGTGATTGTCTCGTTAAAAACCTATAACTAAGAAAACCCCGTGGGAAAAACTTAGTAGAGGGAAAAAGAGTGCAATCACTGGTCTTCGGGACCAATCACTGGTCTTTGGGACCTTGTCTTCAATATCATTTTGTCCATAATGACATATGTAATATGATATTGTACACGTTCTGATTTTCATTTCATTTCCTTTCATTTCAGGAATCTTAAAGTCCATCAAAGATTTTTACATAGTCAAATCATACATTCATGCATATCTATATTTATCGTTGTTGCTGCCAGAAGTATAAGGTAGCGGAACTTAATGTCATCCTTAAAAATATCGAGTTTCTGCGAAAATGCTCTTGAGCAACAAATCTCGCCTTTATATCTCACCACATCATTACTCGTTTTTCTTACGAACACCCACGTATATCCTTCTGGGATAATATTTTTAGGTGTGTATTATAGAGTCAAAATATCTCTTTTATTTAACGAGTCATGCTCAGCTTCAATTGCTCTTTTCTTATTTTTCGAGTGCTGCTGGCACACTATCATTATTTAAGTTTTGGATCCAAATTTTCTAGAGCAACTCTTGAGGCAAATATGTCGTTGACGACTTTCTATTTTTCCATTTGATGACAATTCAATATATCAACCAAATCTTTAATCATTTCCAAATTATTTAATTTGGTTGTTCCGCAATCACACGATTTTCTATTATCATGTGCATATGTTTTTTCAATGGGATTTTTATCTAACTCTCTTCAGGAGATTTTGAGGGTGACTTAATTTCATTGTTTCTCCGCGGCTTTATTTTATATCTTAAGATCGATCTACTACGCTTCAGGCGTATATTAGAATAAACATTTGAGTTGATCTCTTTGGTATTTGAACTCTTATAGTTCATTTATCACAAATATATGTGATTTTGTCACACCTTCATTAATTGGCAGATTACTTGCTGAATATTGCAAGTCACTTATTTTAATGAACTTCGGGTTCAATTGATTGGTGCGTGGATCTAGAATTAAAGATCGTTTTCATTCCATGAAATTTCTCGGCATTTATATCTTTATATTCTTATCTCCCCCTAATGCCGGGAAATGATCTTCGTTAAATATGCAAATCAGCGTAATTACTATAAACCGATCTTCTGGATCGTGTGCTCGAGATATATTATGCTCGTTCATAAAATACACTTTAGTGGTGATATGAATATAAGTTGCATACTAATTCGCAGATGGAAAATGTTTAATTCATTTCCACGAACAATCATAATATGCACCATTTTCATTTTTAAGTACATTTGTAGTACTCGTGGAGATAATTAGTAAAGCTCTTCCAGAGTTCACTCTTAATATAACATCATTTGCATAACAATATTTTTACCAATAATCCTTCGGGGATACAGTATTTTTACCTATGATTCTTCGGGATCAAAATACTTGTGTTATTCAAATTTTATTGACGAATAATCAAATCAAATATTCTTCAAGAATATTTATCAAATTTAATAAATTAATTGTGTATTCTTCAGGAATAACACGTCAAACATTAAGAAAATAATCGACTTTTTCGATATTTCATGAGCACCCACATAATAAGATACATTTGTTATCGATTTCCAAAATATATCCTTCAGAATAATTCTTATGTAATCATTGTTTCAACGAGAACAATCAAATTTCAAGTTTCTCTATAAGTATCATGAGATGTAACTTTATTAAAAAACATATAATGTTTTGAACTTTAATTGCTACAAGCAATTTGATTTGATATTTCTGCGGGAATATCCTATCATGATGTTTTTCAAGAACATTTAAAATTTAATTTTGATATTTAATCATGAATATCATATCATAATGTTCTTCAGGAACATTTAAAATTTATTGCTATTACGGGAGCAATTTAACTTGATATTTCCAAAACTATTGCTACTACGGGAGCAATTTAATTTGATATTTATCGAATAATATCAAATCATGATGTTCTTCCAGAACGATCAATATAAAATTAATTTGATTTAAAAATAATTGATTTGATATTACTTCAGGAATATAAGATTATAATGTTCTTCGGGAACATATGATATTACTTCAGGAATATCAGATTATAATGTTCTTCGGGAACATATGATATTACTACAGGAATATTAGATTATAATGTTCTTCGCGAACATATGATATTATAAGAAGAAGGGAGGAGAAGTAGATATATTTATAATTATTAATGAATATAAACAAAAATATAAATTCTTGCCTTGGAATTCGGATCTTGGATGGTTAGATATTCGATGAAAAATGCGGTTTAGCTTTCGTGCTGATAACTGTTATAAACTCAAGAGATATTGAGAGAGAATAATAGATCCGAAAGAGAGACGATATGAGAGAACATGAGAAGAGAATAAAATTGTTATGAATTCTTATTTCATTCATATGGGGAGACCCCTTTATATAGGATACAAAGTAGGGTTTCTGTCTTGTTTACCAAGAAAGGGTAAACTAGTCATTCACTAATTAATAATATTCATAACAAAAAGAGTGATTTATAACCTTCAGCCAATATAATTGTGACACTTGTGAACTGAAGGCACGTGTTTTGCATGTGTAGCCGGGATCCGCCGTTTCAGATACTAAAGTCTAACTAAGCCTTAGTTCAGGTACTAAACTACCAAAAAAAAGATGAGTCACTAAAGTTTGAAAGTACATTAGTTTGTTGGAAATCGATATCCCGGGGTTAACGGAATTGCGGAAACATAACCCCGATCAAAATCCCTTCGCCGGAAAACATCGCAAACCACCACAAGAGCCGGAGCACGGCCCGAGCACACCGCCGCGAGCAAGCCCGCGGCTAGCCCTAGCCGCACCCCCATGTGGGGTTTGCGATCGCGTTGAGCGATCGCATGGGGATGCGCGATCGCATCCCCGGGGTTGTTCGGAACAGCCCCCGGCGGTGAGTCCGGCGACTCACCGCCATCGCCGGAGGGGCCCTCGTCCGTCCAGCGGACTGCCGCGGCTCCAGCCGCGGCTTGCCCCGGCGACCAGCCGGGGCTGCTCCTTCACGCCACCGCGATCGAGCCCTAGCTCGATCGCACCCCTTCGGCGTCCAGCCGAGGGTTTGATGCTCTCGATCCCGGTGGGGATCTCCCGACCTTCCGCGGTCCGGTGATCTTCGATCACCACCGCGAGGTCGATCCCCGTCCCCGGTTTCGTTCATCCCCGGATCTTGGTTCTACGGTATTTTCAATAAATAATCGAATAAAATAATCAAGGGTGTTTAACGATTTTATACCTTCGATTCGTTGTTCGGAGAAACGAGATCAATCGATGACCTTGAAATCTTCCCACGTATTCCTTGCACTAGCTCGAACGTCGGGTGGGCGACGATCTTCCGAACTCCATGGATCTCCTTCTCTACTTTCTCTCTCTAGAATTGTGATCTTCAAGTTATGAGAATAGAGAAGACCATGTAGTGCTTTTATAGGCTACGTAGGGGATCTTAAGGAGGTGGAATATTGAGCTTCCAATATTAATGATTAAATTGAGCCCAAGCCCAAATCTATTAATCCCATTAATATTAATTAATTTATTTTCCACTATATAAATTAATTGCACTCCCAATATTAAACCATATTATATCAAATAATATTTCTCCGGTAGTATTATTTATTCCGTGTATTTAAGATATAAATATCCATGAATAAAAATAATTTATTGCTAATTAATTTATTCATCTCTTGTATCCGAGACTAGTACCATTCAACCTTAATTATTATGCGGAACAAATCCACCTGCAGGGTTTACATAATAATTCCTTATGAACTCATCTCGGGGATATTATCAACCCTTTCGGGATACACTTTCCCGTCAAGTATTCACGGCATGTCATATATAAAATATAGTGACCCAACTTAACCGGTAATTGACCCAGTAATTAAACCGGTCAATTCCTTTGGAAAATCAAAGTCACTTATATCAAATATACACACCCGCAATAGTATCGGGGATTAAGAATAAAATACACTGGGATTTAAATCGATTATCCAAGGCAATCCTAATCGATAAATCTCAAGCGATCCGCCCAATACACCAAGTGTACAAGTATGATAAAATAATCAAGACAAATTATTTTCTCCCTCATACAACGACTATACCGATGGATTGGTCCGTGTCCATCTAGGTCGTGAGCAACTGTTCGATTAAATACGAGTAACCGATAGTATGATCTTCTGTGTGACGTCGCACACCATACTAACTACAACGTATATAATCCAGGACTATATTTTGCATATATTTAATTATAAATAATTAAACGCAAATAATTGTTTATTTAATTAAATAGATTAATGGCAATGGATCGGGAGTTTCCGTTACTTAAATCTAGACATTAAGTACACAACTCCAACATAGTTCAGCCACTAAACTATAATTATCCCTTTTTTAAACGCTAGTTTAGAAAAACACTATGTACTTCCGTGTTCTTTTATTTTTCTCCCTTTAAAATGTTGGGATTTACGCCCAATTCCGTCTATAAGAAACGATAAACAAACACGAACGAAAAATAAACGAGAATAAAAGAACACAAGAATTATAGTGGTTCACCCAAATAGGCTACATCCACTCTCGCCGCTGCAGATCTTTCACTAGAATAATAATAGACGACTCCGGGAGTTTACAAACGCACACACACGTATCACAGTATTCTCGCTCTCGTCTATTCTATCTCTCTAGTATTCTCTCTCGATGATGCTATCATCATATCATCATACTAATTACATTGTTGGAGACTCCCTTTTGTAGGCCTAAATACATGAGAAACCCTAATCCCAATTTAGGTAGGAGTCCACGCTGAAAAAGGACACAAATCCGCGAAACTTAACGCACAAGTCAAAAATCCCGATTGCTGGAATCTGAGGGGTAGCGACCGCTACCCTGGGGGTAGCGACCGCTACCCCAGCGCTACCCAGAGCGCTAGCCGAGCGCTACTCGCTCGCTGATCGGGGCTGATTCTCGTCTGCACAGGGCCAGCGACCGCTGGCCCTCCCCCAGCGACCGCTAGTCGCCTTCAAGTCCGCGCGACTTCGTTTTCGTCCTTCTTTCGACTCGATTCGACTCCACATCTCCCAACAATCTCCCACTTGGAGGCGAATTCCGATCACCACCCACTGCAGCGGCATCCCCGGTCATTACCAACGTCGCCCAGTCGAAGTTTCCACCAACTTCGACGCATCACGACTTCTCAGGTATTTCCAGACTTTCTTCACGTTTCCATCCCCATTGGCCTTCTCATCACCTCGCAACTCTCTTTTGGACCTCTGAAACCGCAACATTGACAACAAGCTTCTCAAAGCTCCCAAACGTCGCTTCCCCGAATTGCTTGTGAAACGGCTAACTCCCACTGTATGGTCAACGTCAGCATTCGCATGCCCGTCGTCTATCCCCGACGACCTTTTTCGAGAACTACCGACATTCTCACCGTTAGCTTCACGATTCCCTTGCATACTCTTCTTCGTTTCCAGAATCCTCTTCACCGGACTCTCTTCAAAACGATCCCCAGAGCTGCATCCAAATCGTCTAACAACTCCCACCGCATGGGAAATGTCGGACTCCTCAACAATGCTATTCGAAATTTTCATAAGTCCTTCTTCAGCAGAGTCACAAGAAGACTTACCCGAATGCATTACCTCGTCTCTTACCAACGAGTCACACCTTGACAATAACGAGCTCATCTCGTTTTTCATTGTCCTATTGCTCGCATTTTCAGCCAACATTGCTACGTCATCTCGCTTTGAAAGCATATGATTGAACATCGAGACCTTCTCCGGTTGGTCTACATGGGCCACATCTACCGGAACATCTCCCAAATCATATCTTAGCTCTCCATCTTCCGATTCTCTCTCGGCTACTGAGAATCGTACTCTTCTCTGCTTCTCGAGACACGGACTTCGATCCATATGAGGTTCCTCCGAACTCACTTTTGGTTGCAACCTTCTTTCGCTCATATGACCCAGCCCACAATGCCCAGGCTCATTGGTGTCGTCGGCCACACCAATATCACGACCACAAGTCGTAGTGTAAAGGGTACCCGTCCTTCGACCACGAGCAATAACCATCGCACCCTTTGACACCTTCCAAGACCCCTTCTCGAACGTAACTTTGTGTCCACCCCTCTCAAGCTAGCTAACCGAGATCAAATTCCTCCACAGCTTCGGCACACACCTTACATTCGACAGCTTCAACGTCTGCCCAAACGACGTTTTTAATCTCACGTTACCAACACCCACGACGCCCAAGGTCTTTCCATCCCCGAGATGAACCTTACCGTGATCTCCGGCAACGAAATCCTCCATGCCTTCACGTCTCGTCGTTGTGTGAAACGATGCTCCCGAGTCAAGCACCCAAGAGTCTCCGAGAGGCTCAGAAGATGTTAGCAAGACATCTCCACTCTCGTCTATTTCCGTCACCGCATTTGTCCCGCCTCCGATCCCCGAAAGCTCTCCACAATGCCTCTTTAAGTGACCGATTTTTCTGCAATTCCAGCACTTGAATTGCTTCTTCTTTCGGTTGCTCGAACTCACCCTTCCGCTGCGTTTAGAATCCCCATAGCGATGCTCACATCGGCTCATAGACATGGCCGACGTAGTCGAAGTAGATGCTTCTCCAAAATCCCTCCTCCGAACTCCCTCGGCAAGGACGCGGTCCCTCACATCTTCAAGCTTCAACTTCCCACCTCCTATGGAATCACCCAATGCCTTTCTTATTGGTTCCCAGCTAATCGGTAGCGATGCCAATAAGGTCAGGGCCAGAACTTCATCATCAACCTCGATCTCAAACGAAACCACTTCTTTGACAATCGAGTTGAACTCGTTCACATGAGTCGCAACCACACCATCGTCTTCCATCTTCAAATGGAACAACCTCTGCAACAGCGCCGCTTTGTTCGTCACCAATGGCTTCTCATACAGCTCGGACAACATCTTCATCATCCCCGCGGTTGTCTTCTCCTTCATCACCTTCTTGGCAACGTTCTCCGACAACGTCAATCGGATCAATCCGAGTACTTGTCGATCAAGGAGAGCCCAGTCCGCCTCGCTCGTCTCTTCCGGATTCACGCCTTCCGACGATAGATGAATTTTCTTCTCGCCCAGGTACTTCTCGATTTCCATCCTCCAGGATCCGAAATCTAGGCCATCAAATCTCGTAACTCCAAGGTTCGTGATGTCTCCCATCGTTTCTTCGATTTCCCAGCTTTTCCAACCAAAGCTCGGATACCAGTTGTTGGGATTTACGCCCAATTCCGTCTACAAGAAACGATAAACAAACACGAACGAATAATAAACGAGAATAAAAGAACACAAGAATTATAGTGGTTCACCCAAATAGGCTACATCCACTCTCGCCGCTGCAGATCTTTCACTAGAATAATAATAGACGACTCCGGGAGTTTACAAACGCATACACACGTATCACAGTATTCTCGCTCTCGTCTATTCTATCTCTCTAGTATTCTCTCTCGATGATGCTATCATCATATCATCATACTAATTACATTGTTGGAGACTCCCTTTTATAGGCCTAAATACATGAGAAACCCTAATCCCAATTTAGGTAGGAGTCCACGCTGAAAAAGGACACAAATCCGCGAAACTTAACGCACAAGTCAAAAATCCCGATTGCTGGAATCTGAGGGGTAGCGACCGCTACCCTGGGGGTAGCGACCGCTACCCCCGCGCTACCCAGAGCGCTAGACGAGCGCTACTCGCTCGCTGATCGGGGCTGATTCTCGTCTGCACAGGGCCAGCGACCGCTGGCCCTCCCCCAGCGACCGCTAGTCGCCTTCAAGTCCGCGCGACTTCGTTTTCATCCTTCTTTCGACTCGATTCGACTCCACATCTCCCAAAAATCTCCCACTTGGAGGCGAATTCCGATCACCACCCACTGCAGCGGCATCCCCGGTTATTACCAACGTCGCCCAGTCGAAGTTTCCACCAACTTCAACGCATCACGACTTCTCAGGTATTTCCAGAATTTCTTCACGTTTCCATCCCCATTGGCCTTCTCATCACCTCGCAACTCTCTTTTGGACCTCTGAAACCGCAACATTGACAACAAGCTTCTCAAAGCTCCCAAACGTCGCTTCCCCGAATTGCTTGTGAAACGGCTAACTCCCACTGTATGGTCAACGTCAGCATTCGCATGCCCGTCGTCTATCCCCGACGACCTTTTTCGAGAACTACCGACATTCTCACCGTTAGCTTCACGATTCCCTTGCATACTCTTCTTCGTTTCCAGAATCCTCTTCACCGGACTCTCTTCAAAACGATCCCCAGAGCTGCATCCAAATCGTCTAACAACTCCCACCGCATGGGAAATGTCGGACTCCTCAACAATGCTATTCGAAATTTTCATAAGTCCTTCTTCAGCAGAGTCACAAGAAGACTTACCCGAATGCATTACCTCGTCTCTTACCAACGAGTCACACCTTGACAATAACGAGCTCATCTCGTTTTTCATTGTCCTATTGCTCGCATTTTCAGCCAACATTGCTACGTCATCTCGCTTTGAAAGCATATGATTGAACATCGAGACCTTCTCCGGTTGGTCTACATGGGCCACATCTACCGGAACATCTCCCAAATCATATCTTAGCTCTCCATCTTCCGATTCTCTCTCGGCTACTGAGAATCGTACTCTTCTCTGCTTCTCGAGACACGGACTTCGATCCATATGAGGTTCCTCCGAACTCACTTTTGGTTGCAACCTTCTTTCGCTCATATGACCCAGCCCACAATGCCCAGGCTCATTGGTGTCGTCGGCCACACCAATATCACGACCACAAGTCGTAGTGTAAAGGGTACCCGTCCTTCGACCACGAGCAATAACCATCGCACCCTTTGACACCTTCCAAGACCCCTTCTCGAACGTAACTTTGTGTCCACCCCTCTCAAGCTAGCTAACCTAGATCAAATTCCTCCACAGCTTCGGCACACACCTTACATTCGACAGCTTCAACGTCTGCCCAAACGACGTTTTTAATCTCACGTTACCAACACCCACGACGCCCAAGGTCTTTTCATCCCCGAGATGAACCTTACCGTGATCTCCGGCAACGAAATCCTCCATGCCTTCACGTCTCGTCGTTGTGTGAAACGATGCTCCCGAGTCAAGCACCCAAGAGTCTCCGAGAGGCTCAGAAGATGTTAGCAAGACATCTCCACTCTCGTCTATTTCCGTCACCGCATTTGTCCCGCCTCCGATCCCCGAAAGCTCTCCACAATGCCTCTTTAAGTGACCGATTTTTCTGCAATTCCAGCACTTGAATTGCTTCTTCTTTCGGTTGCTCGAACTCACCCTTCCGCTGCGTTTAGAATCCCCATAGCGATGCTCACATCGGCTCATAGACATGGCCGACGTAGTCGAAGTAGATGCTTCTCCAAAATCCCTCCTCCGAACTCCCTCGGCAAGGACGCGGTCCCTCACATCTTCAAGCTTCAACTTCCCACCTCCTATGGAATCACCCAACGCCTTTCTTATTGGTTCCCAGCTAATCGGTAGCGATGCCAATAAGGTCAGGGCCAGAACTTCATCATCAACCTCGATCTCAAACGAAACCACTTCTTTGACAATCGAGTTGAACTCGTTCACATGAGTCGCAACCACACCATCGTCTTCCATCTTCAAATGGAACAACCTCTGCAACAGCGCCGCTTTGTTCGTCACCAATGGCTTCTCATACAGCTCGGACAACATCTTCATCATCCCCGCGGTTGTCTTCTCCTTCATCACCTTCTTGGCAACGTTCTCCGACAACGTCAATCGGATCAATCCGAGTACTTGTCGATCAAGGAGAGCCCAGTCCGCCTCGCTCGTCTCTTCCGGATTCACGCCTTCCGACGATAGATGAATTTTCTTCTCGCCCAGGTACTTCTCGATTTCCATCCTCCAGGATCCAAAATCTAGGCCATCAAATCTCGTAACTCCAAGGTTCGTGATGTCTCCCATCGTTTCTTCGATTTCCCAGCTTTTCCAACCAAAGCTCGGATACCAGTTGTTGGGATTTACGCCCAATTCCGTCTACAAGAAACGATAAACAAACACGAACGAATAATAAACGAGAATAAAAGAACACAAGAATTATAGTGGTTCACCCAAATAGGCTACATCCACTCTCGCCGCTGCAGATCTTTCACTAGAATAATAATAGACGACTCCGGGAGTTTACAAACGCACACACACGTATCACAGTATTCTCGCTCTCGTCTATTCTATCTCTCTAGTATTCTCTCTCGATGATGCTATCATCATATCATCATACTAATTACATTGTTGGAGACTCTCTTTTATAGGCCTAAATACATGAGAAACCCTAATCCCAATTTAGGTAGAAGTCCACGCTGAAAAAGGACACAAATCCGCGAAACTTAACGCACAAGTCAAAAATCCCGAATGCTGGAATCTGAGGGGTAGCGACCGCTACCCTGGGGGTAGCGACCGCTACCCCCGCGCTACCCAGAGCGCTAGACGAGCGCTACTCGCTCGCTGATCGGGGCTGATTCTCGTCTGCACAGGGCCAGCGACCGCTGGCCCTCCCCCAGCGACCGCTAGTCGCCTTCAAGTCCGCGCGACTTCGTTTTCGTCCTTCTTTCGACTCGATTCGACTCCACATCTCCCAACAATCTCCCACATGGAGGCGTATTCCGATCACCACCCACTGCACCGGAATCCCCGGTCATTACCAACGTCGCCCAGTCGAAGTTTCCACCAACTTCGACGCATCACGACTTCTCAGGTATTTCCAGACTTTCTTCACGTTTCCATCCCCATTGGCCTTCTCATCACCTCGCAACTCTCTTTTGGACCTCTGAAACCGCAACATTGACAACAAGCTTCTCAAAGCTCCCAAACGTCGCTTCCCCGAATTGCTTGTGAAACGGCTAACTCCCACTGTATGGTCAACGTCAGCATTCGCATGTCCGTCGTCTATCCCCGACGACCTTTTTCGAGAACTACCGACATTCTCACCGTTAGCTTCACGATTCCCTTGCATACTCTTCTTCGTTTCCAGAATCCTCTTCACCGGACTCTCTTTAAAACGATCCCCAGAGCTGCATCCAAATCGTCTAACAACTCCCACCGCATGGGAAATGTCGGACTCCTCAACAATGCTATTCGAAATTTTCATAAGTCCTTCTTCAGCAGAGTCACAAGAAGACTTACCCGAATGCATTACCTCGTCTCTTACCAACGAGTCACACCTTGACAATAACGAGCTCATCTCGTTTTTCATTGTCCTATTGCTCGCATTTTCAGCCAACATTGCTACGTCATCTCGCTTTGAAAGCATATGATTGAACATCGAGACCTTCTCCGGTTGGTCTACATGGGCCACATCTACCGGAACATCTCCCAAATCATATCTTAGCTCTCCATCTTCCGATTCTCTCTCGGCTACTGAGAATCGTACTCTTCTCTGCTTCTCGAGACACGGACTTCGATCCATATGAGGTTCCTCCGAACTCACTTTTGGTTGCAACCTTCTTTCGCTCATATGACCCAGCCCACAATGCCCAGGCTCATTGGTGTCGTCGGCCACACCAATATCACGACCACAAGTCGTAGTGTAAAGGGTACTCGTCCTTCGACCACGAGCAATAACCATCGCACCCTTTGACACCTTCCAAGACCCCTTCTCGAACGTAACTTTGTGTCCACCCCTCTCAAGCTAGCTAACCTAGATCAAATTCCTCCACAGCTTCGGCACACACCTTACATTCGACAGCTTCAACGTCTGCCCAAACGACGTTTTTAATCTCACGTTACCAACACCCACGACGCCCAAGGTCTTTTCATCCCCGAGATGAACCTTACCGTGATCTCCGGCAACGAAATCCTCCATGCCTTCACGTCTCGTCGTTGTGTGAAACGATGCTCCCGAGTCAAGCACCCAAGAGTCTCCGAGAGGCTCAGAAGATGTTAGCAAGACATCTCCACTCTCGTCTTTTTCCGTCACCGCATTTGTCCCGCCTCCGATCCCCGAAAGCTCTCCACAATGCCTCTTTAAGTGACCGATTTTTCTGCAATTCCAGCACTTGAATTGCTTCTTCTTTCGGTTGCTCGAACTCACCCTTCCGCTGCGTTTAGAATCCCCATAGCGATGCTCACATCGGCTCATAGACATGGCCGACGTAGTCGAAGTAGATGCTTCTCCAAAATCCCTCCTCCGAACTCCCTCGGCAAGGACGCGGTCCCTCACATCTTCAAGCTTCAACTTCCCACCTCCTATGGAATCACCCAACGCCTTTCTTATTGGTTCCCAGCTAATCGGTAGCGATGCCAATAAGGTCAGGGCCAGAACTTCATCATCAACCTCGATCTCAAACGAAACCACTTCTTTGACAATCGAGTTGAACTCGTTCACATGAGTCGCAACCACACCATCGTCTTCCATCTTCAAATGGAACAACCTCTGCAACAGCGCCGCTTTGTTCGTCACCGATGGCTTCTCATACAGCTCGGACAACATCTTCATCATCCCCGCGGTTGTCTTCTCCTTCATCACCTTCTTGGCAACGTTCTCCGACAACGTCAATCGGATCAATCCGAGTACTTGTCGATCAAGGAGAGCCCAGTCCGCCTCGCTCGTCTCTTTCGGATTCACGCCTTCCGACGATAGATGAATTTTCTTCTCGCCCAGGTACTTCTCGATTTCCATCCTCCAGGATCCGAAATCTAGGCCATCAAATCTCGTAACTCCATGGTTCGTGATGTCTCTCATCGTTTCTTCGATTGCCCAGCTTTTTCAACCAAAGCTCGGATACCAGTTGTTGGGATTTACGCCCAATTCCGTCTACAAGAAACGATAAACAAACACGAACGAAAAATAAACGAGAATAAAAGAACACAAGAATTATAGTGGTTCACCCAAATAGGCTACATCCACTCTCGCCGCTGTAGATCTTTCACTAGAATAATAATAGACGACTCCGGGAGTTTACAAACGCACACACTCGTATCACAGTATTCTCGCTCTCGTCTATTCTATCTCTCTAGTATTCTCTCTCGATGATGCTATCATCATATCATCATACTAATTACATTGTTGGAGACTCCCTTTTATAGGCCTAAATACATGAGAAACCCTAATCCCAATTTAGGTAGGAGTCCACGCTGAAAAAGGACACAAATCCGCGAAACTTAACGCACAAGTCAAAAATCCCGATTGCTGGAATCTGAGGGGTAGCGACCGCTACCCCCGCGCTACCCAGAGCGCTAGCCGAGCGCTACTCGCTCGCTGATCGGGGCTGATTCTCGTCTGCACAGGGCCAGCGACCGCTGGCCCTCCCCCAGCGACCGCTAGTCGCCTTCAAGTCCGCGCGACTTCGTTTTCGTCCTTCTTTCGACTCGATTCGACTCCACATCTCCCTACATAAAACTCTTTGAAGAATGGATAAATGTTATCTGGGATTTATACAACTCCCCCGTTAGTAAACACCCTCGCATTAGTAAGTGGTAACACCCTATAACCTTAAACATGAGAACCATAATTTTTGGGGTTTAACCTTACGGGTGAAACAAGACCCACAATTAACTATTGGAATCTCACTTTAAAGTAATCATAAAATTACACGTAATAAATATTGATCATGGCCCCCACCAAACTATAGTGTAGTGTAAAAAAATGTATTTATTTGGGAGAATGTTCGAAAACAAAAAGAAAATACTAATATAATACGCACAGAAATTTAAAAAATATATATTTTATTAATTTATAATTAAAAATTTTAAATAAAAATACATTTTTTAATTAATAAAATACACTTACGAGATCGAAAATATATTGTTATAAACATAGAATTACTTGAAGTTTGGATTTCAATTGTAATAGAGTCTTGGTCATGTGGTAAGATTCAGATTCCAAACAGTTTATGGGTTCACCCTTAGAAAGTTAGGATCAACATATTGAGTCCGGATGAGATGAAAAATAGTCCGGCAGCAGGTGCATAGGGGAAGCCTCTTTCTAGCCGTCTTCAGGTCGGAGGGCATTGAAAACCCGGACATTGGCATGTCGGTGAAAGGAACTAAAGACTCCATCCGGGCATAATCATATAGATGTTGGATCCCACAGCCACAGAGGTAAACCTTGATAAAACCCGAGGAGGATTTACTGTGTTGGGATGTGATGAGATAGTCAAGCTAGTTGTTTCGACATATCCCTTATCCAAAACAATACAAGTGAAGCTACAAGGCTCCTCGAAAATTCTTCAAGTCATATATCACGCAAAAGCATTTGATTCTTGCAGACAAGTCCGAGTAGGCACGCAGAGAAGGAAAGTCCCCAAAGGAAATCATGGATTTGGCCATGAGCAATGAGACAGATGTCTTTTGGAATGAAACATCAGAATGAAGACGCCATAAATCATGAGATTGAAGCAAAGGCCCAGTCATTCAAAGACTAAAAAAACTTGCAACTAAATCTCAATTAAAACCAATCAATTTCAAAGGTCAGGTCTTGGAGCAGAGCAATTCTCAAATAAGCTGTGATTATAAATGTTGGATCCATGTGAAAAAAATTAAAAAATTATTTACTTTTCATCATCAATGCCACAAATGTTTCCATTCAATTTAAAGATAAGAAGGAACACAGAACCAGTTTAGTTTCCGATAGACGCATAGTAAGAATATTCCGTAATGACCAGTTTCCATTCAACTATGACTACTTCTTACTTAATGTAAGAAAACTAAAGTTAGTTTTTTCGAGATAAAGATTCAAAGTCTTGTGACCTTATTGGAGAAGATGAAGATTCAAAGTCTTGTGACTTTTTTATCGGATACGATGAAGAAATTGCATTAGCTTATAGCGACCGATCGAAAGCTGCTCAAGAGAGGAAGATCCTGAAGAGTATTCACAAACGGTACTCGAAAGCAAGTTCTTTCGTTCTAAAACCAAATTCTCCTTTGTCTTTGTATGAAAAACATCTGATGCAGAAAGATAACACAGAGGTTGCAATCCATTATTTTATGGTCGATTTGTTTGTCTCCCTTGGAGAGTGGGTAGAAATACGCCATGATAAATTCCTCCGTCAAGAGAAGAATGCGAATGAGGCCCGATCATTGACCTTTATAGCGCTTGATCTGAAAAAGATCTTTCGGCAAGAATTTAAATTGTTTTATATGTACCATGAGAAATCAATTTTAATTCTTGATTTCTCATGTTATATATAAAACAATTTAAATTCTTACCAAAAGATCTTTTTCAGATCAAGTGCTATAAAGGTCCACCATCGAACCTCATTTGCATTCTACTCTTGACGGAGAAATTCATCATGGCGTATTTCTACCCACTTCCCTAGGGAGACAAACGAATCGACCATAAAATAATATATTGCAACCTCTGTGTTATCTTTTTGCATCAAATGTTTTTTATACATAAGAGAATTCGGTTTTAGAATGAAAGAACTTGCTTTCAAGTACCGTTTGTAAATATCCTTTAGGATCTTTCTCTCTTGAGCAGCTTTCGATCTGTCTCTATAAGCTAATGCAATTTCTTTATCGTCTCCGATAAGAAAGTCACAAGACTTTAAATCTTCAACTTCTCCGATAAGAAGGTCACAAGACTTTGAATCTTTATCTCGAAAAAACTCTCGTCTTCTTACATTAAGTAAGAAACAATCATAGTTGAGCTCGTCCTCCTTCACACAATCTTTTAAAAACCAATCATGTTTCAACGGTAATACCTATTATATAACAGAAACGTCAGTAAACAAGATACTATAGACAATATATTTTTGAAAAGGAAAAAACAAAATAAAAAATTGGATTATCTAATTGTGGATGCTATTTTCGAGGGAAAAACATGAAAGTTGTATGTGTATAATTGTAAATGTTTGTGAAGGTTGAGCTAGAATTAGAGAAATATGACACTTTGTTTTAATATTTAACTAAAAAACTATTGTTTCTATCCCACAAGGATATGCAAGGGTTGTTAGTCCGGTGTCCTTTAAAACGTAGCCCGTGGTCGAATCTACCGCTCTGGTGTCTTGCATTTCCATGGACCTGATATTGCTAAAAGTCTCTTAGTCTTTGCTGGTATTAATCCATATTTAGTGGATAACCTGCCTTCTCAGAATCAGAACTTAGTAGCCACCGCAGTTGCATTCAAATACAGGAAATTCCATTTATATGTAGAAGCTCTTAGATGGTATCAGGAAAACTATAGTTTGATCTATGCAGCAGGTGCTTATAACATTATGAGCTAGTTTCTGCTTAACGAAGATATGGCCATGAGAACTAATCTCATTACTTACCCTGATGGTAAAATACAGGACGTATACACGTTTCTACCTACATGATTTTTGACTTTTTACAAACTAGGTTAAATGATCCGTTTAAGATGGAAATAATTGAGTCCAAGTTAGACAGAAAGCTCATCATAAGCTTGTTTATGCCCTTGATATATGGTAAAACCATGGACAGCGTGGAAAAGACATAAGGCTTCAATTTGGGGAATCGCTTAGTAAAGAGTATAGCTATAAACTTGCTAAACACTGCATTGATTTTATGAAGGATAAATACCCTGATATAATATCTTTTATGAAATTGATTTCTAGCGTAAGTTGGTTTAGCTCAGCATTAGATAGAGTTGTGGATTACAGCATTCCCAATTTTTCTACTAAGCAAGACTACATGGGTTTCGTAAAAGAATAAATCACTGTTTATGAGAGAGCATTAAAAAAGAAAAGAAGAGTCACTCTAAAAATTCCTACTACAATTAGGGATAAGCGAAAGACTCAAGCTGCTGCTTGTGCTATCTTTATTCATCAGAAGGATGCGGCCGTATATTGCTATGAAAGTTGTAGAATCATTGTTGAAAGAGGGAGCTCCCATATATACAGTTCATGACAACTTTATCACAACCACTACATACGAAAGAAGGCTCCCTTCTATCTACACTTATGTTATTGCTAACATGGGGCAGCCGCTAGGAATGATCGATAAACGAGTTTATTTCGATTGATCTTATTAAACCATACAGAGAAATTAAAGCCATCCCTACTTCCTTATTATTTGATAATAGTATACCTATCCCTTAGATCTCTATGTGATTTCTTGAAAGCTGATTCACCAGAGAAGTATTCCTCTAGAGAGAATGATAAATGGAATGCAAAAGTGGATGAATTTATATTTTTATACAATTAATAAAGTTGAAAGTAACATTAATATTCAAGCAAAATAAAAAATACCTCTCCAGTTTGCCTGTGTGCCATCTCCAAAGACACTTCATTCGCTTGGTCAGACGGAACGAACGGCGAACGGCTCGTCTTCTTCGAGGAGTCGATGGAGAATAGAGATGGGTCTGAGATTTGAGCAAATACGACTTTGACCGCATCCGACTCGACCAAGATCTCAGGCGGAGGGCTTCGTGCTCGATTTTGGGTGATTGGGTTGGTGGTGACTGATAGGGTTTGTGCAGTGTTGTAACACGACTCAAGGCCAGAGGCGGGGATTCATCTTCTCGAACGGGGTGACTGTTTTAGGCTCGGTTTTTGGGTGATGGGGATCGAAGGTGGTTTCGTACTTGGACACGGGCTGAGAATGGAAGTTTGAGGATGTTGGTGTGCAAGAGATGAGTACTACCTTAAAGAGAGTTGTTATTGTTTTGTGTAGCTATGGAGGTGGAGGTGAGATAGATGTGAGGTTGTATGCTTCTGTAAATGTACCGTTGGTTGAAGGAGATGGGTTTATGTGTGTTTGGTGGTTTGGATAAGGAAAAGAGAAAGAATGAGAGCGGGGGGTGAATGGTGTTTGGGTTTGGTTGGTGTGGGATGAAAATTGTTGGAGGAAATGGACAAAAAGAATTCATTGTGTGTAAGCAAATTTTATTTGTTTTGTTTCATTAGAGGACTAATAAAATTCAAATTCAAATTCAAATTAATAATAATAATAATAATAATAATAATAATAATAATAATAATAATAATAATAAATTACTTATGATGCTAAATGAAACTAATCAAAATATGGGCTAATGATTTGAATTTTATCATCCTCTCTCGAAATAATATAGTACACTTTTTGGACACGTAAAATGTCGGGGCCAAACCATAAGAGTACATAACTTAAAAAGCCTTGTTCATAAGAATGTAAAATAACTAGATCATTTTGAATTAAAAGACTTAAATGCCCTCAAAAGTTAACTTTTCTCAGAAATAAACAAAATGAATATTACAAAATAACAAAAATAATATTAGAAAAATAAATTTTCCCCTCAAATTCTTTTAGTCGTTTGAAATTCACACCCGCGACGAGCACGCACACGGTGGTTTAAATCCAATTCCGACCGTATCATCTGAACTCGTCTCCGGCGATCATCATTATGGATAGCGTTGACAACACCCAGTCCCTCAACAACCAAGACACTCGCGCTCAACCTCCGGTAATAAAGTTAACCCTAGCTTTCCATGAATCGATTTTTTGATATTTAGAACTGCATATGTTCGGATTTTTCATGTGTATATTTCATTTAATAGATCTGTTAATGTGTTTCTGAACTGATAATTGCAATGGGTTGTAGAAGACGATCAACCGCGTGTTTTTCCTCACTGTGTAGGGGCACCATTGGTTTTTTTTTTTCACGATGTAATTTTCACCGTGTATGTCTCTTCACCGTCCCGTCTTATGGTGATGCACGATCCCGGTGGTTCACATCATCGTGTGTATCTTCACCGTATACCTTTGATAATTGTTGTATATGCTCGTCGTGGATTTAACATCACCGTGTACACTACACCGTTTGATGTTCACCGTGTACACTTCATCGTTTGATGTTTCACAGTGTTAATTTAACCTCACCGTGGATCGTGAAATCTTTTCTAATTTGATTGATATTTTCAGGCTCGGTACGAATGGAAAAGACCAGTAGTTTTGCAGTCGGTCACCCCAAATATCAATTTGTATTACCGTTTCGAAGTGAAAGACATGATAAAGCGTGTTATGGGTTCAATCGACAGCGGCGATGCAGCATTGGCTGAATTCGCTAAGCATTCCTATATGAAGCATTTTATAGAATTTGTAAAACCCAACAGAGGATAATCTGCACACGCATCTCGTTATTTGCATCATTTCCTATGTAGAGAGTTGACTGGTCCGACAATACCGGAGATGGAACATTAGTCTTATGTCTGTGAGAAGATCGCAAAATTCACACCGGCTGCTTATGCCATTGTAACGAGGCTCAAATTTGGGCACTCCACAGGCTTTGGTATTTTTGCGTCACATGAGTTTCCTCCCGATAGCTTGTTTATTCGATTTTTCAAAGGAGATACCACCATTAGATTATGGGAGCTACGCCAAAAGTTCGAGGATGTAAATTTCGGCAAAATAGCGAAGGCGGAGGATTATATGAAAGTAGCCAAGCTCCTCATGTACTATTTCATATTGCTTCGCCGAAACCATAAGGTTAAAATTGATAAGTCGACATGGTTGTTGGCCGATGACCACGATTGTTGGGAAGAATTTCCCTGGGGCGCTTATTCCTACAAGAATTTATCCTACTACCTCAAAACGACGTCCATACATGATGATAAATCTACTTACCATTTCTACGGTCCGATTTGGGCTTTTCAGTTTTGGATGTACGAGTCTGTACCGTCCATCGGAGAGTTATGTGCGAAACGAGCTCGGGTTACGAGATTTCCACGTTGCCTGATGTGGGACTCTACTGCATCAAAACAAGCTACCTACGATGTCACTAAATTCTTCAATGAGAAGGTACTGTATTGAATTTTCATTCTTAAAGCACACGCGTTGTACTTTGTTGTTGTTGTACGTTGATACGGAGTATCTTTTGTTGGAGTAGTATACTTAATGTCTAGATTTGAGTATTCTGAACTCCTTGTACACTATCATTTATCTATTAAAATGAACATTCATTTGCTTTTAATTATTGTTAATTAAATATATGCAAATTATAGTCCTAGATTATATACGTTGTAGTTAGTATGGTGTGCGACGTCACACAGAAGATCATACTATCGGTTACTCGTATTTAATCGAACAGTTGCTCACGACCTAGATGGACACGGACCAAACCATCGGTATAATCGTTGCGTGAGAGAGAAAATAATTTGTCTTAAATTATTTTATCACACTTGTACACTTGGTGTATTGGGCGGATCGCTTGAGATTTATCAATTAGGATTGCCTGTGATAATTGATTTAAGTCTTAGAGGATTTTATTCTTAATCCCCGATACTATTGCGTGTGTGTATATTTAGTATGAGTGGCTTTGATTTTCCAAAGGAATTGTCTGGTTTAATTATTGGCTTTGATTTTCCAAAGGAATTGTCGTTGCGTGCGAGCAGCGGATCATCGGATCCGCTGCGGGGATGCTACGAGCATCCCCAGGGACGCCGCGAGGCATCCCGTGGGGGTGCGGCTGGGCGCGCACGCGTCTTCGGGCGTGTTGTGCGTTCGGTCGAGCCCCGGTCCGCGTGGGCTCGTGATTTCTCCGGCGATCGAGGTTTTCGTTCGGGTTATTGGTTTCCGCACATTTTAATAGCCCGGGATATCGAATTCCAACAATTGGTATCAGAGCGTGGTTTACGTTCGCGGTATTTTCGATAAAATTGTTCTACCTTGCAGGGTTTCCGACTATTATGGCTTAGTTAATTATTCGTTATTTAATTTGTCATATTTATGTTGGATTATTAAACTCTCGGACATGTCGAGATTCGTTTTTGGTGGTGAATGCTTGTAATAGTAAAAATTCGGGGGTTGGCCGAATTTAGGTTTATTATTATTGTTTTACGTTTTTCCGGAAATTGTATAGGGTCGATTTCATGTATAGAATCGATACCGGAATTGTAATTTAAATTATTGTAATTTATTTACGTTGGATCGATGCCGAGATGACCGCCGGAGAAGACGAAGTGACGAGAAGACAAAGGATCGGGGATCGATCAATCCCCATGATCGATCCCATGAGGATCGATCGACCCTTGGCCAAGGGAGGGCTGTCCGCGGGAGTCCCGGCCACGCCGGCCACCAGTGGTGGTGGCGCGTGGGCTGGGCGGCAGTGGCGGTGAGCCCTAGGCGGCGGTCGATCAAGGTGGGGAGGTGTGGTGTCTCCCAACCCATGCTATTCCTACCAAGATCCTACTTTCCTATTTGATTCGGTTTTCCTATTTTGAGTGTTCTTTTTTTAGGAACTCTCATGGAATAGAAAAAGAATTAAATTGGAATTAATTTATTTCCTATTTGATTATTCCTATTCATGGGAATTTTCATGGATGGAAATTAATTAATTATGGAAAGTAGAAGAGTCCTAATTTATTTTATTTCCTTATTCCATTATGGAAATCTTCTAGAATATTCTGATGGAGTAGTATACTTAATGTCTAGATTTGAGTATTCTGAACTCCTTGTACACTGTCATTTATCTATCATAAATAAACATTCATTTGCTTTTAATTATTATTAATTAAATATATGCAAATTATAGTCCTAGATTATATACGTTGTAGTTAGTATGGTGTGCGGGCCCACACAGAAGATCATACTATCGGTTACTCGTATTTAATCAAACAGTTTCTCACGACCTAGATGGACACGGACCAATCCATCGGTATAGTCGTTGTGTGATAGAGAAAATAATTTGTCTTAATTATTTTATCACACTTGTACACTTAGTGTATTGAGCGGATCGCTTGAGATTTATCAGTTAGGATTGCCTGTGATAATTGATTCAAGTCTCAGAGTATTTTATTCTTAATCCCCGATACTATTGCGGGTGTGTATATTCAATATAAGTGACTTTGATTTTCCAAAGAAATTAACCGATTTAATTATTGGGTTAATTACCGGTTAAGTTGGGTCACTATATTTTATATATGGCATGCCGTGAATACTTGACGGGAAAGTGTATCCCGTAAGGGTTGATAATATACCCGAGATGAGCTCATAAGGATTTATTATGTAAACCTCGCGAGTGGATTTGTTCCCGCATAATAATAAGGTTGAGTGGTACTATTCTCGGATATAAGAGATTAATAAATTTATTAAGCAATAAATAAATTTTATTCATGGATATTTAAATCTTAAATACACGGAATAAATAATACTAACCGGAGAAATATTATTTGATATAATATGGTTTAATATTGGGAGTGCAATTAATTTATATAGTGGAAAATAAATTAATTAATATTAATGGGATTAATAGATTTGGGCTTGAGCTCAATTTAATCATTAATATTGGAAGCTCAATATTCCACCTCCTTTAGATCCCCTACGTAGCCTATAAAAGCACTACATGGTCTTCACAATTAGACAAGACAAGATAATCATACTTGATTAGTCTAGAGAGTTCGTGAAGGAGATCCATAAGCTTGGAGGATCGTTTCCCACCCGACGTTCAAGTTAGTGCAAGGAATACGTGGGAAGTTCTCGAGGTCATCTTGATTTCGTTTCTCCGAACAACGAATCGAAGGTATAAAATCTAAACGCCCTTGATTTTATTTGATTTGGATTATCGTGAAATACCGTGAACGCAAGATCCGAGGATCGAACCCCGGAGTAGAGGACGATCGCGTGGTGGTGGCGAAGCCACCGGACCACGGGCGATCGACCCTAGGGTTTCGGTGGGGAGGGGTCGAACCCCGGCTGGACGCCGGGGGTGCGATCGATCACTTCGATCGATCGCGCACCGCGAGGGCTGGGCCCCGCGGTGACCTGCTAGTGGCGGGCCGACCACCCAGCGGCGGCGAGTCGCCGGACCCGCCGCGGGGGCTGCTGGGCAGCCCCGGTCGATCGCCTTGAGCGATCGACTCCTTCGATCGCGCGAGCCCCGCGGACGGGGGCTCAAACTGGGCGTGCGCGCGGCTTCGGCCGTGTCGTGCGTTCGGCTCGTGCTCCGACTCGTACGTGGTGTTCGTGTGATCTCCGGCGAAGGGTTTTTGATCGGGTTATTATTTTCCGCAATTTTAATAGCCCGGGATATTGAATTTCAACATATTCCAAGTGGGTCTTGGATAGAATTATAGAGATTTAATAGAGTAGAGAAGGAAGATAAAAATAAATAAAAATATTAATAATATTTAATTTTATTTTTGATATATTCAATTGACTTAATTTTCGAATTAAGTAACTTTTGGATTAATTGAAAATAAATAGATTTAAATATTGGAAATTAATATTCTCGTCACATGGAGCATTCAAGAAACGAAGACTGAAGACTAGAAGATGCGTACGGAGATGTGATAAAGCCATAATAGTCGGAAAATAATATTCTAGTATTATTTTGATTATGTGGTAATACTATGTGCTTTATTACATGTATGCATGCTATATGTGTTTACTTTATGCACTAGATAGCGTATCCCTTGTTGTAAAAAGCTAAGTGGGAGAGGGAATGGAAACATTCCCATGGTCTCCATTGCTGCTCTCTTGGTGACTTTTATAAACTTTTGTAGTTTATATAGATAAGTTATTGGAGGAGAGTTCTTGTAATTCCTCTTACGAGAAACATTGATTAAGTTTATCAAACAATGCCTAATTTGTCTTTTCAAAGCTGATTTCAAGTCGACTCATTCTCACCCCGGGGAGTGGAATGGAGCCAAAGCCACTTGGTCATGTAGAGGACACAAATTAGAGACCTTCGTACCATCCTTTTGAGGGGGTTTACGATTATATTACCTCGATTCGTTGTACGGAGAAACGAAATCAAACGTTGATGACCTTGCGATCTTCCTACGTATTCCTTGCACCTCGTCCGAACGTCGTGTGGGCGACGATCTATCGAACTCCTATGGATCTCCTTCACTCTTCAAGACTTTATGATTGGCGTATCTTAGGTTGTGTTGTGAAAAGTGAAGACCATGTAGTGCTTTTATAGGCTACGTAGGGGATCATAAGGAGGTGGAATATTGGGCTCCCAATATTGAAGATTAAATTGAGCCCAATGCTCAAGTCCATTAATCCTTATCAATATTAATTAATTTATTTTCCACTATATAAATTAATTGCACTCCCAATATTAAACCATATTATATCAAAATATATTTCTCCGGTAGTATTATTTATTCCGTGTATTTAAGATTTAAATATCCATGAATAAATTTATTTATTGCTCAATAAATTATATTCATCTCTTTTATCCGAGACTAGTACCGTTCAACCTTAATTATTGTGCGGAACGAATCCACTCATGAGGTTTACACAATAATTCCTTATGAACTTATCTCGGGGATATTATCAACACTTCCGGGATACACTTTCCCGTCAAGTATTCACGGCATGTCATATATAAAATATAGCGACCCAATTTTACCGGTAATTAACCTAATAATTAAATCGGTTAATTCCTTTGGAAAATCAAAGTCTCTAATATTAAATATACACACCCGTAATAATATCGGGGATTAAGAATAAAATACTCTGAGATTTAAATTGATTATCCAAGGCAATCCTAATCAATAAATCTCAAGCGATCCGCCCAATACACCAAGTGTACAAGTGTGATAAAATAATTAAGATAAATTATTTTCTCTCTCACACAACGACTATACCGATGGATTGGTCCGGGTCCATCTAGGTCGTGAGCAACTGTTCGATTAAATACGAGTAACCGATAGTATGATCTTCTGTGTGCCCATGCACACCATACTAACTACAACATATAAAATCCAGGACTATATTTTGCATAATTAATTAATAATAATTAAATGTAAATAATTTTTTATTAATTAAATAGGTTAAATGCTATGACCAGGAGTTTACCGATACTTAAATCTAGACATTAAGTACACAACTCCAACAATCTCCCACTTGTACTAAGGTCTAGTCATTTCCTCCAAACTCCCGACTCCCATACTCATCACGTGCTTAAGTTATACTTCCCAGAAATATTATGTGAATGAGCAATCTAGGTTGCCGCTCTGAAGTTATCTTGGTGACTACAGCGTCGTCTCCCTAGACGATGACTCGAATCAGGTGGTACTTGCTCTATGTGTTATCATCACCTTTTGAACTTATGACTTCTTCCAGTTTACCATGCACCGCTATATACATAGCCTTTGGTGAACCAAGAATCATATCCAAGTTCAGAGGTCATTCCGGAACCTAACCAAAACTTCCGCTGCCTCTGAGGCTGCTATTCGGTTTATGATAGAGTCCGAGAAGCATCGCGCTTATCACTCTTTCATCCTTAGGTTCCACCTCTTTTAAAAGTGAACACATAGCCTGATATCGACTTTCACTGGTCTTTCTCTGATTTTGGATCTGAGAAACTGTAATCTAAGAAGATTTCGTCTTGCTTAGTAATCCAGTACTTCCAAGTACTTTTACAGCATTCGAATATCTCTTATCCAGATTACTTTGATATCCTCCCACTACGCTAACCGCATAGTTGATATCAGGTTCTTGTTTTACAACATTGCATCTACAAAGCTCTCTACACTCGAAGTGTAGGAAACTGCTTTGTCTATATCTATCTCCTTCATGTGTTCAAGGCACATACCTTTAGATAGATGCATTCTGTCCCCGAAAGGTAATAACCTTTCTCAGAATTATGCATGTTTAAAACAAACCATAATCACATAAGATATCTTAAGAGAAGTACAAATGTTCTTATCTAGAGATCGAGAGATTCCAAGAACATGATCCAACTTACTCTTAATCTTATATCTTGATTCATTTAGACAACCTCTATTTTATGTCTGACAACACTTTTACATTGTTGCCAACGATGAAGTGTTATCTACATAAAACTCCGAGAAAACACCACCTTGTTTCCATTACGTCTCCAATACACCTTTCTTGTCTATGCCCTTTGATGAATCCATAGAAATGGACTATCTCATCAATTCGCAAGTTCCACAATTTCACAGCTTTGTCACAATCCACAAATGGATTCACTAAGCTTGTACTTCTAAATTATCTTGCCTCTTAGCAATAATACTTATTGCTATCCAAGTAGGCACATTTAAATTAGTATTGCCCCTATGCAGAACTAGGGATCGATTTCATGTCTACTAGATCCAGAGTTCAAAACTCCTCCAGCCTTATGAACATCTCTGGCTGCTTAACAACCTCCCACTGCAATGGCGTTCTGGTGTATAACAGTAATAACATTAGGTGCAGTTAGTGGTGTACTACTACTCGGTTAGGCTGGTTCTCAGTCTTTCATTTCCTCATATTAAAGTACCTAGTCAGTTAGGGCATTGTAGTTCATCTAACAGTCTTCTCTAAGAACCGGGCGAGAACACCCCTCTGGTTCATAGTACTATTGAACATACAAATTACTTGTTCTTCAACCACATTGAATGTGCCGTTGTATCCAGAAATATCCATAGAACATAGGTAGTTCCGAATAAACTTGTCCTTTTATTATTAGAATTCCATTTCTTATTCCTGACACACCATGTCTACACAACAGTGTATGGTGTAGTCCTTTGAGACTTAATCTCAATCCTTGATATATGCCATGTGTTGTTTAGATAGGTTATAGCCTCCGCGAACAAGTCGCAGGCTTCCAGTGGATATACTTTGAAGGATCCCCATAATAGCTTTGTGTCGAAAAACACTTTGCTTTTATGGCACATCAAGTATTCTAATCCATCTTCGAGTATTCTTTGAAAGAACGACTCGTACCTTTCTAATTACACATGTTATCGCATTAATCATAAATCATTCTCAATACTTCTCCGAATTCTATCCTTTATCCAGAAAGGTTAACTTAGTTGTATCATCTTCCAAGATCGATTCTTAGGTCGGGAGGTCCACTCCTCCAACTATAATTGATCAAATCAATTTCGACCTCTTGAATCCCTTATGAATAAATACTACTTAGTTCAAGAATTCACAAGTATAATGATTGACAAAGAAATACATCTAATAAGTAAAACAAGTTATAACGGTTTGTTGCATCGTGGTAGACTAAGGATTCATCATTCATATATTGCTATCTAATGTACCAGAATAGATAACACCATTATTTCTTATCTAAATCACTCAATGATTAAAGAAATAAATATCCATTCATTAATAAAGAAAACCAGAACAAAAGTTCTTTTTCAAAATAAAGGGGTACATAAAGCAATAACTGAAATGAAATCCTAAAACTACTAAAAGCAGATAAATGTCTTCCACTGCAACCGCTGCTACCCCAACAGCTTCGCCCATGTAGACTCGAACTCTTCTTCTCTAAGTCGCCGGGTTTTCTGGAACCCCTGCATTTAAAACAATGCACATACCGTCAGTGGTTCCATATCTACACACCAGAATTCTGGTAGATAATACCGCTGACTATGTTTTTACGACTAAAGAAAAATTCGTACCTCTGAGAGGACATTCAGACTTCCAGTGTCCAGACTTGTTGCATCGGAAGCACTTGCCCCTTGGCTTACTAGCCCCCACTCGTGGTCCATTCCTCTTGGCACCACTGGGTTTCAAGGCTTACTTCCTTTTCTTGCCCCTACCTCCAACAGCTTTCAAGCTTTTGGACTTGGTAGCTACAAGCGCTTGAGACTTGCCCTTCTTGTAGATCCCCTCTGCCGCCTTCAGTTCAGTCAGGAGTTGCGCAAGAGTATAAGATAGTTTACCCATATTATAGCTCATACGAAACTGCTCAAAACTAGGGGCCAGAGACTGGAGTGTGATGTCGACTTGCGTCTCACCATCAATCATAGCTCCTAGGACCTCCAATTCATTCAACAAGCTCATCATCTTAAGAACGTGTTCCCCAACGGGCGTTCCTTCAGACTGAGTAGTCGACATGAGGACTCTCATGGCTTCTTGCCTACCCGCACGGTTATGATGCCCAAACATCTCTTTGAGGTTAAATAACATATCCTCGGCAGTGTTCATCGACTGATGCTGGGTTTGGAGTACATTTGACATAGAAGCCAAAATATAGCACCTAGCCATTTCATCAGCCTTTTTCCACTTCCGATATGCTTCTTTTTCCTCATCAGTTGAGGCGGCCGTGGGTTCAGCAGGGCATTGCTCATAGAGTACAAACTTGTACTCTTCAGCAGTCAGGACAATGTCTAAATTTCTCTTCCAATCAATGTAGTTTGGGCCAGTGAGTTTTTGTTTCTTGAGTATCATAGAAAGTGGATTCATAGCTATTCTCTAAACCTATAAGCACATGTAAACAAACAATCAATTTAATGTCCGATATTATCTCCCTCAAATAATATCATTAAATTACTAATTGCGTCTAAAATCCCACCAGGTAAGGCAAGCCACGTTCGTGTGGACGTTTACCCACCCAAATGATCTAGCAACTAGTTTTGCTTCGGTCGTACATCATTATAGCGTTACTTCGTTGGGAAGAATACTACAAAGCGTACCTAAGTGTAAACCATCACTCAGTACTAAGGCGAATCGTTTAGAATTGTTACGTCACCGCAAACCACGTTCGTGTGGACGTTTACGATAACTTGCAATCCTTCACAATTCCCTATAACTGTCTACATCAATTAATCTAAAATCCCATTCAGTGTAGCAAGCCACGTTCGTTTGGACGTTTACTATACCAAAAGATTTATATAATTGAAATCCAATTACTTGAACCATTCGATTTCCGCAAATCAAGACTTGGAGAATCATAAGTGAAACTCGAAGTTTCTAACCAGTGATTCACCATGCGAACGACCCTATCTCTCATAAATGAGGGAGCCGAGCAGACAATCGATCCATCTATCAAAGAATGGTACGAAGGTCTCTAATTTGTGTCATCCACATGACCAAGTGGCTTTGGCTCCATTCCACTCCCCGGGGTGAGAATGAGTCGACTTGAAGTCAGTTTCAGAAAGACAAATTAGGCATTGTTTGATAAACTTGATCAATGTTTCTTGTAAAAGGAATTACAAGAATTCTCCTCCAATGACTCGTCTATATGAACTTCGGAAGTCCATAAGAGTCACCAAGAGAACAGCAATGGAGACCATGGGAATGTTTCCATCCCCTCTCCCACTTAGCTTTTTACAATAAAGGGATACGCTATCTAGTGCATAAAATAAACACATATAGCATGCATAAAGCAATAAAGCACATAGATCACATAGTCAAAATAATGCTAGAAAAATTATTTTCCCGACTATCATGGCTTTATTCCATCTTCATATGCATCTTCTAGTCTTCAGTCTTCGTTCTTGAATGCTCCATGTGACGAGAATATTAATCTCTAATATTTAAATCTATTTATTTTTAATTAATCCAAAAGTTACTTAATTCGAAAATTAAGTCAATCGAATATATCAAAAATAAAATTAAATATTATTAATATTTTTATTTATTTATTTTCCCATCTAATTCTATTAAATCTCTAGAATAATCTATCCAAGTAAAACTTGGAATATTCTAGAAGACTTTTATAATAGAATAAGGAAATAAAATAAATTAGGACTCTTCTACTTTCCATTATCAATTAATTTCCATCTAATGAAAATTCCCAAGAATAGGAATAATCAAATAGGAAATAAATTAATACCAAATTAATTAGATTTCTAATCCATGAATATCTCCATGAAGGAAATAAAACAATATGAATAAAATTAATTCCAATTAATTCTTTTCCTAATCCATGAGAGTTTCCAAAAGGAGAACACTCAAATAGGAAAACCGAATCAATTTTTAAGAAAGTGAATCTTGGTAGGAATAGCATGGGATTGGGAGACCCCACGCCATCCCCACCGTCGACCTCCATCGCCCGGGACCACCACCGCCGCCGCCCCCAGCCCACGCGCCACCACCACCGGTGGCCGGCGTGGCCGGAAGCCCTAGCGGGCAGCCCCTTCGATGGGGTCGATCGATCCTCATGGGGATCGATCATGGGGATGATCGACCCCCCCGGTTTTTCGTCCCCTTCGTCTTCGTCACACGTCTTCGTCTTCCGGCGATCGTCTCAACATCGAACCAACGTAAATAAATTACAAGAATTTAAATTACACTATCCGGTATCGATTCTATACATGAAATCGACCCTATACATTTTCCGGAAAATAAAGAACGTAATAATAAATCCTAAATTCGGTCAACCCCCGAATTTTTACTATTACAAACATTCAACCACACAAAACGAATCTCGACATGTCCGAGAGTTTAATAAACGAATAATCATGATAATTAATTAACACAATAATTAAATCCAACCATGATAGTCGGAAATCCCTGCAAGGTAGAACAATAATCGAACATATACATGAACACGAATCCAAACGCTCTGATACCAATTGCTGGGATTCGATGTCCCGGGCTATCAAAAATTATGCGGAACCGATAACCCGACCGAAACCCTGTCGCCGGAAAACACGAACGCGAACCACACGCGAAGCCGGGCTCGACAAGAGCATCACCGCGGGATGAACCCGCGGCTAAACCCTAGCCGAACCCCATCGCGGCTGGGGTTCGCGATCGCCGTGCATAGCGATCGCCGGGGATGCGCGTGCATCCCCGTGGGGCTGTTCGGAACAGCCCCCGGCGGTGAGTCCGGCGACTCACCGCCACCATCCGACGGGAGGAGGGCCTCCAGTCGCGGCACCAGCCCGCGACTGCCCTCCGCGATCGACTTCGGTCGATCGCCCGCTCCGGCTTCGGCCGGAGCTTTCCCACGCGCACGCCGCCGGCAGGGAGGACGGGGAGGTCGTCCGCCGTGGCACCAGCCCACGGCGACTTCCCCAGCGATCGACCCTTGGTCGATCGCGTGCCCCGGCGTCCAGCCGGGGCTTCCCCTTGCCGCGGTACCGGCGGTCGAAACCCTAGGGTTCGACCGCCCCTCGTTCGATCCCCACGGGGATCCAACGATCCCCGTATCTAGGTCTCGACTCTTTCCCGGATCGTCTTGTTCATGTATATATCTCAATTAACGAACATATAATCATAGAGGGGGTTTACGATTATATTACCTTGATTCGTTGTACGGAGAAACGAAATCAAACGTTGATGACCTTGCGATCTTCCTACGTATTCCTTGCACCTCGTCCGAACGTCGTGTGGGCGACGATCTATCGAACTCCTATGGATCTCCTTCACTCTTCAAGACTTTATGATTGGCGTATCTTAGGTTGTGTTGTGAAAAGTGAAGACCATGTAGTGCTTTTATAGGCTACGTAGGGGATCATAAGGAGGTGGAATATTGGGCTCCCAATATTGAAGATTAAATTGAGCCCAATGCTCAAGTCCATTAATCCTTATCAATATTAATTAATTTATTTTCCACTATATAAATTAATTGCACTCCCAATATTAAACCATATTATATCAAAATATATTTCTCCGGTAGTATTATTTATTCCGTGTATTTAAGATTTAAATATCCATGAATAAATTTATTTATTGCTCAATAAATTATATTCATCTCTTTTATCCGAGACTAGTACCGTTCAACCTTAATTATTGTGCGGAACGAATCCACTCATGAGGTTTACACAATAATTCCTTATGAACTCATCTCGGGGATATTATCAACACTTCCGGGATACACTTTCCCGTCAAGTATTCACGGCATGTCATATATAAAATATAGCGACCCAATTTTACCGGTAATTAACCCAATAATTAAATCGGTTAATTCCTTTGGAAAATCAAAGTCTCTAATATTAAATATACACACCCGTAATAATATCGGGGATTAAGAATAAAATACTCTGAGATTTAAATTGATTATCCAAGGCAATCCTAATCAATAAATCTCAAGCGATCCGCCCAATACACCAAGTGTACAAGTGTGATAAAATAATTAAGATAAATTATTTTCTCTCTCACACAACGACTATACCGATGGATTGGTCCGGGTCCATCTAGGTCGTGAGCAACTGTTCGATTAAATACGAGTAACCGATAGTATGATCTTCTGTGTGCCCATGCACACCATACTAACTACAACGTATAAAATCCAGGACTATATTTTGCATAATTAATTAATAATAATTAAATGCAAATAATTGTTTATTAATTAAATAGGTTAAATGCTATGACCGGGAGTTTACCGATACTTAAATCTAGACATTAAGTACACAACTCCAACACACTTATGATTCTCCGCGTCTTGATTTACAAAAATCGAATGGATCAAGTAATTGGGAGTCAATTGTAAAAATCTTTTGGTGTAGTAAACGTCCACACTATCGTGGCTTGCTGCACTGAATGGGATTTTGGATCGATTGATGTAGACAGTTATAGAAGGGAGTGAAGGATCCGTGTGTCAACGTAAACGTCCACACTATCGTGGCTTGCAGTGATATGCGAGTCCCAAACGAACTTCTTAGTACTGAGTGATGGTTTACACTTAGGTACGCTTCATAGTATCCTTCCCATCGAAGTAACGCTATTGATGATGTACGACCGAAGCAAATCTAATTTGCGAAATCGTTTGGGTGGGTAAACGTCCACACTATCGTGGCTTGCCTTACCTGATGGGATTTTAGATGTGATTAGTGATTTAATGATATTATTTGAGGGAGATAATATCGGTATTAAATTGTTTGTTTGTTTTATGTGCTTATAGGTTAAGAATAACTGTGACCCCACTTTGTGATATACTTAAGGGTGAAAATTCACCGGTTCCATATAGTAATGATTGGGAACGAAATCTGGACATTTTGTTCAAACTGTTGAGCTTTCCGAATCCACTGTTGTCCCAACTGATGAGGACATTAAGGATGACCCCAGGGCGATGTTGAGGCATAGCGTGGAAGCCGGGCAAGAGGTGATTAACATACTCACTGAATTCCCTCTCAATGAGTCTCTTAAAAAGGATTCGGCGAAAGCGGAGTTTGTGCGTAAGTTAAGGACATCACAAGCTCTTGTGGCAAGGCTAAAGGAAAAGCGCGCAAACCAAGTGGTCTCGAACCACGGACTGGGAGAAGCAAGCCATTAGGCAGATGCTTTCGATGCAAGCAGTTTGGGCACTGGAGGTCTGATTGTCCTCTCATCAAAGGTACGAAATTCTCCTTAGTCACTGAAACATTGTCAGCGGTGATATCTACCAGCACCTGGTGTGTAGATACGGGCGCCACTGACCATGTCTGCAATTCATTGCAGGGGTTCCAGGAAACCCGGAGACTTAGAGAGGGAGAAATCGTGGTCTACATGGGCAATGCCGCGAAGGTGGCGGCCGTTGCAGTGGGAGACGTTCACTTATGCTTTAGTAGTGATAGGATTTTAGTTTTACAGAATTGTCTTTATGTACCGAATTTTAGAAAGAATTTAATTTCGGTTTCTAAGCTAATTCTGAATGGATATTCTGTTTCTTTTGATCACTCTGTGGTCATAAGAAGAAATAGTGAGATTGTCTGTTCTGGTACATTGATAGACGATTTGTATGTGCTAAATCCCGAGTCTAACACGATGCAATTAACCGAGAGTAATAACACATCTACAAACACCAATAAGAGAAAGGAACCTTCTAAAATGAATCAATTATACTTGTGGCATCTAAGGCTAGGTCATATTAATTCAAATAGAATTCAAAGGTTGAAAGCTGATGGTCTCATTAGCGGCATAGAAGGAGAGGACCTTCCAACCTGCGAATCCTGTTTGGAGGGTAAAATGACCAAGCGTTCTTTTTCTGGTAAAGGACGGAGATCCGAGCAAGTGTTGGATTTGATTCACTCTGATGTATGCGGACCTATGTCTACTCAGGCAAGAGGAGGGTACGAATGTTTCATCACTTTTACTGATGATTATTCAAGGTATGGATTTGTATACCTGATGCGCCGCAAGAGCGAATCTTTTGACAAGTTCAAGGAATTCAAGGCTCTTGTGGAGAATCTTCATGGTAAATCCATAAAATGCCTGCGATCTGATCGCGAAGGCGAGTACCTGTCTGGAGAATTCAAGGCATACTTGGCAGAGAATGGGATTGATTCCCAGATGAAATCACCATATACTCCTCAGCAGAATGGTATGTCGGAACGAAGGAATAGGACTCTTATGGAGATGGTGCGTTCAATGATGAGTTACTCGGATTTACCTGTTATGTTCTGGGGATATGCCTTAGAAACAGCGGCGCACATTCTGAACTTGGTTCCATCTAAAATGGTTCCTTCAACACCCATGGAACGATGGAGCGGGCGCAAGCCTAGCTTGAGACACGTTCGGATCTGGGGGTGTCCTGCACACGTGTTGAAGATAGGGGCCGATAAATTAGAACCTCGTACTGAAGTGCGGTTGTTTATAGGATATCCTAGAGGAACTAAAGGTGGCATGTTCTATAGTCCTACGGACCAGAAGATCGTTATAAGTACTAACGCTCGGTTCTTAGAGGAAGACTATGTCATGGACCACAAGCCCAAAAGTGACATTATGCTTGATGAGTTGAGAGGTAACAAGGAAGACTTAGATACATCCGAACCGAGTAATGATACACCACTAGAACCTGCACCTAACACTGTCACTGTTGATACACCGGAACACCGTCGTAGTGGGAGGGTTGTTAAACAACCGGACAGATGGATTGGACTGGGTGAGTCTTCGGACTCGGCACCCGGAGTTCATGAAATCGATCCCTGGAACTATGATGAGGCAGTACAAGATATAGATGCGCCTTCTTGGAAGAAAGCGATGAAATCCGAAATTGAATCTATGGATTCAAATAAAGTCTGGGATCTTGTAGAAACACCAAACGGCGTAAAGCCAATTGGGTGTAAATGGGTCTACAAGAGAAAGAGAGGATCTGACGGAAAGGTTGAAACCTTTAAAGCTCGGCTTGTTGCGAAAGGATATACTCAGAAAGAGGGAATCGGTTATGAGGAGACCTTCTCGCCGGTAGCCAAGATAAAGTCAATCCGGATTCTCTTATCCATAGCAGCTCATATGAATTATGAGGTGTGGCAAATGGATGTCAAGACAGCTTTCCTAAATGGAAGTCTTGACGAGACGATTTATATGAAACAACCAGAAGGATTCATTTCTAAGGGGCGAGATCATCTAGTGTGCAAGCTTAATCGATCCATTTATGGATTGAAACAAGCCTCGAGATCGTGGAACCTGCGGTTTGATGAAGTAGTCCAATCTTTTGGATTCATTCAAAGCATGGACGAATCGTGTGTTTATTGGAAACGTGATGGAAAGAAGGTGGTGTTCCTCGTGCTTTATGTAGACGACATTATTCTCATTGGCAACAGTGTGAAGATGTTATCAGACAAAAAGGGATGGTTGTCTAGACAATTCGATATGAAATATTTAGGGGAGGTTGGACATGTTCTAGGGATCAAAGTTATAAGGGATCGCCAGAATAGAACATTGTACCTTTCCCAGGAATCTTACATAGACACGATTCTGGCTCGTTTTAGCATGCAAGATTCCAAGAAGGGTGAGTTACCCTTCAGTAAAGGAACTTATCTTTCTAAGGAATTTTGTCCTCAGACACAGAAGGAGAAAGATGAAATGAAAGCGATTCCCTACGCCTCGGCTGTGGGAAGCTTAATGTATGCAATGCTATGCACGAGACCTGATATCTGTTATGCGGTTGGCATAGTGGCTAGATATCAGATTAATCCTGGAAAGGCTCATTGGACTGCCGTAAAGAGCATTTTCAAGTATTTTCGAAATACTAAGGATTATGTTCTAAGATACGGAGCAGACAATCTGATTCCTTTGGGTTACACAGATTCGGATTTCCAAGCTGATAAGGACCGGCGTAAGTCAACATCAAGCTATGTGTACACTTTGGGAGGTGGAGCCGTATCATGGAAGAGTGTTAAGCAAAAGTGCATTTCGGACTCTACCATGGAAGCTGAATATGTAGCAGCCTCAGAGGCAGCGAAAGAGTCAGCGTGGTTCCTTAATTTCCTCCAGGACTTAGATGTGATTCCGAGTTTGCCCAGAGCTCTGACAATTTATTGTGACAATAGCGGTGCAGTGGAAAACAGTAAGGAACCACGGTCCCATAGTGCTACGAAACACATAGAGCGCAAGTACCACCTGATTCGAGACATCGTCAAGAGAGGCGACGCTGTAGTCACCAAGATAGCTTCAAATGACAACCTAGCAGACCCCTTCCCAAAGATACTTCCTAAGGAAGTATATTTCAAGCACTTGAAGGGTTTGGGAGTCAGACATTTGGAAGATAAGACTAGACCTTAGTGTAAGTGGGAGAATGTTGGAGTAGTATACTTAATGTCTAGATTTGAGTATTCTGAACTCCTTGTAAACTATCATTTATCTATTAAAATGAACATTCATTTGCTTTTAATTATTGTTAATTAAATATATGCAAATTATAGTCCTAGATTATATACGTTGTAGTTAGTATGGTGTGCGATGTCACACAGAAGATCATACTATCGGTTACTCGTATTTAATCGAACTGTTGCTCACAACCTAGATGGACACAGACCAAGCCATCGGTATAGTCGTTGTGTGAGAGAGAAAATAATTTGTCTTAATTATTTTATCACACTTGTACACTTGGTGTATTGGGTGGATCGCTTGAGATTTATCAATTAGGATTGCCTGTGATAATTGATTTAAGTCTTAGAGTATTTTATTCTTAATCCCCGATACTATTGTGGGTGTGTATATTTAGTATGAGTGGCTTTGATTTTCCAAAGGAATTGTCCGGTTTAATTATTGGGGCAATTACCGGTAAAGTTGGGTCACTATATTTTATATATGACATGCCGTGAATACTTGACGGGAAAGTGTATCCCGCAAGGGTTGATAATATCCCCGAGATAAGCTCATAAGGATTTATTATGTAAACCTCGCGAGTGGATTTGATCCCGCATAATAATAAGGTTGAGTGGTACTAGTCTCGGATATAAGAGATGAATAAATTTATTGAGCAATAAATAAATGTTATTCATGGATATTTAAATCTTAAATACACAGAATAAATAATACTACCAGAGAGAATATTATTGGATATAATATGGTTTAATATTGAGAGTGCAATTAATTTATATAGTGGAAAATAAATTAATTAATATTAATAGATTAATGGATTTGGGCTTGGGGCTCAATTTAATCATTAATATTGGGAGCCCAATATTCCACCTCCTTTAGATCCCCTACGTAGCCTATAAATGCACTACATGGTCTTCACAAATCATAAGACAAGATTATCATACTTGATATTCTAGAGAGTTCGTGAAGGAGATCCATAGAGTTCGGAGGATCGTCGCCCACCCGACGTTCGAACAAGTGCACGGAATACGTGGGAATATTCAAAGGTCATGTTGATCTCGTTTCTCCGAACAACGAATCGAAGGTATAAAATCTAAACGCCCTTTATGATTTTATTCGATTATTATTGAGAATACCGTAGAACAAAGATCCGAGGATCGAACCCCGGATCGAGGGTCAAGCCGGGCGGTGGTGGTCGAACCACCGGACCGCCGGCGGCTTGAGGATCCTACGTGGGGATCGTGCACGGAAGTCCTCGGCTGGGAGCCGAGGATCGATCGGACCCCTACGGGGTCGATCGCTGGAGCTGCGGGGTTAACCCGCAGCGGCTCGTAGCGAGCTGCGGGGTTACCCGCAGCGGGTCGCTGGGGACGAGCCCCAGCCGTGCGAGCAGCGGATCATCGGATCTGCTGCGGGGATGCTACGAGCATCCCCAGGGACGCCGCGAGGCATCCCGTGTGATCGCTGGGAGCGATCGCGGGTTCCCGTGGAGGTGCGATTGGGCGCGCACGCGTCTTCGGGCATGTTGTGCGTTCGGTCGAGTCCCGGTCTGCGTGGGCTCGTGATTTCTCCGGCGATCGAGGTTTTCGTTCGGGTTATTGGTTTCCGCAAATTTTAATAGCCCGGGATATCGAATTCCAACATCTTTGTCTGTAGATGGAAGTTTTTGAATCGTTAATTCCTACACTGGAAGAGGCCAAAGCATTATCTTATGTTACTGTAACTGAATCTATAGATGATAGGGAGCTATTTTCTGTTGAATTCTGTCCACCTCGACGAAAAATGAGGTATTAAGAAGAAAGATCGAGTCAAGTCGTCTCACGAGCGTGCTGCACAAAAAGCTTCAATTGGTATAGAAAGGCCTAATTCTATGCGA
This sequence comes from Euphrasia confusa, assembly GCA_954870475.1. NCBI lineage: Eukaryota > Viridiplantae > Streptophyta > Magnoliopsida > Lamiales > Orobanchaceae > Euphrasia > Euphrasia confusa. Next base: position 16,622,920 of record OX940955.1, read on the forward strand.
CATGTTTCCGGACCTGATTTGACTTTTGTGACAGACATTTGCTGTCGAAAATTAGGTGATTTCGGTCCTGAGGGGTCGGACAACAATGAGATCGAGCGCTAGGTAACTAGGATTTGGGATGCCGAACTGAGGGCAGATAATGATTGGTTCTTTGGTGATGATTCTGACACTGGCTTTATTGAAGCTGTTGTTCGAAAAGTCTTCAAACGCATGAAAGGTTTCCATCCGCAATCTACTGCGAACCAAAGCGGATTCAAAACTGTGGAAACGTTATTCAGAGAATGGATGAATTTAGGGTCTACCGACTTGATATCATGCAGTCGAGGCTCCATAAACCACACTGTGGGTTCAGAATTTTTTGATAATATTGAGGACTTTAATTGGGACTTCGAATCTGAAGTGCTAGATCTATATATTATTTATTTGAAGTGCAAAGGTCGTGATGCTAATGGGAGTACAAACACAGTCTTATTGAGCACTCAATTTTGGGTAAGTTTTACAGTACTGTCATTTTAGACACCTTAGTTTTTACTAATAATATCTTTTTTCAGAGTACTATAGAAGCTGCATATAAGATTCATCGTGGCTCTATTGATGATTGGGTAGTGCTTGATTCTCTTAGGGAAGCAGTGGATGACACATATGGTCCGATGTCAATGCATTCCGACCAGCTTACTCAAGTAAGTATTGAAAAGCATACATGCTTTATTTTAACTAGAGTGAAACTGAATCGTAACTCGCAAACCCTAAACATGACATGTCAAGCTCGTCGCGATTTGTAATGTCCACGCTCATTGGGTCACCGTCCGAATATCCACGGAAGATTGGACTATCGAGTTGTATGACTCATTAATTCATACTCAATTGTCGACGTATCCTGAATATGGATATCAGAAGGACGAACTGAGGCCATTAATGGAGTTTTTACCTCTTGTATTGAGGAGATCAGATTCTGGGCAAAGAAGGGTCAACACCATGCGATTACGGAGGCCTTCAAGTTGAAAGTCATGCCGGACGCCGAATAATTCGTCCAGGATGTTACTAATAACCACTCTTGTGGAGTTTACTGTACCATGCATCTTGACCGTTTGTTTGTCGACCCTCTGATGCATCGGAACGAAAACATCGATGAAGGGTACATTGAGGAGGTCAGGAAACAAATATGCCTGAAGATTTTTTGGCTGACCTTGAATGATGTTGCTGATCCCTTTTAATTGATGTATCAGTATAAACATGTTGGTTGTTTTCACATTGTGATTCAATAATTTTGGTTTGTTATTGTTGTTGTGCATGAATAAATCCACAGTGCATCAATATTTGTACACGGTGCCTGAATAAGTCCACGGTGTATATCACAGGGCTGTCGTGTGGCCGATCGTAGACTCCTATAATTACAGTGTCACGGTGAATCAATAAATGTACACGGTGACTGAACAAGTACACGGTGTATATCACAATGATGTGCCCTATCGTAGACTCCTATGATTAACGTGTCATAGTGCATCAATAATTGTACATGGTTCAACTGTGTATCTTTGACCGTGACACGGTGCAGAAACGATTGTCAGCCGTGTCACACGTGTAACCATACGCAGTCCTCTCTGGACATAAGCAAAGATTTGAATTCAAATTTGAATTCAAATCATCCAAAACAATCAGTCAAAAAATTGATCGGCCTAAAATCCCCAACATTATGTCTACACAATCGGTGAACTCCGTGAGTACTGGTCAACCCAGACGATTGAAGTACCAAGATAAATTTTGTGGTAAATGTCGGAAGAAACTTCAAATTCGTGTGGCCTCCTCAAAATCTGAGAATTATTAGAAATTGATGTATTATTGTCAAGATCATACGTTTAACTCCTGGTGTAACTCGTCAAATGAGGGAGACACACAACATGAACAAATGTCAAGAGTGAAAGAGAAAGCCACAGAAGCTAAAATTAGGAAAGATCTGAAGAAGATGGAGACGTCCTTGCACGATGTATCCATCCAGTTGAGGACTACTTTGTTTATTGTCTCCATAATTATGGTTCTTGTTGTTGGAAATCGATATCCCGGGCTATCAAAAATCGCGGAACCGACAACCCTACCGAAATCCCGTCGCCGGAAACACGATCACGAACACCGCATGAACCGGGCTCGACAAGAGCATCACCGCCGCGGGATAAACCCGCGGCCGAAACCCAAGTCGAACCCCACGCGGGGTTCGCGATCGCCGTGCATGGCGATCGCCGGGGATGCGGGGTGCATCCCCGCGGGGCTGTGCGGAGCAGCCCCCGGCGTTGAGTCCGGCGACTCATCGCCACCACCGCACGGGGAGAGGGCGTCCAGCCGCGGCACCAGCCCGCGGCTGCCCTCGCGATCGAGCCCAGCTCGATCGCTTGCTCCGGCTTCGGCCGGAGCTTCCCCGTGCGCACGCCACCGCGAGGGGTGGGCCGGGATCCGCCGCGACACCAGCCCGCGGCATCCCGCGATCGACCAAGGTCGATCGCATGCCCCGACGTCCAGCCTCGTCGCGCACGCCGACAGTCGAAGACCTAGGGCTCGACCGCCACCCTCGACTCATGTCGAGGGTTGTTCTTGATCTTCGGCGGGGATCTCGAATCCCTGTCCGCGAAGTTCGTACGTCCCGGATCGTCCGTTCATATATATATCACGATTTATTAAACGCATAATCATAAGAGGGGTTTTACGATTATACCTACGTCTCGTTGTGCGGAGAAACGAGATGATTTGAAGACCTTCGAATCTTCCCACGTATTTCTTGCACTTCGTTCGAACGTCGTGTGGGCGACGATCCTCCGAACTCCTATGGATCTCCTTCACGAACTCTCTAGAATATTAAGTATGATAATCTTATGGTGTAGGTTATGAATTGTGAAGACCATGTAGTGCTTTTATAGGCTACGTAGGGGATCTAAAGGAGGTGGAATATTGGGCTTCCAATATTAATGATTAAATTGAGCCCAAGCCCAAATCTATTAATCCCATTAATATTAATTAATTTTATTATCCACTATATAAAATTAATTGCACTCCCAATATTAAACCATATTATATCAAATAATATTATCTCCGGTAGTATTATTTATTCCGTGTATTTAAGATTTAAATATCCATGAATAAAATTTATTTATTGCATAATAAATTTATTCATCTCTTATATCCGAGAATAGTACCATTCAACTTTAATTATTATGCGGAACAAATCCACTCATGAGGTTTACATAATAATTCCTTATGAACTCATCTCGGGGATATTATCAACCCTTACGGGATACACTTTCCCGTCAATAATTCACGACATGTCATATATAAAGTATAGTGACCCAACTTTACCGGTAATTGACCAGATATTCTAATCGGACAATTCCTTTGGGAAATCAAAGTCAATTATATTAAATATACACACCCGCAATAGTATCGGGGATTAAGATTAAAATACTCTGAGATTTAAATCAAGAGTAATTTAGAGAAAAAAATAGAATGGATTTATGATTTATAAATAAGTAACATAGTTTACATTTCTAATAAAAAAGGCAATCAATTTATTTTATATATATAATTTAAGGTATTTATATTAAATGTATTCATAATTTAGGTAGGGTAAACAAATTTGATTTGTCTATTTTAATCTTTTATTTTATTAATGATATTTTCCATTTAATTTTTCCATTTTATTTAGTTATTGTAGAAATCTTAATCATTTTCGGACAAAAATTCTTGAAATCAATCAAAGAGTGCTTTTTTAGAAAATAGTTTATTTCTTGCGATTCCTTTTTTTTTTTTTAATTCAAAAATCAAGCCTAGCCGTATTTGTATGATTTCGAACTCTTTTAGTTTTTGTGTTAATCGGTCTAGAAACTTCGATGCGAATCCCAACAGCAGCTCCGACGAGCTCTTCGCCAAAAAGCTCACCGTCCGCGATTCGAAACTTCAAGGCGGGGCACACCCGGTCCAACTCAACCCTTTCCGGGTCTGTCAAGTCCTCGACCGGAGTCGAAAATCACCCCACCGTCCCCGGTCTTCCGGTCGATCATGAACGTCGACGCATTTATTCCATGAACACACGACCTGCCCACCGAGATTCCTTCCAACCCGACGTAGTAAAACATGTTAAACTCCTCCCGAATGGGGTTCTTTCTTCACTAAAGGCGTGTAAACGGCTTTTTCGCAAGTCGGCGAATCTCCAAAGTCCATATAGGAGGAAGACGAGTCAGAAGAAGTCATTCGGTTCTCCAAACAGTAGGAAAACTTGTTTCCAAACTTGTTGCCGACCTGACCCAGGAAAGACAACTCGTCGCGGGCAAGGCCTTTCAAACCAGTTGCGGCGACGAAAAAACCCTCGTTATCATGGCCGAGCGTGTTAGAGATGTTTGCAAGAATAGAGTTGTCTTATTAAATTTTGTTGTTTCGTTGAGAAACTCGCGTACACACTTTATTTCTAGAGTTATTTAGTGGTTTTTGTAGCCTTCTGTCAAAGTTTGTAAGACAATTTTAATGTCATGTTTTATGTGTGTCATTGATCGGTTTTTCGACCAAAACTAGAACTCAAACGATCTAGTTTGAGTTCGGTGAACAAATAGACATCGATCGAAGAAATTAAAAAAGCTCGACTTATTACTTTTCATGTTAAATGTGCATTGTTACTTGTCATGTTAAATGTGCGTTGTTGGTTAATTCATTACCTGTCAATTGTGAAATGAAACTAGCCAATTTTTACGAGTTCTGATTTTTGTTAGTTGGGCATCGTATGTGTAAGCACAGTCTAATGATATTTGACAAGTAATGTTTCTTAAACTAGTGGTACAAGTTATGATTTTCGAACTACCACCTACACTGTACTAGCCGATCCAGTGTGTGTAGTAGTTTCTGACATGCAGTTACACTATTTAATAGAATCATACAAGCCAACCCTGTTATAAAGGTTTAACTATTACAGCAAGATAAACTCCTACAACAAATAACTTTTTAATCTTTTAGGTCTCCAAATTGAACTCATTATTAAGTAAATATTGATACATCTCAAGATTTCTCAGTGTTAATATGTTAAACAAACTAGTATTGATTGAGAGTGCTACATGTGTAGTGTATAAACTAGTAGTAAACATAAGTAACATATAACTAGTACTGTTAGTTTGAAATCCAAACAATGACACAGTAACTATGAGGTCAAGAAAAGAAAATACCGAAAACTATTCACTAACATGGAAGCCGATTGATGCTTCAATAGCTACTAACCTAGTCAAACAAATTTTAATTATTGTATCTATTAAGCTACTAATTCATTTGTTCGTATAAATTAATATTACAAATATGCATTGCGAACTACAAATTACACTACACAAGTAGGTATAGTGTATTCAATAGAAACTGTCAACTATGGTAAAACACTGTCAACTATGGTAAAACATTGTTCTTTCCTCTCCGTCGGTGCAACAACCCAAAAGTCTGACCAGGTTCCTGTGTTGAAGTTTGGCAATCAAGTTCACCTCGTTTTTGAACTCCTTAAGACCCTGACTAGAACTACTCGACAATCTTTTAACAGCTATTTCTTCTTTCTCCGACAGGATTCCCTGCGTATACATGTGTTAGTTTATTAACTTAGGAACTCTCATATAGATAGTATATATTACAATCATTACCTTGTAAACAGAACTGAATCCTCCTTTTCCAATAATATTATGTTCGGAAAAATTTGTAGTTGCAGCCACAATAGTTTTCAACTTGAATAAAGGTACTTATAGTTCTTTTTCTTCCCTCCTTTCAGTTGCAAAGAATAGAGAAGGAGAAATTCAAGGAACTGTAAATCATAGATATTTAGTAGTTCACAATGCATATTTGTAATATTAGTATATACGAACATATTTGTAATTAAGGATTACCTATTGGGACTAATGTGTGTTAGAATCATGTTGTCAGAAACATTGTTACCAAAAGTTCGTGGACTTTTAAACCATGTTAAGTAATGTGAAGTGTATGCAACATATAATGTAGTGTCTTTGAGTTATCAAACACTACTAGTTAGACTACATGATTGGACTACATGATTAGACTTAGAATGTACTATAAGGATACAAACAGGTGACTTAATAGAATGACTATTAGGATACTTATTCATAAGCTAATGTACTGGTATCTAGTTTAACTTTTGTGCACTAAAATTAGTTATAAACAGTGTTATTATGAGGGCTTTTGAAAGTGTGGTTGGTAGTGTTCATGCACAAGTTCAATACATAACAACTACATAATACACTGTCAAGTAATGTGCAGTGTATGCAATAGATAATGTACTGAACGCTGTGATTTATCAAACACTACTACTTACAAAACATGATTGGCTTATTCATAGATTTCTGAATAAGAAACATTTACAATGTACTATTGGAATACAAATCATCCAGAGAACCTCAATAGATGAAAAGTTACTCTTATTAACATTTGACACTCTAATTAAGTGTCTAAGTCATACTATGAAAAGTACAGCATGCTGACTTTCACAAAATATCACATATCGACTCAACAAAAACTACACTGTTATGAACAGTGTTTCTAAAGAGTGGCTTTTGAAAGTGTATTTGGTAGTGTCCATGAACAAGTTCAGTACATTACAACTACATAATACACTGCCATAATGTTCCCAGTCCCTATATCAAATTAGAAAGTCTTTTGTGTTTAATTAACCAAATTAAGAATCGACAACACATTACTACGAATACTTGACCTGTTTATTGCTATGGTTTGTTGACAAAACAATGATCAAAACCTATCAAGTTAACTACACACTTGTGTTCATAAACAAAATGTTTAGAGGAACAGGTTCCTATAATGCTTTGAATGTGAAAAATAGATATATGAACACACATGCTGAATGTACATATATGAACACTAACTCACAAAAGGTTCTGATCATGTGATTGGGTCGAAGCCGAACGCTAAAAAATTATTTATACTGTTTCACAAAATTAAATTCAAGCTAAAAATTACAGATTTGAGTTGATTAAAAAGAACTATTCAAGAACCCTAAATCATACATGCAATCATTTCGAAAAGTACACTATGCCAATTCAAACTTATAAACAGATAATTCGGGATGAATCAAATCCCAAATCCAAGAAACCTAAATAAGGTATGCAATTTATTCATCCAAACTTTGCAATTGAGTAATTTAACACAGAAAAATTACCTTAACACGATTACCTTTGAGGTTTGAGAGGAGGACCAACAACGTCGACGACACTGCCGGAGAGATTGCAAATCTTCGCAAGGAAGGGGGATTTGCGTTTCTGGTCTTCTAATTAAGATATTAATTAGAGATAATCAAATTAAGCATAGGAAACACATATCAAAAGAATACTAAACTATATGAAATGTATTAAGAATAGTTGTACACTACGGAATGCAGTCCAGGTTACCAGTTTTTCTCAGTCAAAAGTTTGTGTAAGAAAATTAACAAATGCTGAAAGTATTGCCATGTGGTCAAATTTACATGATAAACAAAGATTAACTTCATCCCAATGAAAATAAATCAACTACCTAATCCAATTGCTAAGATATGATTTTTTTTTTGTCCTTTTATATACAGAAAAATCTATTTTCAACCTTCTTTCAATCACCACCTAAGTTTTGGTATTTTGTTCTCCATCCGACCAAAAAAAATGTTGTGCTTCAATGATCTCTTTGCCACCACTACTGTACTTGAAATCATTTCCCTCAATACCACCCAGTTTTTCACGTTTTTTAACTCCTTAGAGCTACACTAATCTCCTATATTCACCACCAACTCAATGCCGCTATGGAAACACCTCTATAGCAAAATCAAATAAGTTTACTACACAGTGTTGTTCATAAACAAATTTTTTGAAGTAACAATTTCTTACAAGATAATATTTTTCAACATAAAACAACACAAGAAGTTGATATTCTGTTTTCATACAATGCTCTGACTGTGAATAAAAGATAGAAGCTGACACTACAGTTCCAACTACTCACTAATGTGTCTGATTGTGTAATTGGGTACAAGCTGAATTTCATGAAATTGTTTGTACTGAAACAAAAAATAAAACCCAACCTTAAATTTGCAGATTTGAGACAATTGAAAATTACTCTTCCAACATGCAATCGTTTCGACTAGTACACAATTACAATTCAAACCTAGAAACTAATCTTTTTGGTAGATTCAAACACAAAATCAAAAAATCCCAAATTATATAGTCAATCTATTCACCCATTCATTTCAATTCACTGACAATGAATTGCGAAAACTTACCTTAACACCACGACGCTTTGAGTTTTAAGAGAAGACACTGCCACGACGACACCGGCGAGAGAATCACAAATTTGCGAAAGAGGTGATTTTTAGGTTTCAGTGTTTAGGCATTGAAGGATATACGTAGTGTATTCTTAGAATCTTAGGTTATGGGATCTTTATTTAATTCGTTAACCATTTTTTATTTGGTAGTGTATAATTTTATATGGTAAGTGTATATTTAATAGCATCAATTAAGAGATACTATATAATTGGTTAATAATGAAATATATTATATAGTTTTCAATAATTAAAAGGGCTGTATAGGTAAATCTAGTTTTTTTATAATTATTGTAAACATTGATCTTAATGTATAATTGAGAGTAATATATTTACCCTTTTTGAAAATCCCCCTTAAATCAATTATCAAAGGCAATCCTAATTGATAAATCTCAAGCGATCCGCTCAATACACCAAGTGTACAAGTGTGATGAAATAATTAAGACAAATTATTTCCTCCTCACACAACGACTATACCGATGGCTTGGTCCTTGTCCATCTAGGTCGTGAGCTACTGTTCGATTAAATACGAGTAACCGATCATATGATCTTCCGTGTGACGACGCACACCATACTAACTACAACGTATATAATCTAGGACTATATTTGCATATACTTAATTATTAAATAATTAAAAGCAAACAATTGTTTATTTAATTAAATAGATTAAATGCTATGATCGGGAGTTTCCGTTACTTAAATCTAGACGTTAAGTATACAACTCCAACAATCTCCCACTTATACTAAGGTCTAGTCATTTCCTCCAAACTCCTGGCTCCCATACCCATCACGTGCTTAAACTGTACTTCAAAGAAGTACCATGTGAATGAGCAATCTAGGTTGCCGTTCTGAAGTTATCTTGGTGACTACAGCGTCGTCTCACTAGACGATGACTCGAATCAGGTGGTACTTGCTCTATGTGTTATCATCACTTTTGGCACTTATGACTTCTTTCAGTTTACCATGCACCGCTATATACATATCCTTTGGTGAACCAAGAATCATATCCAAGTCCAGAGGTTATCCCGGAACCTAACCAAAATTTCCGCTGCCTCTGAGGCTGCCATTCGGTTTATGACAGAGTCCGAAAAGCATCGTGCTTATCACTCTTTCATCTTAAGGTTCCACCTCTTTCAAAAATAAACACATAGTCTGATATCGACTTACACCGGTCCTTATCTGATTTGAGATCTGAGAAAATGTAATCCAAGAAGAAATCGTGTTGCTCCGTAATCCAGTACTTCGAAAGCACTTTTACAGCATTCGAATATCTCTTGATGAGATTACTTTGATATCCTCCCACTACGCTTACCGCATAGTTGATATCTGGTTCTCGTTTTTCAACATTGCATCTATTGAGCTTTCCACACTTAAAGTGTAGGAAACTGCTTTTCTGCGTCTATCTCCTTCATGTGCTCCAAACACATATCTTTAGATAGATTCATTCCGTGTCTGAAAGGTAACGACCTTTCTCGAAATTCTGCATGTTTAAAACGAACAATAATCGTATAAGATATCTAGGAGAAGTACAATGTCCTTATCTTGAGATCAAGGATCTTAAGAACATGCTCCAACTTCTACTCAATCTTATATCTCAATTTAGACAACCATCATTTTATGTCTAACAATATCTTTACATTGTTGCCAATGATAAAATGTTATCTACATAAAATTCCGAGAAACACCACCTTGTTTCCATTACGTTTCTAATACACCCTTTTCGTCTATGCCTTTTGATGAATCCATCAAATGGACTATCTCATCAATTCGCAAGTTCCACGATTCATAGCTTTGTAACAATCCATAAATAGATTAACCAAGCTTGTACTCTAAATGATCTTGCCTCTTAACAATAACACTTATTGCTTTCCAGGCAGGCACATTTAGATTTGGTACTGCCCCCGTGCAGAACTAGGGATCGATTTCATCTATACTAGATCCAGAGTTCAAAACTCTTCTAGTCTTATGAGGATCTCCGGTTGTCTAACAACCTCCCACTGCAATGGCATTCCGGTATATAAACAGTAATAACAGTAGGTGCAGTTACTGGTGTACTACTACTCGGTTTGGCTGGTTCCCAGTCTTCCTTTCTCTCTCTACAAGGTATTACGTCATCTCGGGCTTTGTAGTTCATCTAATAGTCTTCCTCTAAGAACCGGGCGATAGAACATCCTTCTGGTTCATAGTACTATTGAACATAAAATCTTTTGTTCTTCTAGGATATCCTACAACCACATCGAATGTGTCGTTGTTTTTCAGAAATATCCTTAGAACATAGGTAGTTCCGAATAACCTTTTCTTTTACTATTAGAATTCCATTTCTTATTTCCAGACACACCACTTCTACACAAGAGTGTATGGTGTAGTCATTTGGGATCCAATCCCATTCTCTGATTTATGATGTGCGTTACTTAGATAGGTGGTAGCCTCCGCGATCAAATCGCAGGCTTCTAATTGATATACTTTGAAGGTTCCCCACAATAGCTTTGTGTCCATTGACTTGTCAAAACACTTTGCTTTTGTGGCACATCAAGTACTCTAATCCATTTTTCGAGTATTCTTTAAAGAATCACTCGCACTATTCTAAGTACACATAGTCTGCATATATCAATCAATTTCAATACTTGTCTGGATTCTATCCTTTAACATAAAGGTTTACTTAGTTGTATCATCTTCCAAATTCAATTCTTAGGTCGGAAGGTCCATTCCTTCAATTATAATTGATCAAATCAATTTCGACCTTTTGAATCTTATTTGAATAAATACTACTATGTACAAGAATTCAGAAGTATAATGATTTAATAAAGAAATACATCTAATAAGTAAAACAAGTTATAAAACAGTTTGTTGCATCGTGGTAGACTTAGGATTCATCATTCACATATTGCTATTTAATGTACCAGAATAGATAATGCCATTATTTCTTATCAAAACCATCAAATGATTAAAGAAATAAAATATCCATTCATTAATAATAGAAAACTAGAACGAAGTTCTTTCTAAAATAAAGGGGTACATTAAGCAATAAACTTGAAATGAAATCCTATAACTACTAAAGCAGATAAATGTCTTCCACTGCAACAGCTGCCTCCTCTACAGCTTTTGCCCATGTAGACTTGAACTCTTCTTTTCTAAGTCGCCGGGTTTTCTGGAACCCCTGCATTAAAATGCACATACCGTCAGTGGTTCCATATCTACACACCAGATTTCTGGTAGATAATACCGCTGACTATGTTTTCACGACTAAAGAAAAATTCGTACCTTTGAGAGGACAATCAGACTTCCAGTGTCCAGACTTCTTGCATCGAAAGCACTTGCCCTTAGGCTTGAAAACCCCTCCTCGTGGTCCATTGAACTTGGCACCACTGGGTTTCCAGGCTTGCTTCCTTTTCTTGGCCCTACCTCCAATAGACTTCGAGCCTTTGGACTTGGTAGCTACAAGCGCTTGAGACTTGCCCTTCTTGTAGATCCCCTCTGCCACCTTTAGTTCAGTCAGGAGTTGCGCAAGAGTATAAGACAGTTTACCCATATTATAACTCATGCGGAACTGCTCAAAATTAGGGGTCAGAGACTGGAGTATGATGTCGACTTGCGTCTCACCATCAATCTGAGCTCCTAGGACCTCCAATTCATTCAACAAACTCATCATCTTAAGAACGTGCTCCCCAACGGGCGTTCCTTCAGACTGAGTAGTTGACATGAGGACTCTCATGGCTTCTTGCCTAGTCGCACGGTCTTGGTGCCCAAACATCTCCTTGAGGTTGAACAACATATCCTCGGCGGTGGCCATCGACTCATGTTGGGTTTGGAGTACATTTGACATAGAAGCCAAAATATAGCACATAGCCATTTCATCAGCCTTTGTCCACCTCCTATATGCTGCTCTTTCCTCATCAGTTGAGGCAGCCGTGGGTTCGGCAGGGCACTGATCATAGAGTACAAACTTGTACTCCTCTGCAGTCAGGACAATGTCCAAATTAATCTTCCAATCAATGTAATTGGGGCCAGTGAGTTTATTCTCTTTAAGTATCACAGAAATTGGATTCATAGCTATTCTCTAAACCTATAAGTACATATAAACAAACAATCAATTTAATGCCGATCTTATTTCCCTCAAATAATATCATTAAATTACTAATTACATCTAAAATCCCATCAGATATGGCAAGCCACGTTAGTGTGGACGTTTACCTATCCAAATGATTTAGCAATTAGATTTACTTCGGTCGTACATCATTATAGCGTTACTTCGTTGGGAAGAATACTATAAAGCGTACCTAAGTGTAAACCATTACTCAGTACTAAGGTGAATCGTTTGGAATCGCTACGTCACCGCAATCCACGTTTGTGTGGACGTTTACGACAACTCACAATCCTTCACAATTCCTTATAACTGTCTACATCAATTATTCCAAAATCCCATTCAGTATAGCAAGCCACGTTTGTGTGGACGTTTACTACACCAAAAGATTTTTATAATTGACTCCCAATTACTTGATCCATTCGATTTTTGTAAATCAAGACGCGGAGAATCATAAGTGAAACTCGAAGTTTCTAACTAGTGATTCACCATGCGAACAACCCTATCTCATTAGATGAGGGAGCCGAGCAGACAATCGATCCATTTCAAGAAATGGTACGAAAGTCTCTAATTTGTGTCATCCACATGACCAAGTGGCTTTGGCTCCATTCCACTCCCCGGGATGAGAAGGAGTCGACTTGAAGTCAGTTTCAGAAAGACAAATTAGGCATTGTTTGATAAACTTAATCAATGTTTCTTGTAAAAGGGATTACAAGAATTCTCATCTAATGACTTGTCTATACGAACTTCGAAAGCTCATAAAAGTCACCAAGAGAACAGTAATGGAGACCATGGGATTGTTTCCAATCCCTCTCCCACTTAGCTTTTTACAACAAGGGATACGCTATCTAATGCATAATTAATCACATAAGCATGCATACATAAAATAAAGCACATAAAGTATTATCACATAGTCAAAATAATACTAGAATATTATTTTCCGACTATCATGGCTTTATTCCATCTCCGTACGCATCTTCTAGTCTTCAGTCTTCGTTCTTCAATGCTCCATGTGACGAGAATATTAATCCTAATATTTAAATCTATTTATTTTTAGTTAATCCAAAAGTTACTTAATTCGAAAATTAAGTCAATCGAATATATTAAAAATAAAATTAAATATTATTAATATTTTTATTTATTTTTAATTTCCTTTCTAATTCTATTAAGTCTTTAGAATTCTATCCAAGTCGAACTTGGAATATTCTAGAAGACTTCTATAATAGAATAAGGAAATAAAATAAATTAGGACTCTTCTACTTTCCATAATTAATTAATTTTCATCCATGAAAATTCCCAAGAATAGGAATAATCAAATAGGAAATAAATTAATTTCAATTTAATTATTTTCCTATTTCATGAGAGTTCCTAAACTTAGAATACTCAAAATAGGAAAACCGAACTAAATTAGGAAAGTCGGATCTTGGTAGGAGTAGCACGGGTTGGGAGTCCCCGCACCACCCCCACCATCGACCGCCGCCACCGGAGAGGAGCACCGCCGCCCAGCCGGCCTGCCAGCCACCACCATGACCGGCGGCAGCCCCAGCCGAGGGCGATCAAGCCCCCTCCTCGCGGTCGACCTTGAGGGTCGATCATGGGGATGATCTTCCATCTCGTCCTTCTTCTTCTTCGTCACATCTTCATCTTCCGGCGATCGTTCCAACATCGAACCAACGTAAATAAATTACAATAATTTAAATTACAATTCCGGTATCGATTCTATACATGAAATCGACCCTATACAATTTCCGAAAAACATAGAACAATAATAATAAATCCTAAATTCGGTCAACCCCCGAATTTTTACTATTACAAGCATTCATCCACACAAAACGAATCTCGACATGTCCGAGAGTTTAATAAACGAATAATCATGACAAAATAATTAACGAAATTATTAAACCATGATAGTCGGAAACCCTGCAAGGTAGAACGATAGTCGAATACATACATGAACATGAACCAACGCTCTGATACCAATTGTTGGAAATCGATATTCCGGGGCTATCAAAAATTGTGGAACCGACAACCCTACTGAAATCCCATCGCCGGAAACACGATCACGAACACCGCATGAACCGGGCTCGACAAGAGCATCACCGCCGCGGGATAAACTCGCAGCCGAAACCCTAGCCGAACCCCACGCGGGGTTCGCGATCGCCGTGCATGGCGATCGCCGGGGATGCGGGGTACATCCCCGCGGGGCTGTGCGGAGCAGCCCCCGACGGTGAGTCCGGCGACTCACCGCCACCAGCCCGACGGTGACGCACGGGGAGAGGGCGTCCAGCCGCGACACCAGCCCGCGGCTGCCCTCGCGATCGAGCCCAGCTCGATCGCTTGCTCCGGCTTCGGCCACCACGAGGGGTGGGCCGCGAGGGGTGGGTCGGGATCCGCCGCGGCACCAGCCCGCGGCATCCCGCGATCGACCAAGGTCGATCGCATGCCCCGACGTCCAGCCGGGGCTCCCCTCGTCGCGCACGCCGGCGGTCGAAGCCCTAGGGCTCGACTGCCACCCTCGACTCATGTCGAGGGTTGTTCTCGATCTTCGCCGGGGATCTCGAATCCCCGTCCGCGAAGTTCGTACGTCCCGATCGTCCGTTCATGTATATATCACGATTTATTAAACGCATAATCATAAGAGGGGTTTTACTTACGTCTCGTTGTGCGGAGAAACGAGATGATTTGAAGACCTTCGAATCTTCCCACGTATTCCTTGCACTTCGTTCGAACGTCGTGTGGGCGACGATCCTCCGAACTCCTATGGATCTCCTTCACGAACTCTCTAGAATATCAAGTATGATAATCTTATGGTGTATGTTATGAATTGTGAAGACCATGTAGTGCTTTTATAGGATACGTAGAGGATCTAAAGGAGGTGGAATATTGAGCTTCCAATATTAATGATTAAATTGAGCTCAAGCCCAAATCTATTAATTCCATTAATATTAATTAATTTTATTTTCCACTATATAAAATTAATTACACTCCCAATATTAAACCATATTATATCAAATAATATTATCTCCGGTAGTATTATTTATTCCGTGTATTTAAGATTTAAATATCCATGAATAAAATTTATTTATTGCATAATAAATTTATTCATCTCTTATATCCGAGAATATTACCATTCAACTTTAATTATTATGCGGAACAAATCCACTCATGAGGTTTACATAATAATTCCTTATGAACTCATCTCGGGGATATTATCAACCCTTACGGGATACACTTTCCCGTCAATAATTCACGACATGTCATATATAAAGTATAGTGACCCAACTTTACCGGTAATTGACCATATATTCTAATCGGACAATTTCTTTGGAAAATCAAAGTCACTTATATTAAATATACACACCCGCAATAGTATCGGAGATTAAGAATAAAATACTCTGAGATTTAAATCAATTATCAAAGGCAATCCTAATTGATAAATCTCAAGCGATCCGCCCAATACACCAAGTGTACAAGTGTGATGAAATAATTAAGGCAAATTATTTCCTCTCTCACACAACGACTATACCGATGGCTTGGTCCTTGTCCATCTAGGTCGTGAGCTACTGTTCGATTAAATACGAGTAACCGATAGTATGATCTTCCGTGTGACGACGCACACCATACTAACTACAACGTATATAATCTAGGACTATATTTGCATATACTTAATTATTAAATAATTAAAAGCAAACAATTGTTTATTTAATTAAATAGATTAAATGCTATGATCGTGAGTTTCCGTTACTTAAATCTAGATATTAAGTATACAACTCCAACACTTGTAATCATAATTATTATTATGCTTAAGTGATTTTGATACTTCTATCCAATGTTGGATTTTCAATGAACTTGTCATTGTGTTTTTTTCGAAATATGAATTGTGAAGTCGTTAGCTTCCTTTCTCCATATATTCTGGTAAATTTATACTCCATTGTGAAAATTTGTTGCAGGGTTAGAAATTAGGTTTCACCGTGTATACTACCGCACATGGTATGTTCACGGAGAATTACACACGGTGGTAAGACCGTGTATACATCGTGAAAATTATGTTGACCGTGAAACAACGGTGCAATATTCCACCGTAGAATTTTAGAAATAAGGAAAAAGGAATACGAAGTAATTTGTTGTACTAAATTAGGGGAATTCCAATTACAAAGGCGCCGATTTACAAAAGAAAAACCTAACGCCGAAACTCTAAGATGGTTTACTCTTTTTCAGAGACGACGGCGACAGATCCCAACATAACCCATGTGACAATTTACACACATTTAATAATGTCAAAATTGGAAGTATGCCCTTAAATACTATTAGGATAAACTATGGTTGGAGTTTATAATATTACTCTTAAGAGTTCATCTAAGTTAAAACGGCTCAATAAATAATTGAGCTCGGATCAATGAAACAAACAAAGAAAAATATGATTTTGAGGCTTGAAGATAGTTTTACGAATATTTTGATCAAGAACAAGTATAATTTTAAGTTAAGAGTTGAAGCAATCGACTCGATTTCAATAAATTACGTGAGCTCGAAAGAACAACTTGTTTGGTTTATAAGTAGTTATAAATGGACTCGAACGAAAAGTGTAGTAATTAGACCAATGGAGAAAGAATTGAGCCCACATGAATTAATCAAAGTGTGGTTCACAAAAATTATAAATTGAAATCACACAATTCAGCTTGAATAAATTTGTCTCAAATGGACGATCGAATAATTGATAAGGTGAAAACACGAATAGAAACTCCAATTAATGAACGGATATTAATAACACAAATTTGGGCAATGTCAATAATAGGTAGAAAGTAAATCAGTTTGATCAATTACAAAACAAATCGAGGATCAGTAAATTGAGCTTGAATAAATAATTTGGTTGAAATTGGCGATCGAATAGATAAGAGGTCGAAATTAGTTAAGATAAAAGACATTCATGTCTTAGCGAAATATTGGAATGATAACATTAAATGGCTAAAGTTTGAATGAGTTGTCAATAGAATGAAAGAATAATGATATGTGTGAAATATATTAACAATATAGGATTAAGCATGAGAAAATGTCGATAAATTAAATATGAACGTCAAAATGAAGAATTTGGATTTCAAAATAAGGATTTGAAATACTGGGCATTACATAAAAACACTACTACTTCAGGCCATAACTGATGCAACAATAGAAATTGAAAAAAATAAACTGAATGCAATAGAAATTAATTGAATGAGAGTGAAATACTGGGCGTTACATAAAAACACTACTATTTCGCATTACTTACTTCCTCTCTTTTTTTTTTGTCGGCGTCAGAATCGCGTCGACGGCCAGCTTTCCCCTTCTTCGTCGCCTTCCCCGCAGTAATCGAAGGGCTATGTTTCTGTGGATTTTCACTCGGCGGCGTATATTCGATGAGCCGCCGCTCAGTGTTCTCTGAATCGCCTGTATCAAGCCTATTACCGGTGGTGCGATTCGATGCCTCCACCGCTCTGCCGACTTCATTGCCAGAGGGTTGCTAACGACCGCGACCGAATTTCTTTGTATATCGCCGCTGCACAGTTCCCTTCATGTGGAGTGGTTCAGTTCTCACCGGAAAATCGCACGAAGAATTAAAGAGAGGATGATTGTGTGGGCAGTACGATCGGAAGAGAGAAATGAGAAATGAACCTTGTTTTGCAGTTTTTTTAGAGCGAGATCGCATGCCAGAGAAATGAGAAATATGTTCTTCAAATTTGCATGATATCAATGTATAAAAGGAAAGGTAGTATGGTAGTTACACATTTTAATTATCCTATTTACTAATTTAAAAACTAAAAATTTCATTTGCCCAAAAACATTTAAAAAAAACCTAAATGCCAATTTTCCCTTAATATTACTAGTATTAAATAATTAAGAAATTACACAATTAATCAATTTGTAAAAATTAAACAATTAAGCAAATTATGATTATCGATTTTTGTATAACTTATCTAAATTAATAAAAATTTTCGATCCCAATTTGGTTTTTTAAATAAAAAAATACTCATAAAATTTGATAGTGTAATTGAGAAATAATCAATTATTTCAAATTAAAAAAAATAAGAATAATCAATTATTTCAAATTTAAAAAAATAAATGTTACGTTTTTTAAATAAAAAAATACTCATAAAATTTGATAGTGTAATTGAGGAATAATCAATTATTTCAAATTTAAAAAAATAAATGTTACAGGAGTATTTACCATTTATAAATAATTAAGTAATTTTAATTCATTAATTTCATTGTTTTTATACATTCAGTTTTCAAAAGTTTGTAAGATATCAAATTTCCCAAATTTCTTAATTGCATAGTAATTGTGAAATACTCGATTTCAGCTATACATACTGAACGAAACCACCCAGAACGGCCACCGACGCGACGGCGCGTCCCTCACACCCTCCATCACTCAGCGACAGCGTGCACTTAACTCTTACGCATTCGGTCTCTGCTAACTTCCGCTGGGGGCCTCCACACAACCGCACGCACGTTACTTTTTGTCCTCTCCTCCAAAAACCCTACGATTAGAATTTAATAGAAGCGATGCGAAGATCTTGTGCTTTCGTGATTTTGTTAGTCGTTTTTTCCATACTCAGCGCCGGCGATTCGATGCCTGAAAACGGCGTCGTGAACGATACGATTTCGACCAATACGACTAGGGCAAAGGAAAATAGTTTTGCTGATATGATCGATAACGCATTGGAGAAAGAGTTCAACGAGACTGATGAGCTCTCAGATGGTTTGTGTTGATCTTTGATTACTGTAATTTTGGCTTTATTTTTTTCTGCTGTGTATTGTTAGCGCTCTATTTGTTTCCCCATCAAAATTATGTTTTATTCGCCTTTTGCATTATATTTTGTTGCTGTATTGCATGAAATATGAGGGATTGTTTATTTCATATTTCTCTTGTGTACATTTTGCTCCATTCGAGTTATAATTTTGAGAAGAAAGAATGTTTGCATTTGGACATTTCTTTAATTGTCCATGTTTCGATTTTGGTATTCTTTGCCACAGTTTTCACATTTCTTTTCGGTAAAATAAATTAGGTTTTAAATGATTCTCGGGCTAAAAACTCAATGATGCCTCAGAACGGTTTTTTATTATAGTGTTCTACAAAACTTTAAAACATAGATCAGCCATTCTTTCGTTGAATAGTTATTGTGGCAAGTAATCGCGAGGGTTGGTACATTTGGGGGTGCAATTAATGTATGTAGTACACACTACACACATTCTGAGTTCTTGAAAGACTGCAAATTCTTTGTACTTACTGTGGTCATTTGCGCATGTACATCTTCTGAATCTCGAGTTGTCTTGTATGGAAAATGATTTAGGTTCCGATAATGCTTTCTCTGTTTAATTATGCAGTAACTGATCATGGGAGCTTCAACAATAGTGTGACAGAACAACAGGTCTGTTGCCCTTCTCAAGAACTCTTGGATGTCTAAGTTCATTATATTTTAAGTATTTGGACCGATCTGATAATGTTAGACGCACATAATTCATTTAATTATTTGAATGAAACTAAATAATTCACTTTAGCAATTTGATAAAAATTGTAACAAGTGGTTCGTGCATTTGAAAATAAAAAATAACAGTAACCATGATAAAAAATTCCTTGTAAATTGAATGTTCAATTGATGTCGGTACCCCTTCATTCCCTAGCGTGGTTGTGAAGTTACTGGTGTTTTGTTGTGTAATATGAATACATCTTTAGGTGGCTAGTTCATTATTGAGGTCCTTTTGTATAAATTGTTTTTTTTTTTCCAGTTGGTAGTGTGAGACATGGCTATAGATTATCACATAAATCATCATGCATTTAAGTATGTTTTTAGGGCATGGATTCGAGTGGAAATGATATTGATTCAATCTTCTTGATTAGAGGATTACAATTGATAGTAAGGCTTCAGAGAATATATTTTACTTTTTCAATTTGAGCTATAATTTTCATTGTGTTTCCTTCTCAAATAAAACCACGTCGCGACAAACTGGTTATTTGGGTTATGATCATGATAATATAATATCATACTTAAGAAACTTAATTTACAAATAAGAGCATCATCTCATGTACTCTGCTTTTCTTCTTTGGTCAATTGTTTGTGTTATGTGCATGATATCATTGTCTACATGTATAGATGATTTAAAATCGAGCGAACTCATCTCAAAGTCTCTACTAGCCCTCTAATGTGTTTCTATTTATCTCTGTGATCTATGCTGTCACTATTGAATCGTTTAAAATTTGCAGGCTGTTCTTGAAACTGTTGCCAGAGTTAAGCCCAAGAAAAATGATACAAAAGATGAAAAGTATGCATCCCAAACTATATTATTTTGATTTAATAGCTGTCTCTTCACAATAGTGGAACTGATTATTTATCATTGATGTTATTATAAAGCTTTCAAACAGTATTCTTAATATTTAATAGCTATCTGTTTACCTATGTAATCGATTATCTATTATTGATTTTATTATAAAGCTTATAGTATGATTACTGATTTACTGTTGATATCTGTCGACTTCCATCAGGTCCTTTCAGTTGCATGATGTTTTTAATCTTGACCATGAGAATCGACCTGAAGATACACCAACCTTGATAGATAAGAAGGTATTTATTATCATCTGAGACACCCAAAACTCCTGTTTGAAAATTTTCATTTTAGTTTCGTACTCTGTATGGTGCACTAATAATGCATGTTTACCATCTCAGAAATGTGTAAATATATTGATACCATTGTCAAAAATATTTCCAGGATAACGTCTTTATTATGTCCAATCCCAAGTCAAAATTTCCTGTTCTACAGTTGGACTTAAGGTTAGAGTTCTCTTTCTCACCCCCAGGCACGCCCACTTGATGTCATTTACTAAGTATTTTCAGTCCTACATTTCTGGTTACTGTTGACAGATTCATATCCGATCTTGTCATCGTAATTGTCTTTGCAACCTGTGGTGGAATTGCCTTTGCTTGTGCCGGACAACCGGTCAGAAATCTACAGCTTTTACTTTTATTATTTCCAATTCTTTTTCTTGTTTCTGGTTGTTCCTTGAGCTGGAAAATATCATAAATTCTGATTATTGAAGAGTTCGGGTTCGAAAATGCGATTTTAACTTTGCAGGTTATAACGGGTTACTTACTAGCTGGATCGCTTATTGGTCCTGGGGGTTTTAGTTTTGTCAGTGAAATGGTGCAAGTATGTTGCTGGTTGCCTCCCTTGTTGTTTGAACTATTTCTTTTGCTGGAACTTTAATTTTATGATCCCTTTCTTCCGGAGGGTATGCTATGTTTGGAAGTGAAATTCGCACCTATGGTTAGATAATATGTGCATGCAGGTTGAAACAGTGGCACAATTTGGAGTTATTTTTCTTCTTTTTGCACTGGGCCTGGAATTCTCTGCAGTGAAGGTTGGATTTGTAACTTTTTGGTTTTATATCACAGTTATAAATTTTATCCTGGTCATTTTGTGATGTCACATAAATATGTTGACGGAAAATAATAGAGATGTAATGATAATGCAGATTCGCGTTGTGCGAGCAGTTGCTGTCTTCGGCGGGTTGCTTCAGATCTTTTTGTACATGTGCTTGTGTGGGATAACGGCCTTGGTACTCTTTTCTTATCATTTCCTCATAGACGTTGCATAACTTTAGAGTCAAACACTAAATATTTTTTTATAAACTGTTGATGCCAGAAGTTTCGATTAAATAATTCATCAGTGTTCTAGATCTCTGGATCATTATTGAATATTATTTAATATTTGGGCTTTTTACCTTCATAATTAGCACATTAATTTGCCTGGTGCTTTCCTTTTGTTCTAGTTTGATACCTATATCTGATAACTATGTAGTTATGTGGTGGGGAGGCATCTGAAGGTGTCTTTGTTGGCGTCTTCCTCTCAATGTCTTCAACGGCAGTGGTACAGTTTTAACTTATTTTTTGTTCTTATATGAATTTTCTAATTGCGTGAGTATAAACAATTCTCTTGCTGAGGTTGATCTGTCGTCGTCCCCTTCCATATGTATATCTTTATACTTTACTATATAAAAACAACATATTATATTGCTTCCAATTACATAATCAACACGATACATGTACCTAAGTGATATGCGGAGCATAATACATAGAAATTCTACAAAATTGGCAGAAGACCACGCCAGTGATGATCAAAACCATTCAAACAGTAACCCAACAATTGTAAAAACTAAGAATATTATTTTCCTAACGTTTTACTTGACGACTTAGATTTAAAAAAATTCTCTTCGGATCTCTATCAGAATGAAACCATATCTGAGATTTGCATTTCTGGATTTAGTAACTAACTTATTCGATTCACGGTCAGAAACAATTAATATTTTATTAACTATACAAATTTATGACACTGAACTTTTTGGAGATGATTCGCTCCTTGAACTGACCGATTTCATCTCCCTTTTTCTCACTTTTACTTTTCTCATTTTCTCGTCCTATTTTCTTTTCACTTCTCTCCATTTTCTCCACTCTTTCTTTTGGCAATTCTTATCGTCTCCTTCTTTCTGTTTGTTTGTCTTTTCTTTTCTTAGCTACCCCCACATGGCCACATGTGTGTTTAAATCCTCTCCAAGTTAAAAATAGGTTAAGTCCGTGTAATTCGTTAAATATTTATTTAATTACTTAGGATTTTGGATAATGATCCTAATTAAATATAACCCAACCCTAATAAATCTTTTATAGGGCTCAAACACCTAATTAAGGTGCCTTTTGACCAGCTTCAAAATAATATACTACTCCTAAATTTATACTTGATATTTTTTAAAAACAAATTAATAATTTTGTTACTAAAAACCATTAGGAAAATAAAAAGATTTGGGCCATTATAAAGTTAAAGATTGATCTATTCACAAATATAAAATGAACGATAAATTGTTAATGATGTCATTAACTGTATCTTGTTTTAGTTTCTTTTGCCTTTACATAATTTTAGTTCTAAGTATGACATTCTGAGAGAAATGAACTTGTGAAATGTGAATATTGTTGAGTACAAAATTCATACATTGGTGACAAGTAGGTATCACAGAACTCCTGTCCCTCATTGTTGTTTATGGCCTAATATTCCTTCATTCACATGTCCTTGGCAATTTTGGCATGCAGGTTTTAAAATTTTTGATGGAAAGGAATAGCATCAACACATTACATGGGCAAGTCACTGTTGGAACCCTCATTCTGCAGGTTTGTATCAGCTTTACTATTGTATCTTTGTTTATATTTGTGATTATCAAAATGCCCTGTTCAAGTCCATAAACTTGCAAATAATACTGACTTGTTTTAATAACGATGGTTGAAAATTATACTGTGATGAAGTTGCTTATAAGATTTGTACAATTCAACATTTAAATTTGTTTGAGATGGCTTTGCTCACTAGGACTGTGCAGTGGGTCTCCTATTTGCTCTTCTTCCAATCCTTGGTGGTACTTCTGGTGCTCTTCAAGGGGTGGTTTCCATGACAAAATTGTAAGCCAATAAACCTTCTGTTGGTTCTCTCTGTAATCTTGACACAGACATAAGGTTGATGCTTTGCTTTTTTACATTCTCTGATTCTCATAGCTTATGAAATTGTTGCTAGTAGTTCATCTTGATACTCTAACTTATGACAATTTTTAACAATGGCGTGTGCTTCAGAGATTTGGGTTGGAGACTTAGGTTGAAACGATAAAACAGTTTAAGCTTTTGTGCCTCCCACACAGTATATGATGCTAATAATGAGTTATGTTCAATATTTCTCTTAGAGCTACTTCAACTTATTTTGCTCTGGGGCAAGAGTAAGTTTCGATTAAGTTCTGAAATTGTGAAGAAACAGTTTGAAGACTCCTATTTTGTCTTTGCATTTAATTCTGGACTTGATCTTTCATGTTTCGGGACTATTAACTGGGCATTCTTTTTCTTTTACAGGCTGGTGGTGTTAGTTACATTTTTGGCAATTTTGTCAATATTATCCCGCACTTGTATACCCTGGTTTCTTAAGTTGATGATTAGCCTATCCTCCCAGGTAACTTTGTGTTTGAGCACCAAGGCATGTGAACTTTTTTTCTGGTATTTGACTTTGGCCATCTGAACCTTTGCAGACTAATGAACTCTATCAATTGGCTTCTGTAGCTTTCTGCTTGCTTGTTGCTTGGGTTTGTCTGAATTCTCAATTATTTTCATTAATCTGTTATGATGAATTTTTAAGTTATTTGCTCATAAGTCTTCTGCAACTTCTATAATTTGAATATAATGACTTATTTCCATGTACTTATATTTAATGTATCATTTTCCTCATTTCAGTGTAGTGACAAATTAGGCCTGAGCCTTGAATTGGGTTCCTTTGCTGCTGGAGTTATGATATCAACAACTGATCTTGCTCAGCATACTCTTGAGCAGGTAGTTTGTTATTCTTTTGTTCTAGATTTGATCTAGTTCCATTATTTATAGAGTTAAGACTTAAGAGTGAAATGATCATTGTTCTAAAACACGGTCTAGGCAGCTTCCATAGCAATTTCACCCTAGGTGGTTAGGTCTAGTTGGGATGGGCGCTGCCTAGGCGGTAGAGTTTTAATATATAAAAAAACTCAATGCCAATTTTATATACTCTAAAAGAAAATGGGGGAGCAAGGGAGGATTCTGAGCAGCAGTAGTAGTAGTATCGAAGCAGATTTCTGGTCCGCTTCGCAGAGTGCTCATCATCTCCGCCGCCCACCGGTGCTAGTCACCCTGTTTCTCTTTTCTGTGAGATTTATATTTCGAAAAATTGTGTTTACTACTTTACTGTCAGATGTTTATCGCTATAAATATAATATATTTATAGATATATACACATCGAATGAATACGACTTCCCAGGTTATTTGACGGTATACTGTATTTGTTTTCAAAAAGTTGATGCTTCGTCTTGGCTAAAGGCATACGCCCCGCGTATCACAAGCAAAATGCCTCGATACAAGTTGTGAATTTTAAAACCTTGTTTTTTAGTGGTATTAAAAAAAAGGCGCCTGTCTAGCCGCTAGATGTCAGGTCACAGGCCTGATTATGCCTAGTTTTATTACCGAACATTGATAATGATTAGAAAACAAGAAATTGAATTTGCTCTATTAAAATGAAGAAACGATAAATAGAACAAGGAATCGAATGAACCGTCCAACAAGATTAGGTCTTGTCCCTTGGCCTATGCTGATTAATCAAGAATATTTTATCCTATATTTTCACCTAATTGGGGGTCTTTATTTTCAATCAATTAGAGATTATTAGTTGTCATATCCAATCAGCCATTATTCTATTTTGATTATAGAAAACTCAAAATATATGCTAATTAAGTCAGCTGCGCTGTTTTATATCTCATCATTTCTTATTTCCTCCCAATATTCATGCATCTGCCTGCGATGTTTGTGATCTGAATTTAGTTTGAAACTATTTGTATCTTTAACTGTAGCTTTTGGTAAAGAATTGTTGTTCTGATAGTTTGGTACTTAACCAATTTTTTTTTGTGAATTCTTGCCTATGGACTATGACAGATGATGACTTCATGGTTGTTGGAATGTGATTTATAAATTATAAGAATAATAGGATTTCAAGCAATTAGTGTTTTAGATCTCTGGTTTTCTGCTAAGGACTACCGGAAATTCAGTAATACATATCGCTTGTCCTCAAGATGATTGGATCTTTCGTTGAATCCAATATTCCAGGTCTTACCTTTAGAGATCTTTTAGTTGGGTTATTGATCATGTTTCAAATGATTTGTAATATTATATAAATTGGGCTGTTGGGTTAGCCCATGGGTTGTTGGGTTAGCCCAATCGGGTTGTTGGGTTTTTTTGGTTCGGGTTGAAAATATGATAACAGAAATCTAAAAATCAATGGAAAACTCCGTTGCCCAAAGCCAACATGCTATTCTTAATATTATTGATGATGAATGAATTAAACTCCAAATAATTACTTAAATGGACTTCCTAATTGTCAAAATAGAAAACCTAATAAAGTAGAAATATAAATAAAAATCTAAATAAAAAAAGGAAATAGAATATTGATTAATTTAAACTCTTCAGTCAGCCCATGAATAGTGGGCTCAAGCCCGTTCCCGCTCCATATCAAAATATTCGGTTCTAACCCTACTTTTTTTTTCGGGATGTTCGGGTCAGCCCACCGATTTTGGCTAGGATTGACATCCCTAGATCCGAGGCCCTAATATTATTGTTAACATTGGAATTTCTGATACAACTTCATGACTATGGGCAAGGAGTTAAACTCGCTTTAGAGGATGCTTACACTTTTTCTCTTACCATCTGTGAACTTATTGGAGGTCATCACATTATCCTATACTCCAGTTTCTAGCTGAAGGCTTATTATTGACATCTTGGCTACTATACTGATTTGTTGTGGTCTCCAATAAGATTAAATAATCGGCTGGTGGAACATGTAGTCTATATGAAGAGGAGACACATATTGGATCCAATAAGATATCAAGAGATTGAGCCAATGTGTTCATATTATACGTTTATTTTTCAAGTACTACTTCAGTCATATCAGAGGTGCTTCTAATCTGGACTCATTTTTTTGTAGGTGGAGCCAATCCGAAACTTATTCGCAGCCCTTTTCCTGGCCAGTATTGGAATGCTTATTCATGTTCAATTTCTTTGGAACCATATTGATATTCTGCTAGCATCTGTTATATTGGTGATTGTTATAAAAACAGTTGTGGTCACTTTGGTCGTGAGAGGATTCCGCTACAACAACAAAACATCACTTCTTGTGTGTAATTGCTATATTTGCTTCTTAGTTTTAGTCAATCTCTCCGTATAAGTTTTAGTTATTTGCATATACAGGTTGGGATGTCTCTCGCACAAATTGGAGAATTTGCTTTTGTTCTTCTTAGCCGAGCTTCAAATCTTAAGCTGGTTGAGGTCCTGCTCTACTTCTGAGTTTGTTACAATGTTCTCATTTGACCCCTATATTTCCACATTATTTTCATCTAAACAAAGATGCATCTCTATATAAAACAATCTTTTATTGCTTATTATTTAGTAATGTTGTCATCCTTGACCTGTTTCGCTGAGATGGACAAGTAAATTGAGGCAATGTCTTTTGCAGGGTAAATTGTATGTGCTGCTTCTTGGAACGACAGCTCTTAGTCTGGTATGTGTGTTTATTATTGGTTCTTGTCAGTACCGCGTGCTCTTGCATTTGTCTATTAGAGTATATATTTTACAAAGTTGCCTGTTTAATGTATATATATTGGTTGTTGTATATTATGTTTTCTTTCTCTGCCCTTCTTGGTGCATCTGTTCAAGTCGTACTTTCTTATTTTCATTTCATTTAATATTTTTGCTTATTAAGGTATGACAATTATAGTGATAATATGTAGGTAACTACACCATTATTATTCAAGCTAATACCTGCTGTGGTACATCTTGGAGTTCTGTTAAGGTGGTTTCCGCCTGACTTGACTCATGAGGTAATTCTTTTGTCTGGGATAGTTTAATCAAAGGGTTAATTACGATTAATACTAAGCTCAGTCATATTAAAAAGAAAAAAAAAACAGCTTTCAAAATTACAAATTCCCCATTAATATTTATTTCTTTTTTATTCACACCCGCAGTAAGAGTGTATTTGTTACATGTAAGTTCAAACTCCAAATGGGTGTTAGTAATATCATACTGGGGTATTTATAATTTTGAAAACAACTGGATTTGCTTATAACTGGACTAAACATCCGGTGTAGTTTT
Organism: Euphrasia confusa; assembly: GCA_954870475.1. Taxonomy (NCBI): domain Eukaryota; kingdom Viridiplantae; phylum Streptophyta; class Magnoliopsida; order Lamiales; family Orobanchaceae; genus Euphrasia; species Euphrasia confusa. The sequence goes on from OX940955.1 coordinate 16,651,022, forward strand.
TCTAATTTACTCTTATGCTAACATGAATTGATACATTGTGCCTTGGTTTTCCCAAGTCTGTCTGGGCAGAGTTTTGAGGTTATTGAACATGAATTTTCTTCTCAGATTGGACTTAGAGGAGATAGTTTGCGTGCAGACAGTGCTAAGCACATTTCTTTGATGGTCCGAGGTTCTTGTTATTCATAATAATTATAGTAATACATTATATGAACTCCAACTCCAACTCCAAATATCAATCTTGACCTGGTTGCCTTATGCTCTTGGGGACAGGTGATTAAGAGTGCAAAGGAGGTTGACTAACATCGAAAGTCCTATCATGGTCACATCAGCGGCCAGCATGGATTTAGAGAATAGCACCAACTGAAGTTTTGGTAAATACACAGTGCAGATATATATACATTTGATTTCACACGTTATATTTTTGCATTTTTCCAGATTGGTGTTTTGTTGCAAGCAGTTGTTTACCCTGTAAATCTCTTCCATCACCGTTCGTTTGTTATTCCTCCATCCTCATCCTCATCCTCATCCTCATCCTCATCATCCTTTTAGATAGTGATACTTCGTTGACAACTGGAATTGATTCACTCAACTCATCTAATCGATTAGGTGGCGTACATATACTGTACAATAGTCCCAACAGCATAAAACTTTCCATTTTTGCAGAATCTAGAATAATTACTTCACGACATAATAGTTGTTTCCCTAATTTGTTCTTCATCCACATAACTGAGAGAAAGTAACACTATGGTTTCTTTGGATACCGAGCCCTCCTTACCATGCATCCTTTTTACTATAATTGTTTGTGGGGGGCACTTGGATGGATTTAAGGAAGCTAAAGCATTTCATTTCTGTGGGAGCTGATATTTATTTTTCAAAATCCTGCTACTAAAAGATACTCCCTACTACAAAAATTAATACTACATGCATTCTTAAATACTACTTGGTATTATGTATACTATAGATCGAATGGTTATTGTTATCTTGTCGTTTCTTGCTATCAAAAGATCCTGTGGTTTGTTTTATGCATGCTGTCATTGTTGTATTAGCTTGCAGAGCACTTCATGACGGTGGTCCTTACCTTTGTTTGGGTTATATAATCTTTTGAGTACCAAAGCAAGATTTGTCTTTTTCTTTGCCTTTCAAAGTGGTTTACAAATACTAGTATTTTTTTAAATGAATAGAGCTGATATGAACTGAACTACTGAAGTGATTTTTTTTATAAAATTAATAATAATTTGTATATAATATTAAATATTTTTAAAATTATAAATAATACTATAATAAAATTATATTCTAGGCTTGAATTATTCATTTTAATTAATTTTTTTTATAATTTTATTTTGAAATGAACTAAATTGAGATGAATTGAATTGATTTTAATCAACCTGAACTTTACATAATTGAAAATGAAATTGAATCTAAAATAACATAGCTGAAGTGTTACTTTTTTTTAGCACCAAAGTTGAAGAAAATGATAAGCTTTATGTTCAACTAATTATGTACTTTTTTATGTTTAACTTAATATACACTTTTTTTAAAAGGAAATTATTATTTTTTTTTTCACTTTAAAATAAAATTTTACTCGTATTATATTTACTATTTTTTAAATTTTAGTTTCAACTACCTTACTTTTTAATTTAAAAATATATTTTTACTCTTATTTTTTGCTTACTTTTTAATTTAAAAATATATTTTTACTCTTATTTTTTGTTAAAAAGTAACAATTTTTATAAATTTATGTATCAATCATAGAGAGTATAAATAGTTGAGATGTAAAATATAGTGATTTATATTGAGTCTCATAAATATTATATTTCACTACTTATGTCTCTTGGAATTACTTTATCATATTAAAATATAATTTTAATTTTATCACATCATTTTCATACTTTATTTATAACTATTTTTACAATACAATGTTTGTTTATGTTTAAATGCATAATTCTACTAACTGAATAAAAAAATTAATGTTATATTTTACTGTATTCTGAAACGGAACATTTATGCTTGGACGTCTTATAAAAAGACTTGCAGATGATAGATAGCAAAAAAAGTATCATTATTAAAGTAAAATAAATTAAAAATAAATATCAGTAATTCTTGTCGTAAAGTTAAGGATAGATAATTAATCCGTTTGTTGGAGTCGTCCTCTATTTTCTATCCATGTTGCGATTTCTGATATCTTCTTTATCTTGAATAACAATATCATCTTTATATTGTTGAAATCAATAATCAATTGCAATTTTTTTGGCAAATAGTTATAAAACGGAATGCACGCAATCACAATATTTTTTTGATCAAAAGAATGAAGAAGCATGGGAAATAAATTTTCAAAATACTACTCAATACAAAAGCATGTCCAATTACAAATTTTAACCTATTTTGTAGTTCTTTCATTCTGAAAAAAGTATTACAGTACATTTTATTTCAAATCATCAAAACAACTATGAATAATTTTCTTGTTATTAATTAATACAAATAGAAAAAAAAAATACTCCACTTCACATTGTTTGTATGCAAATATAATAAAATAGTGAAATACGCAATTCAAATTATGGATTAAACTAAATATTTTTATTGAAAATTATATACTTACTTTTATTGTCTCAACTATTTATACACAATTTTTTTGTAAATTACAAAACAAATGTGTTTAAATAGTCGAGACAAAGTGAATATTTGTCTTTTCAGAGAATCTCCAATGATGTATTTATTTTTAAAATACAAAATTTTACAACATTATTTATACATCAAAAATAATTTGTACTTATGATCAATTTATACTTACATTTTCTAACAATATACAAAGTACACATGTTAAATTAGTATATCCCACTACTATACATATTTTTATTTTATTATTATCTAATTTTAAAAATTAAAATAAATAATCAAAACATAATAAATTAAGCTCACATTTACAACTTTTTTATAATCATTTTTATCTCTTATTAATTGTACATTTCTACCTAATGTGGTACATAAGTACAATTTTTTGCCACATAAATTTTTTTCCTACCATGTAGTTGCTAGAGTGTCTTTTTTTTACTTCTTTTCCACACTATATATATCTAAAACTGTATTTATATCATGTAAATGTGTATAGACTTGAGTTTTTTTTTTTTTTTTTATATATAATTATTTGAATAATCAATAGTGAAAAGGTAACATTTTCAAAAGGAGATAAAAAATAAAGAAGAAAAATGAAAGTTTGTTACTAAAAGAAAAATAAAGTTATCTACCAAAAATTGAGATAATATCAAATTTAGTCCTCTTAAGGTTCAATTCTACAAATAGTCTTTTATTTTTAATTTTTTCATATTTTGTCCTTTTGACCTGCAAAAATTATCATATTTAGTTTTTTTGACCTGTTAAAATACGAAAATTATAAAAATTATGACGTGACACCTAACTATAATATTATGAATTTCCACGTCGGAATCGTGTACCTCTTAAAAAACTTTAATAACAAATACAGACACTCCACCAAACCTATCTTTAAACAATAAAACAACATTTTATACAATATATATTACATGACATGACGTGCTATAAAATATTAATAAATAAAAATATATAGTATTATAATAATATACAAATAATTGAAACAAAAATCACAATTCATTAAATTATAATTAAATGATAAAAATAAAAATAATAATCTATGAAATCATTATGTAGATGTTAGTTTTGTCAACAACATATGTTTGTTGTTTGTTTTTGTTTTCAGGTGGATGAATGGATGCATGCTATACAACATGGAACATAGTATCAATGAAGTTCAATGCATCAAGTGTCAACGTGCATCAACACTGGTGCACGACTTGCATTCATCAACATCATGCGCCAATTGGCGCACGCCTTCTTCACAATACCTTGGCCAACCGGCGCATGCGCCAATTGGCGCACGTCCTGCGTCGCTCACACCAAGCGCCAATTGGCGCTCACTCCAGCATCTCCACCATGCGCCAATTGGCGCACGCCTTGTTCACTCCATCTGCATCAACCAGCGCATGCCTTAATTGGCGCACGCCTTCTTCACCTCACCTATGCCAATTGGCGCATGCGCCAATTGGCGCACGCCATGCTACTGTCATTCCATGTTCATCAACTGATGAATGGTGTGTTACATCCTATCATCAACGTTAAGTGCGAGAGATGTCTATCTAAGTTCAAGTGTTGATGATGTGTGATTGTTGTTTACTACTTCAACTATATCGACGACCATGAAGACGATGAAGTACTGAAGCCTCAACGACAAGTGTTCATCACGATGAAGTTGAAGATGAAGTATTGAGATCGATGGAGTCAAAATAGTGTTGAAGTCTGAAGTTAAAGAAATCGAAGATTCAAGATTCGAAGATTCAAGAATCGAAGATTCAAAATTCTAAGATTCAAGAATCGAAGATTCCAAAAAGTGATGTCACCCATGGAAAGATGAAGTCAGCCAAGCATGTGGCCAATCAGATGGCTCCATTCCATTGCTTCACATGTGCGGCTCTACTATATATAGCCATGGAGTTCGACTTAATCACGTTGACGATTTTGAGAGAACGAAATCTGATATTCGAGTATTGCTATCGTTGTTTGTTGGCGCTGAGCCTTAGAGTTTTGATAGTTGTATTGTGCTGTGCACCACTAGTAGGGTTATGTGATTTAGCTCTAGGTGTAGTAGTACTAGGTCTCTGGTTCGTTGGAGTGCTGCGTCACTTAGGATACGACATTTGATCATTCCGTCTACCTTTCTCTACACGTGTAATAGTTTAGTTTCGTTGTTCAATAAAATGAAACATATTACATAACTTTGTCTTCACTACTTCACTCTACTTACGTTGAACGTGAGCTTACACTCAACACGATTCGTGTGACTGTGGAGCACGCTTTGCCTGGAGCAAGTGACAGTAGAGTAGTGTATGCGAACCTTAGTTGCTGAAAACTGTTTTAAGACCGACTTCGCGAAAAGTTGGTATCTTACGTCGAAGACGTAATTTCAATTGGTATCAGAGAGAGGGACGTCATACGTATAAGACGTGATCTGTTACCTTGACTTCATATTTTCCGCTACAATGAAGTCTCCTATGTTCGCACATCAACCGATTATGCTTACTCATCAGAACTATTCGAATTGGAAAGCCAAAGTATCAGTTAGAATTAAAGGACATGACTCTCGTGCATGGAGATCAGTGTTAGAAGGCTGGGAACGCCCATTTACTATTGATGCTAAAGGCAACAAAATTCTCAAACTTGAACGACATTGGTCTAATGAAGAGCGTGAAGCTTCTACTGCCAACAACAAAACTTTACGTTTCATTTGTGAATGGCTGGAGCTCAACATGTATTAACTTGTCAAAAAGTGTACCTCAACCAAAGAAGCTTGGGAAACTCTCCAGAGAACTTGTGAAGGACACAAACATGTCAACAAATCCAAGAGTTGCGCTCTCACTACTCTAGTTCATAAGCTTCAGATGGGAGAACATGAAGACGACAAAAACAGTGAAACACATTCTGGAGGAATTTCCTCAGATCGTGAATCTGAGTATGAATCGGAATCGACAGAGGCTACTCCTATAACGTCTCATGCAAAAGTCGACACAAAAGAAATTGTGAATCTAAAGGAAGATTTTCCAAAGCTTCAAAATCTTTATAATGATGAATCTACTTCAAACACCGATTCTGAGTGTGAATCAGAATCAACAGAGAATGCTCCTAAAACACCTAAAGCTGAAGTTGAGTCTACGAAAATGTTGGACTTGAAAGAAAGCATCATATCACTCCAAAGGGCTAATATTGAAAAAGGAGCACTTCATGTGTATCACAATATACTGGAAGGATCATTTGATGATGAAAGTCTGAAGGACACATCGTCTGTCAACTGCATGGCCTCCAAAAATAGAGAATTTTGTGATAACGGAATTTTCTCAGATTGCGAATCTGAACCTGTGTCTGAAGAGATAGAGATGACACTTGTAGTGTCTCAAACTGAAGTTGCGTGTGATGAGCTACTCACTCTAAGAGAGAGTCATTCTGAACTTCAAACTTTATATGACTTGGCTATCATTGAGAGTGTTGTACTCGAAGTGTCTCTGAAGTTTCTGACAGAATCTTTTAATGAACTCTCGAATGAGAAACGCAAGATGTATGATGAGGCTGTTGAGTTGAAAAACTCGGTTGAGAAGACGGAAAGTGAGAAGAAGAAGTTGAATAATTCTTTGACAATTCTGAAAATCAAATTTGATGGTCTCTTCGAAGAGAAACATAAATACTACAAAGAAGTTGTCGAATTGAGAGAATAATTTGAGAAGTCGAACTCTGAAAACTCTAAGTTGAAAACATCCTTAAAAAAGGAAATTGCCGAAGTAAAGATGCTTCGAAGTTTGTCCAAAATTTCTGACGCCAAGAATGATGTACTGAAATCGACTTTGACACAGACTCAAACGGATCTTGCTATGAGTGTCAAAGATTGTTTCAATCTGAAAGCAAAATTTCACATGACAGATGAGCTTTTGAAGAAGACGAACACAAATTCTTCAGTTTTTGATAATGCTACTTCTTTGGTGAATCCAAATCGATATGGATTAGAATTCCAAAAAGTTTTCAACTCTATATACTTAACTCCTGGGAATAAGCAAATAAAGTTTGTCAAGGATTCTTCTTCTGATGAAAATTCTAAAGCTGAGACTGATTAGAAAACCGAAAATGAAACATCTAAGCGAAAGGAGATTGCAGAGGGAAAAAAAATGATGACTTCTGAGTCTAATGCTGAGGTCCCTGAAGCTAGCTCCTCCAAATGTTTCAATGTCAAGCTATATCAGGCTCCAAAGACTATCATTAAGAAACCTAGAAACACTTTATCGTATGAGGATGCCTTCATGAATAAACTAAAGAAATTGGCTCCAAATGTTTCTATAAAACAAAGGTCCACTTATTCTTCTACTGCTAGAAATCGATATCCCGGGGTATCAAAAAAATTTGCGGAACCGATAACCCCGATCGAAATCCCATCGCCGGAAACTGATCACGAACATCACGAAGAACCGGGCACGACAAGAGTATCGCCGCGGGATGAACCCGCGGCTAAACCCTAGCCGAACCCCATCGCGGGGTTGCATAGGGCAGCCCCCGGCGGTGAGTCCGGCGACTCACCGCCACCGCCAGGAGAGGTGGTGCGCCCAGCGCACCAGCCGCGGCTCAGCCGCGGCAGCCCCCGGCGATCGATCGCGGGATCGATCGCCTGCCCCGGCTCCAGCCGGGGCTCCTTCTTCGCACGCCGCCGGGGAAGGCTGGCCGGGGGGTTCGTCCCGCCGTGGCACCAGCCCACGGCCGAACCCCCAGCGATCGATTTCGCGTCGATCGCATGCCCCGGCTCCAGCCGGGGCCTCCTCTTCACCCGCGCGCCGGCGGTCGACGCACTAGGGCTCGACCGCCACCCTCGATCCCGTCGAGGGTTTCTCGACCTTCCCCGTCCCCGAAGTTCGTACGTTTTCCCGAATCGTGTGTTCATGTATATATTACAATTAAATCTACATAAAATCATAGAAGGGAGTTTATGATTTTACCTTTCGATTCGTTGTGCGGAGAAACGAAATCAAATTGAAGACCTTTGAATCTTCCTACGTATTCCTTGCACCTCGTCCGAACGTCGTGTGGGCGACGATTTATCGAACTCCTATGGATCTCCTTCAACTCTATAGAACTATCAAATATTGATATTCTTGTCTTTTTTTATGAAGGCCATGTAGTGCTTTTATAGGCTACGTAGGGGATCTAAAGGAGGTGGAATATTGGGCTTCCAATATTGATGATTAAATTGAGCCCAAGCTCAAGTCTATTAATCCTTATCAATATTAATTAATTTATTTTCCACTATATAAATTAATTGCACTCCCAATATTAAACCATATTATATCAAATAATATTTCTCCAGTAGTATTATTTATTCCGTGTATTTAATATTTAAATATCCATGAATAAAATTAATTTATTGCTAATTAATTTATTCATCTCTTATATCCGAGAATAGTACCATTCAACCTTAATTATTATGCGGAATAAATCCACCTGCAGGGTTTACATAATAATTCCTTATGAACTCATCTCGGGAATATTATCAACCCTTCCAGGATACACTTTCCCGTCAAGTATTCACGGCATGTCATATATAAAATATAGTGACCCAACTTAACCGGTAATTGACCCAATAATTAAATCGGTTAATTCCTTTGGAAAATCAAAGTCACTTATATTAAATATACACACCCGCAATAGTATCGGGGATTAGGAATAAAATACTCTGAGACTTAAATCAATTATCAACGGCAATCCTAATTGATAAATCTCAAGCGATCCGCCCAATACACCAAGTGTACAAGTGTGATAAAATAATTAAGATAAATTATTTTCTCTCTCACACAACGACTATACCGATGGATTGGTCCGTGTCCATCTAGGTCGTGAGCAACTGTTTGATTAAATACGAGTAACCGATAGTATGATCTTCTGTGTGGGCCCGACACACCATACTAACTACAACGTATATAATCCAGGACTATAATTTGCATGTATTTAATTAATAATAATTAAATGCAAACAATTGTTTATTTAATTAAATAGATTAAATGCTATGACCGGGAGTTTACCGATACTTAAATCTAGACATTAAGTACACAACTCCAATAATCTCCCACTTGTACTAAGGTCTAGTCATTTTTTCCAAACTCCCGACTCCCATACTCATCACGTGCTTAAATTTGTACTTCCGAGAAGTACTATGTGAATGAGTAATCTAGGTTGTCGCTCTGAAGTTATCTTGGTGACTACTGCGTCTCCCTAGACGATGACTCGAATCAGGTGGTACTTGCTCTATGTGTTATCATCACTTTTCCGGACTTATGACCTTTTCCAGTTTACCATGCACCGCTATAGCCATAGCCTTTGGTGAACTAAGAATCATATCCAAGTCCAGAGGTTATTCTGGAACCTAACCAAAACTTCCGCTGCGTCTTAGGTTGCTTTTCGGTTTATGATAGAGTCCGAGAAGCATCATGCTTATCATTCTTTCATCTTAAGGTTCCACCTCTTCATAAGTGAACACATAGCCTGATATCGACTTACACTGGTCATTCTCTGATTTGGAATCTGAGAAAATGTAATCTTTAAGAAGAATTCGTGTTGCTTCGTAACCCAGTACTTCGAAAGTACTTTTACAGCATGCGAATATCTCTTGACAAGATTACTTTGATATCCTCCCACTACGCTAACCGCATAGTTGATATAAGTTTTTCGTTTTTCAATACTGCATTCATTAAGCTTTCCATAGACCAGGGTATAGGAAACTGCTTTGTCTTCATCTATCTCCTTTACGTGTTCAAAACACATATCTTTAGACAGATGTGTTCTGTGTCTGAAAGGCAATAACCTTTCTCAGAATTATGCATGTTTAAAAAACAAAACCATAATCGTACAAGATATCTAGGAGAAGTACGATGTTCTTACCCAGAGATCCAAAGATTCTAAGAACATGATCTAACTTCCTCTAGATCTTATATATCGATTTATTTAGACAACCATTTTATGTCTGACAACACTTTTACATTGTTGCCAATGATAAAAAGTTATCTACATAAAACTCCGAGAAACATCACCTTGTTTTCCATTACGTTTCTAATACACTTTCTTCGTATATGCCCTTTGATGAATCCATCATTTGGACTATCTCATCAATTCGCAAGTTCCACGATTCAAAGCTTTGTAACGATCCATAAACGGATTTACTAAGCTCATACTTCTAAATGATCTTGCCTCTTAACAATAATTATTGCTTTCTAAGTAGGCACATTTAGATCCAGTACCGCCCTCATGCAGAGCTAGGGATCGATTTCATCTCTACTAGATCCAGAGTTCAAAACTCCTCTAGTCTTATGAACATCTCTGGTTGCCTAACAACCTCCCACTGCAACGGCGTACCTGTGTATAACAGTAATAATAGTAGGTGCAGTTAGTGGTGTACTACTACTCGGTTTGGCTGGTTCTCAGTCTTTTCCTTTTTCCTCATTTCAAAGTACCTCGTCAGTTAGGACATTGTAGTTCATCTAATAGTCTTCCTCCAAGAACCGGGCGATGATGCCCTTCTGGTTCATAGTACTATTGAACATACAATTACTTGTTCTTTTAGGATATCCTACAACCATAGCTGTTGTATCCAGGAATATCCATAGAACATAGGTAGTTCCGAACAAACTTGTCCTTTTACTATTAGAATCCTATTTCTTATTTCCAATACACCATTCCTACACATAAGTGTATGGCGTATACCTTGAGACTTAATCCCAACTTTTGATTTATGCTATGTGTTATTTAGATAGGTGGTAGCCTCCGTGAACAAGTCACAAGCTTCTAATGGATATACTTTGAAGGTTCCCCATAATAGCCTTGTGTCCATTGACTAGTCAAAACACTTTGCTTTTATGGCACATCAAGTATTCTAATCCATCTTTAAGTATTCTTGAAAGAATAACTTATACCTTTCTAATTTCACATGATCCCGCATTAATCATAAATCAATTTCAATACTTGTCCGAATTCTATCCTTTATCCAGAAAGGCTTGTTTAGTTGTATTATCCTCCAAATTCAATTCTTAGGTCGGAAGGTCCATTCCTTCAACTATAATTGATCAAATCAATTTCGACCTTTGAATCTTATTTGAATAAATACCACTAAGTACAAGAATTCACAAGTATAATGATTCAATAAAGAAACACATCTAATCAGTAAAACAAGTTATATAACGGTTTGTTGCATCGTGGTAGACTTAGGATCCTTCATTCATATATTGCTATCTAATGTACCAGAATAGATAATACCATTATTTCTTATCCAAACCATCAAATGATTAAAGAAATAAAATATCCATTCATTAATAATAGAAAATCAGAACGAAAGTTCTTTCTAAAGTAAAGGGTACATAAAGCAATAAACTTTGAAATGAAATCCTATAACTACTAAAAGTAGATAAATGTCTTCCACTGCAACCGCTGCTTCCTCAACAGCTTCGCCCATGTAGACTCGAACTTTTCTTCTCTAAGTCGCCGGGTTTTCTGGAACCCCTGCATTTTAAAAATGCACATACCGTCAGTGGTTCCATATCTACACACCAGAATTCTGGTAGATAATACCGCTGACTATGTTTTTCGACTAAAGAAAAATTCGTACCTTTGAGAGGACAAGATACAGACCCCCAGTACTCAGACTGCTTTCCTTGGGGATATTTGCCAGAAGGCTTCTTTATCCCACCCCGTGGTCCAAGTCCTTTAGGACCACTGGATCCCCTTGCCTTCTTCTCCTTTTCCTTATGTAAGCCTTTAGGTTCGAAACCTTTGGCCTTGGCTATAAGAGCTTGCGATTGTTTCAACTCGTCTAAAAGATCTAGCATCTCAAAAACGTGTTCAAGCGTTTCCTCGAAGCAACTGACCTTTATGAGTATCCTCATCGCCTCTTTTCTAGCCTTTACATCATGTTTGAACATCAGCTTGAGTTTAAGCATGACATCATGATTAGCGGCTAATGCAAGAGCACTACCCCACTTCTCAAAGTCAACTATTTCCTCATCAGTTGAGACAATGGTAGGTCTAGGAGGACAAGTTTCGCTGAGTACATCTTTGTACTCCTTTACAGTCTGAGTAATGTCTAACTCTCTATTCCATCCAACACAGTATGGAACCAGTGCATTGAATTCCTTAAGTATCAACGAAAGTGGATGCATAGCAATTCTCTAAACCTATAAGCACATATAAACAAACAATTAATTTAATATCCGATATTATCTCCCTTAAATAATATCATTAAATCACTAATCACATCTAAAATCCCATCAAGTAAGGCAAGCCACGTGGTGTGGACGTTTACCTACCCAAATGATTTAGCAATTAGATTTTCTTTGGTCATACATCGATTATAGCGTAACTTCGTGAGGAAGGATACTATAACGCGTATCTAAGTGTAAACCATTACTCAGTACTAAAGTAAATCGTTTGGAATTGCTATATTATCGCAAGCCACGTGGTGTGGACGTTTACGATAACTTCACAACTCTTCACAATTCCTTATAACTGTCTACATCAATTAATCCAAAATCCGTTAGTATAGCAAGCCACGTGGTGTGGACGTTTACTACACCAAGAGACTTTTATAATTGACTCCCAATTACAAGATCCATTCGATTTTTTGAATCAAGACGCGGAGAATAATAAGTGAAACTCGAAGTTTCTAACCAGTGATTCACCATGCGAACAACCCTATCTCTCATTAGATGAGGGAGCCGAGCAGACAATCGATCCACCTTTAAAAGAATGGTACGAAGGTCTCTAATTTGTGTCATCCACATGACCAAGTGGCTTTGGCTCCATTCCACTCCCCGGGGTGAGAATGAGTCGACTTGAAGTCAGTTTCAGAAAGACAAATTAGGCATTGTTTGATAAACTCAATCAATGTTTCTCGTAAAAGGAATTACAAGAATTCTCCTCCAATGACTCATCTATACGAACTTCGAAAGTCCATAAGAGTCACCAAGAGAACAGCAATGGAGACCATGGGAATGTTTCCATCCCCTCTCCCACTTAGCTTTTTACAATAAAGGGATACGCTATCTAGTGCATAAAATAAACACATATAGCATGCATACAAGTAATAAAGCACATAGTATCACATAGTAAAAAATAATGCTAGAAAATTATTTTTCCGACGATCATGGCTTTATTCCATCTCCGTACGCATCTTCTAGTCTTCAGTCTTCGTTCTTGAATGCTCCATGTGACGAGAATATTAATCCCAATATTTAAATCTATTTATTTTCAATTAATCCAAAAGTTACTTAATTCGAAAATTAAGTCAATCGAATATATCAAAAATAAAATTAAATATTATTAATATTTTATTTATTTATTTTCCTATCTTATTTTATTAAATCTCTAGAATCCTATCCAAGTAAAACTTGAATATTCTAGAAGACTTCTATAATAGAATAAGGAAATAAAATAAATTAGGACTCTTCTACTTTCCATTATTAATTAATTTCCATCTAATGAAAATTCCCATAAAATAGGAATAATCAAATAGGAAATAAATTAATTCCAAATTAATTCTCTTTCTTATCCATGAGAGTTCCCATAAAAGAGAATACTCAATAAGGAATAAAATTAATTCCAATTAATTCTTTTCTTAATCCATGAGAGTTCCTAAAAGTGAGAACACTCAAATAGAAAAACCGAATTAATTTAGGAAAGTGAATCTTGGTAGGAGTAGCATGGGTTGAGAGACCCCACACCACCCCCACCATCGGCCGGCCACCGGAGAGAGCACCGCCGCCACCACCTCAGCCGGCCGACCACCACCAAGCCGGCGGCAGCCCCAGCCGAGGGGCGATCAACCCCTCCCCTTGGCGTCGATCATGGGGTTGATCGACTCCTCGGTTTTTCGTCCTCTTCGTCTTCTTCGTCACACGTGTTCTCCGTCGGTCATCTCGGCATCGATCCAACGTAAAATCAATTTACAAAATTAAATTACAATTCCTGTATCGATTCTATACATGAAATCGACCCTATACATTTTCCGGAAAACATAGAACAATAATAATAAATCCTAAATTCGGTCAACCCCCGAATTTTTACTATTACAAGCATTCATCCACACAAAATGAATCTCGACATGTCCGAGAGTTTAATAAACGAATAATCATGATAATTAATTAAACAATTAAATAAACCATGATAGCCGGAAATCCCTGCAAGGTAGAACGATAATCGAATACATACATGAACACGAAACCAAACGCTCTGATACCAATTGCTAGAAACCGATATCCCGGGGTATCAAAAAAATTTGCGGAACCGATAACCCCGACCGAAATCCCATCGCCGGAAACCGATCACAAACATCACGAAGAATCGGGCACGACAATAGTATCGCCGCGGGATGAACCCGCGGCTAAACCCTAGCCGAACCCCATCGCGGGGTTCGCGATCGCGCACGAGGCGATCGCTTGGGGTTGCATAGGGCAGCCCCCGGCGGTGAGTCCGGCGACTCACCGCCACCGCCAGGAGAGGCGGTGCGCCCAGCGCACCAGCCGCGACTCAGCCGCGGCAGCCCCCGGCGATCGATCGCGGGATCGATCGCCTGCCCCGGCTCCAGCCGGGGCTCCTTCTTCGCACGCCGCCGGGGAAGGCTGGCCGGGGGGTTCGTCTCGCTGTGGCACCAGCCCACGGCCGAACCCCCAGCGATCGACTTCGCGTCGATCGCATGCCCCGGCTCCAGCCGGGGCCTCCTCTTCACCCGCGCGCCGGCGGTCGACGCCCTAAGGCTCGACCGCCACCCTCGATCCCGTCGAGGGTTTCTCGACCTTCGCCGGGGATCTCGAATCCCCGTCCCCGAAGTTCGTACGTTTTCCCGGATCGTGTGTTCATGTATATATTACAATTAAATCCACATAAAATCATAGAAGGGAGTTTATGATTTTACCTTTCGATTCGTTGTGCGAAGAAACGAAATCAAATTGAAGACCTTTGAATCTTCCTACGTATTCCTTGCACCTCGTCCGAACGTCGTGTGGGCGACGATCTATCGAACTCCTATGGATCTCCTTCAACTCTCTAGAACTATCAAATATTGATATTCTTGTCTTTTTTTATGAAGGCCATGTAGTGCTTTTATAGGCTACGTAGGGGATCTAAAGGAGGTGGAATATTGGACTTCCAATATTGATGATTAAATTGAGCCCAAGCCCAAGTCTATTAATCCTTATCAATATTAATTAATTTATTTTCCACTATATAAATTAATTGCACTCCCAATATTAAACCATATTATATCAAGTAATATTTCTCCAGTAGTATTATTTATTCCGTGTATTTAAGATTTAAATATCCATAAATAAAATTAATTTATTGCTAATTAATTTATTCATCTCTTATATCCGAGAATAGTACCATTCAACCTTAATTATTATGCGGAATAAATCCACCTGCAGGGTTTACATAATAATTCCTTATGAACTCATCTCGAGGGATAGTATCAACCCTTCCGGAATACACTTTCCCGTCAAGTATTCACGGCATGTCATATATAAAATATAGTGACCCAACTTAACCGGTAATTGACCCAATAATTAAATCGGTTAATTCCTTTGGAAAATCAAAGTCACTTATATTAAATATACACACCCGCAATAGTATCCGGGGATTAGGAATAAAATACTCTGAGACTTAAATCAATTATCAACGGCAATCCTAATTGATAAATCTCAAGCGATCCGCCCAATACACCAAGTGTACAAGTAACCGATAGTATGATCTTCTGTGTGGGCCCGACACACCATACTAACTACAACGTATATAATCTAGGACTATAATTTGCATGTATTTAATTAATAATAATTAAATGTAAACAATTATTTATTTAATTAAATAGATTAAATGCTATGACCGAGAGTTTACCGATACTTAAATCTAGACATTAAGTACACAACTCCAACATATACTAAGATTGAAAAGCCAAAGCTAAAGAAGGCTAAGCACAAGAAAAGTTGTTGGGGATCGTGCATGTATACGCAGCGGAAAACAAAAATTTTATTTTATTTTATTTTATTAAAAATCCTATTTTTAATATTACATGCATTAATTGATTTAATTCAAATCTATTAAATAAATAATCTACAATTTAATTTAATTATCAAATAATTAAATATTAATTCATGTCCCATACTACATAAATTAAATCTAGCGCAATTATATTTATCAAATAAATTAATTATTTTTAGCGCAATTATATTTATCATATAAATTAATTACTTCTAACCAATTATATTAATCATATAAATAAATAACTTCTAGAGCAATTATATTTTTCTTATAAATTAATTACACTAAACAATTAATTACGTAAACATGCACACATAATTAATTGCATCAATTTGATAATTAACATAATCACATTATATAATTCAAATCAAATTGATTTTAATTCACAATTAAATTAATCTCTATTAATATTATTTGTCAACAAACAATTAATGCAAACAATTAAATTTAAGTATAATCGTAAGTACCTTAGGGATTCGTCGGACGAAACGAGGTTCGTCGGAAGTCGCGCGGATGCGACGAAGGGAGACACACGGAGCATGCGGGCTGCATACGGGGAGAGCCGGGGTGGCTCTCGGCTGGTCGAGGGCGGCGCTCGGGCGTGGCTCAGACGTGCTCGGGCGTTGCTCGTTCGATCCTCCGGCGTCTCTCGTCAAATCAAGTTTCACCTCGTATAGGTAATCCCACTCGCGTATTGCACTAGAAATACGAGAGGTAGAATACGACGGGAAAAACGGGCCGGAAAAATGGTGCCGGAAACAATTTCCGGCGAGGCGGGCGGCGGTCCTCCGAGGGAGGCAGCCGAAGGGGGCGGCGGACGAGAGAGAGAGAGAGAGAGAGAGAGAGAGAGAGAGAGAGAGAGAGAGAGAGAGAGAGAGAGAGAGAGAGAGAGAGAGAGGGAGAGGCTAGGGTTAGAGCTCTCTAGGTTTTGGTGTGTTCATCCTCATGCCAATGGAGCTCCTTTTATAAGTGAGGACAAGAGCTAGTTGAGCTCAAACCCTAATGAATCGGATCCATTAACCCTAGTCGACCCAATTCATTAGCCGTCATTACGTTTCTCCCAAATTGACAATCAATTTGATCTCCGAAAAATATAACGATTATATTTTCTTTCTCGTTTTAATTTTCTCATCGATATGAGATAATAATAAAAATTTCCAATTTCACAAAATCGGAAAGCCCATTTCAGGGGTACTGCTAAATCGGGAAATTTCCCAAAATAGAAAGTGTACACCATCGTGTCCATTATCTTTAGCTCAGTAATATTTCCAACTCATAATCACAATTATGAATCTCGGATTCAATCACATTGACCTCCGACTATATGTACTTAATTAACAGTTAATTAATACATGATCGTATTCAAGGATCGGTTTACACGAGAATGTGACCCTCAATGGTTCAGGTGTATAACTAGCCGTGGGCTCACAACATATTGTGATTCGAACAACGTATTGTTCTTATTTCAACTACTCCCGAGAGTTTTAGATTAATAATCATATTATTTAATCTCCGAACAAGTCGGTGCCCAACGAATCAGTGACGAGCGTCTAGCAACCACGCTTCACTAATTCCCTAGATACAAATGAAGTGCCCGCAAGAACCTTGTAATATAGTTAGCGTACAATACGATCCCTCCAATGTTGGAAATCGGCATCCCGGAATCAATAAATTTAAATAAAATTAATTAATTAAATTATCTAATTAATTCCGACCGACGTCCCTTTGGAGATTGATTATCTGGATTGTCAAAATTGCGGAACGACAACTCCAATCGACTCCCGGAATGCGTACATGACCATACGAAAAAGTTATACGAGGGTTACGCGGGAAAAACACGAGAGAACTCGCGTGAACCCACGATTCTCGCAGCAGCCACGCGGGGTAACTCGCAGCAGCCCGCAGCAACCCGCAGCGAGTAGCCTGACTCGCTGCTGCTGGGACGCTGCTGGATCGCTACGGGTCCGCTGCGGGAAATCCCGCAGCACCCAGCGATCCTCCCGTAGCAGCTCGCAGCAACCTGCAGCGAGTCGCCTGACTCGCTGCTGCTGGGCGCTACAGGTCGCTGCGGGAAAACCCACAGCAGGCAGCTGATCGCTGCGGGAAACCTCGCAGCCGATCCGCGTGATCGAGCCCTAGGCTCGATCCACCCCGCGCGATTCGTTTCTAGATGAGTCGTCGGGCCGCCGGCGGTCCGGTGGTCCAACCACCACCGCCCGACTCGACCTCATCTTGGGTCGCATCCTTCGGATCTTGGTTCGCGGTATTTTCACGATAATTAACATGTAAAATCATCGAAGGGGTTTTCACGATTTTACCTTTGTTCTCGTTGTACGGAGAAACGAGATCGTTGAAGACCTTGAGACCTTCCCACGTATTCCTTGCACTAGCTCGAACGTCGGGTGGGCGACGATCCTCCGAACTCCATGGATCTCCCTCTCTACTTTCTCTCTCTAGAATTGTGATCTTCAAGTTATGAGAATAGAGAAGATCATGTAGTGCTTTTATAGGCTACGTAGGGGATCTTAAGGAGGTGGAATATTGGGCTTCCAATATTAATGATTAAATTGAGCCCAAGCCCAAATCTATTAATCCCATTAATATTAATTAATTTATTTTCCACTATATAAATTAATTGCACTCCCAATATTAAACCATATTATATCAAATAATATTTTTCCGGTAGTATTATTCATTCCGTTTATTTAAGATTTAAATATCCATGAATAAAATTAATTTATCGCTAATTAATTTATTCATCTCTTATATCCGAGAATAGTACCATTCAACCTTAATTATTATGCGGAACAAATCCACCTGCAGGGTTTACATAATAATTCTTTATGAACTTATCTCGGGGATATTATCAACCCTTACGGGATACACTTTCCCGTCAAGTATAAACCGGAAAGGCAATCCTAATCGATAAATCTCAAGCGATCCGCCCAATACACCAAGTGTACAAGTGTGATAAAATAATTAAGACAAATTATTTTCTCTCTCACACAACGACTATACCGATGGATTGGTCCGTGTCCATCTAGGTCGTGAGCAACTGTTCGATTAAATACGAGTAACCGATAGTATGATCTTCTGTGTGGGCCCGCACACCATACTAACTACAACGTATATAATCTAGGACTATAATTTGCATATATTTAATTATAAATAATTAAACACAAATAATTGTTTATTTAATTAAATAGATTAGTGGCAATGGATCAGGAGTTAATATCACTTAAATCTAGACATTAAGTATACAACTCCAACATCCGATACATATGTCCTGATCAAACTAGAGATATTGGTCAATCGAGATTTCTTGTTGAGTTTGATAATTTTGCGTACGTTCTAGGTTTCGTAAAATCCAGTCGTGATTGATCTAGAGAAACACATTTCTCTAATCACCTCACTGTTCAACTCTGGCCAGAGATTCTGGGACTACGAACCACATAGGACATCCATGATCTATATCAAGCGATCAGATCCCCTACTACCATGCACAAACTTCACATCAGATTTCGAACTGCACGAACATTGTCTCCTTTTTTGACTTACTCCCTTTCAAGGGAATCAGAGACATGTCACGATACAGCTAGTCCTCCGATGAAGTCACGGTGATGTCTGGGTCTTAAGGATTAATTATGTACAACTATATTATGGAATTCTCTACTCGATCAGTGATAACCACTTAGAGATTCCAGGGAGAAGGGGTTCAGTGAACTCATCAACAATGAGCACCCACTCAAGTATGTCGACGTCCCAACACCGAGGCTCGAGATTAGCCCACATACACTAAGTGCTAGTCTCAAGGGGGAAAGGCCGGGTATCCTTGTTATTGGCGTAACCCATTGACTAGGAACTGAGTTTGACCAGTTACGTTGCGTTAACAGAATTATCTCTCGGTTTCCACAAAATCGAATTCATACAACATGTGTAACTGTACAGGACTATATCTATGATTCAACATTGGGAGTAGATATAGTATATGCCTTAATTAATCATAATTGATAATCTTTCATAATTTCGAAATAAATTGATCATATTATTAATTACATAATAAATTAGGTTCGACCACAGCCACAGGTTGGCTTGTTGGTCACCTACTCTATCAATCTTCCACTTGAACTAAAGCCAACTACACTCGTATCTAAGTCCCATCGACTCTCGATGTTTCTCGTGGACAGATCTAGACAAAGGCTTGGTAAAGGGAACATCTATATTATCTCCCGAAGTGACTCTTTCGACCAAGACGTCACCTCTCTCAACGATCTCGCGGATCAGATGATATTTCCTCAGTACATGTTTGGATTTCTGATGAGATCTCAGTTCCTTAGCTTGTGCTACGACCCCCGTGTTATCACAGTACAACGTTACTGGATCATTTGCGCTCGGAACGACTCCCAACTCTTGGATGAAGTTTCGTATCCAAACAGCCTCTTTTGCAGCTTCACGTGCTGCAACATATTCAGCTTCATTGGTGGAATCAGCCGTGATTTTCTGCTTGGAACAGACGGCACCTCCGTTAAGCTTGAATATGAATCCCGATATCGACTTAGAGTCGTCCACGTCAGATTGAAAACTAGAGTCCGTAAACGCCTCTATTTTCAAATCGTGACCCCCATAGACTAAGAACATCTCTTTGGTATTTCGCAAATACCTAAGAATTTCCTTCACGGCTTTCCAATGAGGCGGTCCAGGATTAGACTGATATTTGCTCGTGACGCTCACAGCATGTGCAATATCAGGTCTAGTACATAGCATGCCATACATCACGCTTCCAATACCGGATGCGTATGGTGTGCGATTCATACGCTCGATTTCCAGTTCTGTTGCTGGACACATGGTTTTTGAGAGACGAATTCCTTGACACATTGGCAAAAACCCTCTCTTGGAGTTTTCCATGTTAAACCGTTTTAAAATGGTTTCTATGTACAAGGATTGTGATAGGCCGATCATCTTTCTAGATCTATTTCTATAGATTCGTATTCCCAATACGTAAGATGCCTCGCCTAAATCCTTCATCGAGAAACGTGTGGACAACCATGCTTTCGTTGCATGCAGCATACCTACATCATTCCCAATGAGTAGTATGTCATCAACGTATAACACTAAAAACGTCACGACGCTCCCACTAACCTTCTTGTATACACAAGGTTCCTCCGGGTTCTTGACAAAATCAAACTCTTTAATTGTGTTGTCAAAACGTTTGTTCCAACTTCGGGATGCTTGTTTCAATCCATAAATGGATCGCCGGAGTCGGAAAACCTTTTGCTCTTCTCCAGGAGATATGAAGCCTTCCGGCTGCGCTATATAAATTTCTTCCTCAATGTCCCCATTGAGAAACGCGGTCTTCACATCCATTTGCCATATCTCGTAGTCGTACCACGCAGAGATGGCCAGCAAAATCCTAATGGATTTAAGCATAACGACTGGTGAAAAGGTTTCCTCATAGTCAACACCTTGCTTTTGAGTATATCCTTTTGCCACCAACCTAGATTTAAAGGTCGCAACCTTTCCATCAGCTCCAACTTTCCTTTTATAGATCCACTTGCAGCCTATGGGAACGATTCCCTTAGGTAGGTCTACCAACGTCCATACGTTGTTGGAATACATGGAGTCCATTTCGGATTTCATGGCAATAAGACAATGTCCCTTGTCCGTATCTAATACGGCTTCATTGAAGGTTCTAGGATCAGATCCAACATCAATGAGTTCGTGATCACTATCAACGAGGAACAACCGATCAGGCAACTTCTGAACTATTTCGGATTTACGGACTGTCGGTCGTGGAGGGGTATTAGTGGTTTGTTGAATTGGCCCGGGTTCAGGGACTGGTGCATGAACTTCATTTTGTCGGTCGTCATCTCGAACCTCTTCGAGATCTACTATGCTGCCTTTTCCATCTGCTAGGAATTCCTTCTCAAGGAACACAACATTTCTCGAGACAAACACTTTTGCCTCAGAAACATAGTAGAATTCATATCCCATGGAATCCACGGGATATCCCACAAAGTAGCATAAGTCAGATTTACTATCCAACTTATCTCCCACTAGCCGCTTCACGTAAGCGGGACAACCCCATATCTTTATATGTTTGAACGTGGGCTGTCGGGAATGCCAAAGTTCATATGGTGTGGATTTAACTGCTTTAATGTTAAGTCTATTCAGCAAATAGGCGGCTATCAAGAGTGCGTGACCCCACAAGTAAGCCGTTAACTCAGTGACACTCATCATAGATCGAACCATGTCCAACAGGGTTCGGTTACGACGCACGGACACTCCGTTCAACTGAGGTGTTCCAGGAGGAGTCCACTGAGAGAGAATCCCATTCTCTTTTAGATAGTTTATAAACTTAGCGCTTAAGTATTCGCCACCACGATCGGATCGCAGTTGCTTAATACGAAGCCCAAGTTGATTCTCCACTTCATGTCGGAAGTCTTTGAACCTTTCAAAAGTCTCCGATTTGTGCTTCATTAAGTACACATAATCATCGGTAACGGTTACGAAGTAGTTGAATCCACCCCTCGCACTAACACTTAGTGGACCACACACGTCTGTATGGATCAGATCCAATAGACCTTCAGCACGTGCTATTTTCCCTTTGTAGGGATTCTTGGTCATTTTCCCTTTTAGGCAAGCTTCGCAAGCTTGGAGCGATTTCACATCATCAAGTGTGAATAGTCCTTCCTTTATGAACTCATTCAATCGTCTCAGGGAAACATGTCCTAGTCGGGCATGCCAAAGTTGTGCGGGGTTAAGACTAATTTCTTTTCGTTTTGCTGTCAGCACATTAACAGGGATTTCGTTTAAGTTAAGTTCATATAAATTGTTCGATAGACGTCCCTCACATATCACTTTATCGTCCTTTTGTATAAGGAAAATCCAATATCCAAAAACAAAAGAATAACCTTCATTATCCAAAACATGAATAGAAATAAGGTTCCGAATAAGTGATGGAACGTAAAGACAATTGTTCAAAACTAATTTAAAACGAGAATCGGAAACATCTAAGTAAATAGTCCCGATGGCTTCAGCAACAACTCTTGCTCCGTTCCCCATCCTCAAGAAGGTCTCACCTTCCTTGAGCTTCTTACTTCTGGTCATGAGCTGCAAATCATTACAGAGATGTGAGCCACAACCGGTATCCAATACCCACGAAGAAGAATTTAAGGATAAATTTACTTATGTGTAAAACGTACCATTCCCAGAACGTTTCTAGTCAAGGTACTCCTTGCAGTTACGGCGCCAATGGCCTTTCTTTCCACAATGGTGACAAACGTCATCAACAGATTTGATGAATTTGCCCTTAGATCCACCTTTCTTCCATCTTGCTCGAGGAAGAAACACTTTCTTTCCTCTTCTTCGGATAGGAACGCTTCCTCTCAGAAGTCGAAGCAATGAGAACAGACTTCTCCTTTTTGATGGTCGTTTCAAAACCGACCAACATGTTAAGCAGCTCCTCGAGAGGTGGTGCCAGTTTGTTCATGTTGAAGTTCACTATGAACGGTTCATACGAACTTGGGAGAGACAGGAGGATCAAATACACCGAGAGCTCTTCAGGTAGGACGACCTTGAAATTCACTAGCTTCTCAATGAGACTGATCATTTTGATACCATGCTCGTGGACCGAAGCCCCTTCGCGCAGTTTCATAGTGGTCAAATCCTTCGTGAACCTTGCGGTCTTAATATTCTCACTGTATAGGCCATCAAGATGAATCTTGATATCATGAGCCCATTCATACGTTTCATATTTCCTAGCAAGCTCAGGAGACATGGCGGCTATCATATAGCACCGGACAGTGTTATTGTCCTCTTTCCATATCTCTATGTGTTTCTTCTCCTCGTCAGTATGATCGAGGTCCGGGTCAAAGTCAAACTTATCATCCAAGACATAAGTAAGGTGATCAAGTTGCAGCACAAGTTTGAGATTGCGAAGCCAATCAAGATAGTTTGGGCCAGTGAGTTTGTTTTGGTCGAGGATCGACGCTAGGGGATTCTTAGACATGATTACTGAGAAAAGTTTAAGAAGATTAATTAGTGATAGTTCGAATTATGATTGCAATTAAAATTGTAAGGACTTTTAGGAATTTTAATTGCCTCCCTCTAAATTTTTCGAATTCCACTATCCTCTAGTGAACAGACGGGAAAATCCAATTTTCCTTAGATGGGCTTTAGGTCCAAAGGCGTAAACCATAACTCGTAGTTAATCTAGCCCAGTTACGTTTACCCAAGGGTAGAAAACTATTTTTCAATCACATCTCTATGTGATCCTAAAGTTAGCTTTTCCTCACCATGACAATGAACTACGTTAATCGTACCCTTCAAAGTCAACCATGTGTCAAGACCGACCCACCGATATGAGAAGTGAAAGTTGGATTCCAATTAACGTGCACAACCCATAGTTAATCTATCCGACCGCACAAGTCTAAGGGAATCCTGGCCAACACGTCTCCATCATATGTCGGTAAATCACAGCTTGACTCACAAGCAGTACTCCCCGCTAACACGGCATACCATACTACTTGTAAGTGGCTTTCTCATGATTTACCGTCGGCAGAAGGAAAGAAGAAAGAACGACACATCGGTTCTTCTTTATGGCTTGATATACATTCTCGGGAGAAAATGGAGGACTACAGGATTATTTATCTCATCAGATTGAGTGAGCGATCGATTGTTGATTCCTAACAACTATGTTCTCTATAGGCCATCCTAATGGAGTACATAGGATCATAATATATATCAAAATATATATATCTCACAAAAGTCATATAATTCACATAGCATTTAATCACAATTAAAACGAGGTATATAAATTAAATTGGTGCTCTATTAATTAACTTGATTTAACAATTAAATCAAATAATTAATCTATCACCTTGTTGATCGAATATTTAAATCAATTATTTAATTGGTCAATAAATAATTTCACTAAATTAAATATTGATAATTCTTTTCTATTTCAATTTATTAATATCCCAATACTCAAACGAGTGAAAACTCGAAGCTTCTAACCAGCGATTCATCATGCAAACGACCCTATCTCCCATAAATGGGGGAGCCGAGCAGATCATCGATTTTATGTCATCATATGACTCGAAGATCTCTAATTTGTTTTAACAAAAACAAGTCTAGATGAATCACTCCCCGAGGTGAATTCATGTTCGACATTGAATTGTTACTTAATAACAAATTAGGCATTGTTTGAAATATTAGATAAAAATAAAGTCCCAATCAAATAACATTAAATCAATCAATTCAACAAACAACATGCTTAAAGATTATTATATTCATAGACAATTAATCAATTTGAACCTACGCTCTGATACACTGTTGGGGATCGTGCATGTATACGCAGCTGAAAACAAAAATTTTATTTAATTTTATTTTATTGAAAATCCTATTTTCAATATTACATGCATTAATTGATTTAATTCAAATATATTAAATAAATAATCCACCATTTAATTTAATTATCAAATAATTAAATATTTAATTCATTCATCCCATACTACATAAATTAAATCTAACGCAATTATATTTATCAAATAAATTAATTACTTCTAGCCAATTATATTTATTATATAAATTAATTACTTTTAGCGCAATTATATTAATCATATTAATAAATTACTTCGCAATTATATTTATTATATAAATTAATTACACTAAACAATTAATTATGTAAACATGCACACATAATTAATTGCGTCAATTTGACAATTAACATAATCAAATTATACAATTAAATTAATCTCTATTAATCTTATTTGTCAATTATAATTCCAGTACTTCTCGCAAACAATTAACGCAAACAATTAAATCTAAATTTAATGGTAGACTTAGCGCAAACAATTAATGCAAACAATTAAATTTAAGTATAATCGTAAGACTATGTTTATCAGCAACCCAACCCAACCCAAAATTTTAATAAAATATTAATTTATTTTACTTTTTCTTACACAATTTATAACAACAACAATTTTATAAAATTTTCAACCTTATCAACAACCCAACCCAATCTAATATTATTTATTTATTTATTTATAATACATATAATTAATTTTAATTATAATTAAAAAAATAAGTGTATTACTAGTAATATAAAAAATATTTGTTGAGAAATCGAAAAAAAATTAAAATTTTAAAATAAAATTTATAAGTTAAAATTTTTGTTTGTGTATCAAACTATATAAATATTATATTCTATAGATACGTAATTTGAAATTATGAATTTTAGAATTTTTTATTTTATTTTTTGATAAAGTATACATATGTATACATATTATATAAGTTTTTATATACAAAATCAATTCAAATTAAATACTATGTTTTGACAAATCAGATGACGACACATGGCGCAATCCTTTGTGAACATAGATCGCAGGAGCAATTGGTTCGGGCAATTCACTTTCATTTAACTTTTTCTTTTTAAAAAAAAACTTTTGTCCTATTGATAACCGATTGCAACAAATCACCGATCAACATAGTCTAAGTACCTTAGGGATTCGTCGGACGAAACGAGGTTCGTCGGAAATCGCGCGGATGCGACGAGGGGAGACACACGGAGCGTGCGGGCTGCACACGGGGAGAGTCGGGGAGGCTCTCGGCTGGTCGCGGGCGGCGCTCGGGCGTGGCTCGGACGTTGCTCGTTCGATCCTCCGGCGTCTCTCGTCAAATCAGGTTTCACCTCGTATAGGTAATCTCACTCGCGTATTGCACTAGAAATACGAGAGGGAGAATACGACGGAAAAAACGGGCCGGAAAAACGGTGCCAGAAACAATTTCCGGCGAGGCGGACAGCGGCCGGCGGCGGCGGGCGGTGGCTCCGGGCGGCGGTCCTCCAAGGGAGGTGGCCGAAGGGGGCGGCGGACGAGAGAGAGA
This sequence comes from Euphrasia confusa, assembly GCA_954870475.1. Lineage (NCBI taxonomy): Eukaryota > Viridiplantae > Streptophyta > Magnoliopsida > Lamiales > Orobanchaceae > Euphrasia > Euphrasia confusa. Next base: position 16,677,533 of record OX940955.1, read on the forward strand.
GAGAGGGAGAGGCTAGGGTTAGAGCTCTCTAGGTTCTGGTGTGTTCATCCTCATGCCAATGGAGCTCCTTTTATAAGTGAGGAAAAGAGCTAGTTGGGCTCAAACCCTAATGAATCGGATCCATTAACCCTAGCCGACCCAATTCATTAGCCGTCATTATGTTTCTCCCAAATTGACAATCAATTTGATCTCCGAAAAATATAACGATTATATTTTCTTTCTCGTTTTAATTTTCTCATCGATATGAGATAATAATAAAAATTTCCAATTTCACAAAATCGGAAAGCCCATTTCAGGGGTACTGCTAAATCGGGAAATTTCCTAAAATAGAAAGTGTACACCATCGTGTCCGTTTTCTTTAGCTCAGTAATATTTCCAACTCATAATCACAATTATGAATCTCGGATTCAATCACATTGACCTCCGACTATATGTACTTAATTAATAGTTAATTAATACATGATCGTATTCAAGGATCGGTTTACACGAGAATGTGACCCTCAATGGTTCAGGTGTATAACTAGCCGTGGGCTCACAACATATTGTGATTTGAACAACGTATTGTTCTTATTTCAACTACTCTCGAGAGTTTTAGATTAATAATCATATTATTTAATCTCCGAACAAGTCGGTGCCCAACGAATCAGTGACGAGCGTCTAGCAACCACGCTTCACTAATTCCCTAGATACAAATGAAGTGTTTGCAAGAACCTTGTAATATAGTTAGCGTACAGTACGATCCCTCCGATACATATATCCTGATCAAACTAGAGATATTGGTCAATCGAGATCTCTTGTTGAGTTTGATAATTTTGCGTACGTTCTAGGTTTCGTAAAATCCAGTCGTGATTGATCTAGAGAAACACATTTCTCTAATCACCTCACTGTTCAACTCTGGCCAGAGATTCCGGGACTACGAACCACATAGTACATCCATGATCTATATCAAGCGACCAGATCCCCTACTACCATGCACAGACATCACATCAGATTTCGAACTGCACGAACATTGTCTCCTTTTTTGACTTACTCCCTTTCAAGGGAATCAGAGACAAGTCACGATACAGCTAGTCCTCTGATGAAGTCACGGTGATGTCTGGGTCTTAAGGATTAATTGTGTACAACTATATTATGGAATTCTCTACTCGATCAGTGATAACCACTTAGAGATTCCAGGGAGAGGGGGTTCAGTGAACTCATCAACAATGAGCACCCACTCAAGTATGTCGACGTCCCAACACCGAGGCTCGAGATTTCGAAATAAATTGATAATATTTATTAATTACATAATAAATTAGTTTCGACCACAGCCACAGGTTGGCTTGTTGGTCACCTACTCTATCAGAAGTATGTTTGTCACTACTGTAACAAACCCGGACACATCAAACCTTATTTCTACAAGTTGAGAGATGATGTGAACCAAGGGATAGTGACTGAGCAAAGGAACGTATATTCCAAGAGAGTCCGACGTCAAACTCCATTTCATAAAGATGCTTCGATGAAAAATTTGACGGAGTCTTCATCTATAAGGTCGAAACCCAGAATGCTTGCTCCTCTCTTTACTAATGTTGAAAACATCAAACGAGAGGAAGTAAAGCACAAGAAAAAGAATGTTTGCCACTATTGCAACAAGCCTGGACATATTAGGCCGTATTGTTACAAAATAAAGGATGATGTGAATCGTGGCTTGGTGGCTGTGAAAAAGAAAAATGGCTCAGCGAAGCAAGTGAAGAAGCAATGGGTACCGAAAGTGAAAAATCAGAAAGTCTGGAAACCAAAAATTAAGAGCACTACTCAATGGGTGCCAAAAGTGAAAAAGAGTGAAGTTATTCACGACTCCACTCCAAGAAAAATTTGGTTACCGAGACAAGTGATTCTCTGCAATGTTGTGCTAAACGCTTCTGAGCAAGACTCGCAAGGAATTTGGTACCTCGATAGTGGTTGTTTCCGACACATGACTGGAACGAAGAAATTTCTGAAAGATTACGAACTTGTGACTGACAACCCTGTCATGTTTGGAGGGGGGCAAAAGGTATCGTTTTGGGCAAAGGAACTCTTCATCTCAAAAGATTGCCACCAATCAGGAATGTTGTCCATGTTGAAGGACTTGTGGCCAATCTAATAAGTATAAGCCAACTTTGTGATGACTAGCTGAATGTCAGTTTTGACCAAGATTCTTGTAAAGTCTTTGATGATAAAGGGAATTGCATTTTGAAGTGTCCTCGTGCTAAGAACAATTGCTACGTCTATGAAAACTGTCAAAACGTCAAACAAGAATCAGAGGACTCAACTGTGAGAGAAACTTTGGATTCCATCACAGACACTCTTGTGCAGGCAGTACTACCTAAGGCTCCGACGCTCAAAATCTATGAAACTACATCTGAATCGCCTAAAGATTTGGCGTTTACTTCGAAGACTTCTTCTCCTAAGCTAACTCTTGAGATTCGTACTTATGAAAGTTCCCCTATCTTTGTATCTCAAAAGGTCACGAAAAATATGGAAGATAAGTTTTACAAGCATGAATTTGAATCAACAACGACCCATATGGAAACCACTAAACGGTTATCAAAATCGACTAAAAGTCGAAGTGTTGATCAAACACTCTTTCGTTCCATGATTGGAAGTTTACAATATTTAACTGCTACTCGCCCTGATATAATGTTTAGTCTTTTCGTGTGTACTAGGTACCAAGCAGATCCACGAGCTGTCAAACGAATTCCTCGCTACATCTCGGGAACATCAGATTTGGGACTTTGGTATACGCGGAATACTTCATCAAATCTCGTCGGCTTCACCGATGTGTATTGGGCAAGTGATACAGAGGAAAGAAATAGTACTTCCGGATGTTGTTGCTTCATTGACAATAATATTGTTTCATGGCATAGTCGGAAGCAGAGCTGCATTGCGTTGTCAACGGCTGAGTCTGAGTATGTTGCAGTCGGGAGTTGTTGCACTCAATTGCTTTGGGTAAAGCAGATGTTGGATGATTATCTTATCGAGAGTGCTCCCTTGGTGCTGTTCTATGATAGTCAAAGTGCTATCAAAATCAGCGAAAATCCTGTCCAGCATTCTCGCACTAAACAGGTCGACATTCAACATCATTTCATTAGAGATTTGGTTGTTCGTGATATAGTCAGTCTACAACATATGTCAACAGAAAAATAGTTCGCTGACATCTTTATCAAACCTCTTGACTTTGAGAGTTTTTCAACTCTAAGAAATTCTCTATGCATGTGTTCTCTTTAAGAGTTCACGAAAATTTTGAAGTCTGAAAGATTGTTTTCTTTACTTCTGAATATGAACTATGAATCGTCGTGGACTAATCTAATCAGACGAACATGGATTCGAGGCCGCTTTGGTCTTCAGACCCAAGTGTATTTATTCCTCTGAGAGGAAACATGTGAACTTGGCATATAACTCCCATCGCTTCATTTGCATAGATTCATAAAGCCAAGTAACGGAGGACGCCGGTACCCCCGACTCCCCTCTTCGAAAGGACACACATGGACGCTAAACTTTAAGATACTCTCGCTAACTCACTTCGGAGGACGCAAGTGACCCTTGCTCCCCTCTGACTGATGAAATGAGTATCTGTTGCATTTCATATAAGCTATAAACTCGTCTGGAGGACGCCGGTTCCCCCGACTCCCCTCTGATGAAGTAATGCTAGACCCAGGTGGAGTGCCTTATATGTTCACCATGCTCTCATGAATTATAATCTCTTGTACGGTGTAAACTCACCATATGTGTTCCGATGAAACACGATTGCATTCTTGTGATTGCGACGAAGGACAAGTTAAACTTATTTCAACATATTTCGGTCCGTTTCACCGGTTTTTACTTCGAGAGATATTTCATTATACCTCAAATTTATCTTCACCTTGTGTGAATTTTTTTTGTTTTGGAGATTGATGATACGTGACATTTTTTTCTTGGGAAAATATTTGCTCTTCACTGCCTCGTATCACCGCTTGAATCTCCACTAAAATGTTCTTGAATGTTTTGCTGTGTGTTGAACGCTTGAATACTAACTCGGGATGTGTTGTTTTGATTGTTACTCTTGTAGTTCATGTTCAGCATCTCGATGGAGTTCATTCTTTAAGGCGTAAGTTGAGTGTAGCAGCATCTGGTGTCAACCATTACTCAAAGATTGCTACTACGTTACCTCAACTCCATCAGCGCTCTTGCCTCTTAATGCTTTGTGCGACAATTGTCGCTTGCGCCGCTGGGTGCTCACCCTTGCAACATATCATCAACACTTGGACAACCGAGCTCAAGCTGAACAGATGGATGCTTTCGACTACCTTCACCAGATGACCCATCAAGGGGGAGTGTTAGGTGGTGCTGGCTCATCTAGCAGGTGTTTTCATCTCAGTGATGCTGGTTTTTATGTTTTGATAACTCTTGAACAATTCCATTTTGCATGCTTAAGACTTGATATTTTCCTCCATGCATGTTTTTCATACCTTGTTTTGATGAACCACTTATGTTGTATAGATGTTGAAATTGACTAAGTGTTTTGGTTTTCATCTCTTCAATGCTAGTCTTTCATTGCTGAATGTTGATTGTTTTATTTTTACTTAGTCTTATTTTGATATGCTTCTCTTGAGGGGGAGATATTATGTATCTCCGTCTGCTAACCTTTGGTCACATGAGTTGTGCCAAAAAGGGGGAGATTGTAGATGTTGGTTTTGGCAACAACATATGTGTTTGTTGTTTGTTTTGGTTTCAGGTGATGTATCTCTTGAGGGGGAGACTTGCTGGATCTCTTTGTACTCATTGTTTCTCATATGAGTTGTGTCAAAAAGGGGGAGATTATTTGTATCTCCTTATGCTAACTCTTGTTCACATTAGTTGTGACAAAAAGGGGGAGATTGTAGATGTTAGTTTTGTCAACAACATGTGTTTGTTGTTTGTTTTTGTTTTCAGGTGTTGGATGAATGGATGCATGCTATACAACATGGAACATAGTATCAATGAAGTTCAATGCATCAAGTGTCAACGTGCATCAACACTGGTGCACGACTTGCATTCATCAACATCATGCGCCAATTGGCGCACGCCTTCTTCACAACACCTTGGCCAACCGGCGCATGCGCCAATTGGCGCACGTCCTGCGTCGCTCACACCATGCGCCAACTGGCGCTCACTCCAGCATCTCCACCATGCGCGCGCACGCCATATTCACTCCATCTGCATCAACCGGCACATGCGCCAATTCGCGCATGCCTTCTTCACCTCACCTATGCCAACCGGCGCATGCGCCAATTGGCGCACGCCATGCTACTGTCACTCCATGTTCATCAACTGATGCATGGTGTGTTACATCCTATCATCAACGTCAAGTGCGAGAGATGTCTATCTAAGTTCAAGTGTTGATGATGTGTGATTGTTGTTTACTACTTCAACTATATCGACGACCATGAAGACGATGAAGTACTGAAGCCTCAACGACAAGTGTTCATCACGATGAAGTTGAAGATGAAGTATTGAGATCGATGGAGTCAAGATAGTGTTGAAGTCTGAAGTTAAAGAAATCGAAGATTCAAAATTCTAAGATTCAAGAATCGAAGATTCCAAAAAGTTATGTCACCCATGGAAAGATGAAGTCAGCCAAGCATGTGGCCAATCAGATGGCTCCATTCCATTGCTTCACATGTGCGGCTCTACTATATATATCCATGGAGTTCGACTTATCACGTTGACGATTTTGAGAGAACGAAATCTGATACGAGTATCGCTATCGTTGTTTGTTGGTTCTGAGCCTTAGAGTTTTGGTAGTTGTTTTGTGCTGTGCACCACTAGTAGGGTTATCTGATTTAGCTCTAGGTGTAGTAGTACTAGGTCTCTGGTTCGTTGGAGTGCTGCGTCACTTGGGATACGACCTTTTATCAATCCGTCTACCTTTCTCTACCCGTGTAATAGTTTAGTTTCGTTGTTCAATGAAATGAAACATATTACATAACTTTGTCTTCACTACTTTACTCTAATTACGTTGAACGTGAGCTTACACTCAACACGATTCGTGTGACTGCTGGAGCACGCTTTGCCTGGAGCAAGTGACAGTAGAGTAGTGTATGCGAACCTTAGTTGATGAAGACTGTTTTAAGACCGACTTCGCGAAAAGTTGGTATCTTACGTCGAAGACGTAATTTCACATTATATAAATGTTATATAATTTAAATTTAGTAAATAATTCTCATACATATCATATCATGAAATTAAATGTTAATTAATTTACATTTAGTTATTAATTAATTTAAAAAATTAATAAAAATATAATATAAAAAACAACTAAATTCTAAATAATTTAAACTTAATAATAAAATAATAAAAAATAAAAGTAATAAACAAAATATTCAACATGAAAATAATTGAACAGTTGAATTGAGGATCAAAGGTCCTAGCTAGGTTCGAACACATTGTATATAAATATTATATTTTAATTTATTTTTTCATAATTAATTATTTTTGTTGATTAATTATAAATTTTGATTTTTTTTAGATAAATTAATTATTGGTAATATTCGAAATTGGACAATGAATATAAATTGACATGTTTCTGTGATGTCTAAATAAAAGCTTTAGTGAAGTGGTATGATTTAGACTTTTTTCTATATAGGTAAGAGATTCGATCCTTCTTGCTTTTTTTAGTAATTTTTATTGTTTTTAATATTTAAATGGCAATTACCTGCCTGGCAGGTGGATCAAAGTGACACATCATTATTTTTACCTGCTACATAATCTTAGAAGGTCAAAAGGACTATACATGGAAAAATTGATAAATGACTATTTGTGGAATTAGACCTCCAAAGAGGATCATATGTGATATTATCTCACCAAAATTAATGCATAAATTTTTAAATACTTGGTTATTTATGTTTTAGATCGAGTGGTGATTGTTGTCTTGTCGTTTCTTGAGATCAAAAGAAAGGGATCTGTTGGTTTGTTTAATGCATGTGTTGGGTAATTCGCGTCCGAAGTTCCCGTCTGAAAAGCAATACGAACAAACAAGAACGAAAAATACGCGAAATAAAGAACACGAGATTTATAGTGGTTCACCCGTTAACGAGGGCTAAGTCCACTCTTGCCGCTGCAATACTTTTACTAGAACAATTATAGAACGTAATTACAAGACTCGTAATTGCTATAATCTCAATTCTAGTGCTGGAGGTGTTTTTTAACCCTAAAATTCGCGCACATAGGGTTTAAATAGGGGAATAAAACTTGGGGGACAAAAAATTCCGCGCTGCCAGAAATCTCAAAACGGCGACCGCCGTTTTGCTTTCGGCGCCCGCCGAAGCTGGTTTGGCGCCCGCCGAAAGGGCCCAAAACCTGGCAGATTTTCTGACCCGTTTCTCCTGGTTTCGGCGTCCGCCGAAACCCATTTGGAGCCCGCCAAACTCGACCTGCGGTCGCCGATTCTCCTCCGGCGACCGCCGTTTCTCCCTTCGGACCCAGACTTTAGATCTCTTCTCTATGGCGGGAGGTTTCTTTCGTATCAAGAGTGTGTTGGGGAGGCCAGGGAAGACGGATTGGATCGAGAGGCGATGCTTATGCCTCTTCTTTATCGATAGGATTCCCATCATTTTCAGTCTCCGGCGAAGGAGACAAGGGCGAGGGTGTACGTATCCCTACGACTTGCTTAGTGCAAGGCTGCTTGTCGTGATTGGTTGGACACTCTATGTTGCTTTCCCAGCAAGTCTATTGAATGGGGTACGAAAGATTGCTATTCAAAGCATCGTGTTAAGTAATACCTAGGGGCTTCTAGGGAGTAGTAAAGAGTTGATGACTCTTATCTTTCCTTCTATGGACTGGATGTGACCTTCTCGCCTACTGATCTGACTCAAAAAGAGTCAATGGGAGCGGACACATCAATAGCCGCAGACGCAGAGACAAGATCTCTATATGTTGATAGATACCCGAGAGACTGAGTCCTGCATGCCCCTACTCAACTTCCTATTGCAAATGCCAAAGCAACAAGAGCGGCAACTCAAAGTTCTTTCATACCCTCAGCAGAGCTAACTGCTGCGGGAGAGGCGACTTCTCTTTCACTTCATTCACGGGAGACCTACCAAATCTGCGCATTTCTAGTTGTCATGGTCACATGTCTTGTGAACATTCAACCATCAAGAGTTAAGGTCAAAGGAATGCTTTTCTCACCGGAATTTCTTCTTTTCTTTTTTCCCGAGCTAATTCTTTTAGATCTGCTCCCTTCTCTGCTTCCTAGCCCAAGGCGATAGAGACTCTACAACGTGAGTTTCCTTCAGTCGGGTTCTAAAGACTTTTTTTCTATTTCCTACCTCCGAAAGACCATGAGCTCAGAGCTACGCATTCACTCCAAAGCTAAACAGTAGGCGTACCTAACCTTGGGACTTCTTATGAGCTTTTGGGATCTGTCTTCCCTTTTCTTTTCCGCAACAACACAGGTTTAGACCTTTATTCACCTGGGGACCCAGTATGTGTTGTGTTCATTCCCTTGACTCCTACGCCCACTCATTCCTTTGAGCAGAAGTCAGATTTCCAGAGTATCGGGACCTCATTGAGCAGTTAATGGAGAGCACCAAACTCATACGTTGGCTTTTGGGGCGAGGATCAAGGAGGCCGGATTTCTCAGCGTGAAGTGGTCGGGTTCACTCCTTCTATTGCCTTTACCCAGCGGCAAGACGCATAGTTCGCGTACTCTTCTTCTATGAGCGAGACTCTATCAAGATCTACCACTCTTTGGGCGACGCCTTCTTTTCTATGAACAGCCCACCACTGAATGATGGACTTTCCAGTTTTCGCCTCCGACCCGAGAAAAGACACGGTCAAGCCAAGCCCTTACCCGCCTGAATGGAATTCATATCTCCTTCGTCTGGTCGAGAAGGGAGAAAGCCTGGAGAACCAGGCTTGCTTAGCTTACAAAGCTAGCTTACTAAGGCGAAGGAATTTGTCGTTGATTGCACGAGTTAGCCAGCAAAGCCCCCTGACTCATCTCTCTCTCTATAAAAAAAGAAAAAAAGCCCTTTCTCCTTTTCATAATAATAAGGTAAGCATCCAGCTCTCAATCCAGAGCTACTGCTTCAACAACCTCATCCCAGAAGACCAACCGAGGTTCAACACAACCTCAACTTGTCGCACGGCACCACCTTCGTAAACATGTCGGCCGGATTCTTACTCCCAAGAATCTTCTCCAACACCAAGATGCCTTCCTCCTAGACCGATCGAATGAAGTGATATCTCAGCTGGATATGCTTCGTTCGAGCATGGTACACCGGATTCTTTGCCAAGTGAATGGCGCTCTGACTGTCGGAATACAAGACACTCCCCGAGTGATCTTGCCTCAGCTCAAGCAGAAAAGCCTGTAGCCACATCATCTCCTTCGCGGCTTCCGTCACAGCGACGTACTCCGCCTCGCAACTTGACAATGCTACGATCTTCTGCAACCTCGACACCCAGCTAATCGCGGTACCCCTGAAAGTGTACACGTACCCCGTAGTGCTCTTCCTACTATCCACATCTCCTCCGTTGTCTGCGTCCACGAACCCAAGTAACCCCGAATCTGATTTTCGGAACCTCAAAACAAAACCGGAAGTCCCTCTCAAGTATCGAAAGATCCACTTGACGGCTTCCCAATGTTGTTTTCCCGGATTACTCATAAACCGGCTGACTACTCCCACTGCATGGGCAATGTCAGGCCTCGTGCACACCATGGCATACATAAGGCTCCCAATCGCAGAGGCGTAAAGGACTTTATCCATATGCGCTAGCTCCTTCTCGCTCGTCGGCGAGTCCTCCTTTGACAGAAGGAAGTGACTGGCCAAAGGGGTGCTCACGGGTTTCGCATCCTCCATGCTAAACCGTGCTAGTACCTTCTTCAGGTACTCCTCTTGAGACAACTCAAGACCATCCTTGCTCCTCGTAATTCTCACCCCCAGGATTTGTTTGGCAGCACCCAAATCCTTCATAGAGAACTCCCTCGATAGACTCTTCTTGAGCTTGTCAATCTCCGCCAAGCTCGCCCCGACTATCAGCATATCATCTACATAAAGAAGCAAAATTATGTAGGTACCTCCAAGTTTCTTGAAATAGCAGCAGTGGTCCGCCTCGCACCGCGTGAATTTGACCCGCTTCATGAACATGTCGAACTTCTTGTACCACTGCCTCGGAGCTTGCTTCAACCCATACAAGCTTTTTTGAAGCTTACACACCAGCTTCTCCTTTCCTCGGACTTCGAAACCCTCCGGTTGCTTCATGTATATTTCTTTATCCAGATCCCCGTGAAGAAATGCGGTCTTTACATCCATTTGCTGAAGATGTAAATTCTCCTGTGCCACCAAGCTAAGCACCACCCGGATGGTTACCATCTTGACTACCGGAGTGAAGATCTCCGTGTAGTCGATCCCTTCCTTTTGCTGGAAGCCTTTCACCACTAACCTTGCCTTGTACCGAACGCTTCCATCATGTTCTTCCTTTGCCCGGAAGACCCATTTATTGTGCAAGGCCTTCTTCTCCTTCGGAAGCTCGGCTAGTTCCCAAGTCTGATTCGACATCAATGAGCTCATCTCCTCTTTCATGGCAGACTCCCACTTGATCGAATCCCTCGCTTGTATAGCCTCGGTGTAGCTCTCCGACTCACCCATATCAGTCAGCAAGATATAGTTAAGAGATGGTGAAAACTTATGAGGAAGTCTTCTTACCCTAGTCGACCTCCATGGCTTCGGTGTAACTGGATCGATGTTGGGATGAGCATTTTCATCTTGCTCATCCTCGCTGCTCGTGATGTCCTCCTCGATCTTCTCGGTCTCCACGACCTCCACCGGAACCTCCTCCGTGTCTCCCACGGGATCAATGCTTTCTTCAACAATCTCGCCTTTACCCTTGTACAAGACCGCCTCGTTGAAGATCACATTCTTGCTTCGGATCCCCTTATGATTTTCGGCATCCCAAAATCGGTACCTGAACTCCGTGCCGACATATCACATGAAGAAGCACTTCTTGGATTTAGGATCAAGCTTGCTACGAGCAGCTTAGTCGATATGGACATACGCCAGACACCTGAACACCCTCAAGTAGGACAGATTCAGCTTCTTCCCACTCCAAACTTCCTCAGGAATCCGATATTCCAAAGGAACCGACGGTGCTCTGTTGATCAAATGAGCTGCCATGTCGATGGCATATGCCCAAAACATCTTAGGCATCCCCGAATGTAACCTCATACTCCGGGCCTTCTCATTTAGCGTCCTGTTCATTCGCTCCGCTATTCCGTTTTGTTGTGGGGTCCCCGGAATAGTCTTCACCATCTTGATCCCACTCTCGACACAAAATTGCTTGAAGTCGGCGTCAACGTACTCACCACCGTTGTCGGACCTCAAACACTTCACCTTGATATTTGTTTCATTCTCAACCTCGGCTTTCCATTTCCTGAAAACAGAGAACACGTCACTCTTATTTTTCATGAAGTATACCCATACCTTCCGTGTGGAGTCATCGATGAAGGTAACATAGTAGAGTGATCCTCCGAGTGAGGCGACGGGAGCTGGTCCCCAAACGTCCGTGTGTACTAATTCCAGCTTCTCCGCCTTGGGCTCCCTTCCACCTTTGGAAAAACTCACTCGTTTCTGCTTTCCAAGAATGCAGCTCTCGCACACGTGAGACTCAATCGCCTTGAGTTCGGGCAGCAGCCCGTTCTTTGCCATGATCTTCATCCCCTTCTCACTCATGTGCCCCAGCCTGCAATGCCACAGTTCGGTCTTCTAGGTGTCATCAACAACACCAACCGAGTCCCTCATGCTCGTCGTCAAGTAAAGTGTGCCCGTCTTATGACCTCGAGCAATGGTTATGGCGTCCCTCGAAACCTTCCACGACCCATCTCCAAATGACGTCCGGTAGCCATCATTATCAAGCTGGCCCACCAAAATTAGTTTCCTCATCAACCCCGGCACATGTCTAACCTTGGTAATTTTCCAGGTTTGCCCATTAGACATCTTCAGGTTGATATCTCCCATCCCGACTATATCGAGTGGCTCGTCATCTGCAAGAAAAACCTTTCCATAGTCACCCGAGACATAATTCAACATTACCTCTCGCTGTGCAGTAGTATGGAAAGAAGCCCCTGAGTCCAACACCCAGGAATCGATCGGTAAGTCGACCGAACAGAGAAGGACGTCCCCATCGTCGTCATCCTCCTGCACCACCGCGTTGGCGGTTCCCTTCTTCTTGTTGCCGTTCTTCCCCCGAGAGCGACAATCCCTCTTGAAGTGCCCCGTCTTCTCACAATTCCAACACTCATTATCCTCGGACCTCGAGCTATCTCTTCCATTCCTAGACTTGGATCTCCCTCTGTTCCTGTTAGCATTCCTGCCCGAGTTTCTCCCCTGGCTCTCTACACTCAAGGCCGAACTAGGAGTCTTTCCCTTGAAATCCTTTCTCCGGATTTCCTCGGCAAGGATTTTATTTCTAACTTCGGAGAACTGCAGATTCTCCTTCCCCATAGAGTTGCTAACAGCTGCCCGCATGGGCTCCCAACTGTCCGGTAGAGACGCAAGTAGGATCAAGGCGTAAATTTCGTTATCGAAGTTCACCCTGACTCCCTTCAACTTGTCCAAGATGGAATTCAGCTTGTTGATATGGTTGGCTGCGTTTGCATTGTCCGACATCTTCAGATTGAACAACTGCTTCATGAGATACACCTTGTTGTTCGCTGAAGGTTGCTCGTACATGTTTGATAGGGCAGCCATCAAACCCTTGGTTGTCGGAATTGAGTGCACATTGAATGACACGTTTGAAGCTAGCGACAAACGTATCAATCCCAACACCTGTCTGTCGAGGCTTTCCCATTCCTCGTCATCCGTGATCTTCTCCGGTCTACCCTTCAAAGGAATTCCGAGCCGCTTCCCATAAAGGTAGTCCTCGATCTGCATCTTCTAGTGTCCATAGTTGTTACCGTCAAATTTCGTAACCCCGAACGAGGTGGTGGTGTCCGTCATCGCTTTTCCACGATCGCTATAACCCTAGCGCTCTGATACCATTTGTTGGGTAATTCGCTTCCGAAGTCCCCGCCTGAAAAGCAATACGAACAAACAAGAACGAAAAATACGCGAAATAAAGAACACAAGATTTATAGTGGTTCACCCGTTAACGAGGGCTACGTCCACTCTTGCCGCTGCAATACTTTTACTAGAACAATTATAGAACGTAATTACAAGACTCGTAATTGCTATAATCTCAATTCTAGTGCTGAAGGTGTTTTTTAACCCTAAAATTCGCGCACATAGGGTTTAAATAGGGGGAATAAAACTTGGGGGACAAGAAATTCCGCACTGCCAGAAATCTCAAAACGGCGACCGCCGTTTTGCTTTCGGCTCGCAATTTTGCTTTCGGCGCCCGCCGAAAGCTTTCCGCGACCGTCGAAGCTGGTTTGGCGCCCGTCGAAAGGGCCCAAAACCCGGCAGATTTTCTGACCCGTTTCTCCTGGTTTCGGCGCCCGCCGAAACCCATTTGGCGCCCGCCAAACTCGACCTGCGGTCGCCGATTCTCCTCCGGCGACCGCCGTTTCTCCCTTCGTCGTTTTCTCGTCTTCTCGGCGTGAATCGGCCTCCACACTCAACAGCATGTGTCGTCGTTGCATTAGCACTTCATGAGGGTGGTCATACCTTAATTTGTTTGGTTATTGATTGATCTTTTGGGAACCAGGTTGATTATTTATAATTTATGTTTATGAGCAAAAGTAGCATAGTCTTGAAAAAAATAATTAAGGTGTTTTTAAATAAAAGAAAAAAAATAGTTTATGAAATTATAATAACTTACAACACACTAATTATAATTTATATTTTAATGTTAATATTTTTATCTTTTTATATTAACTAGAGTAGTTATTTATTTATAACTATAAAAAAGTATATTTTGAAATTGTTAATTACTATAATACATTTATACACATAAGGGTTGTGGATACCCTTAATAAAAAATAACTTAATGATTAATGGCATTTAGCCCCAAGAGTATAATAGGGTTATAGTCAATCCGTAAAGCCTGTGGTAGTCAGTGCAATGAATTGATAACGCAAGTTCAATTCTTCGTGTGTGACAATTTTTTCAATTGAATTATTATGAAATTCATCTTGAATTGAAAATTATGTTGTGTCTCTTCCATAATAAGTGTGCTAATTTAATACTGTTGTGTTTTTTACGATGCTCTGATACCACTTGTTGCGATATTGAAAACTAAACCACTCACGGCTCTCGAAATATTTATGAGACGCGAAAGGAAAAAGATAAACGAAAAAACGAACATACAATTTACGTTGAAACCCAAAACACGGGAAAAAACCACGAGAAAAAAGAACCAATCCACTATATGGTTGAGGCTTATAATAATTTACTCTATGATTTTCGTCTACCGGAGAACCTCAATTTATAGGTGTAGGAAACCTATTAAATTGGAAACAATTAAAATTAGGAATAAACCTTTTTTTCTTAATATATGACTTCTAAATCCTTAAATAATAAAATTATATTCTAATATAATTCTTATTTCCTAACCAAATAAATAAATCAAAAAAACCATATTTAGAGTAAAAAAAACGCAGCGAAAAATCGCACTAGAAAAGCTGACGCAAACCACAGCCTCAACAGGCTGACGCAAATGCGTCACGGCCCCAGCTAGGGCTGGGCGCGGGCCGGGCCGGCCCCAAAATTTCTAGGGTCCGGCCCCAAACCCGTTTTTGTCGGTCCGGGCCGGTCCGGGTTATTGAAATTAAGGCCCGGCTTGAGACCGAGCCCGACGGTCCGAGCCGAGTTTTCGGGCTTTTCGAACCCAATTTTTTTAATTTTAAAAAATTGTGTTTAATTATTAAAAATAATTATTAATTTATTTTTTTTATAAAAAAATAAAATTTTAAATTTTAAATAATACTATTGTATACTTATATTTATAATTTAAGTTTTTAAGGTTAAATTATTAATTAAAATATTAAAAATTATATAAAAATATATAATATTTATTAAAAAAATTATATAAAAACTAAAAATCTGGCCGATCCCGGGCTTTCGGTCCCAAAATTGTTTGGGCCCTGGCCCGGCCCGGCTTTTTAGTTTTCGGTCCAGGCCCTAGCGGGCCGGTCCCAAAAAAATTTGGGCTCGGCCCGCGACGGTTTTTTTTTTCTGGTTTTCGGTCTGGGCTTTCGTGTTTTTGGGCTCAAACGCCCACCCCTAGCCCCAGCAGGCTGGCGCAAATGCGCCAGACTGCTACATCGATCTTCACCCCACCTTTACCGAGATGGTACCCATTCGGATCTAAGGTCTGAGAGAGATAAGATTACCATTCAAGTTCGGAACGTACCTTGCAGTACCAAGGGTTCGAATATACCCATCGAACATCTTGATTCTCACAGTTCCCGTGCCGCGTATCTCACACGATATATCATGCCCCATGACCACCGTTCCACCGACCCTCTCGAACATCTAGAATTCAAGATCCACCCATCACACGTTCCCCAAATCAAGGACAACCAGGAGTTTCCCATCAGGAAAACCTCCTTCTCCAGAATCGGCCACCTTCGGCCCGCCACCAGCAGGCCACCGCGGGGCCCAGCCCTCGCGGTACGCGATCGATCGAAGTGATCGATCGCACCCCCGGCGTCCAGCCGGGGTTCGACGCCTCCTCGACGAAACCCTAGGCGGGCGATCGCCGTGGTCCGGTGGCTTCGCCACCACCACGCGTTCGTCCTCCTTCCCGGTTTCGTACCTCGGATCTTGCGTTCTACGATATTTTACGATAAATCAAAATCGAATAATATCAAGGGTGTTTAGATATTATACCTTCGATTCGTTGTTCGGAAAAATGAAATCAAACACCTTTGAATCTTCCCACGTATTCCTTGCACTCCGTTCGAACGTCGGGTGGGCGACGATCTATCGAACTCCTATGGATCTCCTTCAACTCTCTAGAACTATCAAGTATTGATATTCTTGTCTTATGATTTATGAAGGCCATGTAGTGCTTTTATAGGCTACGTAAGAGATCTAAAGGAGATGGAATATTGGGCTTCTAATATTGGAGATTAAATTGAGTCAAGCCCAAATCCATTAATCCTTACCAATATTAATTTTATTTATTTTCCGCTATATAAATAAAATTGCACTCCCAATATTTACCCATATTATATCGAATAATATTTCTCCGGTTAGCATTATTTATTCCGTGTATTTAAGATTTAAATATCCATGAATAAAATTTATTTATTGCTTAATAAATTTATTCATCTCTTATATCCGAGAATAGTACTACTCAACCTTATTATTATGCGGGAACAAATCCACTCGCGAGGTTTACATAATAAATCCTTATGAGCTCATCTCGGGGATATTATCAACCCTTCCGGGATACACTTTCCCGTCAAGTATTCACGGCATGCCATATATAAAATATAGTGACCCAACTCAACCGGTAATTAACCCAATAATTAAATCGGTTAATTCCTTTGGAAAATCAAAGTCACTAATATTAAATATACACACTCGCAATAGTATCGGGGATAAAGAATAAAATACTCCGAGACTTAAATCAATTATCACAGAGCAATCCTAATTGATAAGTCTCAAGCGATCCGCCCAATACACCAAGTGTACAAGTGTGATAAAATAATTAAGACAAATTATTTTCTCTCTCACACAACGACTATACCGATGGATTGGTCCGTGTCCATCTAGGTCGTGAGCAACCGTTCGATTAAATACGAGTAACCGATAGTATGATCTTCTGTGTGGGCTCGACACACCATACTAACTACAACGTATATAATCCAGGACTATATTTGCATATATTTAATTAACAATACTTAAAAGCAAATGAATGTTCATTAATAGGTAAATGAAAGTGTACAAGGAGTTCAGAATACTCAAATCTAGACATTAAGTATACTACTCCATCATATCGCGCTTGACATTTTGTCCCTGCCCCAGTAACGCATCATCAAGATCCATGTTTTTTAGAACCACTGAACCAACTCCACCTTGAATCGCCATGAAGAAAACCACGTGTTCCGATCTAAAACCTGTTGAAAATCGATATCCCGGGTTATCAAAAATTGCGGAAACCGACAACCCAACCGAAATCCCGTCGCCGGAAACACGTGAACCACCGCACGACGCCGGAGCTCGACACGAGCATCGCCTTGGGCGAATCCACGGCTAAACCCTAGCCGAGCCCCCGCCGCAAGGGGGCTCGCGATCGCACATGCGATCGCATGGGGCTGCCCAGCAGCCCCCGGCGGTGAGTCCGGCGACTCACCGCCACCGCTGGAGGAGGGCGGTCAGCCTCTGATGCATCCCGAGATCCATCGAAGAGGCAAGATAATAGTTTTCTGGTTGGAATGACGAAGAAGAGGCCGGAACGGAAGTCAGACGTGAGCCGAGGGCGCGCCGCGGAGTTTAGCCAAGAGATTGGCCTAATGTCGGCCGACACCAAAATACACTACAAGAATGTCGGCCGACATCTTCAGAAAAAGGGAGGCGACCTTCTGCGGAACACGAGGATCAATCCGAGGATCAATCCGCACTTCGGGTTGAATGTCGGCCGACACTCTTATTAGAGTAAATTAATGTCGGCCGACATTGAGTTCAGATTCGCTAATTTTATCAGCGTCGCGAATTTTTGACGTTTTCTTGGGTTTTGTTTCCTTTTTTTCTTTACTTTCTAGGTCAGCCTATATATAGGTCTTGAACCCCTTTGTTAAGAACACAACTTTGATATTGAATAATTATTATTTCGTGAGATTTATTTTCTCTCTTGGTTTTGTCGAATTCTTCCGGGTTCTACCAAAAGAATTCAACCGGCGAATCAACGAAGCAGTCACCCTTCGTTTGTGTGTCATCATCGTCTCCGAATTATTGATTCAACGTCTCGTTGGGGTTTAGGGCTTTCGAACCTAAATCATTTCGTGGGTTAGGGTCAATGGTTTTGGGATCTCCACCAGGTATCTTTTCAATTAATCCGTATCCTTTTCTTTTCCGATCGAGGTGCGTATCAGCCTCCAGCTGACCCGCCGCGGCCCAACCGCGGCATCCCTCGCGATCGACCTCACGGTCGATCGCATGCCCCGGCGTCCAGCCGGGGACCCTCCCGTGCGCATGCCGCCGTCGAGGGTGGCCGTGATCCGCCGTGGCACCAGCCCACGGCATCCCAGTGATCGACCGAAGTCGATCGCACGCCCCGACGTCCAGCCGGGGCTCCCCTCGTCGCGCGTAGCCGGCGGTCGAACCCTAGGGTTCGGCCGCCCCTCTTCGATCATCGCCGGGGATCTCGAATCCCCGTCCGCGAAGTTCGTACGTCCCGGATCGTCCGTTCATGTATATATTACGATTAATAAAACGCATAATCATAAGAGGGGGTTTACGATTATACCTACGTCTCGTTGTGCGGAGAAACGAGATGGTTTGAAGACCTTCGGATCTTCCCACGTATTCCTTGCACTTCATTCGAACGTCGTGTGGGCGACGATCCTCCGAACTCCTATGGATCTCCTTCACGAACTCTCTAGAATATCAAGTATGATAATCTTATGTTGTGTCTTGAATTGTGAAGACCATGTAGTACTTTTATAGGCTACGTAGGGGATCTAAAGATGGTGGAATATTGGGCTTCCAATATTAATGATTAAATTGAGCCCAAGCCCAAATCTATTAATCCCATTAATATTAATTAATTTATTTTCCACTATATAAATTAATTGCACTCCCAATATTAAACCATATTATATCAAATAATATTTCTCCAGTAGTATTATTTATTCCGTGTATTTAAGATTTAAATATCCATGAATAAAATTTATTTATTGCATAATAAATTTATTCATCTCTTTTATCCGAGAATAGTACCGTTCAACTTTAATTATTATGCGGAACAAATCCACTCATGAGGTTTACATAATAATTCCTTATGAACTCATCTCGGGGATATTATCAACCCTTATGGGATACATTTTCCCGTCAAGTATTCACGGCATATCATATATAAAATATAGCGACCCAACTTTACCGGTAATTGACCCAATAATTAAATCGGTCAATTCCTTTGGAAAATCAAAGTCACTTATATTAAATATACACACCCGCAATAGTATCGGGAATTAAGAATAAAATACTCTGAGATTTAAATCAATTATCAAAGGTAATCCTAATTGATAAATCTCAAGCGATCCGCCCAATACACCAAGTGTACAAGTGTGATAAAATAATTAAGACAAATTATTTTCTCTCTCACACAACGACTATACCGATGGCTTGGTCCGTGTCCATCTAGGTCGTGAGCAACTGTTCGATTAAATACAAGTAACCGATAGTATGATCTTCTGTGTGACGACGCACACCATACTAACTACAACGTATATAATCTAGAACTATATTTGCATATATTTAATTATCAAATAATTAAAAGCAAACAATTGTTTATTTAATTAATAGATTAAATGCTATGATCGGGAGTTACCGTTACTTAAATCTAGACATTAAGTATACAACTCCAACAATCTCCCACTTATACTAAGGTCTAGTCATTTCTTCCAAACTCCCGACTCCCATACCCATCACGTGCTTAAACTGTACTTCTGGGAAGTACCATGTGAATGAGCAATATAGGTTGCCGCTCTGAAGTTTTCTTGGTGACTACATCGTCGTCTCTCTAGACGATGACTCGAATCAGGTGGTACTTGCTCTATGTGTTATCATCACCTTTTGACTCATGACTTCTTCCAGTTTACCATGCACCGCTATATGCATAGCCTTTGGTAAACTAAGAATCATATCCAAGTCTAGAGGTTATCCCGGAACCCAACCAAAGTTTTCGCTGCCCCTGAGGCTTCCATTCGATTATGATAGAGTCCAAAAACAATCGTGCTTATCACTCTTTTATTTTTTTAAGGTTCCACCTCTTTCAAAAATGAACACATAGCCTGATATCGACTTACACCGGTCCTTCTCTGATTTGAGATCTGAGAAAATGTAATCTAAGAAGAATTCGTGTTGCTTCGTAATCCAGTACTTCGGAAGTACTTTTACAGCATCCGAATATCTCTTCAAGAGATTACTTTGATATCCTCCCAATATGCCAACCGCATAGTTGATACCAGGTTCTTGTTTTTCCAACATTGCATACATTAAGCTTTCCACACTCAAAGTGTAGGAAACTGCTTTGTCTTCGCCTATCTCCTTCATGTGTTCAAAACACATATCTTTAGATAGATGTATTCTGTGTCTGAAAGGCAATAACCTTTCTCAGAATTATGCATGTTTAAAACAAACCATAATCGTATAAGATATCTAGGAGAAGTACAATGTTCTTATCTTGAGATTGAAAGATCCTAAAAACATGATCTAACTTCTTCTCAATCTTATATCTCGATTTATTTAGACAACCATCATTTTATGTTTGATAATATTTTTCATTGTTGCCAATGATAAAATGTCATCTACATAAAATTCCGAGAAACACCACCTTGTTTCCATCACGTTTCTAATACATCTTTATCGCTCATGCCCTTTGATGAATCCATCAAATGGACTATCTCATCAATTCGCAAGTTCCACGATTCATAGCTTCGTAACAATCCATAAATGGATTTACTAAGCTTGTACTCTAAATGATCTTGCCTCTTAACAATAATCCTTATTGTTATCCTAGCAGGCACATTTAGATTCAGTACTGCCACTATGCAGAGCCAGGGATCGATTTCATCTTTACTAGATCCAGAGTTCGAAACTCTTCTAGTCTTATGAAGATCTCCGGTTGTCTAACAACCTCCCACTGCAATGGCGTTCCGGTGTATAAACAGTAATAACAGTAGGTGCAGTTAGTGGTGTACTACTACTCGGTTTGGCCGGTTCTCAGTCTTCTTTCTCTCATTCCAAAGTATTTCGTCAGTTTGGGCTTTGTAGTTCATCTAATAGTCTTCCTCTAAGAACCGGGCGGTAAAACGTCCTTCTGGTTCATAGTACTATTGAACATACAATTTCTTGTTCTTCTAGGATATCCTACAACCACATCGAATGTGCCGTTGTTTTTCCCGGAATATCCATAGAACATAGGTAGTTCCGAATAACCTTTTCTTTTACTATTAGAATTCCATTTCTCATTTCCAGACACACCATTTCTACACAAGAGTGTATGGTGTAGTCATTTGGGATCCAATCCCATTCTCTGATTTATGCTACGTGTTTACTTAGATAGGTAATAGCCTCCGCGATCAAATCGCATGCTTCTAATGGATATACTTTGAAGGTTCCCCACAACAGCTTTGTGTCCATTGACTTGTCAAAACACTTTTCTTTTGTGGCACATCAAGTATTCTAATCCATCTTCGAGTACTCTCTAGGAATAACTCGTACCTTTCTAAGTACACATATGTCTGCATATATCATTGTTAATCAATTTCAATACTTGTCCGAATTCCATCCTTTATCATAAAGGTTAGTTGTATTATCTTCCAAATTCAATTCTTAGGTCGGAAGGTCCATTCCTTCAACTATAATTGATCAAATCAATTTCGACCTTTTGAATCTTATTTGAATAAATACTACTAAGTTCAAGAATTCACAAGTATAATGATTTAATCAAGAAATACATTTAATAAGCAAAACAAGTTATAAAACGGTTTGTTGCATCGTGGTAGACTCAGGATTCATCATTCATATATTTCTTATCTAATGTACCAGAATAGATAATGCCATTATTTCTTATCAAAACCATCAAATGATTAAACAAATAAAATATCCGTTCATTAATAATAGAAAACCAGAACAAAAGTTCTTTCTAAAATAAAGGGGTACATAAAGCAATAGACTTTAAATGAAATCCTATAACTACTAAAGCAGATAAATGTCTTCCACTGCAACAGCTGTCTCCTCTACAGCTTTGCCCATGTAGACTCGAACTCTTCTTCTCTAAGTCGTCGGGTTTTCTGGAACCCCTGCATTTAAAATGCACATACCGTCAGTGGTTCCATATCTACACACCAGATTTCTGGTAGATAATACCGCTGGCTACGTTTTCACGACTAAAGAAAAATTCGTACCTTTGAGAGGACAATCAGACTTCCAGTGTCCAGACTTCTTGCATCGAAAGCAATTGCCCTTAGGCTTGCCAACCCTTCCTCGTGGTCCATTCAACTTGGCACCACTGGGTTTCCAGGCTTGCTTCTTTTTCTTGCCCCTACCTCCAATAGCCTTCAAGCCTTTGGACTTGGTAGTTACTGTTGGAGTAGTATACTTAATGTCTAGATTTGAGTATTCTGAACTTCTTGTACACTGTCATTTACCTATTATAGATAAACATTCATTTGCTTTTAATTATTATTAATTAAATATATGCAAATTATAGTCCTAGATTATATACGTTGTAGTTAGTATGGTGTGCGTCGTCACACGGAAGATCATACTATCGGTTACTCGTATTTAATCAAACAGTTGCTCACGACCTAGATGGACACGGACCAAGCCATCGGTATAGTCGTTGTTGTTGGAGTTGTGTACTTAATGTCTAGATTTAAGTATCGGTAAACTCCCGGTCATAGCATTTAATCTATTTATTTAATAAACAATTGTTTGCATTTAATTATTGATAATTAAATATATGCATAATATAGTCCTGGATTCTATACGTTGTAGTTAGTATGGTGTGCGACGTCACACAGAAGATCATACTATCGGTTACTCGTATTTAATCGAACGGTTGCTCACGACCTAGATGGACACGGACCAATCCATCGGTATAGTCGTTGTGTGAGAGAGAAAATAATTTGTCTTAATTATTTTATCACACTTGTACACTTGGTGTATTGGGCGGATCGCTTGAGATTTATCAATTAGGATTACCGTTGATAATTGATTTAAGTCTCAGAGTATTTTATTCTTAATCCCCGATACTATTGCGGGTGTGTATATTTAATATAAGTGACTTTGATTTTCCAAAGAAATTAACCAATTTAATTATTGGGTTAATTACCGGTAAAATTGGGTCGCTATGTTTTATATATGACATGCCGTGAATACTTGACGGGAAAGTGTATCCCGTAAGGGTTGATAATATCCCCGAGATGAGTTCATAAGGAATTATTGTGTAAACCTCATGAGTGGATTTGTTCCGCACAATAATTAAGGTTGAATGGTACTATTCTCGGATATAAGAAATGAATAAATTAATTAGCAATAAATTAATTTTATTCATGGATATTTAAATCTTAAATACACGGAATAAATAATACTACCGGAGAAATATTATTTGATATAATATGGTTTAATATTGGGAGTGAAATTAATTTATATAGTGGAAAATAAATTAATTAATATTGATGGTATTAATAGATTTGGGCTTGGCCTCAATTTAATCATCAATATTGGAAGCCCAATATTCCACCTCCTTTAGATCCCCTACGTAGCCTATAAAAGCACTACATGGTCTTCACAATTCATAACCTACAGGACAAGAATATCAATAGTTGATAATTCTAGAGAGTTGAAGGAGATCCATAAGCTTGGAGGATCGTCGCCCACCCGACGTTCAAGCTAGTGCAAGGAATACGTGGTAAGATCCTAAGGTCTTCAACTTGATTTCGTTTCTCCGCACAACGAATCAAAGGTAAAATCATAAACCCTCTTATATGATTTTATGTGAATTAAATTGTAATACATACATTAACGCACGATCCGGGAAAACGACGAACCTCGGGGACGGGGATTCGAGATCCCCGGCGAGGATCGAGAGGGGCGGCCGAACCCTAGGGTTCGACCGCCGGTACACGCGGCCAAAGGGGAGCCCCGGCTGGACGCCGGGGCATGCGATCGACGTGAAGTCGATCGCCGGGGGTTCGCCGTGGCCTGGTGCCACGGCGGGTGGACACCCCAGCCACCCCTTGGCCGGCGGCGGAGGCGCACGGGAAAAACCCTCGGCTGAAGCCGAGGGGTGCAATCGATCCTCGGATCGATCGCGGGTAAGCTGCGGGGTCACCCGCAGCGACCCCGTACGTGCTGCGGGTTTGCCCGCAGCGGATGCGTGCGGGGGCTAAGCCCCGCTGGGCAGCGAGTCATGGACTCGCTGCGGGGCTGCTGTGAGCAGCTCGGGGATCGCTACGAGCGATCCAAGCGATCGCTGCGAGGCGATAGCGAGCCCCTCGCTGGGTGTTCGGTCGGGCCCCAGCTCACGCGGTGGTTCGCGGTTGTTCTCCGACGATTGAGGATTTCGGCCACACTAGGGACCTTAGGACAATTAATTAATTAGTCTAAATTGTAATTTAATTAAACCGGTGTCCTTAAAAGAAAACCTTTAATTAAATCCAATTTTAATTATAATTAATTCCACTATAAAATTATAATTGAATTCCCAATTAATTAATCTATATTATTTTACCAATAATATTTCCGCCGAAATTACATATACGACTTTCCCCGTGTTTAAGATATCGAACGTCCACGAATTTATTTAATTACTAACAATTAAATTAATTCGTTTCTTATTATCCGAGACTAGTACCACTCATCCTTATTATCATGTGGAACGAATCCACCTGCAGGGTTTACATGATAAACTTTATGAGCTCATCTCGGGGACGTCATCAACCCGATAAACGGGACACGGTTTCCTGTCTATAATCTATAGCATGCCGTGCGTACAATTACGATTCCCAATTTACCGAGAATCTCGACTAATCATTTAGTCTCACTCATTGGAAAGTCAAAGAACCGAGAATTGGACACACGCACCTATAATTATATAGGGATTAAGAATTCGTATATCCGTAATATCTGAGGTCTAGTTCGATTACTACGATTAGTATAAATCGAACGCCCTCCCGTGGTCCTGCTCAATACACCAAGTGTACGAGTGTAACATGATAGTCAAGACCGACTATCTACCAGTCACACTACGACGTACCGATGGATTGTCCCTGTCCATCTAAGTCGTGAGCTACTGTTCGATAGTATACGAGTAACCGACAGTATGATCTTCCGCGTGTCTCCTCACGCCATACTGTCTACAACGTATACATCAAGGACTATTGCATTAAATGCAATCATGTTTGAATCATATCTCGAACTAAGGTATAGATAAGGAGTTCCGTATTTGCACTAAACTAGACATTTAGAATACAACTCCATCAATCTCCCACTTATACTAAAAGTCTAGTCGCCCTCTCCCAAACATCAGATTCCCATAACCTCATCACGCCTACCCAACGCTTTCGCTGGAAGTGCCTCTGTGAACGGGTTTTACCAGGCAATCCTCTCGATGCTATCTAGGTGACAACTGCATCGTCTTACTAGACGATCTCTCGAATCAGGTGGTACTTGCGCTCTACATGTTATCTCCCACTGTGGACTCGTGGCATTTCAAGTTTTCCAATACCGCTATTCAAAATAGCTTTGGGTGAACTAGAAACCACATCTAAGTCCCTTAGGAAGTTCTGGAGCCATACTGACCTTTTAACTGCCTCACAGGCCGTTATCCTTTCAGTTTCCATGGTAGAGTCCGTAATGCATCGCTGCTTTACATTCTTCCATGTGACTGCTCCACTTCACAGTGAGAACACATAGCCTGACTTCGACTTTCGACTGTCCCTGTTTGATTTGGAAATCCAATTCTATGTAATCCAAAGGAAACAACTTGGCTGCTTTGTAACTCAGAACATAATTCCTGGTCCTCTGCAGGAGCCTAATCATGTCCTTTACATCAGTCGAGTGATCCTTTCCAGGATTACTATGATATCTTACCACCATGCGCACGGCATAGTAGATATCAGTCTCATGCATAGCATTACATACATTAAGTTTCCCACCATTAAGGTGTAGGGAACTGCTTAATCTTCATCTATCTCCTTTATTGTGTCGGACACAAAACTTTAGATAGATGAATTCCATATCTAAAAGGTGAAGACCTTTCTTGGAATTCTGTATGCTGCAACGAGTAAGAATTGTATTTATGTATGAGACTCGAGATAAGTTCTATGTTCTTTTCTGGCGATCATTTGTAACTTTGTCACATCTTTATTACACACAGGACCTAAACATGCCTTGAATGAATCCATGAAATGGATTTTCTCATAGGTCCGCATGTGTCCAAGATCTTAAAGCTTCCTTCAATCCTAAGATTGATTAAGCTTGCTTACCGAATGCTCCTGGCTCTTTTCGATGAATCCCTCTGGCTGTCCCACACAGATGGCCCCGTCAAGACTTCGATTTAGGAAATCTGTCTTGACTTCCATCTTCCATGTGAAGACAAAAGAATCCTGATCGACTTTTGCCAAGACTGAGCATCTTGATCTTTCAGCGTCTCGTCATAGATCCAGGGTTCGGGTTCATGTTCTCCAGGTAACAAGTCCGAAGAATCACCTATAAACATGAGCCTGTTGGGTTGTCTAACAACCCTCCCACTACGACGACGCTCCGGTGTATCTTTAGTGACTAAAGATTATAGTAGTGAACTACTCAGTTAGGCTGGTTCTAAGTCTTGATCAGTCCCTCTAAGCACATTAAGTATTACTCTACTCTTGGGCTTGTGATCTTGCATATATATAGTCCATGTCTGAGAACCGAACATTGATGCAATCAACGAACATCTGGTCCTTTGGACTATATTACATATCTCAATTCGTTTTCTTAGGGTATCTTATAAACAGCCGAATATCAGTACAAGTTTCCAAAGGAATCAAGTTCAGGATAAACGCCGCTGTTTCCAAGCCATATCCCAAAACGAATTAGGTAACTCCGAATAACTCATTGTCTACTTTCCCATATCTATAAGAGTGCTATTCCTTCTTTATGACACATCATTTTGCCGAGGCATGAATGGTGTAGTCAATTGGGAGTTAATCCCATTTTCTGATCAGTATGCCTTGAACTCCTTAAAGAGGTTCACATACATCAGAGCGAATCAACTCTAGTACTTTCTTGGATCTATGCCCTTTAACCGTAAAGGGTTGCCTGGTCATTCAAACTTCCAAGTATGATTCGAAGGTTGGAAAGTCCTTTCCTTCAACCTAGCTGAGTAGTCCATCAGCTTTCACCCTTTGAATCGTACTCAAGTTAAAATGATCTAGCCTAAGATTCCATAAGTACATTTGATTCATCCTAGAAGGATCTTTACTCTTATTGGGGTTTGACAATGTATTATTTGTTCCGGTGTGTTGCATCGTGGAAGAATATGGATTTAGTATTAAATTGTCTATCAATGTACCAGAATGGATAACAACCCCGTTTCCTACTCTGAAAAGTACGAAACTGTCCAAAGAAACGGAATATCCATTCTAAGCCGATTTAGAAATCCGAAATGAAATTTCTTTCTAAATGCCGGCACATAAAGACAATTTATTAGAACTAAAATCCTACCGTTAAAACATTTAACATCTCCCACTGCAACGGCTGTTACCTTAACAGTATTGCCCATGTAGGTTATTACTTCTTCCTTTCTAAGTCTCCGGGTTTCCTGGAACCCCCGCATTTAAGTGCAGACATGATTAGTGGTTCCCGTATCCACACACCAGGTACTGGTGGATAACACCACTAAACATGTTTCGGTGACTAAAGAAGAGTCAACTTCTTGTTGCTTGAGAGAACAATTAAAACTCCCAGTATCCAGACTGATTGCAACGGAAGCACTTGCCCTGTTGGGCTTGCTTGTCCCATTCTGTGGTCCAGATATATATTAGGCCCACTGGGTTTCCGTCTTTGCTTCTTCTTCCTTTTGCCGTCCGGAGGCCTAGGAAGAGCCAATTTCTCAGCCACAAGTGCATAAGAGCCCTTAAAGATTCCCTCAGCCGCTTGAAGTTCAATCAGGAGTT
This sequence comes from Euphrasia confusa, assembly GCA_954870475.1. Taxonomy (NCBI): domain Eukaryota; kingdom Viridiplantae; phylum Streptophyta; class Magnoliopsida; order Lamiales; family Orobanchaceae; genus Euphrasia; species Euphrasia confusa. The sequence goes on from OX940955.1 coordinate 16,705,341, forward strand.
CCGCCAATGAGTAAGACCCCTTATTCATGTTATAGTTCAGGCGGAACTGCTCAAAACTTCTCGGCAGAGACTGGAGCACAATATCGACTTGGGTTACCCCATCGATAATTGATCCTAGAATCTCTATTTCATTCAGATAGCACATCATCCTAAGAACGTGATCCCTCACGGGTGTTCCTTCGGATGCGATGGCCGTCATGAGTTGCCTCATTGCATTTTGTCCGGCTGTCCTGTCCTGATAACTAAAAAGCTTCTTGAGGTTTAAGCATCATATCATAGGTAATGGTCATGGCTTGATCCCGATGTTGCAGTACATTTGACATGAAAGCCATAATGTAGCTCCGCGTCATCTCAGAGCCTTGATCCATTTCCATGAGCTTCCTTTCCTCAGGAGTGGAAGCATCACTTGGTTCAGCAGGTCAATTGACTTGGAGTACATAATTGTACTCCTCTGCAGTTAGGACAATGTCCAAGTTTCTTCTTTAATCCATACAAAATAGGTTCAGTGAGTTTGTTGACTTTTAATGGGAATAATACCATATAAAACAAACAATTAGTTTAATTCGATATCATTTCCCTCAAATAACATCATTAAACTACCAATCATTTTCAAAATCCCATCAGACTAGCATGCCACGTTCTTGTGGACGTATACTAATCCAAACGATTTTATAATTGGATTTTTTTTACTTTGGTCGTACATCATTATAGCAGTGACTCCGATGGGGAGGATACTATAAAGCGTACCTAAGTGTATACCATTTCTCAGTACTAAGTCCACTGCTCGGGAACTACATGCCCACCGCAAGCCACGTTCATGTGGACGTTTACGTTGACATGCGGTCCTCCACGACTTTCTATAACTGTCGAGCCTCAATTAATCCTAAAGTTCCGTTTTCATCTAGCAAGCCACGTTAGTGTGGACGTTTACTAAAACAAACAACTTTATTAATTGAATCCCATTTATTTAAATGTCATAGATTCTCAATTAACCCAAAGTACCGTTTCCATTTAGCAAGCCACGATAGTGTGGACGTTTACTAAAACAAACAACTTTATTAATTGATTCTTACATTTATTAAATACCACAATTTTATTATTCAAAGCTTGATATCTCGTAAGTGAAACTCGAAGTTTCTAACCAGCGATCAATCATGCAATTGAGCCCTATCTCTCACTAGGTGAGGGAGCCAACCAGACAATCGATCTAGTCATCGAATGACTCGAATGTCTCTAATCTGTGTCATCGACATAAGCAAGCGCTTTGGCTCCATTCCACTCCCCGGGGTGAGAATGAGTCGAGTTGAACTTAGTCTTTGAAAAACAGATTAGGCACTTGCTTTTGAAAAATATAATTGTTCGATTTTTATAAGTGGAATTGAATTCGAATTTTGATCCAGTGATATCCGTGTATCGACTTTATCCGATAGGGAGGATGACACTAAAGCCAACTCGTAAGTCAATACACATCACATTCAAAACAGAGAATGGAGACCGCGGGATTGTTTCCAATCCCTCTCCCACTTAGTATTTTACGATTGAGGGATAACATGCATAAAATAATTAAGCATAATAAAAGGCACGTAAATCACATAAAAAGCAATTAACGTGGCCCCGATTATTATGGCCTTAAGTATTCTCCAATGCACGTCTCTTGGAACTTCATCTCGTTGCTCGTCTCGATCTCGGTCCACCACCGACTCGCTCGAGGGTCAAGAGACGAACTCCTCCCACTGGAGCCTCGTCTCGAGCCTCGTTGAGTCGTCCGTGGGGTCGAACGAACCCCAGCCCCGCTGCTGCCCGTCGCGAACACGGGGTGTGTTCGATGGCTGCCCGTTGCCGGTTCGCCCTCCTCGATCCTCGTTTCTCCGGGTTTTGGTCTCGTCTCGATCCACCAAAATTAGTAAGAAAAATTACAAGAATAAATCTACTAAATCCGGCATCGATCCTATACAAGGTGATCGACCCTATACATGCCCGGAAACGACGAAATAAATAAATAAACCTAACGACTCAACCCGTCGTTTTTATCTATTACAAACAAGCAACGTTATTCCAAAAACAAAACAATCTCGACAAGCCCGAGAGTTTAATCAAACTACAAAATTAAAGCACAACATCCATCACAACATTGGCCATAATAATCGGGTTCATCCTGCATCACAAAACGTACGAACAATACAACAAACCGATAAACCGGCTCTGATACCAATTGTTGGAAATCGACTACCCGGGACATGTCCGTTCGACTACTCGAGCATCCGGACAAGCCCAGTCGATCTCCAGCGTGCCTACTGTGTCCATGACGAAGGCCCTGACCCGTCTAACGCCCAGCCATCGCACCCGAGGCACGACCGCGCAAAACGAGAGGCTTCTGGCCTCTCTGTCGTCCGACACCAGAAAGTGTCGTCCGACAAGCCAATGTCGGCCGACAGCTATACATGTCGACCGACAGTCGTCGCGAACAGCAGCGCGACACTGCTGTTCCAGGCTCGTTTCCGGTTGGTTTTTCCGATTCCGACCACCGCTCTTGAAGTCAGCGACTCCACAGTGATCTAGGAACACCAACCACGATCCCGGAACTCGATCGGAGGTTCGTTGTATGATTACGTACGAAAAGAATCGAAATAATGCGGAAATAGGGTTTCGATTTCTTATACCTTTGATGCGTGATTCGGAGAAGCCGAATAGGCGAACACCCTGAGATCTTCTAGTGTGTATCCTAGCCCTCGACGCCGGACGTTGTGTGGGCAACGATCCACCGGAGTCTTCTCTTCTTCTTCTCTCTCAAACCCTCTTTTTCACGTTTTAATTATTCTGTCTCCAGAAATATATTTGCGCTAGCAAATTAATTTCTACAGAATTAATTATTCTGTCTCCAGAAATATATTTGCGCTAGCAAATTAATTTCTACAGAAATAAAAACACTGCGCTAATCTAAATTAATTAAGCAGAGAAGAAAATAATTGCGCTAACAAAATAATTTCTCCACAGAATTAATTATAGCGGCGTTTCGTAGGTTAAGAGAAGAGAGATTGAGGGGTATATATAGGCCACACTAGGGACCTTAGGACAATTAATTAATTAGGCTAAATTGTAATTTAATTAAACCGGTGTCCTTAAAAGAAAACCTTTAATTAAATCCAATTTTAATTATAATTAATTCCACTATAAAATTATAATTGAATTCCCAATTAATTAATCTATATTATTTTACCAATAATATTTCCGCCGAAATTACATATACGACTTTCCCCGTGTTTAAAATATCGAACGTCCACGAATTTATTTAATTACTAACAATTAAATTAATTCGTTTCTTATTATCCGAGACTAGTACCACTCATCCTTATTATCATGTGGAACGAATCCACCTGCAGGGTTTACATGATAAACTTTATGAGCTCATCTCGGGGACGTCATCAACCCGATAAACGGGACACGGTTTCCTGTCTATAATCTATAGCATGCCGTGCGTACAATTACGATTCCCAATTTACCGAGAATCTCGACTAATCATTTAGTCTCACTCATTGGAAAGTCAAAGAACCGAGAATTGGACACACGCACCTATAATTATATAGGGATTAAGAATTCGTATATCCGTAATATCTGAGGTCTAGTTCGATTACTACGATTAGTATAAATCGAACGCCCTCCCGTGGTCCTGCTCAATACACCAAGTGTACGAGTGTAACATGATAGTCAAGACCGACTATCTACCAGTCACACTACGACGTACCGATGGATTGTCCCTGTCCATCTAAGTCGTGAGCTACTGTTCGATAGTATACGAGTAACCGACAGTATGATCTTCCGCGTGTCTCCTCACGCCATACTGTCTACAACGTATACATCAAGGACTATTGCATTAAATGCAATCATGTTTGAATCATATCTCGAACTAAGGTATAGATAAAGAGTTCCGTATTTGCACTAAACTAGACATTTAGAATACAACTCCATCAGGTTTATCGGTTCCGCGTTTTTTTGATAACCCGGGATATCGATTTCCAACAGTTGTATGAGGGAGAAAATAATTGGTCTTGATTATTTTATCATACTTGTACACTTGGTGTATTGGGCGGATCGCTTGAGATTTATCAATTAGGATTGCCTTTGATAATTGATTTAAATCTCAGAGTATTTTATTCTCAATCCCCGATACTATTGCGGGTGTGTATATTTAATATAAGTGACTTTGATTTTCCAAAGGAATTGTCCGGTTTATTATTGGGAAAATTACCGGTAAAGTTGGGTCACTATATTTTATATATGACATGCCGTGAATACTTGACGGGAAAGTGTATCCCGTAAGGGTTGATAATATCCCCGAGATGAGCTCATAAGGATTTATTATGTAAACCTCGCGAGTGGATTTGTTCCCGCATAATAATAAAGTTGAGTGGTACTATTCTCGGATAAAAGAGATGAATAAATTTATTATGCAATAAATAAATTTTATTCATGGATATTTAAATCATAAATACACGGATTAAATAATACTACCGGAGAGATATTATTTGATATAATATGGTTTAATATTGGGAGTGCAATTAATTTATATAGTGGAAAATAAATTAATTAATATTAATGGATTAATAGATTTGAGCTTGGGCTCAATTTAATCATTAATATTGGAAGCCCAATATTCCATCTCCTTTAGATCCCCTACGTAGCCTATAAAATCACTACATGGTCTTCATAATTCAACACACCATAAGATTATCACATTTGATATTCTAGAGAGTTCGTGAAGGAGATCCATAGAGTTCGGAGGATCGTCGCCCACCCGACGTTCGAACGAGTGCAAGGAATACGTGGGAAGATTCAAAGGTCATTTTGATCTCGTTTCTCCGAACAACGAATCGAAAGTAAAATCGTAAACGCCCTTTATGATTTTAATCGATTAATTATCTTAAATACCGTAGAACAAAGATCCGAGGACGAACCCTGGAACGAGGATACACCGCGCGGTGGTGGTCGAAGACCACCGGACCGACGGCGTGATCCCCGTGGGGATCGAACCAAGCGAACCCCGGCTGGACGCCGGGGACGTGCGCATAGGAGCCCTCGGCCGAAGCCGAGGGGGCGATCGATGCCCTAGGGCACGATCGCCGGGCGGGCGGCTGGTGCGCCCGTAGCAGCTCGTCGATCGAGTTGCCCCTCCACGGAGAGCAGCAAGTCGCCGGACTTGCTGCTGGGGGCTGCCGGAGCAGCCCCGACCGATCGCACGATGCGATCGGCGCGCGATCGAATGTACCCCGCATCGCGGGGGTTCGGCTGGGGGCATCTGCGTGCCTTCGGGTGCGTGGTCTCCTCGGCCGGGCTCCGGCTCGTGAGACGGCGTTCGTGTGATCTCCGGCGAAGGGTTTTTGATCCGGTTATAGTTTCCGCAAATTTTAATAGCCCGGGATATCGAATTCCAACAGTTACAAGCGCTTGAGACTTGCCCTTCTTGTAGATCCCCTCTGCCGCCTTCAGTTCAGTCAGGAGTTGCGCAAGAGTATAAGATAGTTTACCCATATTATAACTCATACGGAACTTCTCAAAACTAGAGGTCAGAGACTGGAGTATGATGTCGACTTGCGTCTCTCCATCAATCTGAGCTCCTAGGATCTCTAGTTCATTCAACAAACTCATCATCTTAAGAACGTGCTCCCCAACGAGCGTTCCTTCAGACTGAGTAGTTGACATGAGGACTCTCATGGCTTCTTGCCTAGCCGCACGGTCTTGATGCCCAAACATCTCCTTGAGGTTGTACAACATATCCTCGGCAGTGGCCATCGACTCATGTTGGGTTTGGAGTACATTTGACATAGAAGCCAAAATATAGCACCTAGCCATTTCATCAGCCTTTGTCCACTTCCTATATGATGCCCTTTCCTCATCAGTTGAGGCACCCGTGGGTTCAGCGGGGCATTGCTCATGAAGTACAAACTTGTACTCCTCTTCAGTCAGGACAATGTCCAAATTTCTCCTCCAATCAATGTAATTGGGGCCAGTGAGTTTATTCTCCTTGAGTATCACAGAAAGTGGATTCATAGTTATTCTCTAAACCTATAAGCACATATAAACAAACAATCAATTTAATGTCCGATATTATCTCCCTTAAATAATATCATTAAATTACTAATTACATCTAAAATCCCATCAGATATGGTAAGCCACGATAGTGTGGACGTTTACCTATCCAAATGATTTCGTAATTAGATTTGCTTTGGTCGTACATCATCATAGCGTTACTTTGATGGGAAGAATACTATAAAGCGTACCTAAGTGTAAACCATTACTCAGTACTGAGAAGATTGCTCGAGACTCGTATATTACCGCAAGCCACGATAGTGTGGACGTTTACGTTAACACATGATCCTTCACTTTCTTCTATAACTGTCTACATCAATTATTCCAAAATCCCATTCAATATAGCAAGCCACGATAGTGTGGACGTTTACTATACCAAAAGATTTTTATAATTGACATCCAATTACTTGATCCATTCGATTTTCGTAAATCAAGACGCGGAGAATCATAAGTGAAACTCGAAGTTTCTAACCAGTGATTCACCATGCGAACAACCCTATCTCTCATTAGATGAGGGAGCCGAGCAGACAATCGATCCATTTCAAGAAATGGTACGAAGGTCTCTAATTTGTGTCATCCACATGACCAAGTGGCTTTGGCTCCATTCCACTCCCCGGGGTGAGAATGAGTCGACTTGAAGTCAGATTCAGAAAGACAAATTAGGCATTGTTTGATGAACTTAATCAATGTTTCTCGTAAAAGGAATTACAAGAATTCTCCTCCAATGACTCGTCTATACGAACTTCGAAAGTCCATAAGAGTCACCAAGAGAACAGTAATGGAGACCATGGGAATGTTTCCATTCCCTCTCCCACTTAGCTTTTTACAACAAGGGATATGCTATCTAATGCATAATTAAACACATAAGCATGCATACATAAAATAAAGCACATAAATATTATCACGTAGTCAAAATAATACTAGAATATTATTTTCCGACTATAATGGCTTTATTCCATCTCCGTACGCATCTTCTAGTCTTCAGTCTTCGTTTCTTGAATGCTCCATGTGACGAAAATATTAATCTCAATATTTAAATCTATTTATTTTTAATTAATCCAAAAGTTACTTAATTCAAAAATTAAGTCAATCGAATATATCAAAAATAAAATTAAATATTATTAATATTTTTTATTTATTTTTATTTTCCTCTCTAATTCTATTAAATCTCTAGAATTCCATCCAAGTCAAACTTTGAATATTCTAGAAGACTTCTATAATAGAATAAGGAAATAAAATAAATTATGACTCTTCTACTTTCCATAATTAATTAATTTCCATCCATGAAAATTCCTAAGAATAGGAATAATCAAATAGGAAATAAATTAATTCCAATTTAATTCTTTTCCTTTTCAATGAGAGTTCCTAAAAATAAGAACACTCAAAATAGGAAAACCGAATTAATTAGGAAAGTCGGATCTTGGTAGGAGTAGCACGGGTTGGGAGTCCCCGCGCCACCCCCACCGTCGACCACCGCCCGTGAGGAGCACCGCCGCCGCCCCCAGCCCACGCGCCACCCCCACCGGTGGCCGGCGTGGCCGGAAGCTCCCGCGGACAGCCCCCATCGCCGGCGGGTCGATCGATCCTCATGGGTCACACCTGGTCAACTGTTTTGACCGTCGATTATTTATGATAAAAAATATATAAATATTATTAGAAAAATACTAAAATAAAATTCACACCTGGTCAACTGTTTTGACTCTAAATTTTATTTTAGTATTTTATTTAATAATTTTTATATATTTTTTATCATAAGTAATCGACGGTCAAACGAAACAGCAGTTGACCAGGTGTGACATCTATCGACAGGGGAGTACTTACAAAGTAATCCTATAATTAAGATTAAAATATACACACGAAAAAATTATATATTCTATCCTAAATACAAATATATATACATATAATCAAACCAATATAATTTGATTATGTTTATTTCCTTAAAACAGTTCAGTCTTTTAATTTTATTTATTTATTATTTATTATTTTTATTATTATTATTTTAATATTTTGAAATTAAATTAAATTGAACTTAATTTCAGTTCAGTTAAATTCAGACTTATCTATACATCTATACATAATATAAATCAGCCCGCAAATGTCCTAGGTGGCATATCTCAAATCCGTTGGATTTTTTTGTGTTCACACTTATTATTAAACAAATCACCGTCAAATTAATAATGTGTTCTCACACTATTAACAAAACAAATATTAATTACGCAAACAATTATATTAAAATTCAGAATAAAATTATATTAAAATTTAGAATTAAATTCAGCCGATTTGATTTGTTAATTTTACTTTTATAAACTCCTTAATTATAGTAACCAGTGATTTAAAAAATTCAAATTAATAAATATATCATTTTTAAAAAATAAAATTAATAAATATATCATTTATTTAGATGATTCTTCCTAATTTAATTCACGCGTTTTCTCCCTAATTATCTCTACCGAATCAATCAATTCTATTCAAAAAATATTAAATCAATATTTCTCCATAATTAATATAATACGTATTTTTCCTTTTGTATCATTATGCTTTTATCATTTTTTTTTATTTTATGAAATTTATTTATTTATGATTTATTATTAGTTTATAATAATTTTTTTGCAGGAGCACTTGTAAGTATTTTTTTATTGATCGTGTATTCATCTCCTTATCTATGTTATTTTTGTTTTCTTAATGTATCAATTATCCTACTATTGTTTTTTTCTTTTTTCAGGAAGAATTATAAGTATTATTTTATATAGTTTTGTGATTATTGATATAATCGTTTCAATTTCATTTGTTTGTATTTTTTGCAGGTGATTATTGTCTCCTAATTATTTTCACTATTTTTTATAATTTTGTTATGATTATTTTTTGCAGCCACCAACATTGTAAATATTTATTTTCTTATTGATTGTTCACATTTGTGTAATTCGATTCTTAATTATGTATCTTCTATTGTTTAAAATTATTTTTGCAGGCACCACGGTAAGTAATTCCTTCAAAAAAATCGATTATCATTAATTTAACTAATTCAATGTGTTTTGTTTGTGTTTGTATTTTTTTACAGGTACACGGCACGAATTGTTTATGTTTTTTTTATTTATGATTATGTAATTAACATTTTATTTTTGAATCTTTTTTGCAGGTTAACCTGAAAATTAAGTTACGCAGCTTCAAAATATAAAATATAAAAAGGTATTAACATCTAATAATCTCTCTCCATTTTTCTCATATTTAATATTGCATAATAATCTATTAATAATTAATGTGTTTTTTCTCTGTAAAATATTTGTTTTTTTTAGTATTTGTTTTTTTTTTTGTGTTTTTTGCAGGTTTCAATGTAAGTATTTGTATTAATTTATGCAATTATATTTTTAATTTCCTCTTTTGCGTTTGAAGATAAAAAAAAATAATGTAATCTTATACTACTCATTTCGTGATTCTATTTTTTTCAGTTATTGGTCAAAGTTTCTTAGGCGCCGGCAAAAGATTTTGTTTGCAATCGCTATAATTTCAATCAATTTGAGCCTAAAGCTTCGGTTTCCACATTTGAAGGAAGAATCAAACAGAAGCAAACGTTTTTGTTGAACTATATCATGAAACCGTACTTAGATGATGATTTAGTAAAAAAATTATAATGATTTATTTGTATATTTTATTATATTCATCAATCAATATATTATCTCTTTCTAGCGCTTTTATTTATTTCTTATTTTCTTATTAAATTAAAATTAAACGTCTATTAATATCAATATTATATAAAGATCATACGAATTATTAAATCGACTTTACGCTTCATTAATTCTTGGTCAAAACCGCGTCCTTAATTATAATAAATGAATCTGTTTATTATTTAACGCTATAACATAATTATATTCTTTATATTAATAATTTATTATATACTATAAATCACCCCCTTAATTTAAGCAAATGAATAACGCCTATAATTAGCGTCCTTAATTATAATAAATGAATCTGTTTATTATTTAACGCTATAACATAATTATATTCTTTATATTAATAATTTATTATATACTATAAATCACCCCCTTAATTTAAGCAAATGAATAACGCCTATAATTAAGTGTAATCGTATTATTTTAATTCTATAATTGCGGATACTAATTGATCGAAATTTTGAATTCAAATTTTTCCGAATTTAAAGCATTATCATACAAATCCTAATCTTCCACTCGGCCTATAAATAGATCATTATCGATTCTTATTCTTCACTATCTTTTCATCATTCATTAATTATTTTTCTATTAATAGCTTAATTATTATCCCCTATATTTATTATACGATTGTTTCATTCGATTCGTAAATATATCGTATGCATTTCGTTTGTTTTTTTCTTTTGCAAAGACTATTGTAAGTATTTAATTCATTGATTATCCATTCTTATTTTTTCCATTCTATTGTAATTAATTCATCTTCTATCGGTTTATATTTATATAGTATATCGTATGCATTTAGTTTTTTTTTTTTTTGCAGGACCATTGTAAGTATTTAATTCATTGAACATTCGTTCTTATATTGTCCATTCTATTCATAATTACTTGGTCTTCTATTGTTTATATTTTTTTGCAGGCGGCGCAGGGAAAGTATTCTATTGATAACTATGTTTAAATTTTCTTCGATTCTTATGTTTTTACTTACGAATATTTTTTTTTTGGCAGCGATTTAATTGATTTCTTTATTTTTTATTTTTTTTGCACCGTATGATTAATGATTAAAGGATTTTGCGTTTTCTTACTAATTATTTAATATATATTTTTTTTTGCGTTAAATTTTTTCATTTATATAATTGTTTTTTTATGTTTTGTTCTTTTTAGGTGTTTTCTTTCGAGGGTTTTTGTCTCGCAAATATGTAGTCGTGATCATGATCTTCAATAGTGTCCTTCGCCCTGTATTCTCTCCCGCTTCCCTTGATGCATGCAGCTGACTTTCGAGAAGGTTCTGAAGACTTTCGAGAAGGTTCTGAAGATGGAGTCTTTTTGGAGTCTTTCTTGATATGCAGCTTTCTATAGTTTATCACATACGATTATGTATTATATTATTGTATGATGAATGTAATAATATTGTATTTGTAAAGTTTAAGAGGTTAACGTGCGTAATAATCACTTTCGTTATTGAATTTCTTTTTTCCATTTTCTTAATTACAAATTTTGAAAATAATTAGTACGACTTTACAAATATATTCCCAAACTAAACTTAGATCGATTAAAACAAATTTTCAATTATAATTAACTTAATTTTATTAAAACGAAGTTGTATTATTTTTGAATTAATTTAAATATTAAATTTAAATGAAAGATTTATTTCAAATCGAATTTGATTCATATAACAAACTTATGTAGTTTTTGAATATATTTCCTATAAATATATTGTATTTATTTGGAAGTGAATTCTTATCTATTTATGTATGATATTATTAAATATTAATATTCATGTAACCTTCCATCTACAAATGCGCCGTTTCAAAAGATGTAAAATAAAAATACTTCTAACTCATTATGCGAAGTTCTGTGTATTGTTCTGTGTATTGAAAACAAAAGAATGGATCCACCCCTTCGTATATCTTAACTAACCTTGACAAGATTCACAGGTTGGAAAATTGTTGTTCGATGCACAAGAAAGTGGTTTACTAAAGATTTGAATGGTACTCCGTTGTCTATTGAAGTTGTACTTATGGATATGCAGGTTAGAACTTTCAATATCGCCGTCTATGATACGATTTAGTCAATTTGATTCTATTTTTAATCTAATTACTCCTATTTAATTCAAACCGTGACTTCTTAAACATGTTAAACCAAACGACGATTTTAAATCCAGAAGCAATATCCCATTATTTGTTAGGAATTCTAATATGTATTTTATTTATTAGACAATAAATAACATGACACTTTTCGTTCTAGGGCTCACGCATTCATGCATCCGTAAGCAAATCATTGATCAATACTTTCGATGAAAAAATTCGTGAAGGCCTTGCTTATGTAGTCAAAATTTTTGAGGTTATCGCTAGCTCTGCTATTAATCCAATCTTGGATAATTCGAGGATGATTATATTTCTTGAAGATACATCTATCACTATTGTTGTAGATCTTGAAATTCCACTTTCTCCTTACAAGTTTATTCCTCTTGAGAAAATCACAGAAGCAGCATATCCTGATACATGTCCATTGTTTGGTATGTTACAACTGACACGAAGTTTATTTGCATCTTCTATATTTTATCTATTATTGATATAAATGTTGTTTGGCTTCTTATATTGATTTTCCATTTTTACAGATGTAATTGGACATGTTGTTGACATTGATTACACCAACATGCATGGAGATAGTAATGGAGGCGATGCGTACATTCGTTTTGAGATCTGTAATGTTAAGTAAGTGTTATAATGTAGTTTGAATGAATTTTTACTTATTCATTTCTAATTAATTAAACCATTCTACTTTTCTTCAATGTACAGTTTTACCGAGATTAATTTCTTACTATTTGGTCCATTCTCTAATGTGATCAAAGGATGTGTTGACACATTTAAAGAGGATATATTTAACCAATCGATTATTATCGTCAATCTTTGTTCTACGTCCAAATACAAAGGTAAATGAATTTTCAATTACTTTAAGGGTTGACTTGATTCTGCCGTTTATTTTCTTAATATTGTTCTCATTTGAATTCTAACATTTTTCAGGTTAGTTTGTTATTCGTAATATATCAGATGCTACTCGAGTGTTGTTTTATCATCACGTCGAAGAAGCCATTGCATATAGAAAGAAGTATGTTATATGTTCCTTTATATTCTTTTTGTTATACATTAATATTATCATATTAGGGTTTTTATTATTTATATATTTATATATATTTATTTGTGTTATGTAGGTTAACAGAATACATTCCAGAACCAACTGACATGTTTCAGTTAAATCTTTAACCGCGTTGGTTGTTTGTGTTGCAAAGTTTTTTGATTAGATTATTTATTATTGAATTCAATGTAATTTGATTTTGCCATATATTAGAAACGTCTAATTATAAGTAAGTTTATCATTATCATATTCACTTTATTTACATCCCTTACTTTGCCTAATATTATTTTCTCGATATTATAACAATAACTTACAATTCAAAAGATTGAAATATGATAATCTCAGATGATTGGAACTCGGAGACTTATCAACATGTTAACTTATTAAAAAGGTTTATTCAATTATAATCCGATTAATGAAATTAATCCTCGAGTAAAATAAAATACGTGGTTGATAAACATGTATATGCCGATTAATGTTTTGTTAAGTACAATAACCTTATCATGGTTTCTTGACAAATTTTTTCGCGTGTCGTTTAATAATCGTGTATAACACGAATACATAAGGTTATGTAGACGTACAATCATACTTAATTAATAGACATATTTATTGGTTTTTGTAAATCATACGGATTCTCATATCTTTCTCTAACCCTAATTTTTGGATTTATGCTATAAAAAAAGTGAACATACTTAGTTTTGAAAAATATTCATAATCTTATTCCTAAGCAAAAATGTCTAATTTTTATTCTTCTTTGTCTGAAATCAACCCATCCAACATCGAATCGATTCTATCTATTCGGATATGTAGGAAATGGTATACCTACAGAGAAGATAAAAATGTGAAGTCCTTCGAAGTTATATTGGTGGATTTTTATGTAAGTCGTCGAATCTAATTCTGACTTATTAACAGGTTATTATTTTTTTGTTATATATTTTTTCTCTAATCTTCTCATGAAAGGGCAATCGTATACAAGCCTCTGTGCAAGAATCCCTCTTTGGATTTTTTGACAGCCTGATTAAAGAAGGGATTTTGTGCAACATTCGACATTTTGATGTAGTAGAGTAACCTATTAAGTAATGCATATGTGATCATAAGTACATGATACTATTTAAGTGTCATACTAATATTGAGAAATCTGATTATCCTTTCTTATATCATAGAGTATTCGGTTTCAAGAGTTTCGCAGACGTTAAAGATCCTTCAACTGTCGATGACGGTCCTTTATTTGGTAAAATTTATTTTGTAAAGTGTTTATGTTTTTATATGTTTCATGTTATTTTTTCATAATAATCCTCTTGCGTAGATATCATTGGCCATGTAATTGATATCAAGGAAACTACTTATGCCGATCGATTGCATATTATGCTTCAAGATTTAAAGTATGTTTGTTATATTAACTATGTCTATCCACTGTCCTTAATATTTGAATGTATACTTCAATTACTAATAAAAATAATTGATTATTTTTCTATGTATACAGCGGTAACCGTTTGCGTTGCATTTTTTTCCAAACTTCTCCAAGATATCCGAATTTATTCAATATTTGAAGGGTGATAAAATGTCCGATATCGTTTTGGTTGTGCATCTCTGCAAAAAACAATCATTCGTGGTAAATTTTATGATACTATTAATACTTACTACTTTTTTAAATGCGCAAATTGGAAGTGTACTCTTTTAATTGTACTAATGTAGTTTTTTTTTAGGTGAAATTTGTATTTCAAACCACGGCAATGCAACTACCATAATATTGAACCAGGATTTGCCTGATATTTTTTTTTAAAGCAAGGTAAAAGTGTATTTGAATTTTATTAATTAAACAAATACTTACACTTTTGGAAAAAACTACTTAATAATCTTCTCTCATTTATATATATTGACTATTTTTTATTTGTTAATTTTAAATTACTTATTCATTGTCCCTTATACTCAATATTAGGATGTCTATCAATATAGAACGACTTTCATTGGATGAATCTAAATTTAAGTCACCGTGTGTGATTACTGTCCAAAAGGAATGGCAGAGCAACTCACCAAATGTCTTATCTCTATTCCGTCTTAAACTTTGTCGGAAGGTATGTTATTATGATAATGTTTATTAAAATCAGAATTCCAATTTTATTTTTACCTGAAATATAAATATATAATGTTTGAAATTATTACTGTTATGTTTAATACAGGTTCAGAAAATTTGGACAGTTTTTAAAGTAACTAAAATTACTTCGAATCGCGGTTGGTTTTACACCACTTGCCCAATTTGCAATGATTCATAAGACGTCTCCTCTTGCATTTTGTTGTGCTCTACATGTCGTCAAGATCTTATTCCTCACGCAAAATATAAAATTGATCTACGAGTTAACGACGGAAATGACTCTGCAAATTTTGTCTTTATGAATGACCTTTCGGTCTTTCTAATTCGGAAATCGGCTCTTGAAGTTATTCGTTCAATTCTCACGGTATGGTATTTGTTCATTCACATATATATTGTTTCAATTATCACATTAGTTTTATTTTCTTGCTCTTTTTTAACTACATTTCTTTTATATTATTATAAGGTTTCTCCCAACAATTCGTTTGTTGCTTCGAGCAGTGAAATTATAAACAAAGTAATCCCCGCTGTTGTATCTTCACTTCTTGGAAAAGATTTGATATTAAAGGTCAGAGTTGATCCAGGCTATCTACTTGGAAGATTGTCGGAGTACATTGTGGATGTGGGGAGCGATAATTCTGACCTTCTCCCGCAGCTCAAAGAAAAATTAGTTCGCAATAAAAACTACATTAAACTTGATTATGGAAATTCCAACAAGCAGTAGCAAGTGGAACGATGATTCTTTCTATAATGGTGACCTTTAAGCGACAAATCAGAATAATAGAATGTCGATATTTATTTCTATGTTATTTAATTTACGCTTTTATTCTTTTAATACAAAAGACAATTGGAAGACTAATCCAACGTTCTACCGTGTCGTTGGATAATTGAAAGACTTTTTGATTTATTATTATACATTTATTTTTATTTTTTATACTAATAAATGAAATATCTAATGAAATAGCTGGTATCTATAGTCTGCATATTTTTAGTACTGTCAAATATTTTTAATTTTTCATATTTAATTTTCGAATTACTTATATAGGTCAAATTTTTGAAATCATACTTTAATGGAAAAATCACAGAAGATGCATATCGAACTTTCATTTCCTTTGTTAATTTTGTGTTTTGTATATACACGGTTAATAAAAGTATTCAACTACAATATAATATATTTACACTTAATATAATTATTCAACTTAACGGGCGAAATTTACTTAATGTATTTTTAGAAAAGATAATGATTAACCATAATATATAGGTAGATATATTCTAACCTTTTTAAATTACACAAAAAAAGAATTTGTATCTTTTCAAACAACGTGTAATTAATAAGATGTATCGGTTCACGGAAAGTTTGTATCCGTTCAAAAAATCTATCTATAAATAAAGAGTAATATATAGGTGATTGGCGTTTAATACTATTTTTCTATATATTATCCCTTTAGAATAAGACTTTTCAATTGGTTTTTCCTTTTTCTTCACATAATTATTTTATAAGTAAATCACAGAACATCAATTCTCTTTTCTTGAGACACTACCAAGATTCATCAATGGCGGGTCACGATTTGCTTTGCGATTTAAATACGACTGGGACAAACTGGAATATCGTTGTACGAATCTGTCGAATATGTTTCTCATCAGGAGATTATCCATATAAGCGGGCGATGCATATTGTAATGATGGATCTCATGGTAAGCTAATTCATTTTTTAATTAATATTGTGTGTTTTTTGTTATATAAATTCTCTTGACAATACAATATACCCGTGATTATGATTTTTTTATGTTTTTACCATTATATTATAACAATGCCCACGGATTCCACATTACGATTAATCATCTTACTGATAATATCATTGTAAGTGTGTACAATACATTTTGGTGGCTTAGTTTCTTTTCATAGCCTTTATTATGAATGTTGGTTGTACGTACATCTTTATCTTTTTCTAGGTGTTTCCATTACAATTCCGACTAAAATGCACATACCAGATACCTGAGCACACAAATCTCAAGGCCCCTAATGGTCCACTGATGCGTGCTTCCTTAGCTGTAGACTTTATGGGTCGTTTTTATGTACGCGCTGGATGACCTGAATTCAGGGATCGTTATGAGATTAACTGTAGACAATTGTTGACATTTGAATGGATTAATCCATCACACTTTAGTGTCACATTTTTGGAGATGAAAAGGTTGAAATAAAATATGCAGTCGATATCATCCGAAATGTTCCATTTCAATATGATGTTTCAGCTCTCCCTACCAGTTTTATTCTAATTATGAAAAGTCATCACTATTATCGTATGGTAAGTTGTACTTGACATTCCTTGAGTTTTTCAGTTCTGTAATTGATTAATTTATCTTTTTAATGTTTTCGTGTTTCTTTTTCAGACGATCAAGTCAGTTTGTTGTGGATAATGATATAGGTAAATGTGTAGAACTGAATTTGGTCAATACAAAAGGAGAAAAAATACGTGCCAAAGTGAGAAGAGGAAAAGGAAAGGATAAAATCGTTTTTTCCTCAGACAAGATTGGAGAGCATTTTGTGATCAGAATAATTTCACAGTTGGAATGACTTTGGTTTTCTCCTACTATTGTGCTTCAACGACATTGTGCGTCAAACCAGTTTTGACTAAGCTTCAAAACTCGGTTATAAGTCAATATATGTTTCTATTAGTACTTTTCAGTCTTTGTTGAAATGAAACATTGTTTATTTTAAAACAATTTTTGAAAACTAAAAAATTATGCATGCGCAACTTTATATGATATTAATTTAATTATATTTAATTATGCCGAAATAAAAAATAAATCTAAATACAATTCAATATTGTTTTTTATATAAATTTCAAATTTTCAAATTATCTCAAATATTTTCTGTAATCGATTGATTTCCTTTTCAGCATAAATAAATACTAAATATTTATTTATATATTGTTTTATTTATGAATCGCAATTCTCAATTTTCTCAATTCACATGTTTTCTATGTCATTTTACTCATAAATTAATAATGCTATTGATTAATAATTCCTTGATATATGAAAATGTATATCCTTTTATTGTTTTATATTTATTTAAATTCGGATATTTTCGCCAAGAAATGAAGTTATTAACACTAAAAGATGTAGAATCGCGATAATATATAACCGATTTTTTCAACCCATAACCCTAATTTAATGTACTTCAGTTATAAATAGTCTAACCTACCTTCGATTTTATTATAGTACAGTGTTCAACCAAATTAATAACTGACACAATGACTCACTATTTTTCTTCTTTATCAGAACTAAAAAGCTCAAGTTTGGATTCGATTTTGTGTGTGAGGATTTGCAGGAAATGGTTTACAGACGACGAAGATGATGCATTATAGACCATGAACTTTCTGATGATTGATATTTACGTATATTCTGTTTTTCACATATTATTTTTAATGTTTATTTTATTATTTTTTTCCGTTAGTCTGTAAATTTGATCATTTTTTTCACAATCAATTGTATGTTGGGTTGTCTAGAGTAACCAACACGACCGGGTTGAAGCTTCTGCTTTGTGATTAAAGTGGAAGTCTTACGAATAGAACAACAAATGTAGTTTATAAAGAAGTATTTCAGAATTTGTAATTGCTGGGATTCGATGTCCCGGGCTATCAAAAAAATTGCGGAACCGATAACCCGATCAAAAACCCGTCGCCGGAGATTACACGAACACCAACTCATCCGCAGGAGTCCGACCTTTGGAGACTACGCGCCCGAAGACACGCAGCCCGCCCCCAGTCGAAATCCCCCGCGAGTCGGAAATCACGAACGCGAACCATACGCGAAGAACCGGGCTCGACGAGAGCATCGCCGCGGGATGAACCCGCGGCTAAACCCTAGCCGAACCCCATCGCGGGGTTCGCGATCGCCGTGTATGGCGATCGCTGGGCTGCTCCGGCAGCCCCGGGCGGTGAGTCCGGCGACTCACCGCCATCACCGACAGGAGGGGGGACCACCAGTCGCGGCGCGAAGCCGCGACGGTCCCCGGCGATCGAGCTAGGGCTCGATCGCCCCAGCCGCGGCGTCCAGCCGCGGCCCTCTCTCCTTGCGCGCACCACCGGCGGAGGGAGGCCGGGGGGTTCGACCCGCCGTGGCACCAGCCCACGGCCGAACCCCCAGCGATCGACTTCACGTCGATCGCTCGCCCCGGCGTCCAGCCGGGGCTTCCCTCACGCCCGCGCGCCGGCGTTCGAACCCTAGGGTTCGGCCGCCCCTTGTTCGATCCCGACGGAGATCGCGAGATCCCCGTATCCCGGTCTCGACGTTCCCGGATCGTCTTGTTCATGTACATATTACGATTAAACAAGCATATAATCACAGAGGGGGTTCTCGATTATATTACCTCGATTCGTTGTACGGAGAAACGAATCCAAACGATGACCTTGCGATCTTCCTACGTATTCCTCGCACTTCGTCCGAACGTCGTGTGGGCGACGATCTATCGGATTCCTATGGATCTCCTTCACTCTTCAAGACTTTATGATTGGCGTATCTTAGGTTAATGAATTGTGAAGACCATGTAGTGCTTATATAGGCTACGTAGGGGATCATAAGGAGAATAAATATTGGGCTTCTAAATATTGAAGATTAAATTGGGTCCAACCCAAATCCATTAATCCTTATCAATATTAAATTTTATTTATTTTCCACTATATAAATAAAATTGCACTCCCAATATTAATCCATATTATATCAAATAATATTTCTCCGATTAGTATTATTTATTCCGTGTATTTAAGATTTAAATATCCATGAATAAATTTATTTATTGCTCAATAAATAATATTCATATCTTATATCCGAGACTAGTACCGTTCAACCTTTATTATTGTGCGGAACGAATCCACTCATGAGGTTTACACAATAATTCCTAATGAACTCATCTCGGGGATATTATCAACCCTTCCGGGATACACTTTCCCGTCAAGTATTCACGGCATGTCATATATAAAATATAGCGACCCAATTTTACCGGTAATTAACCCAATAATAAAATCGGTTAATTCCTTTGGAAAATCAAAGTCTCTAATATTAAATATACACACCCGCAATAATATCGGGGATTAAGAATAAAATACTCCGAGATTTAAATTGATTATCCAAGGCAATCCTAATCAATAAATCTCAAGTGATCCGCCCAATACACCAAGTGTACAAGTGTGATAAAATAATTAAGATAAATTATTTTCTCTCTCACGCAACGACTATACCGATGGATTGGTCCGTGTCCATCTAGGTCGTGAGCAACTGTTCGATTAAATACGAGTAACCGATAGTATGATCTTCTGTGCGCCCATGCACACCATACTAACTACAACGTATAAAATCCAGGACTATATTTTGCATAATTAATTAATAATAATTAAATGCAAATAATTGTTTATTAATTAAATAGGTTAAATGCTATGACCGGGAGTTTACCGATACTTAAATCTAGACATTAAGTACACAATTCCAACAATCTCCCACTTGTACTAAGGTCTAGTCATTTCCTCCAAACTCCCGACTCCCATACTCATCACGTGCTTAAGTTTATACTTCCCAGAAGTACTATGTGAATGAGCAATCTAGGTTGCCGCTCTGAAGTTATCTTGGTGACTACTGCGTCGTCTCTCTGACGATGACTCGTATCAGGTGGTACTGGCTCTATGTGTTATCATCACCTTTTTGAACTTATGACTTCTTCCAGTTCTCCACGCACCGCTATGAACATAGCCTTTGGTGAACCAAGAGTCATATCCAAGTTCAGAGGTCATTCCGGAACCTAACCAAAACTTCCGCTGCCTCTGAGGCTGCTATTCGGTTTATGATAGAGTCCGAGAAGCATTACGCTTATCACTCTTTCATCCTTAGGTTCCACCTCTTCTAAAAGTGAACACATAGCCTGATATCGACTTACACTGGTCCTTCTCTGATTTTGGATCTGAGAAACTGTAATCTAAGAAGATTTCGTACTGCTAGTAATCCAGTACTTCCAAGTACTTTACAGCATTCGAATATTTCTTATCCAGATTACTTTGATATCCTCCCACTACGCTAACCGCATAGTTGATATCAGGTTCTTGTTTTTCAACATTGCATCTACAAAGCTCTCTACACTCGAAGTGTAGGTAACTGCTTTGTCCATATCCATCTCCTTCATGTGTTCGAAACACATACCTTTAGATAGATGTATTCTGTTCTAGAAAGGCAATAACCTTTCTCAGAATTGTGCATGTTTAAAACAAACCATAATCGTATAAGATATTTTAAGAGAAGTACAAATGTTCTTATCCAGAGATCGAAAGATTTCCAAGAACATGATCCAACTTCATCTTAATCTCATATCTCGATTTATTTAGACAACCTCTATTTTATGTTTGACAACACTTTTACATTGTGGCCAATGATGAAGTGTTATCTACACAAAATTCCGAGAAACACCACCTTTGTTTCCATTACGTCTCTAACACACCTTTCTCGCAAATTCCTATGCAGACCTAGGGATCGATTTCATGTATACTGGATCCAGAGTTCAAAACTCCTCCAGTTTTATGAACATCTCTGGTTGCTTAACAACCTCCCACTGCAATGGCGTTCCGGTGTATAACAGTAATAACATTAGGTGCAGTTAGTGGTGTACTACTACTCGGTTAGGCTGGTTCTCAGTCTTTCCCTTTCCTCATTTTAAAGTACTTTGTCAGTTAGGGCATTGTAGTTCATCTTGTTGGAGTTGTGTACTTAATGTCTAGATTTAAGTATCGGAAACTCCCGATCCATTGCCATTAATCTATTTAATTAAATAAACAATTATTTGCGTTTAATTATTCATAATTAAATATATGCAAATCATAGTCCTGGATTTTATACGTTGTAGTTAGTATGGTGCAAGCATGGGCGCACAGAAGATCATAATATCGGTTACTCGTATTTAATCGAACAGTTGCTCACGACCTAGATGGACACGGACCAATCCATCGGTATAGTCGTTGTGTGAGAGAGAAAATATTTATCTTAATTATTTTATCACACTTGTACACTTGGTGTATTGAGCGGATCGCTTGAGATTTATCGATTAGGATTGCCTTGGATAATCGATTTAAATCTCAGTGTATTTTATTCTTAATCCCCGATACTATTGCGGGTGTGTATATTTAATATAAGTGACTTTGATTTTCCAAAGGAATTGACCGGTTTAATTACTGGGTCAATTACCGGTTAAGTTGGGTCGCTATATTTTATATATGACATGCCGTGAATACTTGACGGGAAAGTGTATCCCGGAAGGGTTGATAATATCCCCGAGATGAGTTCATAAGGAATTATTATGTAAACCCTGCAGGTGGATTTGTTCCGCATAATAATTAAGGTTGAATGGTACTAGTCTCGGATATAAGAGATGAATAAATTAATTAGCAATAAATTAATTTTATTCATGGATATTTATATCTTAAATACACGGAATAAATAATACTACCGGAGAAATATTATTTGATATAATATGGTTTAATATTGGGAGTGCAATTAATTTATATAGTGGAAAATAAATTAATTAATATTGATAAGGATTAATGGACTTGAGCATTGGGCTCAATTTAATCTTCAATATTAGAAGCCCAATATTCCACCTCCTTAAGATCCCCTACGTAGCCTATAAAAGCACTACATGGTCTTCTCTATTCTCATAACTTGAAGATCACAATTCTAGAGAGAGAAAGTAGAGAGGGAGATCCATGGAGTTCGGAAGATCGTCGCCCACCCGACGTTCGAGCTAGTGCAAGGAATACGTGGGAAGGTCTCAAGGTCTTCATAGATCTCGTTTCTCCGTACAACGAGAACAAAGGTAAAATCGTTGAACCCCTCGATGATTTTAATTTAATTATCGTCATATGCACATGAACCAAGATCCAAGGGACGTACGAACCCGGGGACGAGGATCGACCTCGCGGTGGTGATCGAGGATCACCGGACCGCAGGAGGTCGAGAGATCCTCGCCGGGATCGAGAGGACGAACCCTCGGCTGGACGCCGAGGGTGGCGGTCGAGCCCTAGGGCTTCGACAGTCGGCGACGCACAAAGGACCCCGGCTGGACGCCGGGGATGCGATCGAGCGCGTGCTCGATCGCGTGGGCAGCGGGCTGGTGCCGCTGCTGCTCGCACGGCGAGCAGCCCCTCCTCCCGTACGCGTCGCACGGGACTCACGCGGGCTGCTACGAGCAGCCCCGCACGGCTGTCGCGAACAGCCGCGAGCCCACGCGTGGTGGCTCGATCGAACAAGCCGCGGGCTATCCCCGTGGCGGGTTTGTTTGATTAGGCTATCCCCGTGGAGGTTCGTGGCGGGTTTGTTTGATTAGGCTATCCCCGTGGAGGTTCGTGGCGGGTTTTCCGGCAACCGGGAGTCGATTGGATTGTCGGTTCCGAAATTTAGACAATCCGGATATTCGATCTCCAAAGGATTTCGGTCGGAATTAATTAGATAATTTATTTATTTAAATTTATTAATTCCGGGACATCGTTTTCCAACAATTGGTATCAGAGCGTTGGTTCTAGTTCATGTGTATATGCGATAAATTGTTCTACCTTGCAGGGTTTCCGACTATTATGGCTAGCGTTTAATTATTCGTTAATTATTGTCATAATTGTTTTAAACTCTCGGACATGTCGAGATTCGTTTTATGTGTGGTGAATGCTTGTAATAGTAAAAATTCGGGGGTTGACCGAATTTAGGTTTATTATTACATTCTACTTTTTCCGGAAAATGTATAGGGTCGATTTCATGTATAGAATCGATACCGGATAATTGTATTTAAATTATGTAATTTATTATACGTTGGATCGATGCCGAAACGACCGCCGGAAGAGACGTGTGACGAAGGAGACGAAAGAGAGGAAGGACTCGGACCGGCCATCCCCATGGCCGATCCCATAGGATCGATCGACCCTTCATGGGGCTGCCCGCGGCCCTCTCGGCCATGAAGTCGCCGGCGACGGTGGCTGGCCGGCTGGGGGCGGCGGCGGCGGTGCTCCTTGGGGTGATCGATGGTGGTGGTAGGGTGCGAGGACTCCCAACCCGTGCTCTCCCGCCAAGATCGAACTTTCCTAAATTATTCGTTTTTCCTATTTTGAGTATTCTCAATTTTTTTGGGAACTCTCATGGAATAGGAAAAGAATAAATTTAGAATAAATTTATTTTCTTATTTGATTATTCCTATTATGGGAATTTTCATGGATAAGGAAGGAATAAATTTAGAATTAATTTGGTCTTCCTAATTGATTATTCCTTTTGGAATATTCATGGATTAGGAAAAGAAATTAATTTGGAATAATTTATTTTTCCTATTTTATTATTCCTTTATGGAATTTTAAATGGATTAGGAAATTAATTAATTCGGAAAGTTTTAAGAATCCTTAATTAATTTTTCCTATTTAATTATTCCTTTATGGAATTTTTAATAGATTAGGAAAGGAATTAATTTGGAAGGATTAGGAGTCCTAATTTATTTTATTTCCTTATTCTATTATAGAAGTCTTCTAGAATGTTCCAAGTTTGACTTGGATAGGATTCTAAAGATTTAATAGAATTAGAAAGGAAAATAAAAATAAATAAAAATATTAATAATATTTAATTTTATTTTTGATATATTCGATTGACTTAATTTTCGAATTAAGTAACTTTTGGATTAATTGAAAATAAATAGATTTAAATATTGGGATTAATATTCTCGTCACATGGAGCATTCAAGAACGAAGACTGAAGACTAGAAGATGCGTACGGAGATGCGATAAAGTCATAATAGTCGGAAAATAATATTCTAGTATTATTTTGACTATGTGATAATATTCTATGTGCTTTATTTCATGTATGCATGCTTATGTGTATTTAATTATGCATTAGATAGCGTATCCCTTTGTTATAAAAAGCTAAGTGGGAGAGGGTATGGAAACATACCCATGGTCTCCATTGCTGCTCTCTTAGGTGACTTTTATAAACTTTTGAAGTTTGTATAGATAAGTCATTGGAGGAGAGTTCTTGTAATTCCTCTTACGAGAAACATTGATTAAGTTTATCAAACAATGCCTAATTTGTCTTTCCAAAGCTGATTTCAAGTCGACTCATTCTCACCCCGGGGAGTGGAATGGAGCCAGAGCCACTTGGTCATGTAGAGGACACAAATTAGAGACCTTCGTGCCATTCTTTGATAGATGGATCGATTGTCTGCTCGGCTCCCTCATTTATGAGAGATAGGGTTGTTCGCATGGTGAATCACTGGTTAGAAACTTCGAGTTTCACTTATGATTCTCCACGTCTTGATTTAAAAGATTGAATGGATCAAGTAATTGGGAGTCAATTATAAAAGTCTCTTGGTGTAGTAAACGTCCACACCACGTGGCTTGCTATGCTGACGGTGTTGGGATTCGATGTCCCGGGCTATCAAAAATTGCGGAACCGATAACCCGATCAAAACCCTCGATCACCGAAGATTGGATCCCCGACTCATCCGCAGAAGTCCGACCTTTGGAGACTACGCGCCCGAAGACACGCAGCCCGCCCCCAGCCGATTTTCTCCCGCGAGTCGGATCCACGAACGCGAACCACCTCACGAGCCGGGGCCCGACCGAATGCCCAGCGAGGTCCGAAGACCGCGTGCACCCAGCCGAGCCCCCGCGAGGGGCTCGCGATCGTCCTCGACGATCGCTGGGGATCGCTCGTAGCGATCCCCGGGGCTGCTCGTAGCAGCCCGCAGCGAGTCGCGATGACTCGCTGCTCGCACGGGGTCAGCCCCGTGCGCATCCGCTACGGGAATCCCCGTAGCGCGCACGAGGCGGCTGCGGGTTATCCCCGCAGCGACCCGCGATCGAGCTCACGGGCTCGATCGCCCCTCGGCTCCAGCCGAGGGCTTCGCGTCACGCGCCTCCGACGAGGGGGCTGGCGGATCCACCCGCCGTGGCACCAGCCCACGGCGGATCCCCGACGATCGAACCCCTCGGTTCGATCGTGTGCCCCGGCGTCCAGCCGGGGCTCCCTCCTTGTCGCGCGTCCTTGGCGGTCGAACCCTAGGGTTCGTCCGCTCTCTTCGATCCTCGCCGGGGATCTCGAATCCCCGTCCCCGAGGTTCGTCGTTTTCCCGGATCGCGTGTTCATGTATATATTACAATAAATCAACACAAATAATCAAAGAAGAAGTTCTCGATTATTACCTCGATTCGTTGTACGGAGAAACGAATCTTGTTGACGACCTTGTGATCTTCCCGCGTATTCCTAGCACTCCGTTCGAACGTCGTGTGGGCGACGATCTATCGAACTCTATGGATCTTCCTCACTCTCCAGGACTTTTTAGTTGGCGTAACTTAGGTTGTGAAAAGTGAAGACCATGTAGTGCTTATATAGGCTACGTAGGGGATCATAAGGAGAATAAATATTGGGCTTCAATATTGAAAATTAAATTGGGTCCAACCCAAATCTATTAATTCTTATCAATATTAATTTTATTTATTTTCCACTATATAAATAAAATTGCACTCCCAATATTATTCCATATTATATCAAATAATATTTCTCCAATTAGTATTATTTATTCCGTGTATTTAAGATTTAAATATCCATGAATAAATTTATTTATTGCTCAATAAATAATATTCATCTCTTATATCCGAGACTAGTACCGTTCAACCTTTATTATTGTGCGGAACGAATCCACTCATGAGGTTTACACAATAATTCCTTATGAACTCATCTCGGGGATATTATCAACCCTTCCGGGATACACTTTCCCGTCAAGTATTCACGGCATGTCATATATAAAATATAGCGACCCAATTTTACCGGTAATTAACCCAATAATTAAATCGGTTAATTCCTTTGGAAAATCAAAGTCTCTAATATTAAATATACACACCCGCAATAATATCAGGGATTAAGAATAAAATACTCCGAGATTTAAATTGATTATCTTAGGCAATCCTAATCAATAAATCTCAAGCTGATCCGCCCAATACACCAAGTGTACAAGTGTGATAAAATAATTAAGACAAATTATTTTCTCTCTCACACAACGACTATACCGATGGATTGGTCCGTGTCCATCTAGGTCGTGAGCAACTGTTTGATTAAATACGAGTAACCGATAGTATGATCTTCTGTGTGGGCCCGACACACCATACTAACTACAACGTATAAAATCCAGGACTATATTTTGCATAATTAATTAATAATAATTAATTGCAAATAATTGTTTATTAATTAAATAGTTTAAATGCTATGACCGGGAGTTTACCGATACTTAAATCTAGACATTAAGTACACAACTCCAACAATCTCCCACTTGTACTAAGGTCTAGTCATTTCCTCCAAACTCCCGACTCCCATACTCATCACGTGCTTAATTTATACTTCCCAGAAGTATTATGTGAATGAGCAATCTAGGTTGCCGCTCTGAAGTTATCTTGGTGACTACTGCGTCGTCTCTCTGACGATGACTCGTATCAGGTGGTACTGGCTCTATGTGTTATCATCACCTTTTTGAACTTATGACTTCTTCCAGTTCTCCACGCACCGCTATTTACATAGCCTTTGGTGAACCAAGAATCATATCCAAGTTCAGAGGTTATTCCGGAACCTAACCAAAACTTCCGCTGCCTCTGAGGCTGCTATTCGGTTTATGATAGAGTCCGAGAAGCATTACGCTTATCACTCTTTCATCCTTAGGTTCCACCTCTTCTAAAAGTGAACACATAGCCTGATATCGACTTACACTGGTCCTTTCTCTAATTTTGGATCTGAGAAACTGTAATCTAAGAAGATTTCGTATTGCCAGTATTCCAGTACTTCCAATTACTTTACAGCATTCGAATATTTCTTATCCAGATTACTTTGATATCCTCCCACTACGCTAATCGCATAGTTGATATCAGGTCCTTGTTTTTCAACATTGCATCCACAAAGCTCTCCACACTCGAAGTGTAGGAAACCGCTTTGTCTATATCTATCTCCTTTATGTGTTCAAGACACATACCTTAGATAGATGTATTCTGATCTCGAAAGGCAATAACCTTTCTCAGAATTGTGCATGTTTAAAACAAACCATAATCGTATAAGATATCTTAAGAGAAGTGCAAGTGTTCTTATCTAGAGATCGAAAGATTTCTAAGAACATGATACAATTTCATCTTAATCTTATATCTCGATTTATTTAGACAACCTCTATTTTATGTTTGACAACACTTTTACATTGTTGCCAACGATGAAGTGTTATCTACACAAAATTCCGAGAAACACCACCCTTGTTTCCATTACGTCTCTAACACACCTTTCCTTGCCTTTTGATGAATCCATAGAATGGACTATCTCATCAATTCGCAAGTTCCTATGCAGAACTAGGGATCGATTTCATGTATACTAGATCCAGAGTTCAAAAACTCCTCCAGTCTTATGAACATCTCCGGTTGCTTAACAACCTCCCACTGTAATGGCGTTCCGGTGTATAACAGTAATAACATTAGGTGCAGTCGGTGGTGTACCGCTACTCAGTTAGGCTGGTTCTCAGTCTTTCCATTTCCTCATTTGAAGTACATTGTCAGTTAGGGCATTGTAGTTCATCTAATAGTCTTCCTCTAAGAACCGGGCGAGAACACCCATCTGGTTCGTAGTACTATTGAACATACAATTACTTGTTCTTCTAGGATATTCTACAACCACATTGAATGTGACGTTGTATCCAGAGATATCCATAGAACATAGGTAGTTCCGAACGAACTTGTTCTTTTACTATTAGAATCTCATCTCTTATTTCTGACACACCATGTCTACACATCAGTGTATGGTGTAGTCGTTTGAGACTTAATCTCAATCTTTGATTTATGCTATGTGTTATTTAGATAGGTGATAGCCTCCGCGAACAAGTCGCAGGCTTTCAATGGATATACTTTGAAGGATCCCCATAATGGCTTTGTGTTGAAAAACACTCCGCCTTTATGGCACATCAAGTATTCCAATCCATCTTCGAGTATTCTTGAAAGAACAACTCGTACCTTCTCTAATTACACATACCGCATTAATCATAAATCATTTTCTATACTTGTCCGAATTCCATCCTTTAATTCAGTTGTATCATCTTTCAAGATCGATTCTTAGGTCGGGAGGTCCATTCCTCCAACTATAATTGATCAAATCAATTTCGACCTTTTGAATCCCTTTTGAATAGATATTACTAAATTTAAGAATTCACAAGTATAATGATTGACAAGAGGAATACATCTAATAAGTAAAACAAGTCATGCATAACGGTTTGTTGCATCGTGGTAGATCAAGGATTCATCATTCACATATTGCTATCTAATGTACCATAATAGATATCACCATTATTTCTTATCCAAACCATCAAATGATTAAAGAAATAAAATATCCATTAATAATAAAGAAAACCAGAACAAAAGTTCTTTTTCAAAATAAAGGGGTACATAAGCAATAACTGAAATGAAAAACTTAAAACAGATAAATGTCTTCCACTGCAACCGCTGCTACCCCAACAGCTTCGCCCATGTAGACTCGAACTCTTCTTCTCTAAGTCGCCGGGTTTTCTGGAACCCCTGCATTTAAAGAAATGCACATACCGTCAGTGGTTCCATATCTACACACCAGAATTCTGGTAGATAATACCGCTGACTATGTTTTTACGACTAAAGAAAAATTCGTACCTCTGAGAGGACATTCAGACTTCCAGTGTCCAGACTTCTTGCATCGGAAGCATAAGCCCTTTGGCTTACTAGCCCCCACTCGTGGTCCATTCCTCTTGGCACCACTGGGTTTTATGGCTTGCTTCCTTTTCTTGCCCCTACCTCCAATAGCTTTCAAGCTTTTGGACTTGGTAGCCACAAGCGCTTGAGACTTGCCCTTCTTGTAGATCCCCTCTGCCGCCTTCAGTTCAGTCAGGAGTTGCGCAAGAGTATAAGATAGTTTACCCATATTATAGCTCATACGAAACTGCTCAAACTTAGGGGTCAGAGACTGGAGTATGATGTCGACTTGCGTCTCATCATCAATGGAAGCTCCTAGGACCTCAAGTTCATTCAACAAACTCATCATCTTAAGAACGTGCTCCCCAACGGGCGTTCCTTCAGACTGAGTAGTCGACATAAGGACTCTCATGGCTTCTTGCCTTGCCGCACGATCCTGCTCCCCAAACATCTCCTTGAGGTTAGTCATCATATCCCGGGCAGTGTCCATCGGCTCATGTTGGGTTTGGAGTACATTTGACATGGAAGCCAAAATATAGCACCTAGCCATTTCATCAGCCTTTTTCCACTTCCGATATGTTGCCTTTTACTCATCAGTCGAGGCAGCCGTGGGCTCAGCAGGGCATTTATCAGAGAGTACAAACTTGTACTCTTCAGCAGTCAGGACAATGTCCAAATTTCTCTTCCAATCAATATAATTTGGGCCAGTGAGTTTATGTTCCTTGAGTATCACAGAAAGTGGATTCATAGCTATTCTCTAAACCTATAAGCACATGTAAACAAACAATCAATTTAATGTCCGATATTATCTCCCTCAAATAATATCATTAAATTACTAATTGCGTCTAAAATCCCATCAGGTAAGGCAAGCCACGTTCATGTGGACGTTTACCCACCCAAATGATTTAGCAATTAGATTTGCTTCGGTCGTACATCATTATAGCGTTACTTCGTTGGGAAGAATACTATAAAGCGTACCTAAGTGTAAACCACCACTCAGTACTAAGGCAAATCGTTTAGAATTGTTACGTCACCGCAAGCCACGTTCGTGTGGACGTTTACGATAACTCGCAATCCCTCACAATCTCCTATAACCGTCTACATCAATTATTCTAAAATCCCTTTCAGTATAGCAAGCCACGTTCGTGTGGACGTTTACTACACCAAATAGATTTATATAATTGAAATCCATTTACTTGATCCATTTGATTTCGTAAATCAAGACTCGGAGAATCATAAGTGAAACTCGAAGTTTCTAACCAGTGATTCACCATGCGAGCGACCCTATCTCTCATAAATGAGGGAGCCGAGCAGACAATCGATCCATCTATCAAAGAATGGTACGAAGGTCTCTAATTTGTGTCCTCTACATGACCAAGTGGCTCTGGCTCCATTCCACTCCCCGGGGTGAGAATGAGTCGACTTGAAATCAGTTTCGGAAAGACAAATTAGGCATTGTTTGATAAACTTAATCAATGTTTATTGTAAAAGGAATTACAAGAATTCTCCTCCAATGACTTGTCTATATGAACTTCGAAAGTCCATAAAAGTCACCAAGAGAACAGTGATGGAGACCATGGGAATGTTTCCATCCCCTCTCCCACTTAGCTTTTTACGATAAAGGGATACGCTATCTAGTGCATAAAATAAACACATATAGCATGCATGAAAACTATAAAGCACATAGATCACATAGTCAAAATAATGCTAGAGAATTATTTTTCCCGACTATCATGGCTTTATCTTCATATGCATCCTCTAGTCTTCAGTCTTCGTTTCTTGAATGCTTAATGTGACGAGAATATTAATTTCCAATATTTAAATCTATTTATTTTCAATTAATCCAAAAGTTACTTAATTCGAAAATTAAGTCAATTGAATATATCAAAAATAAAATTAAATATTATTAATATATTTTTATTTATTTATTTTCCTATCTAGTTCTATTAAATCTCTAGAATAATCTATCCAAGTAAAACTTGGAATATTCTAGAAGATATCTATAATAGAACAAGGAAATAAAATAAATTAGGACTCACTACTTTTCAAATTTATTTTTATTCCTAATCCATGAATATTCCCATGAGTAGGAATAATCAAATAGGAAAAATAAATTTAGTACTAAATTAATTAAATTTCTAATCTATGAATATTTCCATGAAGGAAATAAATCAATAGAAATAAAATTAATTTAAATTAATTCTTTTCCTAATCCATGAGAGTTTCCAAAAGGAGAACGCTCAAATAGGAAAAATCCGAATTAATTAGGAAAGTAAATTTCCGGGCGTGGACAGCATGGGGTGGGAGTCCCCACGCCACCCTCGACCCACACTTAGGAGGCGGCCGGCCACCTATACCGGCGGCTCCTCCATGTGAGGGTCGATCGACCCTTATGGATTGACCATGGGGTTGGTCGATCCGAGCCCTAGCTCCCTCTCGTCATCTCGTCTTCTCCGGCGGTCTCGATTCATCGATCCAATCGCAAAATAAATTACAATAATCTAAATTACAATTCCGGTATCGATTCTATACATGAAATCGACCCTATACATTTTCCGGAAAATAAAGAGCGTAATAATAAATCCTAAATTCGGTCAACCTCCGAATTTTTACTATTACAAACATTCAACCACACAAAAAAAAAACGAATCTCGACATGTCCGAGAGTTTAATAATCATGAAAATTAAATTAACCATAATTAAATTAACCATGATAGCCGGAAATCCTGCAAGGTAGAACAATAATCGAATACATACATGAACACGAAACCAAACGCTCTGATACCAGTTGTTGGGATTCGATGTCCCGGGCTATCAAAAATTGCGGAACCGATAACCCGATCAAAACCCTCGATCACCGAAGATTGGATCCCCGACTCATCCGCAGAAGTCCGACCTTTGGAGACTACGCGCCCGAAGACACGCAGCCCGCCCCCAGCCGATTTTCTCCCGCGAGTCGGATCCACGAACGCGAACCACCTCACGAGCCGGGGCCCGACCGAATGCCCAGCGAGGTCCGAAGACCGCGTGCACCCAGCCGAGCCCCCGCGAGGGGCTCGCGATCGTCCTCGACGATCGCTGGGGATCGCTCGTAGCGATCCCCGGGGCTGCTCGTAGCAGCCCGCAGCGAGTCGCGATGACTCGCTGCTCGCACGGGGTCAGCCCCGTGCGCATCCGCTACGGGAATCCCCGTAGCGCGCACGAGGCGGCTGCGGGTTATCCCCGCAGCGACCCGCGATCGAGCTCATGGGCTCGATCGCCCCTCGGCTCCAGCCGAGGGCTTCGCGTCACGCGCCTCCGACGAGGGGGCTGGCGGATCCACCCGCCGTGGCACCAGCCCACGGCGGATCCCCGACGATCGAACCCCTCGGTTCGATCGTGTGCCCCGGCGTCCAGCCGGGGCTCCCTCCTTGTCGCGCGTCCTTGGCGGTCGAACCCTAGGGTTCGTCCGCTCTCTTCGATCCTCGCCGGGGATCTCGAATCCCCGTCCCCGAGGTTCGTCGTTTTCCCGG
Organism: Euphrasia confusa; assembly: GCA_954870475.1. Taxonomy (NCBI): domain Eukaryota; kingdom Viridiplantae; phylum Streptophyta; class Magnoliopsida; order Lamiales; family Orobanchaceae; genus Euphrasia; species Euphrasia confusa. The sequence goes on from OX940955.1 coordinate 16,738,566, forward strand.
ATCGCGTGTTCATGTATATATTACAATAAATCAACACAAATAATCAAAGAAGAAGTTCTCGATTATTACCTCGATTCGTTGTACGGAGAAACGAATCTTGTTGACGACCTTGTGATCTTCCCGCGTATTCCTAGCACTCCGTTCGAACGTCGTGTGGGCGACGATCTATCGAACTCTATGGATCTTCCTCACTCTCCAGGACTTTTTAGTTGGCGTAACTTAGGTTGTGAAAAGTGAAGACCATGTAGTGCTTATATAGGCTACGTAGGGGATCATAAGGAGAATAAATATTGGGCTTCAATATTGAAAATTAAATTGGGTCCAACCCAAATCTATTAATTCTTATCAATATTAATTTTATTTATTTTCCACTATATAAATAAAATTGCACTCCCAATATTATTCCATATTATATCAAATAATATTTCTCCAATTAGTATTATTTATTCCGTGTATTTAAGATTTAAATATCCATGAATAAATTTATTTATTGCTCAATAAATAATATTCATCTCTTATATCCGAGACTAGTACCGTTCAACCTTTATTATTGTGCGGAACGAATCCACTCATGTGGTTTACACAATAATTCCTTATGAACTCATCTCGGGGATATTATCAACCCTTCCGGGATACACTTTCCCGTCAAGTATTCACGGCATGTCATATATAAAATATAGCGACCCAATTTTACCGGTAATTAACCCAATAATTAAATCGGTTAATTCCTTTGGAAAATCAAAGTCTCTAATATTAAATATACACACCCGCAATAATATCAGGGATTAAGAATAAAATACTCCGAGATTTAAATTGATTATCTTAGGCAATCCTAATCAATAAATCTCAAGCTGATCCGCCCAATACACCAAGTGTACAAGTGTGATAAAATAATTAAGACAAATTATTTTCTCTCTCACACAACGACTATACCGATGGATTGGTCCGTGTCCATCTAGGTCGTGAGCAACTGTTTGATTAAATACGAGTAACCGATAGTATGATCTTCTGTGTGGGCCCGACACACCATACTAACTACAACGTATAAAATCCAGGACTATATTTTGCATAATTAATTAATAATAATTAATTGCAAATAATTGTTTATTAATTAAATAGTTTAAATGCTATGACCGGGAGTTTACCGATACTTAAATCTAGATATTAAGTACACAACTCCAACAGACGGATTTTGGATTAATTGATGTAGACAGTTGTAAGTAATTGTGAAGAGTTGTGAAGTTATCGTAAACGTCCACACCACGTGGCTTGCGGTGATGTAGCAATCCCAAACAATTTACTTTGGTACTGAGTAATGGTTTACACTTAGATACGCATTATAGTATTCCTCCCCACGAGGTTACGCTATAAGTGATGTATGACCAAAGAAAATCTAATTGCTAAATCATTTGGGTGGGTAAACGTCCACACCACGTGGCTTGCCTTACCCGATGGGATTTTAGATGTGATTAGTGGTTTAATGATATTATTTGAGGGAGATAATATCGGAGATTAAATCGATTGTTTGTTGTTATATGTGCTCATAGATTAGGACATGGCTTTGAACCCACTTTATGTGATACTTGAGGAATTTAACTCACTGGTCCCTAAATGTATTGATTGGAATAGAGATCTAGACATTGCCTAGACTGTTAAAGAGTACAAGTTTGTACTCAGTGAGCTTTGTTCTCCCGAACCTACTAATGTCTCGACTGTTGAGGAAAGAACTGATTTTATCATGTTCAAACTCAAGGAGATGTTTAGACATGACATAGGCGGCTAGACAAGAAGCGATGAGGATACTCATAAAGGCCAGTCGCTTCTGTTGGAGTTGTGTACTTAATGTCTAGATTTAAGTAACGGAAACTCACGATCCATTGCCATTAATCTATTTAATTAAATAAACAATCATTTGCGTTTAATTATTTATAATTAAATATATGCAAATTATAGTCCTGGATTTTATACGTTGTAGTTAGTATGGTGTTGCATGGGCACACAGAAGATCATACTATCGGTTACTCGTATTTAATCGAACAGTTGCTCACGACCTAGATGGACACGGACCAATCCATCGGTATAGTCGTTGTGTGAGAGAGAAAATAATTTATCTTAATTATTTTATCACACTTGTACACTTGGTGTATTGAGCGGATCGATTGAGACTCATCAATTAGGATTGCTCGGCGATAATTGATTTGAGACTCGGAGTATTTTATTCTTAATCCCTGAAACAATTGCGGGTGTGTATATTTAATATAAGTGACTTTGATTTACCAAAGGAATTAACCGATTTAATTATTGGGTTAATTACCGGTTAAGTTGGGTCACTATATTTTATATATGGCATGCCGTGAATTCTTGAAGGGGCAGTGTATCCCGTAAGGGTTGATAATATCCCCGAGATGAGCTCATAAGGATTTATTATGTAAACCTCGCGAGTGGATTTGTTCCGCATAATAAATAAGGTTGAGTGGTACTATTCTCGGATATAAGAGATGAATAAATTTATTAAGCAATAAATAAATTTTATTCATGGATATTTAAATCTTAAATACACGGAATAAATAATACTAAGTTGGAGAAATATTATTTGGTATAATATGGAATAATATTGGGAGTGCAATTTTATTTATATAGTGGAAAATAAATAAAATTAATATTGATAAGAATTAATGGATTTGGGTTGGACCCAATTTAATTTTCAATATTGAAGCCCAATATTTATTCTCCTTTTGATCCCCTACGTAGCCTATAAAAGCACTACATGGTCTTCACTTTTACTAACCTAAGTTACGCCAACAATAAAGTTCTGAGAGTGAAGAGGATCCATAAGTTCGATAGCTCGTCGCCCACCCGACGTTCGAACGGAGTGCAAGGAATACGCAGGAAGGTCACGAGGTCATCATCGATTTCGTTTCTCCGAACAACGAATCGTAGGTACAATTCTCAACGCACTTGTTAATTGTTCGATTTGTTTTATCGAGAATACCGTAGAACAAGGATCCAAGAATCGAACCCCGGGACGAGGGTCGAGCCGGGCGGTGGTGGTTGGACCACCGGACCGCCGGCGGCTCGTGGATCCCTCGCGGGGATCAAGTGCGCGAACCCTCGGCTGGACGCCGAGGGTCGATCGAGCCCTACGGGGCCGATCGCTAGGGCTACGGGTTTTACCCGTAGCAGCTCGTAGCGAGCTGCGGGTTTCCCGCAGCGGCTCGCTGGACGCGAGCCCTAGCCGCGAGCAGCGGATCGCCGGATCCGCTGCGGGGATGCTGCGAGCATCCCGGGGATGCCGCGAGGCATCCCGTGCGATCGCTGCGAGCGATCGCGAGTCCCCTCGCGGGGACTCGGCTGGGCGTCCGCGTGCCTCGTGCACGCGACGCGTTCGGTCGGGTCCCGGTTCGCGTGGGCTCGTGATTTCTCCGGCGATTGAGGTTGTCGATTGTATGAACCTCGGCTCGCGGGTTTTCGGGTGGGGGCGGATTACGTGCCTTCGGGTGCGTGGTCTCCAAAGCCCGGACTCCGGCGGATGAGTCGGCGTTCGTGTGATCTCCGGCGAAGGGTTCGTTCGGGTTATCGGTTCCGCAATTTTGATAACCCGGGATAGCGAATTCCAACAGCTTCGAGGAAACGCTTAAGCACGTTTCTGAGATGATGGACCTTTTGGACGAGTTGAGACGGAAATCGCAAGCTCTTGTAGCCAATGCCAAAGGTTTCGAACCTAAGGGCAAAAACCGGGGATAGGAAAAGCAAGCAAAGAAACCCAGTGGTCCTAAGTTTTCTTGGATCACGAGATGGGGCGAGAAAGCCAATAGGCTAGTGTTCTCGATGCAAACAGTCTAGGTATTGGAAGTCTGATTATCCTCTCAAAGAAAGTACGAAATCTTCTTTAGTCGTAAAACATAGTCAGTGGTATTATCTACCGAAACCTAGTGTGTAGATATGGAACCATTGACGGTATGTGCATTTTAAATGCAAGGGTTCCAGGAAACCCGACGACTTAGAAAAGAAGAAATCGTAGTCTACATGGGCAATGCTGTAGAGGAGGCAGCAGTTGCAGTGGAGGACATTTTATAGGATTTCATTTTGGGTTATTGCTTTTATGTACCTCTCAAATTAGAAAGAACTTTGTTCTGGATTTCTAATAAATGGATATTTTATTTCTTTTAATCATTTGATGGTTATAAGAAGAAATAATGATATTATCTATTTTGGTACATTAGCTAGCAATATATAAATGATGAATCCTGAGTCCACCACAATGCAACGAACCGTAGTATATATAACTCGTTTTACTAATAAGAGATTTCTTTATTAAATCGATTATACTTGTGGATTCTTATGCTAAATCATGTTTATTCAAATAAGAAGTTCAAAGGTCGAAAATTGATATTTGATCAATTAAGTTGAAGGAGTGGACCTTCCGACCTAAGAATCTAATTTGGAAGATAACATGACTAAGCAATCCTTTATGGATATAAGATATAAGACCCGGACAAGTATAAGAATTGATTGACTCTGATGTGTGCAGACCTTTGTTTACTCAGACAATAAGGTACGAGTACTTCATTTTATGATTACTCGAAAAGAATGGATTAGCATACCTGATGTGCCACAAAAGCAAAGTGTTTTGACAAGTCAATGGACACAAAGCTATTGTGGGGAACCATCATGGTATATCCATTGAAAGCCTGCGATCTAATCGCGGAGGCAAGTGCCTGTCTGAGGAATGCATGGCATACTGATTAGAGATTGGGATTTGATCCCAAATGACTACACCATACACTCTTGTGTAGAAATGGTGTGTCGGAGATAAGAAATGGAACTCTTATAGAAATAGTAAAAGCATGAGTTATACGGAACTATCTATGTTCTATGGATATGTCTGGAAACAACGGCGCATTCAATGCGGTTGTAGAACATCCTAGAAGAACAAAAGATGTGTGTTCAATAGTACTATGAACCAGAAGGACGTTATAAGTTCTAACGCCCGGTTCTTAGAGGAAGACTATTAGATGAACCACAAGCCCAAAGTGACGTAATACTTTGAAATGAGAGAGAGAGATTAAGACTTAGAACCAGCCGAACCAAGTAGCGGTACACCACTGACTGCACCTACTGTTATTACTGTTTATACACCGGAATGCCGTTGTAGTGGGAGGTTGTATGACAACCGAAGATATTCATAAGACTAGGAGAGTCTTCGGACTCTGGACCTAGTATACATGAAATCGATCCCTGGATCTGCATAGAGGCAGTACTAGATCTAAATGTGCTCTCTTAGAAAGCAATAAGGTTTATTGCTAAGAGGCAAGATCATTTAGAGTACAAGCTTAGTTGATCCATTTATGGATTGGAACAAAGCATTGAGTTCGTGGTACTTGCAAGTTGATGAGATAGTCCATTTTATGGATTCATCAAAGCATAGACGAATAGTGTGTATTGGAAACGTGATGGAAACAAGGTGGTGTTTCTCGGGTTTTATGTAGATAACATTTTATCATTGGCAACAATGTAAAGATGTAATCAGACATGAAATGATGGTTGTCTGGATAAATCATTATGAAAGATATAGGAAGAAGTTGTACTTCTCCTGGACATCTTACATATATATGATTGTAGTTCGTTTTAACATGCAAGATTTCGAGAAAGGTTCGTTACCTTTCAGATACGGAATGCATCTATCTAAGGATATGTGTTTTGGAACAAAAAAGGAGATAGAAGTAATTAAAGCGGTTTCCTACACTTGGAGTGTGGAAAGCTTAATAAATGCGATGTTAAAAACGAGAACCTGATATCTGCTATGCGGCTAGTATAGTGGGAGGATATCAAGGTAATCCTGGAAAGGAATACTCGACTGCTGTAATGAACATTTTAAGTACTTTCAAAGTACTAGAAACTATGTTCTGGATTACGGAGCAGACGAGCATTTCCTTTGGATTACACTCTCTTAGATTTCTAATCAAATAAGGACCGTTGTAAGTCGATATCAGGCTATGTGTTTCACTATTGAAGGAGAAGGAGTTTTTTTAACATGGAAGAGTGATAAGCACGATGCTTTTCGGACTCTGCCATGAGTAACCAAATAGCGGCCTCAGAGGCAGCGGAAGTTTTGGTATAGCTCCGGGATAATCTCTGGGACTTAGATGTGATTCTTAATTTTTCAAAGGCTATGTAAATAGCGGTGCGATGACAAATGGTAAGAAATCACTAGTCCATAAGTGTAAGATAACACATAGTGCAAGTACCACCTGATACGAGTCATCGTCAAGGGAGACGACGCTGTAGTCACCAAGATAACTTCAGAGCGGCAACCTAGATTGCTCATTCACATAGTACTTCTTGGAAGTACAACTTAAGCACGTGATGAGTATGGGAGTCGGGAGTTTGGAGGAAATGACTAGACCTTAGTACAAGTGGGAGATTGTTGGAGTTGTGTACTTAATGTCTAGATTTAAGTAACGGAAACTCCCGATCCATTGCCATAAATCTATTTAATTAAATAAACAATTATTTGCGTTTAATTATTCATAATTAAATATATGCAAATCATAGTCCTGGATTTTATACGTTGTAGTTAGTATGGTGCAAGCATGGGCGCACAGAAGATCATACTATCGGTTACTCGTATTTAATCGAACAGTTGCTCACGACCTAGATGGACACGGACCAATCCATCGGTATAGTCGTTGTGTGAGAGAGAAAATAATTTATCTTAATTATTTTATCACACTTGTACACTTGGTGTATTGAGCGGATCGCTTGAGATTTATCGATTAGGATTGCCTTGGATAATCGATTTAAATCTCAGTGTATTTTATTCTTAATCCCCGATACTATTGCGGGTGTGTATATTTAATATAAGTGACTTTGATTTTCCAAAGGAATTGACCGGTTTAATTACTGGGTCAATTACCGGTTAAGTTGGGTCGCTATATTTTATATATGACATGCCGTGAATACTTGACGGGAAAGTGTATCCCGGAAGGGTTGATAATATCCCTGAGATGAGTTCATAAGGAATTATTATGTAAACCCTGCAGGTGGATTTGTTCCGCATAATAATTAAGGTTGAATGGTACTAGTCTCGGATATAAGAGATGAATAAATTAATTAGCAATAAATTAATTAGCAATAAATTAATTTTATTCATGGATATTTATATCTTAAATACACGGAATAAATAATACTACCGGAGAAATATTATTTGATATAATATGGTTTAATATTGGGAGTGCAATTAATTTATATAGTGGAAAATAAATTAATTAATATTGATAAGGATTAATGGACTTGAGCATTGGGCTCAATTTAATCTTCAATATTAGAAGCCCAATATTCCACCTCCTTAAGATCCCCTACGTAGCCTATAAAAGCACTACATGGTCTTCTCTATTCTCATAACTTGAAGATCACAATTCTAGAGAGAGAAAGTAGAGAGGGAGATCCATGGAGTTCGGAAGATCGTCGCCCACCCGACGTTCGAGCTAGTGCAAGGAATACGTGGGAAGGTCTCAAGGTCTTCATAGATCTCGTTTCTCCGTACAACGAGAACAAAGGTAAAATCGTTGAACCCCTCGATGATTTTAATTTAATTATCGTCATATGCACATGAACCAAGATCCAAGGGACGTACGAACCCGGGGACGAGGATCGACCTCGCGGTGGTGATCGAGGATCACCGGACCGCAGGAGGTCGAGAGATCCTCGCCGGGATCGAGAGGACGAACCCTCGGCTGGACGCCGAGGGTGGCGGTCGAGCCCTAGGGCTTTGACAGTCGGCGACGCACAAAGGACCCCGGCTGGACGTCGGGGATGCGATCGAGCGCGTGCTCGATCGCGTGGGCAGCGGGCTGGTGCCGCTGCTGCTCGCACGGCGAGCAGCCCCTCCTCCCGTACGCGTCGCACGGGACTCACGCGGGCTGCTACGAGCAGCCCCGCACGGCTGTCGCGAACAGCCGCGAGCCCACGCGTGGTGGCTCGATCGAACAAGCCGCGGGCTATCCCCGTGGCGGGTTTGTTTGATTAGGCTATCCCCGTGGAGGTTCGTGGCGGGTTTTCCGGCAACCGGGAGTCGATTGGATTGTCGGTTCCGAAATTTAGACAATCCGGATATTCGATCTCCAAAGGATTTCGGTCGGAATTAATTAGATAATTTATTTATTTAAATTTATTAATTCCGGGACATCGTTTTCCAACACATCTAATAGTCTTCCTCTAAGAACCGGGCGAGGACACCCATCTGGTTCGTAGCACTATTGAACATACAATTACTTGTTCTTCTAGGACATTCTACAACCACATAGAATGCGTCGTTGTATCAAGAAATATCCATAGAACATAGGTAGTTCCGAACAAACTTGTCCTTTTACTATTAGAATTCCATTTCTTATTCTTGACACACCATGTCTACACATCAGTGTATGGTGTAGTCTTTTGAGATTTAATCTCAATCTTTGATTTATGCTATGTGTTATTCAGATAGGTGTTAGCCTCCGCTAACAAGTCGCAGGCTCCCAATGGATATACTTTGAAGGATCCCCATAATAGCTTTGTGTTGAAAACACTCCGCCTTTATGGCACATCAAGTATTCTAATCCATCTTCGAGTATTCTTGAAAGAACGACTCGTACCTTCTCTAATTACACATACCGCATTAATCATAAATCATCTTCTATACTTGTCCGAATTCCATCCTCTATCCAGAAAGGTCAACTCAATTGTATCATCTTTCAAGATCGATTCATAGGTCGGGAGATCCATTCCTCCAACTATAATTGATCAAATCAATTTCGACCCTTTTGAATCCCTTTTGAATAGATACCACCAAGTTCAAGAATTCACAAGTATAATGATTGATAAGAGATATACATCTAATAAGTAAAACAAGTTATACATAACGGTTTGTTGCATCGTGGTAGACTAAGGATTCATGTATTGCTATCTAATGTACCAGAATGGATAACACCATTATTTCTTATCCAAACCATCAAATGATTAAAGAAATAAAATATCCATTAATAAGAAAACCAGAACAAAAGGTTCTTTTTCAAAATAAAGGGGTACATAAAGCAATAACTGAAATGAAAACTTAAAACAGATAAATGTCTTCCACTGCAACCGCTGCTACCCCAACAGCTTTGCCCATGTAGACTCGAACTCTTCTTCTCTAAGTCGCCGGGTTTTCTGGAACCCCTGCATTTAAGACAATGCACATACCGTCAGTGGTTCCATATCTACACACCAGAATTCTGGTAGATAATACCGCTGACTATGTTTTTACGACTAAAGAAAAATTCGTACCTCTGAGAGGACATTCAGACTTCCAGTGTCCAGACTTGTTGCATCGGAAGCACTTGCCCCTTGGCTTACTAGCCCCCACTCGTGGTCCATTCCTCTTGGCACCACTGGCTTTCATGGCTTGCTTCCTTTTCTTGCCCCTACCTCCAATAGCTTTCAAGCTTTTGGACTTGGTAGCTACAAGCGCTTGAGACTTGCCCTTCTTGTAGATCCCCTCTGCCGCCTTCAGTTCAGTCAGGAGTTGCGCAAGAGTATAAGATAGTTTACCCATATTATAGCTCATACGAAACTGCTCAAAACTAGGGGTCAGAGACTGGAGTATGATGTCGACTTGCGTCTCACCATCAATCATAGCTCCTAGGACCTCCAATTCATTCAACAAACTCATCATCTTGAGAACGTGCTCCTCAACGGGCATTCCTTCAGACTGAGTAGTCGACATGAGGACTCTCATTGCTTCTTGCCTACCCGCACGGTCATGATGCCCAAACATCTCCTTGAGGTTAAATAACATATCCTCGGCAGTGTTCATCGGCTCATGTTGGGTTTGAGTACATTTGACATGGAAGCCAAAATATAGCACCTAGCCATCTCATCAGCCTTTTTCCACTTCCGATATGCTTCTTTTTCCTCATCAGTTGAGGCGGCCGTGGGTTCAGCAGGGCATTGCTCATAGAGTACAAACTTGTACTCTTCAGCAGTCAGGACAATGTCCAAATTTCTCTTCCAATCAATGTAATTGGGACCAGTGAGTTTATGTTCCTTGAGTATCACAGAAAGTGGATTCATAGCTATTCTCTAAACCTATAAGCACATGTAAACAAACAATCAATTTAATGTCCGATATTATCTCCCTTAAATAATATCATTAAATTACTAATTGCGTCTAAAATCCCATCAGGTAAGGCAAGCCACGTGGTGTGGACGTTTACCCACCCAAATGATTTAGCAATTAGTTTTTCTTTGGTCATACATCAATCATAGCGTAACTTCGTGGGGAAGAATACTATAACGCGTATCTAAGTGTAAACCATCACTCAGCACTAAAGTACATCGCTTGGAATTGCTACGTCACCGCAAGCCACGTGGTGTGGACGTTTACGACAATTTCACAACTCTTCACAATCACTTATAACTGTCTACATCAATTAATCCAAAATCCGTTAGCATAGCAAGCCACGTGGTGTGGACGTTTACTACACCAAGAGATTTTTATAATTGACTCCCAATTACAAGATCCATTTGATTTCGTAAATCAAGACTCGGAGAATCATAAGTGAAACTCGAAGTTTCTAACCAGTGATTCACCATGCGAGCGACCTTATCTCTCATAAATGAGGGAGCCGAGCAGACAATCGACCCACCTATCAAAGAATGGTACGAAGGTCTCTAATTTGTGTCATCCACATGACCAAGTGGCTCTGGCTCCATTCCACTCCCCGGGGTGAGAATGAGTCGACTTGAAGTCAGTTTCAGAAATACAAATTAGGCATTGTTTGATAAACTTGATCAATGTTTCTTGTAAGAGGAATTACAAGAATTCTCCTCCAATGACTTGTCTATATGAACTTCGAAAGTCCATAAAAGTCACCAAGAGAACAGTGATGGAGACCATGGGAATGTTTCCATCCCCTCTCCCACTTAGCTTTTTACGATAAAGGGATACGCTATCTAGTGCATAAAATAAACACATATAGCATGCATGCAAGCAATAAAGCACATAGATCACATAGTCAAAATAATGCTAGAGAAATTATTTTTCCCGACTATCATGGCTTTATCTTCATATGCATCTTCTAGTCTTCAGTCTTCGTTTCTTGAATGCTTCATGTGACGGGAATATTAATCTCCAATATTTAAATCTATTTATTTTCAATTAATCCAAAAGTTACTTAATTCGAAAATTAAGTCAATTGAATATATCAAAAATAAAATTAAATATTATTAATATTTTTATTTATTTATTTTCCTATCTAATTCTATTAAATCTCTAGAATAATCTATCCAAGTAAAACTTGGAATATTCTAGAAGATATCTATAATAGAACAAGGAAATAAAATAAATTAGGACTCACTACTTTCCAAATTTATTTTTATTCCTAATCCATGAATATTCCCATGAGTAGGAATAATAAAATAGGAAAAATAAATTTAGTACTAAATTAATTAAATTCCTAATCTTTGAATAATTCCATGAAGGAAATAAATCAATAGGAATAAAATTAATTCCAATTAATTCTTTTCCTATTCCATGAGAGTTTCCTAAAAGGAAAGTACTCAAATAGGAAAACCGAATTAATTTTGGAAAGTGAATATCGGTAGAAGTGGCATGGGTTGGGAGATCCCCATACCACCATCGACCGCCACCACCACGGAGGAGGGAACCGCCGCCGCCACCTCAGCTGGCCGGCCACCACCGCCGGCGGCAGCCCCAGCCGAGGGGCGATCGACCCCTCCCCATGGCTTCGGTCATGGGGTCGATCATGGGGTTGATCGACTCCCCGGTTTTTCGTCCCTTTCGTCTTCGTCACACGTCTTCGTCTTCCGGCGATCGTCTCATCATCGAACCAACGTAAAATAAATTACAATAATCTAAATTACAATTCCGGTATCGATTCTATACATGAAATCGACCCTATACATTTTCCGCAAAATAAAGAGCGTAATAATAAATCCTAAATTCGGTCAACCCCCGAATTTTTACTATTACAAACATTCAACCACACAAAAACGAATCTCGACATGTCCGAGAGTTTAATAAATAATCATGATAATTAATTAAGCAATAATTAAATTAACCATGATAGCCGGAAATCCTGCAAGGTAGAACAATAATCGAACATATACATGAACACGAAACCAAACGCCCTGATACCAATTGCTGGGATTCGATGTCCCGGGCTATCAAAAAAATTGCGGAACCGATAACCCGATCAAAAACCCGTCGCCGGAGATTACACGAACACCAACTCATCCGCAGGAGTCCGACCTTTGGAGACTACGCGCCCGAAGACACGCAACCCGCCCCCAGTCGAAATCCCCCGCGAGTCGGAAATCACGAACGCGAACCATACGCGAAGAACCGGGCTCGACGAGAGCATCGCCGCGGGATGAACCCGCGGCTAAACCCTAGCCGAACCCCATCGCGGGGTTCGCGATCGCCGTGTATGGCGATCGCTGGGCTGCTCCGGCAGCCCCGGGCGGTGAGTCCGGCGACTCACCGCCATCACCGACAGGAGGGGGGACCACCAGTCGCGGCGCGAAGCCGCGACGGTCCCCGGCGATCGAGCTAGGGCTCGATCGCCCCAGCCGCGGCGTCCAGCCGCGGCCCACTCTCCTTGCGCGCACCACCGGCGGAGGGAGGCCGGGGGGTTCGACCCGCCGTGGCACCAGCCCACGGCCGAACCCCCAGCGATCGACTTCACGTCGATCGCTCGCCCCGGCGTCCAGCCGGGGCTTCCCTCACGCCCGCGCGCCGGCGGTCGAACCCTAGGGTTCGGCCGCCCCTTGTTCGATCCCGACGGGGATCGCGAGATCCCCGTATCCCGGTCTCGACGTTCCCGGATCCCTTGTACTTACTGTCTAGATTTAAGTATCGGTAAACTCCCCGTCATAGCATTTAACCTATTTAATTAATAAACAATTATTTGCAATTAATTATTATTAATTAATTATGCAAAATATAGTCCTGGATTTTATACGTTGTAGTTAGTATGGTGTGCATGGGCGCACAGAAGATCATACTATCGGTTACTCGTATTTAATCGAACAGTTGCTCACGACCTAGATGGACACGGACCAATCCATCGGTATAGTCGTTGTGTGAGAGAGAAAATAATTTATCTTAATTATTTTATCACACTTGTACACTTGGTGTATTGGGCGGATCAGCTTGAGATTTATTGATTAGGATTGCCTTGGATAATCAATTTAAATCTCGGAGTATTTTATTCTTAATCCCCGATATTATTGCGGGTGTGTATATTTAATATAAGTGACTTTGATTTTCCAAAGGAATTAACCGATTTAATTATTGGGTTAATTACCGGTAAAGTTGGGTCACTATATTTTATATACGACATGCCGTGAATATTTGACGGGAAAGTGTATCCCGTAAGGGTTGATAATATCCCCGAGATGAGTTCATAAGGAATTATTATGTAAACCCTGCAGGTGGATTTAATCCGCATAATAATTAAAGTTGAACGGTACTATTCTCGGATATAAGAGATGAATAATATTTATTGAGCAATAAATAAATTTATTCATGGATATTTAAATCTTAAATACACGGAATAAATAATACTAATCGGAGAAATATTATTTGATATAATATGGATTAATATTGGGAGTGCAATTTTATTTATATAGTGGAAAATAAATAAAATTAATATTGATAAAAATTAATAGATTTGGGTTGGACCCAATTTAATTTTCAATATTAGAAGCCCAATATTTATTCTCCTTATGATCCCCTACGTAGCCTATATAAGCACTACATGGTCTTCACTTTTCACAACCTAAGTTACGCCAATCATAAAGTCTTGGAGAGTGAAGGAGATCCATAGGAGTTCGATAGATCGTCGCCCACACGACGTTCGAACGAGGTGCAAGGAATACGTGGGAAGATCGCAAGGTCATCAACGCGTTAATTCGTTTCTCCGTACAACGAATCGAAGGTAATAAATCATAAACCCTCTTTTATGATTTTATGCAATTGATTGTAGCGTATACATGAACACACGATCCGGATAAACGTACGAACTTTGGGGACAGGGATTCGAGATCCCCGGCGAAGATCGAAAGGGGGCGGCCGAAACCTAGGGTTTCGACCGCCGGTAACCGCGCCAAGGAGAAGCCCCGGCTGGACGCCGGGGCACGCGATCGACCAAGGGTCGATCGCTGGGGAAGCCGCCGTGGGCTGGAGCCACGGCAGATGGCCTCCCCGACCTCCCTGGACGGCGGTGTGCGCGCGGGGAAGCTCCGGCCGAAGCCGGAGCGGGCGATCGACCGAAGTCGATCGCGGAGGGCAGCCGCGGGCTGGTGCCGCGGCTAGGGGCCCTCCACCCCGTGAGGTGGTGGCGGTGAGTCGCCGGACTCACCGCCGGCGGGTGCTGATCGGATCAGCCCCACGGGGATGCCGTGCATCCCCGTCGATCGCCATGCACGGCGATCGCGAACCCTAGCGGGGTTCGGCTAGGGTTTCTAGCCGCGGGTTCATCCCGCGGCGGTGTTAATCTCGTCGAGCCCGGTTCGTTGGTGTTAGCTATCGGTTTCCGGCGATAGGGTTTCGATCGGGTTATCGGTTCCGCATAATTTTTGATAGCCCGGGATATCGATTTCCAACAATTGGTATCAGAGCGTTTGGTTTCGTGTTCATGTATATGCTCGATTATTGTTCTACCTTGCAGGATTTCCGGCTATCATGGTTGGATTTAATTATTGTTTTTCTTTAATTAATTATCATGATTAAACTCTCGGACATGTCGAGATTCGTTTTGTGTGGTTGAATGTTTGTAATAGTAAAAATTCGGGGGTTGACCGAATTTAGGATTTATTATTACGTTCTTTATTTTTTTCCGGAAAATGTATAGGGTCGATTTCATGTATAGAATCGATACCGGATATTGTAATTTTATTCTTGTAATTTAATTACGTTGGTTCGATGTTGAGACGATCGCCGGAAGACGAAGAAGGTGTGACGAAGAAGACAATGGACGAAGGGGCCGATCATCCCCATGATCGACCCCATGGATCGATCGTCGGCGTGGGGGCTGTCCGCGGGAGCTTCCGGCCACGCCGGCCACCGGTGGTGGTGGCGCGTGGGCTGGGGGCGGCGGCGATGCTCCTCCCGGGCGGCGGTGGGGGTGGTGCGGGGACTCCCAACCCGCACCACTCCTACCATAATCCGACTTTCCTAAATTAATTCGACTTTCCTATTTGAGTATCTTCCTTTTAGGAAACTCTCATGGATTAGGAAGAGAATTAATTGAATTAATTTTATTCCTATTTGTTTTATTTCCTTTATGGAGATATTCATGGATTAGGAATTTAATTAATTTGGTATTAAATTATTTCCTATTTGATTATTCCTATTCTTGGGAATTTTCATTAGATGGAAATTAATTAATTATGGAAAGTGGGAGAGTCCTAAATTTATTTTATTTCCCTATTCTATTATAGATATCTTCTAGAATATTCCAAATTTTATTTGGAAAGATTATTCTAGAGATTTAATAGAATTAGATGGGAAAATAAATAAATAAAAAATATTAATAATATTTAATTTTATTTTTGATATCTTCGATTGACTTAATTTTCGAATTAAGTAACTTTTGGATTAATTGAAAATAAATAGATTTAAATATTGGAGATTAATATTCTCGTCACATGGAGCATTCAAGAACGAAGACTGAAGACTAGAAGATGCGTACGGAGATGAAATAAAGCCATGATAGTCGGAAAATAATTTTCTAGCATTATTTTGACTATGTGATACTATGTGCTTTATTGCTTGTATGCATGCTATATGTGTTTATTTTATGCACTAGATAGCGTATCCCTTTGTTATGAAAAGCTAAGTGGGAGAGGGGATGGAAACATTCCCATGGTCTCCATTACTGTTCTCTTGGTGACTCTTATGGACTTTCGAAGTTCGTATAGACGAGTCATTGGAGGAGAATTCTTGTAATTCCTTTTACAAGAAACATTGATCGAGTTTATCAAACAATGCCTAATTTGTCTTTCTGAAACTGACTTCAAGTCGACTCATTCTCACCCCGGGGAGTGGAATGGAGCCAAAGCCACTTGGTCATGTGGATGACACAAATTAGAGACCTTCGTGCCATTCTTTTATAGGTGGGTCGATTGTCTGCTCGGCTCCCTCATTTATGAGAGATAGGGTCGCTCGCATGGCGAATCACTGGTTAGAAACTTCGAGTTTCACTTATGATTCTCCGAGTCTTGATTTACAAAATCTAATGGATCTTGTAATTGGGAGTCAATTATAAAAGTTTCTTAGTATAGTAAACGTCCACACCACGTGGCTTGCTATGCTAACGGATTTTGGATTAATTGATGTAGACAGTTATAAGTGATTGTGAAGAGTTGTGAAATTGTCGTAAACGTCCACACCATGTGGCTTGCGGTGATGTAGCAATTCCAAACGATTTACTTTAGTGCTGAGTAATGGTTTACACTTAGATACGCGTTATAGTATTCTTCCCCACGAAGTTACGCTATAATCGATGTATGACCAAAGAAAATCTAATTGCTAAATCATTTGGGTGGGTAAACGTCCACACCACGTGGCTTGCCTTACCTGATGGGATTTTAGATGTGATCAGTGATTTAATGATATTATTCCAGGGAAATAATGTCGGATATTAAATTAATTGTTTGTTTAAATGTGCTTATAGGTTTAGAGAATTGCTATGAATCCACTTGAGATGATACTTGAGGAATTTAACGCACTGGTTCCATACTGTATTGAATGGAAAGAAGAGTTAGACATTGCTCAGACTGCAAAGGAGTACAAAGACGTACTCAGTGAAACTTGTCCTCCTGGACACACCATTAACTCAACTGAGGAGGATTTTTTTGACTTTGAAAGGTGGGGTAGTGCTCGTGCATTAGCCGCTAATCATGATGTCATGCTCAAACTCAAGTTGCTGTTTGGACATGATGGGGAGGCTAGAAAAGAGGCGATGAGGATACTCATAAAGATCTGTTACTTCGATGAAACACTTGATCATGTTTTTGAGATGATGGATCTTTTAGACGAGTTGAAACAATCGCAAGCTCTTATAGCCAAAGCCAAAGGTTTCGGACCTAAAGGCAAAGGAAAGGAGAAGAAGACAAGGGGGTCCGGTGGTCCTAAGGGACTTGGACCAAAGGGTGGGATAAAGAAGCCTTCTGGCAAATATCCCCAAGGGAAGCAGTCTGAGTACTGGGGGTCTACATCTTGTCCTCTCAAAGGTACGAATTTTTCTTTAGTCGTAAAACATAGTCAGCGGTATTATCTACCAGAATTCTGGTGTGTAGATATGGAACCACTGACGGTATGTGCATTCTAAATGCAGGGGTTCCAGAAAACCCAGCGACTTAGAGAAGAAGAGTTCGAGTCCACATGGGCGAAGCTGTTGAGGAAGCAGCGGTTGCAGTGGAAGACGTTTATCTTTATGATAGTTATAGGATTTCATTTCAAGTTTATTGCTTTGTACCTTTTATTTTTAGAAAGAACTTTTGTTCTGGTTTTCTATTATTAATGGATATTTTATTTCTTTAATCATTTGATGATTTAGATAAGAAATAATGATGATATCTATTATGGTACATTAGATAGCAATATATGAATGATGAATCCTTAGTCTACCACGATGCAACAAACCGTTATACATAAACTTGTTTTACTTATTAGATGTATTTCTTTATCAATCATTATACTTGTGAATTCTTGAACTTAGTAGTATTTATTCAAAAGGGGATTCAAAAGGTCGAAATTGATTTATTCAATTATAGTTGGAGGAATGGACCTCCCGACCTAAGAATCAAATTTTTGGAAGAAAGTACAAATAAGTTAACCTTTCTGGATAAAGGATGGAATTCGGACGAGTATAGAGAATGATTTATGATTAATGCGGTATGTGTAATTAGAGAAGGTACAAGTCGTTCTTTCAAGAATACTCGAAGATGGATTAGAATACTTGGTATGCCATAAATGCGGAGTGTTTTTAACACAAAGCCATTATGGGGATCTTTCCAAGTATATCCATTAAAAGCCTGCGACTTGTTCGCGGAGGCTATCACCTATCTAAATAGCACATAGCATAAATCAAGGATTGAGATTAAGTCTCAAAAGACTACACCATACACTGATGTGTAGACATGGTGTGTCAGGAATGAGAAATGGAACTCTAAAAGAAAAAGAACAAGTTTATTCGGAACCACCTATGTTCTATGGACTTTTCTGGATACAACGACATATTGCATGTGGTTGCAGAAAATCCTAGAAGAACAAGTAATTGTATGTTCAATAGTGCTACGAACCAGAAGGGTGTCTTCGCCCGGTTCTTAGAGGAAGACTATTAGATGAACTACAATGCCCTAACTGACAAAGTACTTTATAATGAGGAAAGAGAAGACTGAGAACCAGCCTAACCGAGTAGTAGTACACCACTAACTGCACCTAATGTTATTACTGTTATACACCGGAACGCCATTGCAGTGGGAGGTTGTTAAAGCGACCGAAGATGTTCATAAGACTGGAGGAGTTTTAAACTCTGGATCTAGTAGACATGAAATCGATCCCTAGTTCTGCATAGGAGGCAGTACTAATCTAAATGTGCCTACTTGGATAGCAATAATTTATTATTGTTAAAGGGGCGAGATCATTTAGAGGTACAAGCTTAGTAAAACCATTTATGGATTATCACAAAGCTGAAAATTGTGGAACTTGCGAATTGATGAGATAGTCCATTATATGGATTCATCAAAAGGCATAGACAATAAAAGGTGTGTTAGAGACATAATGGACACAAGGTGGTGTTTCTCGGAATTTTGTGTAGATAACACTTCATCGTTGGCAACAATGTAAAAGTGTTGTCAGACATAAAATAGAGGTTATCTAAATAAATCGAGGTATAAGATTAAGATGAAGTCGGATCATGCTCTTAGAAATCTTTCGATCTCTGGATAAGAACATTTATACTTCTCTTGAGATATCTTATACGATTATGGTTTGTTTTTAAACATGCACAATTCTGAGAAAGGTTATTGCTTTTCGAGAACAGAATGCATCTATCTAAGGTATGTGTCTTGAACACATGAAGGAGATAGATATAGAAAAAGCAGTTACCTACACTTCAAGTGTAGAAAGCTTTGTAGATGCAATGTTGAAAAACAAGAACCTGATATCAACTATGCGGTTAGCGTAGTGGGAGGATATCAAAGTAATCTGGATAAGAAATATTCGAATGCTGTAAAGTACTTGGAAGTACTGAATTACTGGCAAAACGAAATCTTCTTAGATTACAGTTTCTCAGATCCAAAATCAGAGAAGGACCAGTGTAAGTCGATATCAGGCTATGTGTTCACTTTCAGAAGAGGTGGAACCTAAAGAATGAAAGAGTGATAAGCGTGATGCTTCTCGGACTCTATCATAAACCGAATAGCAGCCTCAGAGGCAGCGGAAGTTTTGGTTAGGTTCCGGAATGACCTCTGAACTTGGATATGATTCTTGGTTCACCAAAGGCTATGTACATAGCGGTGCATGGAGAACTGGAAGAAGTCATAAGTTCAAAAGATGATGATAACACATAGAGCCAGTACCACCTGATACGAGTCATCGTCAAGGGAGACGACGCAGTAGTCACCAAGATAACTTCAGAGCGGCAACCTAGATTGCTCATTCACATAATACTTTTGGGAAGTATAACTTAAGCACGTGATGAGTATGGGAGTCGGGAGTTTGGAAGAAATGACTAGACCTTAGTACAAGTGGGAGATTGTTGGAGTTGTGTACTTAATGTCTAGATTTAAGTATCGGTAAACTCCCCGTCATAGCATTTAACCTATTTAATTAATAAACAATTATTTGCAATTAATTATTATTAATTAATTATGCAAAATATAGTCCTGGATTTTATACGTTGTAGTTAGTATGGTGTGCATGGGCGCACAGAAGATCATACTATCGGTTACTCGTATTTAATCGAACAGTTGCTCACGACCTAGATGGACACGGACCAATCCATCGGTATAGTCGTTGTGTGAGAGAGAAAATAATTTATCTTAATTATTTTATCACACTTGTACACTTGGTGTATTGGGCGGATCAGCTTGAGATTTATTGATTAGGATTGCCTTGGATAATCAATTTAAATCTCGGAGTATTTTATTCTTAATCCCCGATATTATTGCGGGTGTGTATATTTAATATAAGTGACTTTGATTTTCCAAAGGAATTAACCGATTTAATTATTGGGTTAATTACCGGTAAAGTTGGGTCACTATATTTTATATACGACATGCCGTGAATATTTGACGGGAAAGTGTATCCCGTAAGGGTTGATAATATCCCCGAGATGAGTTCATAAGGAATTATTATGTAAACCCTGCAGGTGGATTTAATCCGCATAATAATTAAAGTTGAACGGTACTATTCTCGGATATAAGAGATGAATAATATTTATTGAGCAATAAATAAATTTATTCATGGATATTTAAATCTTAAATACACGGAATAAATAATACTAATCGGAGAAATATTATTTGATATAATATGGATTAATATTGGGAGTGCAATTTTATTTATATAGTGGAAAATAAATAAAATTAATATTGATAAGAATTACTCCCTCCTATTTTTTTTAATTGACGTTCTGTGTTTTTGTAAATTTTCATTTTAATTGACGTTTTAGTGTTTTTATCCATTTATACCCCTCATTAATCATTATCTCATTAATTATATTATATAAATTAAAAAAAGAATGAGAAAATATAGGGATAAAGTCAAATATATAATAATAAATTAATATAATTAAATAGGGTTATATTAGGTAAAAAAAATATTTCTTAAAAACTATGAAAATGATAGAACGACAATTAAAAAAGATCGGAGGGAGTAATAGATTTGGGTTGGACCCAATTTAATTTTCAATATTAGAAGCCCAATATTTATTCTCCTTATGATCCCCTACGTAGCCTATATAAGCACTACATGGTCTTCACTTTTCACAACCTAAGTTACGCCAATCATAAAGTCTTGGAGAGTGAAGGAGTTCGATAGATCGTCGCCCACACGACGTTCGAACGAGGTGCAAGGAATACGTGGGAAGATCGCAAGGTCATCAACGCGTTAATTCGTTTCTCCGTACAACGAATCGAAGGTAATAAATCATAAACCATCTTTTATGATTTTATGCAATTGATTGTAGCGTATACATGAACACACGATCCGGATAAACGTACGAATTTCGGGGACGGGGATTCGAGATCCCCGGCGAAGATCGAAAGGGGGCGGCCGAAACCTAGGGTTTCGACCGCCGGTAACCGCGCCAAGGAGAAGCCCCGGCTGGACGCCGGGGCACGCGATCGACCAAGGGTCGATCGCTGGGGAAGCCGCCGTGGGCTGGAGCCACGGCAGATGGCCTCCCCGACCTCCCTGGACGGCGGTGTGCGCGCGGGGAAGCTCCGGCCGAAGCCGGAGCGGGCGATCGACCGAAGTCGATCGCGGAGGGTAGCCGCGGGCTGGTGCCGCGGCTAGGGGCCCTCCACCCCGTGAGGTGGTGGCGGTGAGTCGCCGGACTCACCGCCGGCGGGTGCTGATCGGATCAGCCCCGCGGGGATGCCGTGCATCCCCGGCGATCGCCATGCACGGCGATCGCGAACCCTAGCGGGGTTCGGCTAGGGTTTCTAGCCGCGGGTTCATCCCGCGGCGGTGTTAATCTCGTCGAGCCCGGTTCGTTGGTGTTAGCGATCGGTTTCCGGCGATAGGGTTTCGATCGGGTTATCGGTTCCGCATAATTTTTGATAGCACGGGATATCGATTTCCAACAAGAGGGGGTTCTCGATTATATTACCTCGATTCGTTGTACGGAGAAACAAATCCAAACGATGACCTTGCGATCTTCCTACGTATTCCTCGCACTTCGTTCGAACGTCGTGTGGGCGACGATCTATCGGATTCCTATGGATCTCCTTCACTCTTCAAGACTTTATGATTGGCGTATCTTAGGTTAATGAATTGTGAAGACCATGTAGTGCTTATATAGGCTACGTAGGGGATCATAAGGAGAATAAATATTGGGCTTCTAAATATTGAAGATTAAATTGGGTCCAACCCAAATCCATTAATCCTTATCAATATTAAATTTTATTTATTTTCCACTATATAAATAAAATTGCACTCCCAATATTAATCCATATTATATCAAATAATATTTCTCCGATTAGTATTATTTATTCCGTGTATTTAAGATTTAAATATCCATGAATAAATTTATTTATTGCTCAATAAATAATATTCATATCTTATATCCGAGACTAGTACCGTTCAACCTTTATTATTGTGCGGAACGAATCCACTCATGAGGTTTACACAATAATTCCTTATGAACTCATCTCGGGGATATTATCAACCCTTCCGGGATACACTTTCCCGTCAAGTATTCACGGCATGTCATATATAAAATATAGCGACCCAATTTTACCGGTAATTAACCCAATAATAAAATCGGTTAATTCCTTTGGAAAATCAAAGTCTCTAATATTAATTATACACACCCGCAATAATATCGGAGATTAAGAATAAAATACTCCGAGATTTAAATTGATTATCCAAGGCAATCCTAATCAATAAATCTCAAGTGATCCGCCCAATACACCAAGTGTACAAGTGTGATAAAATAATTAAGATAAATTATTTTCTCTCTCACACAACGACTATACCGATGGATTGGTCCGTGTCCATCTAGGTCGTGAGCAACTGTTCGATTAAATACGAGTAACCGATAGTATGATCTTCTGTGCGCCCATGCACACCATACTAACTACAACGTATAAAATCCAGGACTATATTTTGCATAATTAATTAATAATAATTAAATGCAAATAATTGTTTATTAATTAAATAGGTTAAATGCTATGACCGGGAGTTTACCGATACTTAAATCTAGACATTAAGTACACAACTCCAACAGTAATATCAATGTAATTTCTTATTTGTACTATTTAAATTACATCATTCACCTAATCTTTATTTTCCAATTATCAATATCTACATCTAAAATGAGTTTATGTTAAACATTAAATTTAAGTAGTTTGAGCACTAATCCGAGTAAAAAAATGCAATTAAAGCACGTGCATCGCACGGGCAAGAGGACTAGTTAAGTTCAGTTCAGTCAGTTTCAACCCAAAAATCAATTCCTAAGTGTGAGAAGAAAAAACATGTAAGGTGTAAATATAGAAGAGTACTCTATTATACACATTTTTGTTACTATTTTTCTAACTAATATTTGTCAATTATTGACAAAAATAATATAATAATATGATATAATTATCATCATAAGTTATCATTTGAATATTAAATATTGAAATAATAGTTTTTAAGTGACAATTATTGTATAGTTTGAATGGTGGGACGGTACATTTGTGGTAGTCACATGTCCACTGTTAGCTTTTTACGATGCTCTGATATCAATTGTTGTGATATCCACGCCCAAAAACCTCAAATGTCATGATACCACTTGTTGCGATATTGAAACTAAATCACTCTCACGGCTCTCGAAATATATACGAGATTACGAATAAAATGATATACGAAAAAACGAACACACAAACTTACGTGAAAACTCAAAACACGCGAACAACCACGAGAAGAAAGAAAAATTAACTACATCGTGAGGCTTACAATAATTTACTCTATGATTTTCGTCTAGGAACCTCAATTTATAGGTGTAGAAAACTTATCAAATTGGAAACAATTAAAATTAAGAAAAATCTTTTTCCTAATATAACTCTGAATTCCCCAAAAATAAAATTATATTCCAATATAATTATTATTTCCTAACCAAATAAATAAACCAAAAAAACTTATATTTGGATTCAAAAAACGGAGCGAAAAATCGAACAAGAAAGCTAGCGCAAATGCGCAACATCAGCAGACTGGCGTAAATGCGCCAGACTACTACATCGATCTTTTTGTATCCTGACTCCAAATTTCTTCGTCAAGATTTACTTCTCTTTGGATACGAGTCATACTTAAACAAATCTCCACCTTGACGATAATGCCCGCGACTCCAAGCCGCCCAATTCCAACGATCATAAACCAATTTTTATTTCTTCCTCCAACCGCATAGGGCTTACTCAAAACATGAGCACTCTAAGTTTGAGCCGCACTCAAACTTAGTACAAGAACGTGAAGTTTCACTGGTCATCCCTTGGGTACCACCAAGCTCCATGACCACCATGTAATCGATATCACCATTCTCCAATCTCGCCTTCCCACGACTATCGGCAATCCATGACCACCTGCATTCGCTAATTTTCCGGTGCAATCCATAGCATGCTTAGACTTGATCTCCGATTTCCGAATACTATTCGGGTTAGTGTTCTCGGTGTCCCCGACACCAACACACGTGCACGATTTTTCCATAGGTGATCCCGACTCACATTCTAGCGAATGACTTCCTTATGCAGATGTAGTTTTCCACGTGGAAATTGTGTTGCCGCAAAGCTCATACAATCCACCAATCCTGATCTCGCATCGCAAAATAAATCGTCCCGACTTACTTACAACACTCCACCTTTATCGAAGTTGGTACCCCTTTGGATCTAAAGGTGCTTAGAGAGATAAGATTACCCTTCAGGTTCGGAACGTACCTTGCAGAACCGAGGGTTCAAATATGGCCATCGAACATCTTGTTTCTCACAGTTTCTGTGCCGCGTATATCACACGATGTGTCATTCCCCATGACCACCGTTCCACCGACACTATCATCAAAAGTGTCAAACAAATCCATGTTTTGACACATTAGAGACATACAACCAGAATCCAAGATCCATCCCTCACACGTACCCCAATCAGAGACAACCAGGAGTTCCCGATCAATGAAACCTCCTTCTCCGGAATCGGCTACCTTCGATTTCTTTCTCCGATTCTCTAGGGCCTGACAGTCCCCATTCATGTGGTCCTTTTCCTTGCAGTAGTGACAAACCTCTTTGAATTTATTCTCCCATCTCCACCTTGAACATTAAGAAATTCCTCAAGATATTCACCACTCAAAACCTCCTACATTGTCTCCCTCGATCGCAAAGCCGCGACCACATGAAACAAATAACCAGAGGGATAGAGTGCAATTACGACGCTCTGATACCAATTGTTGTGATATCAACGCCCAAAAACCTCAAAGGCCATGATACCACTTGTTGAGATATTGAAACTAAATAGCTCTCACGGCTCTCGAAATATATATGAGATGACGAATAAAAAGATATACGAAAAAAAGAACACACAAATTTACGTAGAAACCTAAAACACGGAAACAATCACGGGAAGAAAGAGAAATACACAACATCGTTTAGGCTTATAATAATTCACTCTATGATTTTCGTCTACCGGAGAACTTCAATTTATAGGTGTAGAAAATCTATCAAATTGAAAACAATTAGAATTAGAAAAAAATCTTTTCCTAATATAACTCTAAATCCTCCAAAGAATAAAATTATATTCCAATATTATTCTTATTTACTAACCAAATAAATAAATCAAGAAACCCATATTTGAAGCCCAGAAACGCAGCAAAAAACCGAACAAGAAAAATGGCGCAAACGCGCCACAGCCTCAGCAGGCTGGCGCAAATGCGCCAGACTGCTACATCGATCTTTTCGCATACCGACTCCAAATTTTTTTCGTTCTGATTTACTTATGTTTGGATACGAGTCATACTTCAACATCCACATCCAACGCACATCCGGCTCCAGCATTCTCTATATAAGTGCAATCGACTTTGCATAGAAATCACTTGAAAAGACGAAAAAATGAACATGAGTTGAGAAAAATACTGGCATATTCCAGCAGTTTTACCTTTTCTTTTCCATTCATTTAATCATTTCTTTGCGCTCCTGTGATATTTATTAGGCAACATCTTGTTTCGCCGTAAGCATATGGTTGCTTAGTAATCATTGTATCTTGGAAAACAATCGTACACGTAAATGACGTATTTGTTTTAATGAAATCGTGTTGAACACGATCCACGATTTATTTAAATTTTCTTTTCTACAATCTTCCTCTAATGGATAAACAAATTAACAATAGAAAAGCTACTACACGTTTAATGCTAGGCTGAATGCTAAATTTGAATGTTGAATTAGTGAAGGTGTTGTCATATTATGAGGGTAGGGGTATTTCTGAATTGCAAGATGTAATTTTGTACCTTTTTTGGGTTAAAATTTAAAGATTAATGATTTTGTTTTAAGGAAAGGTTAACATTGAGAATCTTGGGATAGGATATATCTAGAAAGTCGACCGTACATGCATGGACCATTTTGGAATAAAAAGCTTGTTGTCGTGTTCTCTTAAAAGTGGAACATATATAAACGAGGACCATTTGGATTCCTGAAATCAATTTGATTAGGGGACCATTTTAATTAGGTACGTAACATATCAATTTATACTTCTTCCTTCCTCCCAAAAAAAAAAAAAAAAAAAAAAAAAAAAGAGTTGGTGCATGCATGTATATAATTCCACAACATATGGTATAAATATAATTGCGATGATACAACTACCCGAGAATCATTGTGGTCCTAAAATGAATGCAGGTATGGTTGTAGCTGTTCAAATTTTGACAAAAGGACAAATTATTAGAAGAAATTTTATGATGAGATTGTTACTGATTAGCCATCCAAAACTTCCGTGTGTAGATCCGTCAAGTATTTTTCAAGACTCCAAGTAAAATATCGTCCTATAAGGTGGCCGATGGATCATCACTCGCTTATTCATTGCTAGAGATTTTTCGAAAGTGTATGCATTTAACAATGTTGTGTTAATTTATGGAAAACTTGACAATTAAGATTTTTTAGAAAATATAGTTGAACAAATACAACTCATATTTTTTTAAACATTGCAAATGAACCACATATTATTAAATGTCCAAAATGCCATTACTTTTTTTTTTTAAAGGAGTAAATAATGTTGAGGACATTTCCGTCATCCCACAAAAATAAATAAAAAATGTGAAGACAAAAATGTCCCAGCCTCACGCGCCCCTCCCTCAAAGACCAAACATACTGTATGTCCCCGATTTCATAGTGAATGTTTCAGACCTCAGAATATCACATTGAATGTTCCATTTTTACACTGAATCATGTCGCCGGCAACAGAAGACCACATTGAATTTGTCCACACTAAATCTCCCATTTTTACACTGAATGTTCTCAGCAACAGAAGACCACACTGAATCTGTCCACGCAGAGTATCCTATTTTTACACTGAATATCCCCGGCAACAGAAGACCACACTGAATTTGTCCACACTAAATGTCCTATTTTTACACTAAATATTTCTGGCAACAAAAGACCACACTGAGTGTCAGATTTTCACTCACTCTATTTTACATATTTTTCCTAGGTGGGAAATTATATCTCTTTAAAGATTGTCTTCCACATGATTAGTTAAAAATTTTAAAAATTAATTTTTCATTCATTTTTATTCAAAATATAATTGAGCAAATGAGATAGTGAATTGAAACTCTATTCGATCTGTATACTTTTCAACACTATAATTTATTAAAACGAAAAAATCTATTAAAATGAGAAGCAATTATGACATATGGACTAATCATAACTTTTCGTTTAATTAGCATTCATATGTGATAACGGATAACACTATTTAAAATAATTAATATATAATAATAAATTAATTAATAACAAAATCTTAACGATATTAATTATAATTTCAAATATCATTTTATGTAGAAAAAATTTACCAATATTAATTATGATTGACATAATATTGTTCAAATCCAAATATATTTTCTACCTATCATTTAAATAGTATTAATTATGTTAATATTATGGCTAGCCCTATAATAATGTTTTAACCCAGTTATGTTTTTTTTACAATCTTAAAAAAATATTAATTATGTTAAATTAAGATTAATTAATATTTAATAAATTATTACAATATTAATTTCTTATATAAATTAAAATAAATTCATAGTGTTTTTTATATTTTGTATTGAATCTTAATATATCTAGTAAGATATATTTAAAAACAAATCATGCATGCAACAAACGGTAAGTACACTTTATTTAGTTAAAACGTCGGGACATATTAAAACTATTATTGCAAATTCAAATAAAAAGTTCCAAAACTCCAAAACTTTCAAAAAAGTTTAAACTCCAAAACTTTCAAAAAAGTTCTATGAGATCTAATCTACCGTTGTTCCTCAGTAGCTCAGTGGTAGAGCGGTCGGCTGTTAACCGATTGGTCGTAGGTTCGAATCCTACTTGGGGAGATTTGATTCATTCTGAATTAACGAATTCAGAATAAAATAAAGGGGCTCGCTTTGACCGTTAAGAGTAGGGAACCTGTTCCCTGTCTTTGTTTCTATCTCATCGTATCCCATTCTGTTCTTCGAGGTTGGAAAATGACCGCCAATACCTCGGTGTGTTTTACTCCAACCTTTAATAAAATATGTTAAATAGCTCCAACTTTTGATAAAAACTGCATTTTACCCAATTTTTTTTTATTTTAATGTGTAAAATATTAATATTTTAGTAAAAAAATATATTTTACCTAAAAATTGAATAAAAATTTAATTTTTAAAAAATACAATATTTTTTTACATTTTTTATTATACTATATTTGAATTTTTGAATTGATAAATAATTTAATTTATAATTTTTTACAACCACATTTTAATTTTAATAATATGAATTAAAATAAATCTAATAAAAAAATTATAATTTTTTAAAATACTAAAAATAATGATATGATATTATGAGTATTAATTTAAATTTTAAAATTAATTTTTTTTTACTTTAACTTTAAAAATTTTAAAAAAAATTAATTTAAATTTAAATTTGTATTAATAAATTATATTGACATTCTTTTTTGGTTTTTTAATTTTTTAAATATTATTTTAATTAATATTATTAAAATAAATAATTAAATAAATTATTTTGAATATTTTTTTATTTATTTATGATTTTTGGAAGTAAATTATATTTTTTACTAAAGGATTTAACATTTTAGATATTAAAATAATAAAAATTGTGTAAAGTACAACTTTTATCAAATGTTTGAGTGTTAATGCATTTTATCGGGTTAAGTGCAAGTTTAACGAAAGTTTTGGGGGTTAAAATCTTTTTACCCTAATAAATTTGATTAAATATTACTTTGATTAATCACACGATGTGAATACCTTCAAATTAATCAAATATGATTTGACTCTCAGATTCATAATCCGTCGCGTATATTTGAACTCACAAGAACTCAAAAGAATGAAAAACAAAAACACAAGACAAGGTTTATGAGCTTAAATATATAGTATATTGCTTATGGCATCGACGACTACGTACTTAATGCTCGAGGAGATGAGTGTTTCTTTCTTGATTAAATAAAACCAAGATTACAACCACTCATGTAATAATCTTAGAACTTTTCTACTTGTTCTTTTGCACTAAAATTGGTTTAACTGAATTAAACTTAATTGATCTGAACTGAATGAATCTTATCTGAAATGAAGTAAACTAAATTGATTTTTTTATACAAATAATAATAATTTTTATAAATTATTAAATATTTTTAAAAAAAATATTCATGAAATTCTATCATTAACTAAATTATTGTATACCTGAAAATATTGATTCGTATTATTTTTTATTTATTTTAGTTTAGTTTATTTTTTAATGGACATAATTGAACTGATTTGAACTGAATTGAAACAATTTAAATTAAACTGAACTGAAATAAATTAAAATTAAATACAAAAGAACATGTCTTGAGCTATTACAATTTTAACCTTACGCTTAATCTCTCAAGAAAAGAACAAATGTTAAAAGACAATGGGAATGTATTCTATTACTTGATTTACATCTCTAATGCTTCACTCCTTCAAAATTTGTGGTACAATTGTTGTGCAGGAAGCCCCTTTTTATAAATGTCATGGAGTCCAAATTACGGTAGAATTAGGTTTCTTGTCTTCTAAATTCTTTGTTGCCTTTTGAATCACCGATAAGTATGAAAAGAAATATTCAAATTTAAGAATAATATTTCCAAAATTAGGCAGATTCTTACGAAATTTGTTTTCTTAAAGGGAAGTGTTAATGGCCTCCGGCGCATCATTAACTACTGAAATAACTAATGCCTTAGAATTTGAACATATTTTCACAAACTTCTATATTGATCAAACTTCTAAGCACACATCCAACATCCTCCAGTAGTAATCAGGTACTACTCCCCAAATCATATTACCAGCAACTCCTTCCAACAACACCTTATTCCCCATACTACGTTAAAAACCGATCAGCACACATCCAACATCCTCCAGTAGTAATCAGGTACTACTCCCCAAATCATATTACCAGCAACTCCTTCCAACAACACCTTATTCCCCATACTACGTTAAAAACCGATCATCCGACTTCAATATCCAGCATGATCTTCAAAACCTGCTAGGAATAGAAATTCCAATCAAACGGCAGAACCGTTTTCCCACAAAAGCTCCAGCTTTTCCAATAAATAATTTCAATAATGAATAACCTTAAACCCTAACTAACAACTTATATAATAGTCTAAAACTCTAAGTAATACCAAAAATAAATAACTCTAAATACTAAAAAGATACTAGTAATCTAGAATAATAAATAATAGTAATAATAGTAATAATAATAATAATAATAATAATAATAATAATAATAATAATAATAATAATAATAATAATAATAATAATAATAATAATAATAATAATAATAATAATTATAATAATAATAATAATAATAATAATAATAATATTTTGCCCAAGTATCCAGTAAGTCTATTAATAGGCCTGAGCCCGTTCCTGACTCATATTCTGCTCTTTAACAACTTCATCCCCCTTCAAAACAACCTTGTCCCGAAGGTTGAAACTTGAAAATTGTTGCTGAAACGGAACAATCTCCATCCATGTCGCATCATCAGGCGACTGACCCAACCATTTGATCAACACTTGTTGTACCTCGTTGCCACCTTCAGACGAAATCCGACTATCCAGCACCGTTTTTTGCTCAAACTCGCCGACCTCAAACTCCATTAGTCCCCTGCACAACGTCGGGTCTCCCTTTAGAACTACTATACTTCCCTTCCAAACGAAGGACATCATCATGGTGTCTCAGTTGGTTCACACATCTCCCAGCGTCGCCAGCCATGCGACTCCCAGTATAACATCAACTTCCCCCAAAGCAAACACGTAACAATTCGCAACTAAATCACAACCCGATAAGGCAATGTTAAGTTCGCGATATATGCCATCCAACTCTTGTTGTCTTCCATCTAGAGCTGGGACTTTTGACTCGGCCCGACCAATGGGTCAGACTGGGCCAGAGAATAAGCGGCCCAAAAAAACCCGGACCTCTTTAGTCCGGCCCGATGGGCCGGCGTTCCAAATGGGCCAGACCTGAATTTGGCCCGATTGGCTGGGCCGGTCCGATTTTATTAAAATTTTATTTTTAATTTAATATTTAATATTTAATATTTTATTATTTAAACTATTATTTTTATTACAATATTAACTAATATTATAGTTATTTTTATTATTTTTGTACAAATTTATATATACTTACGACATAAAAATTTCTTATACATTTATTTTATAGTTTTAATAAGTTTAATAATTAATTAATATTAAAAATAGAAATAATATTATTTTTTTTATAAATAATTGATTATTTTTTATTTAAAAATATCGGGCCAATTTGGCCCGATGGCCCGGTGGCCCAGTAGGAGCTGGGTTGGGTCCTGAAATTCCAAGCCCGGATTATTCGGGTCGGGCCAGGATGGGCCGACCAAACCCAAATCCCAGCTCTAATTCCATCTCCAAATTGCACTCCCAATCAACCTACTTTTTCAGGGTTCAGCTTCATCATTGCTACCAAAGATGCCGAAACAAAACTGTGATAGTGTGCCTCTTCATTATCCCTGACATTAGCATAGTCCGTGGGCGTGCCAATCCGGCCATCGAGAAAACTTGGAGCGGTCCATCCTCGTACAATTCTTCTCTCAGTCGTGGCTCGGACTCTGTAGGTATCGGTTTACCGATCCGATCGATAAACCGTGTGTGCAAAATCGTTTAAAGCATATAAATCTATCATGCTTGATCTAGTACACACAATATATGTATAGACACATCTATATGTTGGAGTGGTATACTTAATGTCTAGATTTGAGTATTCTGAACTCTTTGTACACTGTCATTTATCTATTAATAAATAAACATTCATTTGCTTTAATTATTGTTAATGAAATATATGCAAATTATAGTCTTAGATTATATACGTTGTAGTTAGTATGGTGTGCGTCGTCACACAGAAGATCATACTATCGGTTACTCGTATTTAATCGAACAGTTGCTCACGACCTAGATGGACACGGACCAATCCATCGGTATAGTAGTTGTGTGAGAGAGAAAATAATTTGTCTTAATTATTTTATCACACTTGTACACTTGGTGTATTGGGCGGATCGCTTGAGATTTATCAATTAGGATTGCCTTGGATAATTGATTTAAATCTCAGAGTATTTTAATCTTAATCCCCGATACTATTGCGGGTGTGTATATTTAATATAAGTGACTTTGATTTTTCAAAGGAATTGACCGATTTAATTATTGGGTCAATTACCGGTAAAGTTGGGTCACTATATTTTATATATGACATGCCGTGAATACTTGACGGGAAAGTGTATCCCGTGAGGGTTGATAATATCCACGAGATGAACTCATAAGGATTTATTATGTAAACCTCGAGAGTGGATTTGTTCCCGCATAATAATAAAGTTGAGTGGTACTATTCTCGGATATAAGAGATGAATAAATTTATTAAGCAATAAATAAATTTTATTCATGGATATTTAAATCTTAAATACACGAAATAAATAATACTACCGTAGAAATATTATTTGATATAATATGGTTTAATATATTGGGAGTGCAATTAATTTATATAGTAGAAAATAAATTAATTAATATTAATGGGATTAATAGATTTGGGTTTGGGCTCAATTTAATCATTAATATTGGAAGCCCAATATTCCACCTCCTTTAGATCTACTACGTAGCCTATAAAAGCACTACATGGTCTTCACAATTCAAGACACCATAAGATTATCACACTTGATATTCTAGAGAGTTCGTGAAGGAGATCCATAGAGTTCGGATGATCGTCGCCCACCCGACGTTCGAACGAGTGCAAGGAATACGTGGAAAGATTCAAAGGTCATCTTGATCTCGTTTCTCCGAACAACGAATCAAAGGTAAAATTGTTAAACACCCTTGATGATTTTATTCGATTTATTTATTGAAAATACCGAAGAACAAAGATCCAAGGACGAACCCCGGATTAGAGGACGAACGCGTGGTGGCGATCTAGGATCGCCGGACACGGCGCTCGCCTGCTAGGGTTTCGAGGCGCGCGGAGGCATCGACCCTCGGTTGGGCCGAGGGCTTGCGATCGATCACAAGGATTGATCGCTGGGGGTGCGGGCTGGTGCCGCCCCCCTCCCCACCGTGACGGTGGGGGCCTCCAGGCGGCGGCGAGTCGCCGGACTCGCCGCGGGGGCTGCATGGGCAGCCCCAGCCGATCGATCGCATGAGCCCCGCGGACGGGGGCTCGGGCTGGGCGTGCACGCGGCTTCGGCCGTGCCGTGCGTTCGGTCCGTGCTCTGGCTCGTACGTGGTGTACGTGTAATCCGGCGACGAGGTTTTTGATCGGGTTATTGTTTTCCGCAAATTTTAATAGCCCGGGATATCGAATTCCAACAATTGGTATCAGAGCGTGGTTTACGTTCGAGGTATTTTCGATAAAATTGTTCTACCTTGCACGGTTTCCGACTATTATGACTCAATTATTATTCGTTAATTATTTTGTCATGATTGTTGGTGTTATTAAACTCTCGGACATGTCGAGATTCGTTTTTGGTGGTGAATGCTTGTAATAGTAAAAATTCGGGGGTTGACCGAATTTAGGTTTATTATTATTGTTCTACGTTTTTCCGGAAATTGTATAGGGTCGATTTCATGTATAGAATCGATACCGGAATTGTAATTTAAATTATTGTAATTTATTTACGTTGGATCGATGCCGAGATGACCGCCGAAGAAGACGAAGTGAAGAGAGGAAGCTAGGGCTTGGATCGATCAATCCCCATGATCGATCCATGAGGATCGATCGATCGCATGGGAGGGCGCCGAATTCGCGCCTCCCGGCGGCGATGTCACCGGCGGTGGTGGCACGCCGGCTGGGCGGTGGCGGCGGTGGTCCTCGGCCGGCGATCGGCGGTCCTGTGGGGGTGACGCACCCCGTGCTACTCCTACCGGAAATCTACTTTCCTATTTTAATTCAGTTTTCCTATTTTGAGTATTTCTATTTTGGAATATTCATGGAATAGGAAAAGAATTAATTTAGTATTAAATTTATTTTCCTATTTGATTATTCCTATTGTTGGGAATATTCATGGATTAGGAATAAAATAAATTTGGAAAGTATGAGAGTCCTAAATTATTTTATTTCCTTATTCCATTATGGAAATCTTCTAGAATATTCCAAGTGGGTCTTGGATAGGATTCTAGAGATTTAATGGAGTAGAAAAGGAAGATAAAAATAATAAATATTAATAATATTTAATTTTATTTTTGATATATTCAATTGACTTAATTTTCGAATTAAGTAACTTTTGGATTAATTGAAAATAAATAGATTTAAATATTGGAAATTAATATTCTCGTCACATGGAGCATTCAAGAACGAAGACTGAAGACTAGAAGATGCGTACGGGGATGTGATAAAGCCATAATAGTCGGAAAACAATATTCTAGTATTATTTTTTATTATGTGATAATACTATGTGCTTTATTACATGTATGCATGCTATATGTGTTTACTTTATGCACTAAATAGCGTATCCCTTGTTGTAAAAAGCTAAGTGGGAGAGGGAATGGAAACATTCCCATGGTCTCCATTGGTGCTCTCTTGGTGACTTCTATAAACTTTTGAAGTTTATATAGATAAGTCATTGGAGGAGAGTTCTTGTAATTCCTCTTACAAGAAACATTGATTAAGTTTATCAAACAATGCCTAATTTGTCTTTCCAAAACTGATTTCAAGTCGACTCATTCTCACCCCGGGGAGTGGAATGGAGCCAGAGCCACTTGGTCATGTCGAGAACACAAATTAGAGACTTTCGTACCATCCTTTTGAAGGTGGATCGATTGTCTGCTCGGCTCCCTCATTTATAAGAGATAGGGTTGTTCGCATGGTGAATCACTGGTAAGAAACTTCGAGTTTCACTTATGATTCTCCGCGTCTTGATTTACAAGATTGAATGGATCAAGTAATTGGGAGTCAATTGTAAAAATCTTTTGGTGTAGTAAACGTCCACACTATCGTGGCTTGCTGCACTGAATGGGATTTGGATCGATTGATGTAGACAGTTATAGAAGGGAGTGAAGGATCCGTGTGTTAACGTAAACGTCCACACTATCGTGGCTTGCGGTGATATGCGAGTCCCAAACAAACTTCTTAGTACTGAGTAATGGTTTACACTTAGGTACGCTTCATAGTATCCTTCCCATCGAAGTAACGCTATTGATGATGTACGACCGAAGCAAATCTAATTGCGAAATCGTTTAGGTAGGTAAACGTCCACACTATCGTGGCTTGCCATACCTGATGGGATTTTAGATGTGATTAGTGATTTAATGATATTATTTGAGGGAGATAATATCGGTATTAAATTGTTTGTTTGTTTTATGTGCTTATTGGTTAAGAATGACTGTGACCCCACTTTGTGATATACTTAAGGATGAAAACTCACTGGTTCCATATAGTAATGATTGGGAACGAAATCTGGACATTGTTCAGACTGTTGAGCCTTCCGAATCCACTGTTGTCCCAACTGATGAGGACATTAAGAATGACCTCAGGACGATGTTGAGAAATAGCGTGGAAGCCGGGAAAGAGGTGATTAACATACTCACTGAACTCCCTCTCAACGAGTCTCTTAAAAAGGATTCAGCGAAAGCGGAGTTTGTGCGTAAGTTAAGGACATCACAAGCTCTTGTGGCAAGGCTAAAGGAAAAGCGTGCAAAGAAGCCCAGTGGTTTTGAACCACGGAGTGGGAGAAGCAAGCCATTAGGCAGATGCTTTCGATGCAAACAGTTTGGGCATTGGAGGTCTAATTGTCCTCTCATCAAAGGTACGAAATTTTCCTTAGTCACCGAAACATTGTCAGCGGTGTTATCTACCAGCACCTGGTGTGTAGATACGGGAGCCACTGACCTTGTCTGCAATTCAATACAGGGTTCCTGGAAACCCGGAGACTTAGAGAGGGAGAGATCGTGGTCTACATGGGCAATGCCGCGAAGGTAGCAGCTGTTGCAGTGGGAGACGTTCACTTACGCTTTAGTAGTGATAGGATTTTAGTTTTACAAAATTGTCTTTATGTACCGAATTTTAGAAAGAATTTAATTTCGGTTTCTAAGCTAATTTTGAATGGGTATTCTGTTTCTTTTGATCACTCCGTGGTCATAAGAAGAAATAGTGAAATTATTTGTTCTGGTACATTGATAGACGATTTATATGTGCTAAATCCTGAGTCTAACACGATGCAACTAACCGAGAGTAATAACACATCTACAAACACCAATAAGAGAACGGAACCTTCTAAAATGAATCAATTATACTTGTGGCATCTAAGGCTAAGTCATATTAATTCGAATAGAATTCAAAGGTTGAAAGCTGATGGTCTCATCAGTGGTGTTGAAGGAGAGGACCTTCCAACCTGCGAATCCTGTTTGGAGGGTAAAATGACCAAGCATTCTTTTTCTGGTAAAGGACGAAGATCCGAGCAAGTATTGGATTTGATTCACTCTGATGTATGCGGACCTATGTCTACCCAGGCAAGAGGAGGGTACGAATATTTCATCACTTTTACTGATGATTATTCAAGGTATGGATTTGAATACCTGATGCGCCGCAAGAGCGAATCTTTTGACAAGTTCAAGGAATTCAAGGCTCTTGTGGAGAACCTTCATGGTAAATCCATAAAGTGCCTGCGATCTGATCGCGGAGGTGAGTACCTGTCTGGAGAATTCAAGGCATACTTGGCAGAGAATGGGATAGATTCCCAAATGACATCACCATATACTCCTCAGCAGAATGGTGTGTCGGAACGAAGGAATAGGACTCTTATGGAGATGGTACGTTCAATGCTGGGATTCGATGTCCCGGGCTATAAAAAAAATGCGGAACCGATAACCCGATCGAAACCCTATCGCCGGAAACCGAACGCGAACGCCACGATGTCCGGAGCTCGACCCGAGCATCGCCGCGGGATGAACCCGCGGCTAAACCCTAGCCGAGCCCCACCGCGGGCTCGCGATCGTGTTCGATCGCGTGGGCTGCTCCGGCAGCCCCGGGCGGTGAGTCCGGCGACTCACCGCAATCACAGGAGGCGGGGGGAGCCACCAGCCGCGACACCAGCCCGCGGCAGTCCCCCCGGGGATCGAGCGAAGGGCTCGATCGCCCCCAGCCGCGGCGTCCAGCCGCGGCTTCTCTCCGTGCGCACGCCACCGCGCGAGGGTGGCCGAGGGGGTTCGCCCGCCGTGGCACCAGCCCACGGCTGAACCCCCAGCGATCGACTTCACGTCGATCGCTTGCCCCGGCGTCCAGCCGGGGCTTCCCCTCGCGCACGCATGCCGGCGGTCGAACCCTAGGGTTCGGCCGCCCCTTGTTCGATCCCGACGGGGATGGCGTGATCCCCGTATCCCGGTCTCGACGTTCCCGGATCGTTTTGTTCATGTATATATCACAATTAACGAACATATAATCATAGAGGGGGTTCTCGATTATATTACCTCGATTCGTTGTACGGAGAAACGAAATCAACGTGTAGATGACCTTGCGATCTTCCTACGTATTCCTTGCACCTCGTCCGAACGTCGTGTGGGCGACGATCTATCGAACTCCTATGGATCTCCTTTACTCTTCAAGACTTTATGATTGGCGTAGGTTAAAATTGTGTTGTGAAAAGTGAAGACCATGTAGTGCTTTTATAGGCTACGTAGGGGATCATAAGGAGGTGGAATATTGGGCTCCCAATATTGAAGATTAAATTGAGCCCAATGCTCAAGTCCATTAATCCTTATCAATATTAATTAATTTATTTTCCACTATATAAATTAATTGCACTCCCAATATTAAACCATATTATATCAAATAATATTTCTCCGGTAGTATTATTTATTCCGTGTATTTAAGATTTAAATATCCATGAATAAATTTATTTATTGCTTAATAAATTATATTCATCTCTTATATCCGAGACTAGTACCGTTCAACCTTTATTATTGTGCGGAACGAATCCACTCATGAGGTTTACACAATAATTCCTTATGAACTCATCTCGGGGATATTATCAACCCTTCCGGGATACACTTTCCCGTCAAGTATTCACGGCATATCGTATATAAAATATAGCGACCCAATTTTACCGGTAATTAACCCAATAATTAAATCGGTTAATTCCTTTAGAAAATCAAAGTCTCTAATATTAAATATACACACCCGTAATAATATCGGGGATTAAGAATAAAATACTCTGAGATTTAAATTGATTATCCAAGGCAATCCTAATCAATAAATCTCAAGCGATCCGCCCAATACACCAAGTGTACAAGTGTGATAAAATAATTAAGATAAATTAATTTCTCTCTCACACAACGACTATACCGATGGATTGGTCCGGGTCCATCTAGGTCGTGAGCAACTGTTCGATTAAATACGAGTAACCAATAGTATGATCTTCTGTGTGCCCATGCACACCATACTAACTACAACGTATAAAATCCAGGACTATATTTTGCATAATTAATTAATAATAATTAAATGCAAATAATTGTTTATTAATTAAATAGGTTAAATGCTATGACCGGGAGTTTACTGATACTTAAATATAGACATTAAGTACACAAATCCAACAATCTCCCACTTGTACTAAGGTCTAGTCATTTCCTCCAAACTCCCGACTCCCATACTCATCACGTGCTTAAGTTATACTTCCCAGAAGTATTATGTGAATGAGCAATCTAGGTTGCCGCTCTGAAGTTATCTTGGTGACTACAGCGTCGTCTCCCTAGACGATGACTCGAATCAGGTGGTACTTGCTCTATGTGTTATCATCACCTTTTGAACTTATGACTTCTTCCAGTTTACCATGCACCGCTATATACATAGCCTTTGGTGAACCAAGAATCATATCCAAGTTCAGAGGTCATTCCGGAACCTAACCAAAACTTCCGCTGCCTCTGAGGCTGCTATTCGGTTTATGATAGAGTCCGAGAAGCATCGCGCTTATCACTCTTTCATCCTTAGGTTCCACCTCTTTTAGAAGTGAACACATAGCCTGATATCGACTTTCACTGGTCTTTCTCTGATTTTGGATCTGAGAAACTGTAATCTAAGAAGATTTCGTCTTGCTTAGTAATCCAGTACTTCCAAGTACTTTTACAGCATTCGAATATCTCTTATCCAGATTACTTTGATATCCTCCCACTACGCTAACCGCATAGTTGATATCAGGTTCTTGTTTTACAACATTGCATCTACAAAGCTCTCTACACTCGAAGTGTAGGAAACTGCTTTGTCTATATCTATCTCCTTCATGTGTTCAAGGCACATACCTTTAGATAGATGCATTCTGTCCCCGAAAGGTAATAACCTTTCTCAGAATTATGCATGTTTAAAACAAACCATAATCACATAAGATATCTTAAGAGAAGTACAAATGTTCTTATCTAGAGATCGAGAGATTCCAAGAACATGATCCAACTTACTCTTAATCTTATATCTTGATTCATTTAGACAACCTCTATTTTATGTCTGACAACACTTTTACATTGTTGCCAACGATGAAGTGTTATCTACATAAAACTCCGAGAAAACACCACCTTGTTTCCATTACGTCTCCAATACACCTTTCTTGTCTATGCCCTTTGATGAATCCATAGAAATGGACTATCTCATCAATTCGCAAGTTCCACAATTTCACAGCTTTGTCACAATCCACAAATGGATTCACTAAGCTTGTACTTCTAAATGATCTTGCCTCTTAGCAATAATACTTATTGCTATCCAAGTAGGCACATTTAGATTAGTATTGCCCCTATGCAGAACTAGGGATCGATTTCATGTCTACTAGATCCAGAGTTCAAAACTCCTCCAGCCTTATGAACATCTCTGGCTGCTTAACAACCTCCCACTGCAATGGCGTTCTGGTGTATAACAGTAATAACATTAGGTGCAGTTAGTGGTGTACTACTACTCGGTTAGGCTGGTTCTCAGTCTTTCATTTCCTCATATTAAAGTACCTAGTCAGTTAGGGCATTGTAGTTCATCTAACAGTCTTCTCTAAGAACCGGGCGAGAACACCCCTCTGGTTCATAGTACTATTGAACATACAAATTACTTGTTCTTCTAGGATATTCTACAACCACATTGAATGTGCCGTTGTATCCAGAAATATCCATAGAACATAGGTAGTTCCGAATAAACTTGTCCTTTAATTATTAGAATTCCATTTCTTATTCTTGACACACCATGTCTACACAACAGTGTATGGTGTAGTCCTTTGAGACTTAATCTCAATCTTTGATTTATGCTATGTGTTATTTAGATAGGTAACAACCTCCGCGAACAAGTCGCAGGCTTTCAATGGATATACTTTGAAGGTTCCCCATAATAGCTTTGTGTCGAAAAACACTTCGCTTTTATGGCACATCAAGTATTCTAATCCATCTTCAAGTATTCTTTGAAAGAACAACTCGTACCTTTCTAATTACACATGTCACCGCATTAATCATAAATCATTCTCAATACTTGTCCGAATTCCATCCTTTATCCAGAAAGGTTAACTCAGTTGTATCAACTCTCAAACTTTGATTCTTAGGTCGGGAGGTCCATTCCTCCAACTATAATTGATCAAATCAATTTCGACCTTTTGAATCCCTTTTTGAATAGATACTAATAAGTTCAAGAATTCACAGGTATAATGATTGATAAGAAAATACATCTAATAAGTAAAACAAGTTATACATAACGGTTTGTTGCATCGTGGTAGACTAAGGATTCATCATTCACATATTGCTATCTAATGTACCAGAATAGATAACGCCATTATTTCTTATCTAAATCACTCAATGACTAAAGAAATAAATATCCATTCATTAATAAAGAAAACCAGAACAAAAGTTCTTTTTCAAAATAAAAGGGGTACATAAAGCAATAACTGAAATGAAATCCTAAAACTACTAAAAGCAGATAAATGTCTTCCACTGCAACCGCTGCTACCCCAACAGCTTCGCCCATGTAGACTCGAACTCTTCTTCTCTAAGTCGCCGGGTTTTCTGGAACCCCTGCATTTAAAACAATGCACATACCGTCAGTGGTTCCATATCTACACACCAGAATTCTGGTAGATAATACCGCTGACTATGTTTTTACGACTAAAGAAAAATTCGTACCTCTGAGAGGACATTCAGACTTCCAGTGTCCAGACTTGTTGCATCGGAAGCACTTGCCCCTTGGCTTACTAGCCCCCACTCGTGGTCCATTCCTCTTGGCACCACTGGGTTTCAAGGTTTGCTTCCTTTTCTTGCCCCTACCTCCAACAGCTTTCAAGCTTTTGGACTTGGTAGCTACAAGCGCTTGAGACTTGCCCTTCTTGTAGATCCCCTCTGCCGCCTTCAGTTCAGTCAGGAGTTGCGCAAGAGTATAAGATAGTTTACCCATATTATAGCTCATACGAAACTGCTCAAAACTTGGGGCCAGAGACTGGAGTATGATGTCGACTTGCGTCTCACCATCAATCATAGCTCCTAGGACCTCCAATTCATTCAACAAGCTCATCATCTTAAGAACTTGTTCCCCAACGGGCGTTCCTTCAGACTGAGTAGTCGACATGAGGACTCTCATGGCTTCTTGCCTCGCCGCACGATCCTGCTCCCCAAACATCTCCTTGAGGTTAGACATCATATCACGGGCAGTGTCCATCGGCTCATGTTGGGTTTGGAGTACATTTGACATGGAAGCCAAAATATAACACCTAGCCATTTCATCAGCCTTTTTCCACTTCCTATATGCTGTCTTTTCCTCATCAGTTGAGGCAGCCGTGGGTTCAGCAGGGCATTGCTCATAGAGTACAAACTTGTACTCTTCAGCAGTCAGGACAATGTCTAAATTTCTCTTCCAATCAATGTAGTTTGGGCCAGTGAGTTTATGTTCCTTAAGTATCATAGAAAGTGGATTCATAGCTATTCTCTAAACCTATAAGCACACGTAAACAAACAATCAATTTAATGTCCGATATTATCTCCCTCAAATAATATCATTAAATTACTAATTGCGTCTAAAATCCCATCAGGTAAGGCAAGCCACGTTCGTGTGGACGTTTACCCACCCAAATGATCTAGCAACTAGTTTTGCTTCGGTCGTACATCATAATAGCGTTACTTCGTTGGGAAGAATACTACAAAGCGTACCTAAGTGTAAACCATCACTCAGTACTAAGGCGAATCGTTTAGAATTGTTACGTCACCGCAAGCCACGTTCGTGTGGACGTTTACGATAACTTGCAATCCTTCACAATTCCCTATAACTGTCTACATCAATTAATCTAAAATCCCATTCAGTGTAGCAAGCCACGTTCGTGTGGACGTTTACTATACCAAAAGATTTATATAATTGAAATCCAATTACTTGAACCATTCGATTTCCGCAAATCAAGACTTGGAGAATCATAAGTGAAACTCGAAGTTTCTAACCAGTGATTCACCATGCGAACGACCCTATCTCTCATAAATGAGGGAGCCGAGCAGACAATCGATCCATCTATCAAAGAATGGTACGAAGGTCTCTAATTTGTGTCATCCACATGACCAAGTGGCTTTGGCTCCATTCCACTCCCCGGGGTGAGAATGAGTCGACTTGAAGTCAGTTTCAGAAAGACAAATTAGGCATTGTTTGATAAACTTGATCAATGTTTCTTGTAAAAGGAATTACAAGAATTCTCCTCCAATGACTCGTCTATATGAACTTCGGAAGTCCATAAGAGTCACCAAGAGAACAGCAATGGAGACCATGGGAATGTTTCCATCCCCTCTCCCACTTAGCTTTTTACAATAAAGGGATACGCTATCTAGTGCATAAAATAAACACATATAGCATGCATAAAGCAATAAAGCACATAGATCACATAGTCAAAATAATGCTAGAAAAATTATTTTCCCGACTATCATGGCTTTATTCCATCTTCATATGCATCTTCTAGTCTTCAGTCTTTGTTCTTGAATGCTCCATGTGACGAGAATATTAATCTCTAATATTTAAATCTATTTATTTTTAATTAATCCAAAAGTTACTTAATTCGAAAATTAAGTCAATCGAATATATCAAAAATAAAATTAAATATTATTAATATTTTTATTTATTTATTTTCCCATCTAATTCTATTAAATCTCTAGAATAATCTATCCAAGTAAAACTTGGAATATTCTAGAAGACTTCTATAATAGAATAAGGAAATAAAATAAATTATGACTCTTCTACTTTCCATTATCAATTAATTTCCATCTAATGAAAATTTCCAAGAATAGGAATAATCAAATAGGAAATAAATTAATACCAAATTAATTAGATTCCTAATCCATGAATATCTCCATGAAGGAAATAAAACAATAGGAATAAAATTAATTCCAATTAATTCTTTTCCTAATCCATGAGAGTTTCCAAAAGGAGAACACTCAAATAGGAAAACCGAATCAATTTTTAGGAAAGTGAATCTTGGTAGGAATAGCATGGGATTGGGAGACCCCACGCCATCCCCACCGTCGACCTCCATCGCCCGAGACCACCACCGCCGCCGCCCCCAGCCCACGCGCCACCACCACCGGTGGCCGGCGTGCCCGGAAGCCCTAGCGGGCAGCCCCTTCGATGGGGTCGATCGATCCTCATGGGGATCGATCATGGGGATGATCGACCCCCCCGGTTTTTCGTCCCCTTCGTCTTCGTCACACGTCTTCGTCTTCCGGCGATCGTCTCAACATCGAACCAACGTAAATAAATTACAAGAATTTAAATTACACTATCCGGTATCGATTCTATACATGAAATCGACCCTATACATTTTCCGGAAAATAAAGAACGTAATAATAAATCCTAAATTCGGTCAACCCCT
Source organism: Euphrasia confusa (assembly GCA_954870475.1). Taxonomy (NCBI): domain Eukaryota; kingdom Viridiplantae; phylum Streptophyta; class Magnoliopsida; order Lamiales; family Orobanchaceae; genus Euphrasia; species Euphrasia confusa. Next base: position 16,782,850 of record OX940955.1, read on the forward strand.
GAATTTTTACTATTACAAACATTCAACCACACAAAACGAATCTCGACATGTCCGAGAGTTAAATAAACGAATAATCATGATAATTAATTAACACAATAATTAAATAAACCATGATAGCCGGAAATCCTGCAAGGTAGAACAATAATCGAACATATACATGAACACGAAACCAAACGCTCTGATACCAGTTGCTGGGATTCGATGTCCCGGGCTATCAAAAAAATGCGAAACCGATAACCCGATCGAAACCCTATCGCCGGAAACCGAACGCGAACGCCACGATGTCCGGAGCTAGACCCGAGCATCGCCGCGGGATGAACCCGCGGCTAAACCCTAGCCGAGCCCCACCGCGGGCTCGCGATCGTGTTCGATCGCGTGGGCTGCTCCGGCAGCCCCGGGCGGTGAGTCCGGCGACTCACCGCAATCACAGGAGGCGGGGGGAGCCACCAGCCGCGGCACCAGCCCGCGGCAGTCCCCCCGGCGATCGAGCGAAGGGCTCGATCGCCCCCAGCCGCGGCTTCTCTCCGTGCGCACGCCACCGCGCGAGGGTGGCCGAGGGGTTCGCCCGCCGTAGCACCAGCCCACGGCTGAACCCCCAGCGATCGACTTCACGTTGATCGCTTGCCCCGGCGTCCAGCCGGGGCTTCCCCTCGCGCACGCATGCCGGCGGTCGAACCCTAAGGTTTGGCCGCCCCTTGTTCGATCCCGACGGGGATCGCGTGATCCCCGTATCCCGGTCTCGACGTTCCCGGATCGTCTTGTTCATGTATATATCACAATTAACGAACATATAATCATAGAGGGGGTTCTCGATTATATTACCTCGATTCGTTGTACGGAGAAACGAAATCAACGTGTAGATGACCTTGCGATCTTCCTACATATTCCTTGCACCTCGTCCGAACGTCGTGTGGGCGACGATCTATCGAACTCCTATGGATCTCCTTCACTCTTCAAGACTTTATGATTGGCGTAGGTTAAAATTGTGTTGTGAAAAGTGAAGACCATGTAGTGCTTTTATAGGCTACGTAAGGGATCATAAGGAGGTGGAATATTGGGCTCCCAATATTGATTAAATTGAGCCCAATGCTCAAGTCCATTAATCCTTATCAATATTAATTAATTTATTTTCCACTATATAAATTAATTGCACTCCCAATATTAAACCATATTATATCAAATAATATTTCTCCGGTAGTATTATTTATTCCGTGTATTTAAGATTTAAATATCCATGAATAAATTTATTTATTGCTTAATAAATTATATTCATCTCTTATATCCGAAACTAGTACCGTTCAACCTTTATTATTGTGCGGAACGAATCCACTCATGAGGTTTACACAATAATTCCTTATGAACTCATCTCGGGGATATTATCAACCCTTCCGGGATACACTTTCCCGTCAAGTATTCACGGCATGTCGTATATAAAATATAGCGACCCAATTTTACCGGTAATTAACCCAATAATTAAATCGGTTAATTCCTTTGGAAAATCAAAGTCTCTAATATTAAATATACACACCCGTAATAATATCGGGGATTAAGAATAAAATACTCTGAGATTTAAATTGATTATCCAAGGCAATCCTAATCAATAAATCTCAAGCGATCCGCCCAATACACTAAGTGTACAAAAGTGATAAAATAATTAAGATAAATTATTTTCTCTCTCACACAACGACTATACCGATGGATTGGTCCGGGTCCATCTAGGTCGTGAGCAACTGTTCGATTAAATACGAGTAACCGATAGTATGATCTTCTGTGTGCCCATGCACACCATACTAACTACAACGTATAAAATCCAGGACTATATTTTGCATAATTAATTAATAATAATTAAATGCAAATAATTGTTTATTAATTAAATAGGTTAAATGCTATGACCGGGAGTTTACTGATACTTAAATCTAGACATTAAGTACACAACTCCAACATTCAATGATGAGTTACTCGGACTTACCTGTTATGTTCTGGGGATATGCCTTAGAAACAGCGGCGCACATTCTGAACTTGGTTCCATCTAAAACGGTTCCTTCAACACTCATGGAACGTTGGAGCGGGCGCAAGCCTAGCTTAAGACACGTTCGGATCTGGGGGTGTCCTGCACAAGTGTGTTGGAGTTGTATACTTAATGTCTAGATTTAAGTGATATGAACTCCCGATCCATTGCCATTAATCTATTTAATTAAATAAACAATTATTTGCGTTTAATTATTTATAATTAAATATATGCAAATATAGTCCTAGATTATATACGTTGTAGTTAGTATGGTGTGCGTCGTCACACGGAAGATCATACTATCGGTTACTCATATTTAATCGAACAGTTTCTCACGACCTAGATGGACACGGACCAAGCCATCGGTATAGTCGTTGTATGAGGGAGAAAATAATCAGTCTTGATTATTTTATCATACTTGTACACTTGGTGTATTGGGCGGATCGCTTGAGATTTATCGATTAGGATTGCCTTAGATAATCGATTTAAGTCTCAGTGTATTTTATTCTTAATCCCTGATATTATTGGGGGTGTGTGCATTTAATATTAGTGACTTTGATTTTCCAAAGGAATTGACCGGTTGGGTCAATTACCGGTAAAGTTGGGTCACGGTATTTTATGTATGACATGCCGTGAATTCTTGACGGGAAAGTGTGTCCCGATAAGGGTTGATAATGTCCTCGAGATGAGTTCATAAGGAATTATTATGTAAACCCTGCAGGTGGATTTGTTCCGCATAATAATTAAGGTTGAATGGTACTAGTCTCGGATACAAGAGATGAATAAATTAATTACGCAATTAATTTAAATTTATTCATGGACATTTCTATCTTAAACGCACGGAATAAATAATACTACCGGAGAGATAATATTATTTGATATAATATGGTATAATATTGGGAGTGCAATTATATTTATATTGTGGAAAATAAATATAATTAATATTTATGGATTAATAGATTTGGGCTTGGGCTCAATTTAATCATTAATATTGGAAGCCCAATATTCCACCTCCTTTAGATCCTCTACGTAGCCTATAAAAGCACTACATGGTCTTCTCTATTCTCATAACTTGAAGATCACAATTCTAAAGAGAGAAAGGAGAGAAGGAGATCCATAGGAGTTCGGAGGATCGTCGCCCACACGACGTTCGAACGAAGTGCAAAGAATACGTGGGAAGATTCAAAGGTCTTCGAATAGATCTCGTTTCTCCGCACAACGAGAACAAAGGTAAAATCATGGAAACCACCTCGATGATTTTAATAATTAATTCGTATATGCATATGAACGAAGATCCGGGGGACGAAACCAGGGACGGTGTTTGACCGCGCGGTGGTGATCGAAGATCATCGGACCGCGGGCGGTCAAGCGAACCCCGCAGGGATCGCGTGAAACAAATTCCTCGGCTAAGCCGAGGGTGGCGGTCGAACCTAGGGTTCTGACCGCCGGCGCACGTAAGGAGCCCCGGCTGGAGCCGGGGCATGCGATCGACTGAGGTGGTCGATCGCTGGGCAGCCGTGGCCGGAGCCACGGCGGGTCTGCATGGGCAGACCGCCCTCCTCGATCGGAGAAGCCCCGGCTGGCCGCCGGGGCATGCGATCGACCATGGTGGTCGATCGCTGGGGGCAGCCGCGGGCTGGTGCCGCTGCAGGCGCCCCCTCCTCCTCCATAGCGGTGGCGGTGAGTCGCCGGGGGCTGCCGTGAGCAGTCCCGGGGATGCGCGTGCATCCCCAGCGATCGCATGTGCGATCGCGAGCCTCCCTCGCGGGGCTCGGCTGGACAGCCGCGGGTTTACCCCGCGGCGGGTGTTCGGTCGGGCCTCGGTTCGCGTACTGTATTTAGAATCTCCCCCTTTTTGGGAGACTCCAAAAGTGGAGACTACACAAAAGTGGAGACTCAAAAAGTGGAGACTCCAAAAGTGGAGACTACACAAAAGTGGAGACTACACAAAAGTGGAGACTCCAAAAGTGGAGACTACAAAAAAGTGGAGACTACACAAAAGTGGAAACTTCAAAAGTGGAGACTACACAAAAGTGGAGACTCCAAAAGTGGAGACTACACAAAATTGGAGACTAGAGTCTCCACTTTTGGTCATGCATGTAAACGGCGATCAGAGTCGCCGCTTTTGGCGAAGCGAAGAAACAGCGACTCGTGTCGCCACTTTGGTAGAAGTGTGGAAACGGCGACCAGAGTCGCCGGTTTTGGTGCGGGTTGCGGAAACGGAGACTGCAGTCTCCGGTTTTGGTGTACAATGGAAACGGCGACTGGCGTCGCCGTTTGTGGTGAAGTGTGGAACGGCGACCAGAGTCGCCGTTTGTGTGACATGCATGCGAAGACACGAAACTGGCGACTGGAGTCGCCGGTTTGGGCGTGGACAAGGTTCCAGCGACACTTTTCGCCATTTTCACTGAAGTATGGAAACGGCGACGCTAGCCTATGAGACATAGAACCAGCGACTATGGAACTATAGACACGTACCTTGCAACTATGGAACCAGCGACTATGGAACTATGGACACGTACCTTGCAACTATGGAACCAGCGACTATGGAACTATGGACACGTACCTTGCAACTATAGAACTAGCGACTATGGAACTATGGACACGTACCTTGCAACTATGGAACCAGCGACTATGGAACTATGGACATGTACCTTGCAACTATGGAACCAGCGACTATGGAACTATGGACACGTACCTTGCAACTATGGAACCGACGACTGATGCATTGAGTACTTTCACCGTGACTTTTTTTTACTAAGTAGTCAAGTCAAGATAATGAAGATTGGTTCCGGTGTTTACTACTTCAATGATATCGACGACCATGAAGATGATGAAATTCCGAAGCTTCAACACTTAGAGATTTTCACGAGAAATTGAAGATGAAGAATTGAGATCGATGGAGTCAAGATTGAATTGAAGTCTGATTTTGAAATTGAAGATTCAAGATTCGAAGATTCAAGAATCAAAGATTCAAGATTCCAAGATTCAAGAATCCAAGTTCTACAATAGTGATGTCATCCATGGAGAAGTGACATCAGCCAAGCATGTGACGAATGGGAACGTGCCACGTCAACGCCTCACATGTGCGGGCTGCCTATATATACCCATGGATTTCCATTTCATCACTTGACGATTTTGAGAGAACGAAATCTGATATTCGAGTATCGCTATCGTTGTTTGTTGGCGCTGAGCCTTAGAGTTTTGGTAGTTGTTTTGTGCTGTGCACCACTAGTAGGGTTATGTGATTTAGCTCTAGGTGTAGTAGTACTAGGTCTCTGGTTCGTTGGAGTGCTGCGTCACTTGGGATACGACCTTTGATCATTCCGTCTACCTTTCTCTACCCGTGTAATAATTTAGTTTCGTTGATCAATGAAATGAAAACTATTACATAACTTTGTCTTCAGCACTTTACTTTACTTTACTTACATTGAGTTTGAACTATACACACAAGCAAGCGATAGTTGAGAGAGTGCGTGAGTTCTTCGATTGAAGCTGCTGACTATGAGTTCTTCGACTGAAGCTGCTGACTGTGAGTTCTTCGACTGAAGCTGCTGACTGTGAGTTCTTCGACTGAAGCTGCTGACTATGAGTTCGTCGACAGCTGCTGACTGTGAGTTCTTCGACTGAAGCTGCTGACTGTGAGTTCTTCGACTGAAGCTGCTGACTGTGAGTTCGTCGACTGAAGCTGCTGACTGTGAGTTCTTCGACTGAAGCTGCTGACTGTGAGTTTAAGGCCAACTTCGCGAAAAGTTGGTATCATACGTCGAAGATGTAATTTCAATTGGTATCAGAGCGGGACGTCATACGTGTTTTGGGTCGTTTTTGTTGGAAAGAATGAAGTACGGGGTGGATACGAGGGTTTCGCAACGACTACCAAACCAAGTAAATTTTTATGTAGAAAGGGCTGAAATTTCTAGGCCCGGGGGGAAAAGGATAAGAATCCGAGCTCAAGAAGATAATGTCTTTTATTTCGATAATACTTTTAATTGTATTTTTCGCCGCCCTTACAATGAGACGGGGAGGCCGGCTTTTATAGGCGAGAGCACATGCTCATGCATAGCCACGACATCACGACACGTTAAGTCTACTCTAGGATCATTAAATGCCGGGGCACGATTCCGAGCTGGGTTTAAGCGAGTCCCGGGGCTTGAGTTCGGCTGGGTTTGTGCGACTTCCGTCCGGAGACTTTGGCGGAGGTGCTTCCCGATTTGTCCTTTTGGATTAGCCATGAAAGGGCGGTACTCTTTCCTCGACCCGGGGTGGCGCTTCGAGCGCGTTGCATGAGCCCGGGCCCGGGGTCCGGTTGGGATTCGTTGCGGGACATGCCCCGTCTGATGCTTCGGGACGTCGTTCCCTAGTCGTTGGGTCGTGGGGATCAGCGCAGCTCCCTCCCCTCCGTCGCTTTCCCGGGGTTGCGCTCATGCATGGTTTGCATGGGCTCGGACCCGGTGTTTGGCCTAAGCTTCCTTCATCGGTTTTGAGCACCGCGGGCGGGCCTGCCTTTCCACGTGTACAAATTGGTTTTTTATCCCCCAACAATACGTATAAGACGTGATCCGTTACTTGACTTCATATTTCCGCTACAATGGAGTCACCAATGTTCGCACAGAAGCCGATTATGCTTACACGTCAGAACTACTCGAACTGGAAAGCCAAAGTATCAGCTAGAATAAAAGGACATGACTCTCGTGCATGGAGATCAGTGTTAGAAGGCTGGGAACGCCCATTTACTATTGATGCTGAAGGCAACAAAATTCTCAAACTTGAACGACATTGGTCTAATGAAGAGCGTGAAGCTTCTACTGCCAACAACAAAGCTTTACGTTTCATTTGTGAATGGTTGGAGCTCAACATGTATCAACTTGTCAAAAATTGTACCTCAGCCAAAGAAGCTTGGGAAACTCTCCAGAGAACTTGTGGACACAAACATGTCAACCAATCTAAGAGTTGCACTCTCACTACTCTAGTTCATAAACCTCAGATGGGAGAGCATGAAGATGACGAAAATTGTGAAACACATTCTGGCAGAATTTCCTCTGATATGGAATCTGGGTATGAATCGGGATCTACAGAGATTGCTCCTAAAACACCTCAAGCTGAAGTTAAGTCTACGAAAGTGTTGGACTTGAAAGAAAGCATCATAACTCTCCAAAGGGAGCTTGAAACAACGAGTACTGAAAAAGGAGCACTTCAAGTGTATCATAACATATTGAAAGGATCATCAGTTGATGATCACAAAATTGATGAACTTTTGAAGGACACGCCGTCTGTCAACAATAGTTTCTACATGGCCTCCAAAAACGGAGAATGTTGTGATGAAGGAACTTTCTCAGTTTGTGAATCTGAGTATGAATCTGAAATGGAAAAAGCAACATCACTTGTGTCTCAGAATGAAGTTGTGTCTGATAAATTGCTTGCACTGAAGGTGAATCTCTTAGAACTGCAAAAACTTTATGAAGCAGCAATCACTGAGAAAGGAACACTCGAATTGTCTCTAAAATGTTTGAAAGAGTGCGTTGATGACTTCTCTAAAGCAAAACGAAAACTCTCTGAAGAAGCTGTTGAGTTGAGAAACTTGGTTGAAAAGTCTAACTCTGAAAATTTAAAGTTGAAAGCTTCTCGTAAAAATCTGGAACAAAAGTTTGATGATCTCTTTGAAGAGAAGCACAAATTCTTCAAAGAAGCCGTTGAGTTGAGATCCTCCTTCGAAAAGTCTAATGCTGAAAATTCTAAGTTGAAAACATCCTTGAAAAAGGAGACTGCCGAAGTCAAAATGCTTCGTAATTTGTTCAAACACTCCGACGCTGAGAATGATGAATTAAAATCTACCTTGACACAGACTCAAACGGATCTTGCTATGAGTGTCAAAGATTGTTTCAATCTGAAAGCAAAATTGCACATGACAGATGACCTTTTGAAGAAGATGAACACACATTCTTCAGTTTTTGATAATGCTACCTCCTTGGTGAATCCAAATCGTTATGGACTAGGATTTCAAAAAGTTTTCAACTCTATATACTCTACTCCTGACAATAAGCAAATGAAGTTTGTCAAGGCTTCTTCTGATGAAAATCCTAAAGCTGAGACTGATGTGAAAAACGAAAATGAAACATCTAAGCGAAAGGAGATTGCAGAGGGAAAGAAAATTATGACTTCTGAGTCTAATGTTGAGGTCCCTGAAGCTAGTTCCTCAAAATGTTTCAATGTCAAGCTATATCAGTCTCCAAAGACTATCATCAAGAAACCTAGAAACACTTTATTGTATGAGGATGCCTTCATGAATAAACTAAAGAAATTGGCTCCAAAAGTTTCTCTGAAAGAAAGGTCCACTTCTTCTTCTACCAAGACTGAAAAGCCAAAGGTAAAGAAAGTTAAGCCAAAGAAGAAGTATGTTTGTCACTACTGTAACAAACCCGGACACATCAAACCTTATTGCTACAAGTTGAGAGATGATGTGAACCAAGTGAGAGTGACTAAGCAAAGGAACGTATATTCCAAGAGAGTCCGACGTCAAACTCCGTTTCATGAAGATGCTTCGATGAAAAATTTGACGGAGTCCTCATATTCAAGGTCGACACCCAAAATGCTTGCTCCTATCTCTACTAATGTTGAAAACATCAACCGAAAGGAAGTAAAGCACAAGAAAAAGAATGTTTGCCACTATTGTAACAAGCCTGGACATATTAGGCCATATTGTTAGAAAATGAAGGATGATGTGAACCGTGGCTTGGTGGCTGTGAAAAAGAAGAATGGCTCTGCGAAGCAAGTGAAGAAGGAATGGTTGCCTAAAGTGAAAAAACAAAAAATCTGGAAACCAAAAGTTAAGAGCACTACTCAATGGGTGCCAAAAGTGAAAAAGAGTGAAGTTATTCCCGACTCCACTCCAAGAAAAATTTGGCTACCAAGACAAGTGATTCTCTGCAATGTTGTTCTAAACGCTTCTGAGCAAGACTCGCAAGGAATTTGGTATCTCGATAGTGGTTGTTCCCGACACATGACTGGAACGAAGAAATTTCTGAAATATTACGAACTTGTGACAAACAACCTCGTCATGTTTGGAGGGGGAGCAAAAGGTATCGTGTTGGGCAAAGGAACTCTTCATCTCAAAGGATTGCCACCAATCAAGAATTTTTTCCATGTTGAAGGACTTGTGGCCAATCTAATAAGTATAAGCCAACTTTGTGATGACCAGCTGAATGTCAGTTTTGACAAAGATTCTTGTAAAGTCTTTGATGATAAAGGGAATTGCATTTTGAAGTGTCCTCGTGCTAAGAACAATTGCTACGTCTATGGCAACTGTCAAAACGTCAAACAAGATTCAGAGGACTCAACTGTGAGAGAAAATTTGGATTCCATCACAGACACTCTTGTGCAGGCATTACTACCTAAGGCTACGACGCTCAAAATCTCTAAACTACATCTGACTCGACTAAAGACTTGGCGTTTACTTCGAAGACTTTTTCTCCTAAGCTAACTCTTGAGATTCGTACTTATGAAAGTTCTCCTATCTTTGTATCTCAAAAGGTCGCAGAAAATATGGAAGAGAAGTTTGACAAGCATGAATTTGAATCAACGACCCATATGGCAACCACTAAACGGTTATCAAAATCGACTAAAAGTCAAAGTGTTGATCAAACACTCTTTCGTTCCATGATTGGAAGTTTACTTTATCTAACCGCTACTCGCCCTGACATTATGTTTAGTGTTTGTATGTGTGCTAGGTACCAAGCTGATCCAAAGGAAGACCATCTACGAGCTGTCAAACGGATTCTCCGCTACATCTCTGGGACTTCTGAACTTGGCCTTTGGTATGCATGCGACACTTCATCAAATCTTGTCGGTTACTCCGATGCGGATTGGGCAGCGATACAGAGGAAAGAAAGAGTACCTCCGGATGTTTTTGCTTCCTTGGCAATAATATTGTTTCTTGGCATAGTCGAAAACCAAATTGTATCGCACTGTCAACTGCCGAGTCGGAGTATGTTGCAGCTGGAAGTTGCTGCACTCAACTGCTATGGTTGAAGCAAATGTTGAATGACTATCTTCTTGAGAGTGCTCCATTGGTGATGTATTGTGATAATCAAAGTGCTATCAAAATCAACGAAAATCCTGTCCAGTATACAAGAACTAAACACATCGACATTCGGCATCATTTCATTAGAGATTTGGTTGGTCGTGATATAGTCAGTCTACAGCATATTTCAACAGAAAAACAGCTTGCTGACATCTTTACCAAACCTCTTGACTTTGAGAGATTCAAAACTCTAAGAAATTCTCTCTGCATGTGTTCTCTCTAAGAGTTCACGAAAAATTTTGAAGTCTGAAAGAGTAGTTACTTTACTTCTGAATACGCACTCGGAATTGTCGTGGATTAGTCTAGTCAGACAAACATGGATTCGAGGCCGCTTTAGTCTTCGGACCCAAGTGCATTTATTCCGCTGAATGCAAACATGTGAACTTGGCATTAAACTCCCATAGCTATCATTTGCATAGATCCATAATACCGAGTAACGGAGGACGCCGGATCATTTGTCCGCCGGCTCCCCTTTTCGAAAGGTAGCACATGGACGCTCTAATTTAAGATGCTCTACCATCACACTTCGGAGATGCAGGATGATCCTTGCTCCCCTCTGACTGCTGTAATGAGCATCTGTTGCATTTCATTTAAAGCTAAAACTCGTCTGGAGGACGCCGGATCACATTGTCCGCCGGCTCCCCTCTGATGTAGTAAAGCTAGTCCCAAGTGGAGTGCCTTAAAAGTTCACCTTGCATTCATGAATTAAAATCTCTTGTGCGGTGCTAACTCATCAAATATGTTTCGACGAAACATGACAGCATCCTTGTGATTGTGACGAAGGACAAGTAAACATGTCTATCAACATACTTCGGTCCATCTCACCGGTTTTTAATATGAGAGATTTTCATTAACTCAAAGTTGCTATCACCTTGTGTGAAATTTTTGTTTTGGAAAATGATGAAAAGTGGACTCTTTTCTGGGAAAATATTTGCTCTTCACTGCCTAATATCACCCCTCGAATCTCCACTAAAATGTGTTTGAATGTTTGTTGTGTGTTGAACACTTGATTGACTAACTCGGGATGTGTTGTTTTTGGTGTTGCATTTTTGTAGTTCATATTCAGCATCTCGTGAGTTCAATCTTTAAAGCGTAAGATGAGTGTAGCAGCTTCCGGTGACTTACATTACTTAAGGTTGCAATGACGTTACCTTAAGCATGTTAACGCTCACGCCAGCAGGAAGTCTATGCCAATACCTTCGACTACCTTCACCAGATGACCCATCAAGGGGGAGGGTTAGGTGGTGCTGGCTCATCTAGCAAAAGTTTGCATCTCAGTGATGCCTGGTTTTAAGTTTTAGATAAACTCTTGAATTATTTCGTTGTTCATTATCTAGTTGCATGCATAAGACATAACTATTTTCCATCATGCATGTTTTTCATATCTTGTTTTGATGAACTAAGTTTTGATGTTTTGATGTGTTGATGTTTGAACTCTTGACTAAGTTTATTTTGGTTTTTCATATCTATTCAATGTAGGTGCTTCACCAGGTGATGTATCTCTTGAGGGGGAGACTTGCTGGATCTGTTTGTACTCATTGTCTATCATATGAGTTGTGCCAAAAAGGGGGAGATTGTCGAAGTATGTTTTGGCGACAACATCTAAGCTTTGCAAGTCTACTCATGATTGATGTGTTTCACAAGAGTTGTACCAAAAAGGGGGAGATTGTAAATACAAGTTTTTTTTTTTTGCATCAACTTTGTGTGTTCCTTGCGATGTCCGTCGACTTTTTTCAAAATTCCGGAGACTGCCACAAAAATGGAGACTTGTCAAAATTCCGGAGACTGCCACAAAAGTGGAGACTCCAAAAGTGGAGACTACACAAAAGTGGAGAGTACACAAAAGTGGAGACTCCAAAAGTGGAGACTACACAAAAGTGGAGACTCCAAAAGTGGAGACTACACAAAAGTGGAGACTACACAAAAGTGGAGACTTCAAAAGTGGAGACTACACAAAAGTGGAGACTCCAAAAGTGGAGACTACACAAAATTGGAGACTAGAGTCTCCACTTTTGGGCATGCATGGAAACGACGATCAGAGTCGCCGCTTTTGGCGAAGCGAAGAAACGGCGACTCGTGTCGCCACTTTGGTAGAAGTGTGGAAACGGCGACCAGAGTCGCCGGTTTTGGTGCGGGTTGCGGAAACGGAGACTGCAGTCTCCGGTTTTGATGTACAATGGAAACGGCGACTGGCGTCGCCGTTTGTGGTGAAGTGTGGAACGGCGACCAGAGTCGCCGTTTGTGTGACATGATGGAGTTGTATTCTAAATGTCTAGTTTAGTGCAAATACGGAACTCCTTATCTATACCTTAATTCGATATATGATTCAAGCATAATTGCATTTAATGCAATAGTCCTTGATGTATACGTTGTAGACAGTATGGCGTGAGGAGACACGCGGAAGATCATACTGTCGGTTACTCGTATACTATCGAACAGTAGCTCACGACTTAGATGGACAGGGACAATCCATCGGTACGTCGTAGTGTGACTGGTAGATAGTCGGTCTTGACTATCATGTTACACTCGTACACTTGGTGTATTGAGCAGGACCACGGGAGGGCGTTTGATTTATACTAATCGCAGTAATCGAACTAGACCTCAGATATTACGGATATACGAATTCCTAATCCCTATATAATTATAGGTGCGTGTGTCCAATTCTCGGTTCTTTAACTTGCCAATGAGTGAGACTAATTGATTAGTCGAGATCCTCGGTAAATTGGGAATCGTAATTGTACGCACGGCATGCTATAGATTATAGACAGGAAACCGTGTCCCGTTTATTGGGTTGATTACGTCCCCGAGATGAGCTCATAAAGTTTATCATGTAAACCCTGCAGGTGGATTCGTTCCACATGATAATAAGGATGAGTGGTACTAGTCTCGGATAATAAGAAACGAATTAATTTAATTATTAGTAATTAAATAAATTCGTGGACGTTCGATATCTTAAACACGGGGAAAGTCGTATATGTAATTTCGGCGGAAATATTATTGGTAAAATAATATAGATTAATTAATTGGGAATTCAATTATAATTTTATAGTGGAATTAATTATAATTAAAATTGGATTTAATTAAAGGTTTTCTTTTAAGGACACCGGTTTAATTAAATTACAATTTAGCCTAATTAATTAATTGTCCTAAGGTCCCTAGTGTGGCCTATATAAACCCCTCGTCTCTCTTCTCTAAACCTACAGAACGCCGCTATTTTATTTTTGCGGAGAAAAATTATTTTGTTAACGCAATTAATTTTTCTGTGAAAATAAATAGATTAGCGCAATAATTTTTCTGCTCCAGAAAGAAAATTATATTTTTGCGCAATAACTTATTCTGTAGAAATTAATTTGCTAGCGCAAATATATTTCTGGAGACAGAATAATTAAAACGTGAAAAAGAGGGTTTGAGAGAGAAGAAGAAGAAATTAATTTGCTAGCGCAAATATATTTCTGGAGACAGAATAATTAAAACGTGAAAAAGAGGGTTTGAGAGAGAAGAAGAAGAGAAGACTCCGGTGGATCGTTGCCCACACAACGTCCGGCGTCGAGGGATAGGATACACACTAGAAGATCTCAGGGTGTTCGCCTATTCGGCTTCTCCGAATCACGCATCAAAGGTATGGAATCGAAACCCTATTTCCGCATCGTTTCGATTCAATCTCGTACGTAATCATACAACGAACCAAAGATCGGGTTCCGTGGCTTGGATGAGATGTTCTCGGACTGCTGGGAGGTTTCTGACCTCCGGCGTGGCAGTCGGATCGAGAAAATCGCGTCGGAAAAGCCGGAACGGGCGAATCGGGTCGCTGTTCGCGGCAGGCAGGCGCCCGCCTGAGGGGCAAGCGCCCGCTCGCGACAGGCAGCAGGCGCTCGCCTGGGTAGCAAGCGCTCGCTTGCCTTGCTGCGCGAGCGCTCGCTTGGTGAGCAAGCGGCCGCCTGCTCCGGGCAGATCGCGAGCCGCGGCTTCGGCCGCGGCGGACGCGCGATCTCTTGGGTGGGCGGCCATGGCTGTCCGAGGGTGACTTCCAGAAGTCGATTGGGGACGTCCGGATGTTCGAGTGGTCGAACGGACGTGTCCCGGGTAGTCGATTTCCAACAATTGGTATCAGAGACGGTTTATCGGTTTGTTGTATTGTTCGTACGTTTTGTGATGCAGGATGAACCCGATTATTATGGCCAATGTTGTGATGGATGTTGTGCTTTAATTTTGTGGTTTGATTAAACTCTCGGGCTTGTCGAGATTGTTTTGTTTTTGGAATAACGTTGCTTGTTTGTAATAGATAAAAACGACGGGTTGAGTCGTTAGGTTTATTTATTTATTTTGTCGTTTCCGGGCATGTATAGGGTCGATCACCTTGTATAGGATCGATGCCGGATTTAGTAGATTTATTCTTGTAATTTTTCTTACTATTTTTGGTGGATCGAGACGAGACCAAAACCCGGAGAAACGAGGATCGAGGAGGGCGAACCGGCAACGGGCAGCCATCGAACACACCCCGTGTTCGCGACGGGCAGCAGCGGGGCTGGGGTTCGTTCGACCCCACGGACGACTCAACGAGGCTCGAGACGAGGCTCCAGTGGGAGGAGTTCGTCTCTTGACCCTCGAGCGAGTCGGTGGTGGACCGAGATCGAGACGAGCAACGAGATGAAGTTCCAAGAGACGTGCATTGGAGAATACTTAAGGCCATAATAATCGGGGCCACGTTAATTGCTTTTTATGTGATTTACGTGCCTTTTATTATGCTTAATTATTTTATGCATGTTATCCCTCAATCGTAAAATACTAAGTGGGAGAGGGATTGGAAACAATCCCGCGGTCTCCATTCTCTGTTTTGAATGTGATGTGTATTGACTTACGAGTTGGCTTTAGTGTCATCCTCCCTATCGGATAAAGTCGATACACGGATATCACTGGATCAAAATTCGAATTCAATTCCACTTATAAAAATCGAACAATTATATTTTTCAAAAGCAAGTGCCTAATCTGTTTTTCAAAGACTAAGTTCAACTCGACTCATTCTCACCCCGGGGAGTGGAATGGAGCCAAAGCGCTTGCTTATGTCGATGACACAGATTAGAGACATTCGAGTCATTCGATGACTAGATCGATTGTCTGGTTGGCTCCCTCACCTAGTGAGAGATAGGGCTCAATTGCATGATTGATCGCTGGTTAGAAACTTCGAGTTTCACTTACGAGATATCAAGCTTTGAATAATAAAATTGTGGTATTTAATAAATGTAAGAGTCAATTAACAAAGTTGTTTGTTTTAGTAAACGTCCACACTATCGTGGCTTGCTAAATGGAAACGGTACTTTGGGTTAATTGAGACTCTATGACATTTAAGTAAATGGGATTCAATTAATAAAGTTGTTTGTTTTAGTAAACGTCCACACTAACGTGGCTTGCTAGATGGAAACGGAACTTTAGGATTAATTGAGGCTCGACAGTTATAGAAAGTCGTGGAGGACCGCATGTCAACGTAAACGTCCACATGAACGTGGCTTGCGGTGGGCATGTAGTTCCCGAGCGGTGGACTTAGTACTGAGAAATGGTATACACTTAGGTACGCTTTATAGTATCCTCCCCATCGGAGTCACTGCTATAATGATGTACGACCGAAGTAAAAATCCAATTATAAAATCGTTTGGATTAGTATACGTCCACAAGAACGTGGCATGCTAGTCTGATGGGATTTTGGAAATGATTGGTAGTTTAATGATATTATTTGAGGGAAATGATATCGAATTAAACTAATTGTTTGTTTTATATGGTATTATTCCCATTAAAAGTCAACAAACTCACTGAACCTATTTTGTATGGATTAAAGAAGAAACTTGGACATTGTCCTAACTGCAGAGGAGTACAATTATGTACTCCAAGTCAATTGACCTGCTGAACCAAATGATGCTTCCACTCCTGAGGAAAGTAAGCTCATGGAAATGGATCAAGGCTCTGAGATGACGCAGAGCTACATTATGGCTTTCATGTCAAATGTACTGCAACATCGGGATCAAGCCATGACCATTACCTATGATATGATGCTTAAACCTCAAGAAGTTTTTTGGTT
Organism: Euphrasia confusa; assembly: GCA_954870475.1. NCBI lineage: Eukaryota > Viridiplantae > Streptophyta > Magnoliopsida > Lamiales > Orobanchaceae > Euphrasia > Euphrasia confusa. The sequence continues at coordinate 16,799,005 of OX940955.1, forward strand.
ATCAGGACAGGACAGCCGGGCAAAATGCAATGAGGCAACTCATGACGGCCATCGCATCCGAAGGAACACCCGTGAGGGATCACGTTCTTAGGATGATGTGCTATCTGAATGAGATAGAGATTCTAGGATCAGTTATCGATGGGGTAACCCAAGTCGATATTATGCTCCAGTCTCTGCCGAGAAGTTTTGAGCAGTTCCGCCTGAACTATAACATGAATAAGGGGTCTTACTCATTGGCGGAACTCCAGATTGAACTTCAAGCGGCTGAGGGAATCTCTAAGGGCTCTCAAGCACTTGTGGTTGAGAAATTGGCTCTTCCTAGGCCTCCGGGCGGCAAAAGGAAGAAGAAGCAAATACGGAAACCCAGTGGGCCTAATATATCTGGACCACGGAATGGGACAAGCAAGCCCAAGGGGCAAGTGCTTCCGTTGTAAGAAGTCTGGATACTGTGAGTTTTAATTGTCCTCTCAAGCAACAAGAAGTTGACTCTTCCTTAGTCACCGAAACATGTTTAGTGGTAGTATCTGCCAGTACCTGGTGTGTGGATACGGGAACCACTAATCATGTCTGCACTTAATGCGGGGGTTCCAGGAAACCCGGAGACTTAGAAAGGAAGAAGTTATAACCTACATGGGCAATACTGTTAAGGTAACAGCCGTTGCAGTGGGAGATGTTAAATGTTTTAACGGTAGGATTTTAGTTCTAACAAATTGTCTTTATGTGCCGGCATTTAGAAAGAAATTTCATTTCGGATTTCTAAATTGGCTTAGAATGGATATTCCGTTTCTTTGGATGGTTTCATACCTATCAGAGTAGGAAACGGGGATATTATCTATTCTGTTACATTGATAGACAATTTAATACTAAATCCGTGTTCTTCCACGATGCAACACACCGGAGCTAATAACACATTGTCAAAACCCAATAAGAGTAAAGATCCTTCTAGGATGAATCAAATGTACTTATGGAATCTTAGGATAGATCATTTTAACTTGAGTACGATTCAAAGGGTGAAAGCTGATGGACTACTCAGCTAGGTTGAAGGAAAGGACCTTCCAACCTTCGAATCATACTTGGAAGTTTAAATGACCAAGCTACCCTTTACGGTTAAAGGGAAAAGATCCAAGAAAGTACTAGAGTTGATTCGCTCTGATATATGCAGACCTCTTTGAGGAGTAAGGCATACTTATCAGAAAATGGGATTAACTCCCGACAGACTACACCATTTATGCCTCGGCAATATGATGTGTTGTAAAGAAGGAATAGGACTCTTATAAATATGGGAAAGTAGACAATGAGTTATTCGGAGTTACCTAATTCGTTTTTGGGATATGGCTTGGAAACAGCGGCGTTTATCCTGAACTTGATTCCTTTGGAAACTTGTACTGATATTCGGCTGTTTATAAGATACCCTAAGAAAACGAATTGAGATACGTAATATAGTCCAAAGGACCAGATGTTCGTTGATTGCATCAATGTTCGGTTCTTAGACATGGACTATATATATGCAATATCACAAGCCCAAGAGTAGGGTAATACTTAATGTGCTTAGAGGGACTGATCAAGACTCAGAACCAGCCTAACTGAGTAGTTCACTACTGTAATCTTTATTCACTAAAGACACACCGGAGCGTCGTCGTAGTGGGAGGGTTGTTAGACAACCCAACAGGTTCATGTTTATAGGTGAGTCTTCGGACTTGTTACCTGGAGAACATGAAGCCGAACCCTGGATCTATGACGAGACGCTGAAAGATCTAGATGCTCAGTCTTGGCAAAAGTCGATCAGGATTCTTTTGTCTTCACATGGAAGATGGAAGTCAAGACAGATTTCCTAAATCGAAGTCTTGACGGGGCCATCTGTGTGGGACAGCCAGAGAGATTCATCGAAAAGAGCCAAGAGCATTCGGTAAGCAAGCTTAATCAATCTTAGGATTGAAGGAAGCTTCAAGATCTTGGACACATGCGGACCTATGAGAAAATCCATTTCATGGATTCATTCAAGGCATGTTTAGGTCCTGAGTGTAATAAAGAAGTGACAGAAAAGATGTGGTGTTTTCTCATTCTTTATGTAGACGACATCCTTCTAAATTGGCAACAATATGAAAGATGTTATCGGACATAAAGGGATGGTTGTCCGAGTAATTCAATGTAAGAGACTTAGGAGAAGTCGGGAATGTTCTTGGGATCAAAGTTATAAAGGATCGCCAGAAAAGAACATAGAACTTATCTCGAGTCTCATACATAAATACAATTCTTACTCGTTGCAGCATACAGAATTCCAAGAAAGGTCTTCACCTTTTAAATGTGGAATTCGTCTATCTAAAGTTTTGTGTCCGACACAATAAAGGAGATAGATGAAGAGTAAGCAGTTCCCTGCACCTTAATGGTGGGAAGCTTAATGTATGTAATGCTATGCACGAGACTGATATCTACTATGCCGTGGGCATGGTGGTGAGATATCATAGTAATCCTGGAAAGGATCACTCGACTGATGTAAAGAACATGTTTAGGTTCCTGCAGAGGACCAGGAATTATGTTCTGAGTTACAAAGCAGTCACGTTGTTTCTTTTGGATTACATAGAATTGGATTTCCAAATCAAACAGGGACAGTCGAAAGTCGAAGTCAGGCTATGTGTTCTCACTGTGAAGTGGAGCAGTCACATGGAAGAATGTAAAGCAGCGATGCATTACGGACTCTACCATGGAAACTGAAAGGATAACGGCCTCTGAGGCAGTTAAAAGGTCAGTGTGGCTCCAGAACTTCCTAAGGGACTTAGATGTGGTTTCTAGTTACCCAAAGCTATTTTGAATAGCGGTATTGGCAAACTTGAAATGCCACGAGTCCACAGTGGGAGATAACACGTAGAGCGCAAGTACCACCTGATTCGAGAGATCGTCTAGTAAGACGATGCAGTTGTCACCTAGATAGCATCGAGAGGATTGCCTGGTAAACCCGTTCACAGAGGCACTTCCAGCGAAAGCGTTAGGTAGGCGTGATGAGGTTATGGGAATCTGATGTTTAGGAGAGGGCGACTAGACTTTTAGTATAAGTGGGAGATTGATGGAGTTGTATTCTAAATGTCTAGTTTAGTGCAAATACGGAACTCCTTATCTATACCTTAATTCGATATATGATTCAAGCATAATTGCATTTAATGCAATAGTCCTTGATGTATACGTTGTAGACAGTATGGCGTGAGGAGACACGCGGAAGATCATACTGTCGGTTACTCGTATACTATCGAACAGTAGCTCACGACTTAGATGGACAGGGACAATCCATCGGTACGTCGTAGTGTGACTGGTAGATAGTCGGTCTTGACTATCATGTTACACTCGTACATATTGAGCAGGACCACGGGAGGGCGTTTGATTTATACTAATCGCAGTAATCGAACTAGACCTCAGATATTACGGATATACGAATTCCTAATCCCTATATAATTATAGGTGCGTGTGTCCAATTCTCGGTTCTTTAACTTGCCAGTGAGTGAGACTAATTGATTAGTCGAGATCCTCGGTAAATTGGGAATCGTAATTGTACGCACGGCATGCTATAGATTATAGACAGGAAACCGTGTCCCGTTTATTGGGTTGATTACGTCCCCGAGATGAGCTCATAAAGTTTATCATGTAAACCCTGCAGGTGGATTCGTTCCACATGATAATAAGGATGAGTGGTACTAGTCTCGGATAATAAGAAACGAATTAATTTAATTATTAGTAATTAAATAAATTCGTGGACGTTCGATATCTTAAACACGGGGAAAGTCGTATATGTAATTTCGGCGGAAATATTATTGGTAAAATAATATAGATTAATTAATTGGGAATTCAATTATAATTTTATAGTGGAATTAATTATAATTAAAATTGGATTTAATTAAAGGTTTTCTTTTAAGGACACCGGTTTAATTAAATTACAATTTAGCCTAATTAATTAATTGTCCTAAGGTCCCTAGTGTGGCCTATATAAACCCCTCGTCTCTCTTCTCTAAACCTACAGAACGCCGCTATTTTATTTTTGCGGAGAAAAATTATTTTGTTAACGCAATTAATTTTTCTGTGAAAATAAATAGATTAGCGCAATAATTTTTCTGCTCCAGAAAGAAAATTATATTTTTGCGCAATAACTTATTCTGTAGAAATTAATTTGCTAGCGCAAATATATTTCTGGAGACAGAATAATTAAAACGTGAAAAAGAGGGTTTGAGAGAGAAGAAGAAGAGAAGACTCCGGTGGATCGTTGCCCACACAAAGTCCGGCGTCGAGGGCTAGGATACACACTAGAAGATCTCAGGGTGTTCGCCTATTCGGCTTCTCCGAATCACGCATCAAAGGTATGGAATCGAAACCCTATTTCCGCATCGTTTCGATTCAATCTCGTACGTAATCATACAACGAACCAAAGATCGGGTTCCGTGGCTTGGATGAGATGTTCTCGGACTGCTGGGAGGTTTCTGACCTCCGGCGTGGCAGTCGGATCGAGAAAATCGCGTCGGAAAAGCCGGAACGGGCGAATCGGGTCGCTGTTCGCGGCAGGCAGGCGCCCGCCTGAGGGGCAAGCGCCCGCTCGCGACAGGCAGCAGGCGCTCGCCTGGGTAGCAAGCGCTCGCTTGCCTTGCTGCGCGAGCGCTCGCTTGGTGAGCAAGCGGCCGCCTGCTCCGGGCAGATCGCGAGCCGCGGCTTCGGCCGCGGCGGACGCGCGATCTCTTGGGTGGGCGGCCATGGCTGTCCGAGGGTGACTTCCAGAAGTCGATTGGGGACGTCCGGATGTTCGAGTGGTCGAACGGACGTGTCCCGGGTAGTCGATTTCCAACATGACATGCATGCGAAGACACGAAACCGGCGACTGGAGTCGCCGGTTTGGGCGTGGACAAGGTTCCAGCGACACCTGTCGCCATTTTCACTGAAGTATGGAAACGGCGACGCTAGCCTATGAGACATAGAACCAGCGACTATGGAACTATGGACACGTACCTTGCAACTATGGAACCAGCGACTATGGAACTATGGACACGTACCTTGAAATTATGGAAACAGCGACTATGGAACTATGGACACGTACCTTGCAACTATGGAACCAGCGACTATGGAACTATGGACACGTACCTTGCAACTATGGAACCGACGACTGATGCATTGAGTACTTTCAACGTGACTCTTTTTTACTAAGTACTCAAGTCAAGATAATGAAGATTGGTTCCGGTGTTTACTACTTCAATGATATCGACGACCATGAAGACGATGAAATTCCGAAGCTTCAACATTTAGAAATTTTCACGAGAAATTGAAGATGAAGAATTGAGATCGATGGAGTCAAGATTGAATTGAAGTCTGATTTTGAAATTGAAGATTCAAGATTCGAAGATTCAAGAATCAAAGATTCAAGATTCCAAGATTCAAGAATCCAAGTTCTACAATAGTGATGTCATCCATGGAGAAGTGACATCAACCAAGCATGTGACGAATGGGAACGTGCCACGTCAACGCCTCACATGTGCGGGATGCCTATATATACCCATTGATTTCCATTTCATCACTTGACGATTTTGAGAGAACGAAATCTGATATTCGAGTATCGCTATCGTTGTTTGTTGGCGCTGAGCCTTAGAGTTTTGGTAGTTGTTTTGTGCTGTGCACCACTAGTAGGGTTATGTGATTTAGCTCTAGGTGTAGTAGTACTAGGTCTCTGGTTCGTTGGAGTGCTGCGTCACTTGGGATACGACCTTTGATCATTCCGTCTACCTTTCTCTACCCGTGTAATAGTTTAGTTTCGTTGATCAATGAAATGAAAACTATTACATAACTTTGTCTTCAACACTTTACTTTACTTTACTTACATTGAGTTTGAACTATACACACAAGCAAGCGATAGTTGAGAGAGTGCGTGAGTTCTTCGACTGAAGCTGCTGACTGTGAGTTCTTCGACTGAAGCTGCTGACTGTGAGTTCTTCGACTGAAGCTACTGACTGTGAGTTATTCGACTGAAGCTGCTGACTGTGAGTTCGTCGACAGCTGCTGACTGTGAGTTCTTCGACTGAAGCTGCTGACTGTGAGTTCTTCGACTGAAGCTGCTGACTGTGAGTTCGTCGACTGAAGCTGCTGACTGTGAGTTCTTCGACTGAAGCTGCTGACTGTGAGTTTAAGGCCAACTTCGCGAAAAGTTTGTATCATACGTCGAAGATGTAATTTCAATTGGTATCAGAGCGGGACGTCATACGTATAAGACGTGATCCGTTACTTGACTTCATATTTCCGCTACAATGGAGTCACCAATGTTCGCACAGAAGCCGATTATGCTTACACGTCAAAACTACTCGAACTGGAAAGCCAAAGTATCAGCTAGAATAAAAGGACATGACTCTCGTGCATGGAGATCGGTGTTAGAAGGCTGGGAACGCCCATTTACTATTGATGCTAAAGGCAACAAATTCTCAAACTTGAACGACATTGGTCTAATGAAGAGCGTGAAACTTCTACTGCCAACAACAAAGCTTTACGTTTCATTTGTGAATGGTTGGAGCTCAACATGTATCAACTTGTCAAAAATTGTACCTCAGCCAAAGAAGCTTGGGAAACTCTCCAGAGAACTTGTGGACACAAACATGTCAACCAATCTAAGAGTTGCACTCTCACTACTCTAGTTCATAAACCTCAGATGGGAGAGCATGAAGATGACGAAAATTGTGAAACACATTCTGGCAGAATTTCCTCTGATATGGAATCTGGGTATGAATCGGGATCTACAGAGATTGCTCCTAAAACACCTCAAGCTGAAGTTGAGTCTACGAAAGTGTTGGACTTGAAAGAAAGCATCATAACTCTCCAAAGGGAGCTTGAAACAACGAGTACTGAAAAAGGAGCACTTCAAGTGTATCATAACATATTGAAAGGATCATCAGTTGATGATCACAAAATTGATGAACTTCTGAAGGACACGCCGTCTGTCAACAATAGCTTCTACATGGCCTCCAAAAACGGAGAATGTTGTGATGAAGGAACTTTCTCAGTTTGTGAATCTGAGTATGAATCTGAAATGGAAAAAGCAACATCACTTGTGTCTCAGAATGAAGTTGTGTCTGATAAATTGCTTGCACTGAAGGTGGATCTCTTAGAACTGCAAAAACTTTATGAAGCAGCAATCAGTGAGAAAGGAACACTCGAATTGTCTCTAAAATGTTTGAAAGAGTGCGTTGATGACTTCTCTAAAGCAAAACGAAAACTCTCTGAAGAAGCTGTTGAGTTGAGAAACTTGGTTGAAAAGTCTAACTCTGAAAATTTAAAGTTGAAAGCTTCTCGTAAAAATCTGGAACAAAAGTTTGATGATCTCTTTGAAGAGAAGCACAAATTCTTCAAAGAAGCCGTTGAGTTGAGATCCTCATTCGAAAAGTCTAATGCTGAAAATTCTAAGTTGAAAACATCCTTGAAAAAGGAGACTGCCGAAGTCAAAATGCTTCGTAATTTGTTCAAACACTCCGACGCTGAGAATGATGAATTAAAATCGACCTTGACACAGACTCAAACGGATCTTGCTATGAGTGTCAAAGATTGTTTCAATCTGAAAGCAAAATTGCACATGACAGATGAGCTTTTGAAGAAGATGAACACAAATTCTTCAGTTTTTCATAATGCTACCTCCTTGGTGAATCCAAATCGTTATGGACTAGGATTTCAAAAAGTTTTCAACTCTATATACTCAACTCCTGACAATAAGCAAATGAAGTTTGTCAAGGCTTCTTCTGATGAAAATCCTAAAGCTGAGACTGATGTGAAAAACGAAAATGAAACATCTAAGCGAAAGGAGATTGCAGAGGGAAAGAAAATTATGACTTCTGAGTCTAATGTTGAGGTCCCTGAAGCTAGTTCCTCAAAATGTTTCAATGTCAAGCTATATCAGTCTCCAAAGACTATCATCAAGAAACCTAGAAACACTTTATTGTATGAGGATGCCTTCATGAATAAACTAAAGAAATTGGCTCCAAATGTTTCTCTGAAAGAAAGGTCCACTTCTTCTTCTACCAAGACTGAAAAGCCAAAGCTAAAGAAAGTTAAGCCAAAGAAGAAATATGTTTGTCACTACTGTAACAAACCCGGACACATCAAACCTTATTGCTACAAGTTGAGAGATGATGTGAACCAAGTGAGAGTGACTAAGCAAAGGAACGTATATTCCAAGAGAGTCCGACGTCAAACTCCGTTTCATGAAGATGCTTCGATGAAAAATTTGACGGAGTCCTCATCTTCAAGGTCGACACCCAAAATGCTTGCTCCTATCTCTACTAATGTTGAAAACATCAACCGAAAGGAAGTAAAGCACAAGAAAAAGAATGTTTGCCACTATTGTAACAAGCCTAGACATATTAGGCCATATTGTTACAAAATGAAGGATGATGTGAATCGTGGCTTGGTGGCTGTGAAAAAGAAGAATGGCTCTGCGAAGCAAGTGAAGAAGCAATGGTTGCCTAAAGTGAAAAATCAAAAAATCTTGAAACCAAAAGTTAAGACACTACTCAATGGGTGCCAAAAGTGAAAAAGAGTGAAGTTATTCCCGACTCCACTCCAAGAAAAATTTGGCTACCAAGACAAGTGATTCTCTGCAATGTTGTTCTAAACGCTTCTGAGCAAGACTCGCAAGGAATTTGGTATCTCGATAGTGGTTGTTCCCGACACATGACTGGAACGAAGAAATTTCTGAAATATTACGAACTTGTGACTAACAACCTCGTCATGTTTGGAGGGGGAGCAAAAGGTATCGTGTTGGGCAAAGGAACTCTTCATCTCAAAGGATTGCCACCAATCAAGAATGTTTTCCATGTTGAAGGACTTGTGGCCAATCTAATAAGTATAAGCCAACTTTGTGATGACCAGCTGAATGTCAGTTTTGACAAAGATTCTTGTAAAGTCTTTGATGATAAAGGGAATTGCATTTTGAAGTGTCCTCGTGCTAAGAACAATTGCTACGTCTATGGCAACTTTCAAAACGTCAAACAAGAATCAGAGGACTCAACTGTGAGAGAAAATTTGGATTCCATCACAGACACTCTTGTGCAGGCATTACTACCTAAGGCTACGACGCTCAAAATCTCTAAAACTACATCTGACTCGACTAAAGACTTGGCGTTTACTTCGAAGACTTCTTCTCCTAAGCTAACTCTTGAGATTCGTACTTATGAAAGTTCTCCTATCTTTGTATCTCAAAAGGTCGCAGAAAATATGGAAGAGAAGTTTTACAAGCATGAATTTGAATCAACGACCAATATGGCAACCACTAAACGGTTATCAAAATCGACTAAAAGTCAAAGTGTTGATCAACCACTCTTTCGTTCCATGATTGGAAGTTTACTTTATCTAACCGCTACTCGCCCTGACATTATGTTTAGTGTTTGTATGTGTGCTAGGTACCAAGCTGATCCAAAGGAAGACCATCTACGAGCTGTCAAACGGATTCTCCGCTACATCTCTGGGACTTCTGAACTTGGCCTTTGGTATGCATGCGACACTTCATCAAATCTTGTCGGTTACTCCGATGCGGATTGGGCAAGCGATACAGAGGAAAGAAAGAGTACCTACGGATGTTGTTGCTTCCTTGGCAATAATATTGTTTCTTGGCATAGTCGAAAACAAAATTGTATCGCACTGTCAACTGCCGAGTCGGAGTATGTTGCAGCTGGAAGTTGCTGCACTCAACTGCTATAGTTGAAGCAAATGTTGAATGACTATCTTCTTGAGAGTGCTCCATTGGTGATGTATTGTGATAATCAAAGTGCTATCAAAATCAACGAAAATCCTGTCCAGTATACAAGAACTAAACACATCGACATTCGGCATCATTTCATTAGAGATTTGGTTGGTCGTGATATAGTCAGTCTACAGCATATTTCAACAGAAAAACAGCTTGCTGACATCTTTACCAAACCTCTTGACTTTGAGAGATTCAAAACTCTAAGAAATTCTCTCTGCATGTGTTCTCTCTAAGAGTTCACGAAAAATTTTGAAGTCTGAAAGAGTAGTTTCTTTACTTCTGAATACGCACTCGGAATTGTCGTGGATTAGTCTAGTCAGACAAACATGGATTCGAGGCCGCTTTAGTCTTCGGACCCAAGTGCATTTATTCCGCTGAATGCAAACATGTGAACTTGGGATTAAACTCCCATAGCTATCATTTGCATAGATCCATAATACCGAGTAACGGAGGACGCCGGATCATTTGTCCGCCGGCTCCCCTTTTCAAAAGGTAGCACATGGACGCTCTAATTTAAGATGCTCTACCATCACACTTCGGAGATGCAGGATGATCCTTGCTCCCCTCTAACTGCTGTAATGAGCATCTGTTGCATTTCATTTAAAGCTAAAACTCGTCTGGAGGACGCCGGATCACATTGTCCGCCGGCTCCCCTCTGATGTAGTAAAGCTAGTCCCAAGTGGAGTGCCTTAAAAGTTCACCTTGCATTCATGAATTAAAATCTCTTGTGCGGTGCTAACTCATCAAATATGTTTCGACGAAACATGACAGCATCCTTGTGATTGTGACGAAGGACAAGTAAACATGTCTATCAACATACTTCGGTCCATCTCACCGGTTTTTAATATGAGAGATTTTCATTAACTCAAAGTTGCTATCACCTTGTGTGAAATTTTTGTTTTGGAAAATGATGAAAAGTGGACTCTTTTCTGGGAAAATATTTGCTCTTCACTGCCTAATATCACCCCTCGAATCTCCACTTAAATGTGTTTGAATGTTTGTTGTGTGTTGAACACTTGAATGACTAACTCGGGATGTGTTGTTTTTGGTGTTGCAGTTTTGTAGTTCATGTTCAGCATCTCGTGAGTTCAATCTTTAAAGCGTAAGATGAGTGTAGCAGCTTCCGGTGACTTACATTACTTAAGGTTGCAATGACGTTACCTCAAGCATGTTAACGCTCACGCCAGCAGGAAGTCTATGCCAATACCTTCGACTACCTTCACCAGATGACCCATCAAGGGGGAGGGTTAGGTGGTGCTGGCTCATCTAGCAAAAGTTTGCATCTCAGTGATGCCTGGTTTTAAGTTTTTGATAAACTCTTGAATTATTTCGTTCTTCATTATCTAGTTGCATGCATAAGACATAACTATTTTCCATCATGCATGTTTTTCATATCTTGTTTTGATGAACTATGTTTTGATGTGTTGATGTTTGAACTCTTGACTAAGTTTATTTTGGTTTTTCATATCTATTCAATGTAGGTGCTTCACCAGGTGATGTATCTCTTGAGGGGGAGACTTGCTGGATCTGTTTGTACTCATTGTCTATCATATGAGTTGTGCCAAAAAGGGGGAGATTGTCGAAGTATGTTTTGGCGACAACATCTAAGCTTTGCAAGTCTACTCATGATTGATGTGTTTCACAAGAGTTGTACCAAAAAGGGGGAGATTGTAAATACAAGTTTTTTTTTTGCATCAACTTTGTGTGTTCCTTGCGATGTCCGTCGACTTTTGTCAAAATTCCGGAGACTGCCAAAAAAACGGAGACTTGTCAAAATTCCGGAGACTGCCACAAAAGTGGAGACTCCAAAAGTGGAGACTACACAAAAGTGGAGAGTACACAAAAGTGGAGACTCCAAAAGTGGAGACTACACAAAAGTGGAGACTCCAAAAGTGGAGACTACACAAAAGTGGAGACTTCAAAAGTGGAGACTACACAAAAGTGGATACTACACAAAAGTAGAGACTCCAAAAGTGGAGACTACACAAAATTGGAGACTAGAGTCTCCACTTTTGGTCATGCATGGAAACGACGATCAGAGTCGCCGCTTTTGGCGAAGCGAAGAAACTGCGACTCGTTTTGCCACTTTGGTAGAAGTGTGGAAACGGCAACCAGAGTCGACGGTTTTGGTGCGGGTTGCGGAAACAGAGACTGCAGTCTCCGGTTTTGGTGTACAATGGAAACGGCAACTGGCGTCGCCTTTTGTGGTGAAGTGTGAAACGGCGACCAGAGTCGCCGTTTGTGTGACATGCATGCGAAGACACGAAACCGGCGACTGGAGTCGCCGGTTTGGGCGTGGACAAGGTTCCAGCGACACCTGTCGCCATTTTCACTGAAGTATGGAAACGGCGACGCTAGCCTATGAGACATAGAACCAGCGACTATTGAACTATGGACACGTACCTTGCAACTATGGAACCAGCGACTATGGAACTATGGACACGTACCTTGCAACTATGGAACCAGCGACTATGGAACTATGGACACGTACCTTGCAACTATGGAACCAGCGACTATGGAACTATGGACACGTACCTTGCAACTATGGAACCAGCGACTATGGAACTATGGACACGTACCTTGCAACTATGGAACCGACGACTGATGCATTGAGTACTTTCAACGTGACTCTTTTTTACTAAGTACTCAAGTCAAGATAATGAAGATTGGTTCCGGTGTTTACTACTTCAATGATATCGACGACCATGAAGACGATGAAATTCCGAAGCTTCAACACTTAGAGATTTTCACGAGAAATTGAAGATGAAGAATTGGGATCGATGGAGTCAAGATTGAATTGAAGTCTGATTTTGAAATTGAAGATTCAAGATTCGAAGATTCAAGAATCAAAGATTCAAGAATCCAAGTTCTACAATAGTGATGTCATCCATGGAGAAGTGACATCAGCCAAGCATGTGGCGAATGGGAACGTGCCACGTCAACGCCTCACATGTGCGGGCTGCCTATATATACCCATGGATTTCCATTTCATCACTTGACGATTTTGAGAGAACGAAATCTGATATTCGAGTATCGCTATCGTTGTTTGTTGGCGCTGAGCCTTAGAGTTTTGGTAGTTGTTTTGTGCTGTGCACCACTAGTAGGGTTATGTGATTTAGCTCTAGGTGTAGTAGTACTAGGTCTCTGGTTCGTTGGAGTGCTGCGTCACTTGGGATACGACCTTTGATCATTCCGTCTACCTTTCTCTACCCGTGTAATAGTTTAGTTTCGGTTATCAATGAAATGAAAACTATTACATAACTTTGTCTTCAGCACTTTACTTTACTTTACTTACATTGAGTTTGAACTATACACACAAGCAAGCGATAGTTGAGAGAGTGCGTGAGTTCTTCGACTGAAGCTGCTGACTGTGAGTTCTTCGACTGAAGCTGCTGACTGTGAGTTCTTCGACTGAAGCTGCTGACTGTGAGTTCTTCGACTAAAGCTGCTGACTGTGAGTTCGTCGACAGCTGCTGACTGTGAGTTCTTCGACTGAAGCTGCTGACTGTGAGTTCTTCGACTGAAGCTGCTGACTGTGAGTTCGTCGACTGAAGCTGCTGACTGTGAGTTCTTCGACTGAAGCTGCTGACTGTGAGTTTAAGGCCAACTTCGCGAAAAGTTGGTATCATACATCGAAGATGTAATTTCACGTACGGTGGTTCGCTAGTTCTCCGGCGAACGGTGCTGGAATTCGATATCCCGGGGTATCAAAATTGCGGAACCGATAACCCCGAACGAAATGCCGTCGCCGGAAACCAATCACGGATACCGACTCATCCGCAGGAGTCCGACCTTTGGAGACTACGCGCCCGAAGACACGCAGCCTGCCCCCAGTCGAAGTCCCCCACGAGTCGGAAATCACCAACGCGAACAACACGCGAAGAACCAGGCTCGACGAGAGCATCGCCGCGGGATGAACCCGCGGCTAAACCCTAGCCGAACCCCGACGCGGGGTTCGCGATCGATTGATCGCGTGGGCCGGGGATGCACGCGCATCCCCGTGGGGCTGTTCCGAACAGCCCTCGGCGGTGAGTCCGGCGACTCACCGCCATCACCGGAGGTGGGGAAGCCACCAGCCGCGGCGCCAGCCCGCGGCGGTTCCCCCGGCGATCGAGCTAGGGCTCGATCGCCCCCAACCGCGGCTCTCCTTCGATGCGCGCCGGCGGTCGAAGCCCTAGGGCTCGACCGCCACCCCTCGGCTCCCAGCCGAGGGTTCGTTTGATCCTTCGCCGGGGATCTCGAATCCCCGTCCCCGAAGATCATCGTTTACCAGGATCTTGTGTTCATGCATGTATTACAATTAAATCAGATAAATTCACACGAAGGAGTTTATGATTGTACCTTTGATTCGTTGTGCGGAGAAACGAAATCAAGTTGAAGACCTTTGAATCTTCCCACGTATTCCTTGCACTTCGTTCGAACGTCGGGTGGGCGATGATCTATCGAACTCCTATGGATCTCCTTCAACTCTCTAGAATATCAAGTATGATAATCTTGACTTATGATTTATGAAGGCCATGTAGTGCTTTTATAGGCTACGTAGGGGATCTAAAGGAGGTGGAATATTGGGCTTCCAATATTGAAGATTAAATTGAGCCCACTGCCCAAGTCCATTAATCCTTATCAATATTAATTAATTTATTTTCCACTATATAAATTAATTGCACTCCCAATATTAAACCATATTATATCAAATAATATTTCTCCGGTAGTATTTATTTATTCCGTGTATTTAAGATTTAAATATCCATGAATAAAATTAATTTATTGCTAATTAATTTATTCATCTCTTTAATCCGAGACTAGTACCATTCAACCTTAATTATTGTGCGGAACGAATCCACTCATGAGGTTTACACAATAATTCCTTATGAACTCATCTCGGGGATATTATCAACCCTTACGGGATACACTGTCCGGTCAATTATTCACGGCATGCCATATATAAAATATAGTGACCCAACTTAACCGGAAATTAACCTAATAATTAAATCGGTTAATTCCTTTGGTAAATCAAAGTTACTTATATTAAATATACACACCCGCAATAATATCGGGGATTAAGAATAAAATACACTGAGACTCGAATCGATTATCGCCGGCAATCCTAATCGATGAATCTCAACGATCCGCTCAATACACCAAGTGTACAAGTGTGATAAAATAATTAAGATGAATTATTTTCTCTCTCACACAACGACTATACCGATGGATTGGTCCGTGTCCATCTAGGTCGTGAGCAACTGTTTGATTAAATACGAGTAACCGATAGTATGATCTTCTGTGCGCCCATGCTTGCACCATACTAACTACAACGTATAAAATCCAGGACTATATTTTGCATATATTTAATTAATAATAATTAAACGCAAAACAATTGTTCGTTAATTTAATAGATTAAATGCTATGATCGGGAGTTTACAGTTACTTAAATCTAGACATTAAGTACACAACTCCAACAAACGGGATTTTGATCGGGGTCGTATATTCCGCATATTCCGACGACCCCGGGACATCGATTTCTAACAATTGGTATCAGAGCGTTGGTTCTAGTTCATGTGTATATGCGATAAATTGTTCTACCTTGCAGGGTTTCCGACTAGTATGGCTTGTTAATAATTCTTCGTTTAATTATTTTGTCGTAATGGTTTGATTATTAAACTCTCGGACATGTCGAGATTCGTTTTATGTGTGGTGAATGCTTGTAATAGTAAAAATTCGGGGGTTGACCGAATTTAGGATTTATTATTACGTTCTACTTTTTCCGGAAATTGTATAGGGTCGATTTCATGTATAGAATCGATACCGGATAATTGTAATTAAATTATGTAATTTATTTTACGTTGGATCGATGCCGAAACGACCGTCGGAGAAGACGTGTGACGAAGATGAAAAGCTAGGGCTCGGGATCGATGGGATCGATCCCATGGAGATCGACCAAGAGGAGGAGGCGATCACCCCTTGGCCGTGGGCTGCCGCCGGTGATGGTGGTGGCTGGACGGCTGAGGTGGCGGCGGCGGTTCTCCTCTCCGCTGGCCGATCGAAGGTGGGGGTGGCGCGGGGTCCTCGTGATCTCGTGCTACTCCTACCGAGATTCACTTTCCTATTTTAATTCGGTTTTCCTATTTTGAGTATTCCTATGTTTGGGAACTCTCATGGAATAGGAAAAGAATTAATTTAGTATTAATTTATTTTTCCTTATTGATTATTCCTATTTTTTGGGAATTTTCATGGACTAGGAAAGTAATAAATTTAGAATTAATTTATTTTTCCTAATTAATTATTCCTTTATGGAATTTTTAATAGATTAGGAAAGGAATTAATTTGGAAGGATTAGAAGTCCTAATTTATTTTATTTCCTTATTCTATTATAGAAGTCTTCTAGAATATTCCAAGTTGAAGGAGTGGACCTTCCGACCTAAGAATCTAATTTGGAAGATAACATGACTAAGCAATCCTTTATGGATATAAGGTATAAGATCCGGACAAGTATTAGAATTGATTCACTCTGATGTATGCAGACCTTTGTTTACTCAGACAATAAGGTACGAGTACTTCATTCTATGATTACTAGAAAAAATGGATTAGCATACCTGATGTGCAACAAAAAAAAAGTGTTTTGACAAGTCAATGGACACAAAGTTATTGTGGGGAACCATCATGGTATATCCATTGAAAGCCTGCGATTTGATCGCGGAGGCAAGTGCCTGTCTGAGGAATGCATGGCATACTGATCAGAGATTGGGATTTGATCCCAAATGACTACACCATACACTCTTGTGTAGAAATGGTGTGTCAGAAAGAAGGGAACTCTTATAGAAATAGTAAAAGCATGAGTTATACGGAACTACCTATGTTCTATGGATATGTCCTGAAAAAACAACGGCGCATTCAATGCGGTTGTAGAATATCCTGGAAGGACAAAAGTTGTGTGTTCAATAGTACTATGAACCAGAAGGACGTTATAAGTTCTAACGCCCGGTTCTTAGAGTAAGACTATTGGATGAACCACAAGCCCAAAGTGACGTAATACTTTGAAATGAGAGAGAAAGATTAAGACTTAGAACCAGCCGAACCGAGTAGCGGTACACCACTAACTGCACCTACTGTTGGGATATGTCCTTCGATCCTACGTGTGCAATCGATAAAGTCATAAGGTCGTCTATGGATGTTAAATGATTATTTGATAATATTAATTATTGGGAACAATATAATATTGATCAATTAAATCATACCTACAGGGTCACACACGGACTTAAAGATGATGTACGTTGCTTGATAAATATATTGATTTAGAATCAATATTTACGTGGAATTAATTAACATGCATGAGATGCATGGCTTGCATGGATGCATGTCATATAGTGTGACATGGCATGCCACACAAGCAAGTGGGGACCACATACAATGCATAGTGGCATGTGTATGTGGCATGACCTTTCACCTCCTTTGTAACCCCTTTGCATGATTATGGTGCATTATGATGCCCATTATGTTGTAGGTTACAAAGGGGTGTAATGGGATGCATAATGATAGTTTTAGATAGATGAAAATCAGATTTTCATCACACAATTGCATCAGCCACGAAATTCCACGCAAATAGAGAGAAAAGAGGCGATCTTGGAGATTCATTCTCAAGCAAGCAAGGTGTTCATTATCCGGGTTCGTGTGCAACACGTAGAGGCCGGGCCATTTGTGCGGCTTCCACATCCGGACGATCTAAAGGAGTGACGAGGTCATTCACAAGGAGAGCATGTAGTGACTGATCCATGAAGGTGGTTCAATCGACTCAACACCACCTTCATCAACATCAACGAGGCACGCTACACCGGTTGTAAGTGATCTCGTTAATCTCTATATATATATATTGGATGTATATATATAAACGTGTCTATACATATAATGTGTGCCTAGATCTTCATGTTGTTCGTGTTCTATTGTTTTACACGCTTCCGCACACACGAACAAGGTAATCGAGCGATTGGATCGGCATCGAAAACCTTCAATTGGTATCAGAGCCTAGGGCTCGTGCACATGTTTTGTGTTGGACACAATTTTAAACAACATAATTGCTCTTATGTGCTTCTTTGTTGTGGTGTTGATTGCTTGTCTTAGATGTAAGGCCAACCACAGATAGTGGTTGGGTGAATGCAATCGTGTTTTTTACGTACCGAATGGCTTTAGTTTTGAGGCCTGCGTGCCTTGGAATCAGTTGTAATTTGGAGGACTGCGTGCCTTGGAATCATTTGTAATAGATAGGTTTCTTTTACATATGTATTGTACAACTTGTAAGCAGTGGATTTGATCCACGGATCGACCTTGGATCTCGAAGCACCGACGAATACGAAGAGAAACGAAGCAAGAAGAAGCAATTTTGCAGCCACTGGAGCAGGTAGCGGTCGCTACCCTAGGGGAAGCGGTCGCTACCCTGAACGCTAGGCTGATCGCTGCTCGATCGCTATCGGGGCCGAAAAATGGTCTGGACCAAGGTAGCGGTCGCTACCCTAGGGGTAGCGGTCGCTACCCCCTCTGGAATCAGCATTGCGCCATTCCGGTGGACGGGGCGCTACTCATGGAGTTTTGCTTATTTTTCGTTCGTTCTTTTTTCTGTGTGTTGTGAGGTTTAGGGGCCATTCGAGTATGTATTGCTTCCTGTGCTAGTTCTAGGTTTATATATGTTATAAATGTTCAACCAACATACATACAACCTTAAACATGCATGTTCCCAAAATAATGAGTATAATGCCTTGTCCAAAACATCACACTCATGAAGCCCTCGATCATAAGTTGGTAGGTCCGCCTCAGCGGGGTACTACTTGTTATCTTGGGATAGTGGGAGTAAGGGTTAGACCTGTTGGAGTTGTGTACTTAATGTCTAGATTTAAGTATCGGTAAACTCCCGGTCATAGCATTTAACCTATTTAATTAATAAACAATTATTTGCATTTAATTATTATTAATTAATTATGCAAAATATAGTCCTAGATTTTATACGTTGTAGTTAGTATGGTGTGCATGGGCACACAGAAGATCATACTATCGGTTACTCGTATTTAATCGAACAGTTGCTCACGACCTAGATGGACCCGGACCAATCCATCGGTATAGTCGTTGTGTGAGAGAGAAAATAATTTATCTTAATTATTTTATCACACTTGTACACCTAGTGTATTGGGCGGATCGCTTGAGATTTATTGATTAGGATTGCCTTGGATAATCAATTTAAATCTCAGAGTATTTTATTCTTAATCCCCGATATTATTGCGGGTGTGTATATTTAATATTAGAGACTTTGATTTTCCAAAGGAATTAACCGATTTTATTATTGGGTTAATTACCGGTAAAATTGGGTCGCTATATTTTATATATGACATGTCGTGAATACTTGACGGGAAAGTGTATCCCGGAAGGGTTGATAATATCCCCGAGATGAGTTCATAAGGAATTATTGTGTAAACCTCATGAGTGGATTCGTTCCGCACAATAATAAAGGTTGAACGGTACTAGTCTCGGATATAAGAGATGAATATAATTTATTAAGCAATAAATAAATTTATTCATGGATATTTAAATCTTAAATACACGGAATAAATAATACTAACCGGAGAAATATTATTTGATATAATATGGATAAATATTGGGAGTGCAATTTTATTTATATAGTGGAAAATAAATAAAATTAATATTGATAAGGATTAATGGATTTGGGTTGGACCCAATTTAATCTTCAATATTAGAAGCCCAATATTTCATCTCCTTTTGATCCCCTACGTAGACTATAAAAGCACTACATGGTCTTCATTTTTCATAACACAATTTTAACCTACGCCAATCATAAAGTTTTGGAGAGTGAAGGAGATCCATAGGAGTCCGATAGATTGTCGCCCACACGACGTTCGGACGAGGTGCAAGGAATACGTAGGAAGATCGCAAGGTCATCATCGTTAATTCGTTTCTCCGTACAACGAATCGAGGTAATATAATCGTAAAACCCCTCTATGATTATATGCTTGTTAATTGTGATATATACATGAACGGACGATCCGGGAAAGCGTCGAGACCTAGATACGGGGATCGTCGGATCCCCGTGGGGATCGAATGAGGGGCGGTCGAACCCTAGGGTTTCGACCGCCGGTGTGCCGCGCAAGGAAGCCCCGGCTGGACGCCGGGGCGTGCGATCGACCTAGGGTCGATCGCTGGGGATGCCACGGGCTGGTGCCGTGGCGGATCCCCGCCGCCTCCACGGCGGCGTGCGCGAGAAGGCGCCTCGGCTGGGCCGAGGCGGGCGATCGATCAAGCGATCGATCACCGGGGGTAAACCGCGGCTGTTGCCGCGGTGGTCAGCCGGGCTGACTGCCCCTCCTGGTGGCGACGGCGGTGAAGTCGCCGGACTCACCGCCATCCGGGGGCTGCCGGAGCAGCCCAGGCGATCGCCATGCACGGCGATCGCGAACCCCAGCCGCGATGGGGTTCGGCTAGGGTTTAGCCGCGGGTTCATCCCGCGGTGATGCTCTTGTCGAGCCCGGCTTCGCGTGTGGTTCGCGTTCGTGGTTTCCGGCGACGGGGTTTCGGTCGGGTTATCGGTTCCGCATAATTTTTGATAGCAATTGGTATCAGAGCGTTTGGTTTCGTGTTCATGTATATGTTCGATTATTGTTCTACCTTGCAGGATTTCCGGCTATCATGGTTGGATTTAATTATTGTGTTAATTAATTATCATGATTATTGGTTTATTAAACTCTCGGACATTTCGAGATTCGTTTTTGTGGATGAATGTTTGTAATAGTAAAAATTCGGGGGTTGACCGAATTTAGGATTTATTATTACGTTCTTTATTTTTCCGGAAAATGTATAGGGTCGATTTCATGTATAGAATCGATACCGGATAGTGTAATTTAAATTCTTGTAATTTATTTACGTTGGTTCGATGTTGAGACGATCGCCGGAAGACGAAGATGTGTGACGAAGACGAAGGGGACGAAAAACCGGGGGGGTCGATCATCCCCATGATCAATCCCCATGAGGATCGATCGACCCCATCGAGGGGGCTGCCCGCTAGGGCTTCCGGCCACGCCGGCCACCGGTGGTGGTGGCGCGTGGGCTGGGGGCGGCGGCAATGGTGGTCCCGGGCGGTGGAGGTCGACGGTGGGGATGGCGTGGGGTCTCCCAATCCCATGCTATTCCTACCAAGATCCACTTTCCTAAATTAATTCGGTTTTCCTATTTGAGTGTTTTCCTTTTAGGGAACTCTCATGGATTAGGAAAAGAATTAATTAAATTAATTTTATTCTTATTGTTTTATTTCTATTATGGAAATATTCAAGGATTAGGAATTTAATTAATTTGGTATTAATTTATTTCCTATTTGATTATTCCTATTCTTGGGAATTTTCATTAGATGGAAATTAATTAATAATGGAAAGTAGAAGAGTCCTAATTTATTTTATTTCCTTGTTCTATTATAGATGTCTTCTAGAATATTCCAAGTTTTACTTGGATAGATTATTCTAGAGATTTAATAGAATTAGATAGGAAAATAAATAAATAAAAATATTAATAATATTTAATTTTATTTTTGATATATTCAATTGACTTAATTTTCGAATTAAGTAACTTTTGGATTAATTAAAAATGGATTTAAATATTGGAGATTAATATTCTCGTCACAAGGAACATTCAAGAAACGAAGACCGAAGACTAGAAGATGCATATGAAGATGGAATAAAGCCATGATAGTCGGGAAAATAATTTTTCTAGCATTATTTTGACTATGTGATCTATGTGCTTTATTGCTTTATGCATGCTATATGTGTTTAATTTATGCACTAGATAGCGTATCCCTTTATTGTAAAAAGCTGAGTGGGAGAGGGGATGGAAACATTCCCATGGTCTCCATCACTGTTCTCTTGGTGACTCTTATGGACTTTCGAAGTTCGTATAGACGAGTCATTGGAGGAGAATTCTTGTAATTCCTTTTACAAGAAACATTGATCAAGTTTATCAAACAATGCCTAATTTGTCTTTCTGAAACTGACTTCAAGTCGACTCATTCTCACCCCGGGGAGTGGAATGGAGCCAAAGCCACTTGGTCATGTGGATGACACAAATTAGAGACCTTCGTACCATTCTTTGATAGATGGATCGATTGTCTGCTCGGCTCCCTCATTTATGAGAGATAGGGCCGTTCGCATGGTGAATCACTGGTTAGAAACTTCGAGTTTCACTTATGATTCTCCAAGTCTTGATTTGCGGAAATCGAATGGTTCAAGTAATTGGATTTCAATTATATAAATCTTTTGGTGTGGTAAACGTCCACACGAACGTGGCTTGCTACACTGAATGGGATTTTAGATTAATTGATGTAGACAGTTATAGGGAATTGTGAAGAGTTGCAAGTTATCGTAAACGTCCACACGAACGTGGCTTGCGGTGACGTAACAATTCTAAACGATTCGCCTTAGTACTGAGTGATGGTTTACACTTAGGTACGCTTTGTAGTATTCTTCCCAACGAAGTAACGCTATAATGATGTACGACCGAAGCAAAACTAGTTGCTAAATCATTTGGGTGGGTAAACGTCCACACGAACGTGGCTTGCCTTACCTGATATTATTTAGACGCAATTAGTAATTTAATGATATTATTTGAGGGAGATAATATCGGACATTAAATTGATTGTTTGTTTACATGTGCTTATAGGTTTAGAGAATAGCTATGAATCCACTTTCTGTGATACTCAAGGAACATAAACTCACTGGTCCCAATTACATTGATTGGAAGAGAAATTTGGACATTGTCCTGACTGCTGAAGAGTACAAGTTTGTACTCAATGATAAATGCCCTGCTGAGCCCACGGCTGCCTCAACTGATGAGGAAAAGACAGCATATAGGAAGTGGGAAAAGGCTGATGAAATGGCTAGGTGTTATATTTTGGCTTCCATGTCAAATGTACTCCAAACCCAACATGAGCCGATGGACACTGCCCGTGACATGATGTCTAACCTCAAGGAGATGTTTGGGGAGCAGGATCGTGCGGCAAGGCAAGAATCCATGAGAGTCCTCATGTCGACTACTCAGTCTGAAGGAACGCCCGTTGGGGAGCACGTTCTCAAGATGATGAGTTTGTTGAATGAACTTGAGGTCCTAGGAGCTTCTATTGATGATGAGACGCAAGTCGACATCATACTCCAGTCTTTGACCCCTAAGTTTGAGCAGTTTCGTATGAGCTATAATATGGGTAAACTATCTTATACTCTTGCGCAACTCCTGACTGAACTGAAGGCGGCAGAGGGGATCTACAAGAAGGGCAAGTCTCAAGCGCTTGTAGCTACCAAGTCCAAAAGCTGGAAAGCTACTGGAGGTAGGGGCAAGAAAAGGAAGCAAGCCTTGAAACCCAGTGGTGCCAAGAGGAATGGACCACGAGTGGGGGCTGGTAAGCCAAGGGGCAAGTGCTTCCGATGCAACAAGTCTGGACACTGGAAGTCTGAATGTCCTCTCAGAGGTACGAATTTTTCTTTAGTCGTAAAAACATAGTCAGCGGTATTATCTACCAGAATTCTGGTGTGTAGATATGGAACCACTGACGGTATGTGCATTGTTTTAAATGCAAGGGTTCCAGAAAACCCGGCGACTTAGAGAAGAAGAATTCGAGTCTACATGGGCGAAGCTGTTGGGGTAGCAGCGGTTGCAGTGGAAGACATTTATCTATTTTAGGATTTCATTTCAAAGTTATTGAAAAAGAACTTTTGTTCTGGTTTTCTTTATTAATGAATGGATATTTATTTCTTTAATCATTGACTAATTTAGATAAGAAATAATGGTGTTATCTATTCTGGTACATTAGATAGCAATGTATGAATGATGAATCCTTAGTCTACCACGATGCAACAAACCATTATGTATAACTTGCTTTACTTATTAGATGTATTTCTTTATCAATCATTATACTTGTGAATTCTTGAACTTAGTAGTATTTAATCAAAAGGGATTCAAGAGGTCGAAATTGATTTGATCAATTATAGTTGGAGGAGTGGACCTCCCGACCTGAGAATCGATCTTGAAAGATGATACAACTAAGTTAACCTTTCTGGATAAAGGACAGAATTCAGACAAGTATTGAGAATGATTTATGATTAATGCGGTAACATGTGTAATTAGAAAGGTGTGAGTAGTTCTTTAAAAGAATACTCGAAGGTGGATTAGAATACTTGATGTGCCATAAAGGCAAAGTGTTTTTCAGTAGACAGAAAGCTGTTATGGGGAACCTTCAAAGTATATCCATTGGAAGCCTGCCACTTGTTCGCGGAGGCTATCACCTACCTAAACAACACATGGCATATATCAAGGATTGAGATTAAGTCTCAAAAGACTGCATCATACACTGATGTGTAGACATGGTGTGTCAGGAATAAGAAATGGAATTCTAATAGTGAAAGGACAAGTTTGTTCGGAACTACCTATGTTCTATGGATATTTCTGGATACAACGGCACATTCAATGTGGTTGTAGAATGTCCTAGAAGAACAAGTAATTGTATGTTCAATAGTACTACGAACCAGAGGGGTGTCCTCGCCCGGTTCTTAGAGGAAGACTATTAGATGAACTACAATGCCCTAACTGACAAAGTACTTTAAAATGAGGAAAAGGAAAGACTGAGAACCAGCCTAACCGAGTAGTAGTACACCACTAACTGCATCTAATGTTATTACTGTTATACATCGGAACGCCATTGTAGTGGGAGGTTGTTAAGCAACCAGAGATGTTCATAAGACTGGAGGAGTTTTGAACTCTGGATCTAGTAAACATGAAATCGATCCCTAGTTCTGCATAAGGGTAAGTGTCAATCTAAATGTGCCTACTTGGATAACAATAAGTATTATTGTTAAGAGGCAAGATCATTTAGAAGTACAAGCTTAGGCAAGGAGAGGTGTGTTAGAGATGTAATGGAAACAAGATGGTGTTTCTCGGAATTTTGTGTAGATAACACTTCATCGTTGGCAACAATGTAAAAGTGTTGTGAGACATAAAATAGAGGTTGTCTAAATAAATCGAGATATAAGATTAAGGTGAAGTTAGATCATGTTCTTAGAATCTTTCGATCTCTAGATAAGAACATTTGTACTTCTCTTAAGATATCTTATGCAATTATGGTTTGTTTTAAACATGCATAATTCTGAGAAAGGTTATTGCCTTTCGAGAACAGAATGCATCTATCTAAAGGTATGTGTCTCGAACACATGAAGGAGATAGATATAAACAAAGCAGTTACCTACACTTCGAGTGTGGAGAAGCTTTGTAGATGCAATGTTGAAAAACAAGAACCTGATATCAACTATGCGGTTAGCGTAGTGGGAGGATATCAAAGTAATTTGGATAAGAGATATTCGAATGCTGTAAAAGTACTTGGAAGTACTGGATTACTAAGCAAAATGAAATCTTCTTAGATTACAGTTTCTCAGATCCAAAATCAGAGAAAGACCAGTGTAAGTCGATATCAGGCTATGTGTTCACTTTTAGAAGAGGTGGAACCTAAGGATGAAAGAGTGATAAGCGTGATGCTTCTCGGACTCTATCATAAACCGAATAGCAGCCTCAGAGGCAGCGGAAGTTTTGGTTAGGTTCCGGGATGACCTCTGAACTTGGATATGATTCTTGGTTCACCAAAGGCTATGTATATAGCGGTGCATGGTAAACTGAAAGAAGTCATAAGTTCAAAAGGTGATGATAACACATAGAGCAAGTACCACCTGATTCGAGTCATCGTCTAGGGAGACGACGCAGTAGTCACCAAGATAACTTCAGAGCGGCAACCTAGATTGCTCATTCACATAATACTTCTGGGAAGTATAACTTAAGCACGTGATGAGTATGGGAGTCGGGAGTTTGGAGGAAATGACTAGACCTAAGTACAAGTGGGAGATTGTTGGAGTTGTGTACTTAATGTCTAGATTTAAGTATCGGTAAACTCCCGGTCATAGCATTTAACCTATTTAATTAATAAACAATTATTTGCATTTAATTATTATTAATTAATTATGCAAAATATAGTCCTGGATTTTATACGTTGTAGTTAGTATGGTGTGCATGGGCACACAGAAGATCATACTATCGGTTACTCGTATTTAATCGAACAGTTGCTCACGACCTAGATGGACCCGGACCAATCCATCGGTATAGTCGTTGTGTGAGAGAGAAAATAATTTATCTTAATTATTTTATCACACTTGTACACCTAGTGTATTGGGCGGATCGCTTGAGATTTATTGATTAGGATTGCCTTGGATAATCAATTTAAATCTCAGAGTATTTTATTCTTAATCCCCGATATTATTGCGGGTGTGTATATTTAATATTAGAGACTTTGATTTTCCAAAGGAATTAACCGATTTTATTATTGGGTTAACTACCGGTAAAATTGGGTCGCTATATTTTATATATGACATGCCGTGAATACTTGACGGGAAAGTGTATCCCGGAAGGGTTGATAATATCCCCGAGATGAGTTCATAAGGAATTATTGTGTAAACCTCATGAGTGGATTCGTTCCGCACAATAATAAATGTTAAACGGTACTAGTCTCGGATATAAGAGATGAATATAATTTATTAAGCAATAAATAAATTTATTCATGGATATTTAAATCTTAAATACACGGAATAAATATTACTAACCGGAGAAATATTATTTGATATAATATGGATAAATATTGGGAGTGCAATTTTATTTATATAGTGGAAAATAAATAAAATTAATATTGATAAGGATTAATGGATTTGGGTTGGACCCAATTTAATCTTCAATATTAGAAGCCCAATATTTCATCTCCTTTTGATCCCCTACGTAGACTATAAAAGCACTACATGGTCTTCATTTTTCATAACACAATTTTAACCTACGCCAATCATAAAGTTTTGGAGAGTGAAGGAGATCCATAGGAGTCCGATAGATCGTCTCCCACACGACGTTCGGACGAGGTGCAAGGAATACGTAGGAAGATCGCAAGGTCATCATCGTTAATTCGTTTCTCCGTACAACGAATCGAGGTAATATAATCGTAAAACCCCTCTATGATTTTATGCTTGTTAATTGTGATATATACATGAACGGACGATCCGGGAAAGCGTCGAGACCTAGATACGGGGATCGAATGAGGGGCGGTCGAACCCTAGGGTTTCGACCGCCGGTGTGCCGCGCAAGGAAGCCCCGGCTGGACGCCGGGGCGTGCGATCGACCTAGGGTCGATCGCTGGGGATGCCATGGGCTGGTGCCGTGGCGGATCCCCGCCGCCTCCACGGCGGCGTGCGCGAGAAGGCGCCTCGGCTGGGCCGAGGCGGGCGATCGATCAAGCGATCGATCGCCGGGGGTAAACCGCGCCTGTTGCCGCGGTGGTCATCCGGGCTGACTGCCCCTCCTGGTGGCGACGGCGGTGAAGTCGCCGGACTCACCGCCATCCGGGGGCTGCCGGAGCAGCCCAGGCGATCGCCATGCACGGCGATCGCGAACCCCAGCCGCGATGGGGTTCGGCTAGGGTTTAGCCGCGGGTTCATCCCGCGGTGATGCTCTTGTCGAGCCCGGCTTCGCGTGTGGTTCGCGTTCGTGGTTTCCGGCGACGGGGTTTCGGTCGGGTTATCGGTTCCGCATAATTTTTGATAGCCCGGGACATCGAATCCCAGCAAGACCCTTACACGTGAGTTTGGTTTTCTCATCGATAGATCCACTGCAGGCGTGGCTATCGAGAAATGAGATAAGAATGTGATTCTTATCGACCGAGAATGACATTAGATGTCATTGACATAGGATGTCTACCTATCTTGGTTTTCTTAAGTGCGGACTCAGTCGGCTTAAGTATTCGCAAGATGAGGGTCTTGGAATCGTTTTGTTCAAGGGAACAACGATATTAGATATCGATTGAACAAAATGGAATAAATAAGTAGCTTGTTAGACGACCTTATTTGTTTACCGCTTTGTGAATGTTTACATATTTTTTTTATCTTACTTTTGAAGTTTATCATGTTAATTTCAACTCGATTCAAGTTTGGTTCAATTCTTGATTATGAAAAATTGAACAACATAAATTTTCTTGATTGACAACGTAATTTGAGGATGGTCCTCAAATACGAATACAAAGATAATGTGTTAGATTACCAATTCCTATGATATCATTGAACAACTCAATAGCATGTTCGGGGAACAGACTATAATTGAGCGGTTCGGTATGACCAGGGCCATCGCTTCAGCTAGGCTGGAGAAAGGGGAACCTAAGGGACCACATGTGCATCAAATGATTGGATTATTTGATTAAAAGTGATCGCCTAGGTTTTTCCTAAGATGATGAGTTGGCAACCGATTTCATACTTCAATCCCATCATGATGGTTATGATGCCTTTAGGCTAAATTTTCCATATGAATGGTTTGAATAAATCGCTACGTGAGATCCACGGGATGCTCAAGGTTGCAGAGCCGACGATTGAGAAGGATACTAAGAGGGAAATTCTTATGATACGGGATGGGTTATACAAAAGAGCATGGGCAAAAGGCTAATAGGGTTCCTAGGGAATCTGAATTCGTCTACTGCAAAAGTGTAGGACACTAATTGCAAACAAGTAGAAGTTCATATTTATTCAATTTTCAAACAAATGCCTAATTTATCTTCCATATGATGAATTCTAAAGTTAGGATTATTTTCACCTCGGGGAGTGATCTAATCCAAAACACTTAGTTCATCAATGACATAAATTAGAGACTTTCGAGCCATGGGATGGCGTTAGTCGATTGTCTGGTTGGCTCCCTCATACTTTATGAGAGATAGGGCTTCAATTGCATGATAAAATCGCTGGTTAGAAAATTTCGAGTTTTCACTTACGATTTATCACATTTTGATATTGGAATATTTATGAACTAAAATTCGAATAAGAGTCAATTATTGAGAATAATTGAACTTGACCAAAGTTCAAAGAAGATGTGAAGAACGGGGTTGCTTCATCTTCAGGTATTAATGTAATAGACATTAAACTTCACAAATTCTACTTCTTGGGCATTGGATGCCAAACGTAGTTCTCACATTTGTATGTGGAGGAACTACATAGAAGTATAAGTTTGGTGAGTAGAGATGTCGATCTACGGGCGAGAAATGGAGCGAAGGTCGCTGCATTAGCCGTATGATCATATGATGTTGTTTTGCCTTAGGGCCTTGTTTTAGTATTATAACTATGTAATTTCGTACATTCAATAAACAATGAATATTGGTTCGGTATTGGATACTGATGGATTAGTTTTTCACTATTAAATAGTTTGGTAACTATTTTAATTGTGAATTATTCTTTGTTTTGGTACGATTATTATATTGTTCATGTATACTTTAACTTGACAAACTAACATATATCATTAAGACCAAAGGCCAAATCGAATAAGTATCAATGAGACATAACTGAAACATTGTTGATTAGATCAAATCAAAATCTAAACATGTAACGAATTCTTTTAGAAGGAATTTTAGAATCATTTGACTTGGAGTCATTTGATACATGTGAATGATGTGTGATTGAAAAGATAACAATGTCATCTTTCTTGGAGAAAAGAGAACATGTGAGTGATTAGGGATGATCCATACTGATGTATGTGGAACCTATTAGTTCACAAGCACATGAAGGTTATGTTTCGGAAAATAGAAAACTAACTCTATTAGATAGAGGTTGATCTATCGATGATGGGTCTAATTGAACTACTGAACTCTTATGGGAACACACTATTCTTGACTTCAACCTATACACTGAATAGGACACTGTCAAAAGCTGTTGATAAGACACCATACTAGGTATGAAAAGGGAGGGTTCCTAAATTGTCTTACATCAAGATTTGAGGTTCTATAGCTTCTATGAAGAGATTTATCTCTACAGGGCTTGAACTCAAATGGGATAAAAGTTTCCTTATGGTATGTCCATATGAAACTCGAGGGTACAAATTCTACGATCTATCTGAGAACAATATTTTGTTGCTCGAGATGATGATTTTCTTGAAAAGAGATATCTTTCCTAGAAAGTCAGTGGGAGCTCGGTTATCTTGAACGAGGTTCAAGTAAAACAACCAATGATGAATACTCAAGACTGGGTTGAGAGTATTCCTATGGTTTTGGAAACCATACCAGCCCTTGTAGGTCCAGAAGGCATATATCTCCTTTAATCAGATACTTAGGTATTGTGATCAATGAGAGATATGAAGTCATGCTTTTGGAAAGCGATGAACCTTCCAACTATATCCAAGCTATGACGAGTGCAGCTACTAAAAATTGGCATGGTGCCATATAATCCGAGATTATTTCAATGTCTGGTAATCAAGTTTGGAACTTGATAGATTTGCATCAAGAGGCTAAACCTATTGAGTGCAAATAGATCTTCAAGATCAATATAGACATGAATGAAAAACCTAGGGTTTTCAAAGCAATTTTGGTGGTAAAAGTTTTATATTCACGAGGTGGATTATGATTAAACTTTTTCACCAGTTTTTGTGATTTATTCATTCGGATTAACTTAGCCATTGTGACTCATCTTGATAATGAGTTATGGTAATATTGGATGTTAAAACTAACTTCTTGAATTGGATTCTAGAAGAAAATGTGTTTTGACACAACCAAAGAGTTTTATCAATCCTTATAAGGCTAAGAAATTATGCAAGCTTATAGTTCCATTTATGGAATAAAGAAAGCATATCGGAGTAGCAATCTTCAGTTCAATGAATCCATACTGGGTTTTGGATTTCAGAGGAACTCGGAAGAGTCTTGTTTTACAAGAAGATCAGTGGGAGTAACGTTGTATTAATTGTGTTGTATGTCGGTGACATACTCCTTATTGGAAACAATGTTTCTATGCTTAATTCTATTAAAGAATGGCTTGAGAATTTGTTTTCAATGAAGGATCTTGGAGAAGCACAGTACATATTGGGCATCAAGATCTGTCGGAACAGATCGAAAATGATGTTTGGACTTAGTCAAGTGACCTACATTGATAAGGTCCTTGATAAGTTCAGAATGAAAGACGCCAAAAAGGGTCTCAATCCAATGAGTCATGGCACATCTCTGAGCAAGATGCAAGGCCCTACGGGACTTGATGAGCAAAAGAGGATGGAAAACATTCCTTATGCTTCGGCAATAGGGTCTATAATGTACGCCATGATATGTACACGATCGGACGTATCATATGCTTTGAGCATGACGAGTCAGTTTCAAGGAAATCCAGGTGAGGCGCGTTAGACTGCGACCAAGAATATTCTTATGTACCTTAGATGGACAAAAGAATATTTTGTTGTCTTTGGAAGACAAAAAGAGTTGATGTTAACAAGCTATTTGAATGCAAACTTCATAACAGACTAAGATAATTTCCGATTTTAATCTGGTTATATCTTTTGTCTAGATAGAGGTGAAATTAGCTGGAATAGTTCCATGCAACGCAATATAGCTAATTAAACTACATAAGCTGAGTACAATACTGCATTGGATGCAGTGACGTTGGTAGTTCAGATTTGAAAGTTCTTCAATGAACTAGGTGGCGTAACTAGCTCGGCCCATCTGATAGTTCTCTATTTATAGTAGATCTATCGCGCAAGCCAATGAGCCTAGGGAGCACTACAAATCTAAAGCTGGTGCTCAGGATGTTCCACATTATCTGGGAAATAGTTTTGTGGAGACATCAAGATAATAAAGTTGCAACTTTTGGTAAGGTTGCAAACCCGTTTTCTAAACCTCTCCAGCAGTTTAAGCTTGAGGCTTTCACGACTGCAATAGAGATCAGACATCTTAGAGATGGGTTGTGATTTCTATTACTGTATTAGATACTTTTGGAGATTTGGTAAACATTCACTCATATGTATAATACATATTTCTTCATATAAATATGGTTTAATTTATATGAATTGTCCAAATGATTAAGTGATATCAATTGGGTTATGAGGTCGACTTACCGCATAATGAAGTCCCAATGGTTGAACTGATATACTTAAATCATATAGCTGTTCCTGGTTCGTATAATCGAGTACGGACAAACCGATAATACAAAGAACTAGATTGTAATGTGTACTATAGCGCCGCTTCATGGGCTAGTGATGTGGGACATCAAGTACAATTACATAGATATTAGCTGGGAGCTAATGATCGAACAGACACGACTGGAATAGTATTTAAGATTTCGAGTCATAATACTATTTCATTGACTGTCGAGCAATTTCCTCTGACCTGAGTAGTCCAGAGTAATTCCATTGTGAAATGGTGTACTTTGATACAAGTAAACGCCTTTCGTAAAAGGAGGTTATAAAACTTGTTATTGGGTATATCAGGAAGCAAGTGGGAGAGCTTGGATTGACAAGATGGGATTGTCCTCCATTTTATAATGGGATACATGTCTTAACGGCCACTTGGAGAGTCGAGACTGTGGAAAATACATGGCCACGTCCAGATTCGTATCATAGTGATAAATCTGGTTTTACAGTCTGTCTCAAAGTCCAAGAAAGGTTTGAACCGATTAAGGATGACTCGAGTCTGGCAGCACACTGGCTCTGAAGGCCAAGTGGGAGATTGTTGGGATATGTCCTTCGATCCTACGTGTGCAATCGATAAAGTCATAAGGTCGTCTATGGATGTTAAATGATTATTTGATAATATTAATTATTGGGAACAATATAATATTGATCAATTAAATCATACCTACAGGGTCACACACGGACTTAAAGATGATGTACGTTGCTTGATAAATATATTGATTTAGAATCAATATTTACGTGGAATTAATTAACATGCATGAGATGCATGGCTTGCATGGATGCATGTCATATAGTGTGACATGGCATGCCACACAAGCAAGTGGGGACCACATACAATGCATAGTGGCATGTGTATGTGGCATGACCTTTCACCTCCTTTGTAACCCCTTTGCATGATTATGGTGCATTATGATGCCCATTATGTTGTAGGTTACAAAGGGGTGTAATGGGATGCATAATGATAGTTTTAGATAGATGAAAATCAGATTTTCATCACACAATTGCATCAGCCACGAAATTCCACTCAAATAGAGAGAAAAGAGGTGATCTTGGAGATTCATTCTCAAGCAAGCAAGGAGTTCATTATCCGGGTTCGTGTGCAACACGTAGAGGCCGGGCCATTTGTGCGGCTTCCACATCCGGACGATCTAAAGGAGTGACGAGGTCATTCACAAGGAGAGCATGTAGTGACTGATCCATGAAGGTGGTTCAATCGACTCAACACCACCTTCATCAACATCAACGAGGCACGCTACACCGGTTGTAAGTGATCTCGTTAATCTCTATATATATATATATTGGATGTATATATATAAACGTGTCTATACATATAATGTGTGCCTAGATCTTCATGTTGTTCGTGTTCTATTGTTTTACACGCTTCCGCACACACGAACAAGGTAATCGAGCGATTGGATCGGCATCGAAAACCTTCACCTACTGTTATTACTGTTAATGCACCGGAATGCTGTTGTAGTGGGAGGTTGTGTGACAACCGGAGATGTTCATAAGGCTAGGAGAGTTTTCAGACTCTGGACCTAGTATACATGAAATCGATCCCTAGATCTACATGAAGGTAGTACTAGATCTAAATGTGCCTTCTTGGAAAGCTATAAAGATTATTGCTAAGAGGCAAGATCATTTAGAGTACAAGCTTAGTTGATCCATTTATGGATTGAAACAAAGCATTGAGTTCGTGGTACTTGCAAATTGATGAGATAGTCCATTTTATGGATTCATCAAAGCATAGACGAATCGTGTGTATTGGAAACGTGATGGAACAAAGTGGTGTTTCTCGGGTTTTATGTAGATAACATTTTATCATTGACATAAATGTAAAGATGTAATCAGACATGAAATGATGGTTGTCTGGATAAATCATTATGAAAGATATAGGAAGAAGTTGGACATGTTCTTGAGATCTTGGATCTCTAGGAAAGAACATTGTACTTCTCCTGGACATCTTACATAGATATGATTATGGTTCGTTTTAACATGCAAGATTCCGAGAAAGGTTTGTTACCTTTCAGACACGGAATGCATCTATCTAAGGACATGTGTTTTAAAACACAAAAGGAGATAGAAGCAATGAAAGCGGTTTCCTACACTTGGAGTGTGGAAAGCTTAATAAATGCGATGTTGAAAACGAAAAACCTGATATTTGCTATGCGGCTAGTATAGTGGGAGGATATCAAGGTAATCCTGGAAAGAAATACTCGACTGCTGTAATGAAAATTTTAAGTACTTTCGAAGTACTCGAAACTATGTTCTGAATTACGGAGCAGACAAGTTTTTCCTTTGGATTACACTCTCTTAGATTTCTAATCAAATAAGGATCGGTGTAAGTCGATATCAGGCTATGTGTTTCACTATTAAAGGAGGAGGAGTTTTTAATATGGAAGAGTGATAAGCACGATGCTTTTCGGACTCTACCATAGGTAACCAAATAGCGGCCTCAGAGGCAGCGGAAGTTTTGGTATGGCTCCGGGATAACCTCTGGGACTTAGATGTGATTCTTAGTTTTCCAAAGGCTATGTAAATAGCGGTGCGATGGAAAATGGTAAGAAATCACAAGTCCATAAGTGTGCGATAACACATAGAGCAAGTACCACCTGATACGAGTCATCGTCAGGAAAGACGACGCTGTAGTCACCAAGATAACTTCAGAACGACAATCTTGATTGCTCTTTCACAAGGCACTTCTTGGAAGTGCATGTTAAGCACGTGAAGAGCATGGGAGTCGGGAGTTTGGAAGAAAAGACTATACCTTAGTATAAGTGGGAGATTGTTGGAGTTCATATACTTAATGTCTAGATTTAAGTGATATGAACTCCCGATCCATTGCCATTAATCTATTTAATTAAATAAACAATTAATTGCGTTTAATTATTTATAATTAAATATATGCAAATATAGTCCTAGATTATATACGTTGTAGTTAGTATGGTGTGCGTCGTCACACTGAAGATCATACTATCGGTTACTCGTATTTAATCGAACAGTTGCTCACGACCTAGATGGACACGGACCAAGCCACCGGTATAGTCGTTGTATGAGGGAAAAAATAATCGGTCTTGATTATTTTATCATACTTGTACACTTGGTGTATTGGGCGGATCGCTTGAGATTTATCAATTAGGATTGCCTGTGATAATTGATTCAAGTCTCAGAGTATTTTATTCTTAATCCCTTATATTATTGCAGGTGTGTGCATTTAATATTAGTGACTTTGATTTTCCAAAGGAATTGACCGGTTGGGTCAATTACCGGTAAAGTTGGGTCACGGTATTTTATGTATGACATGCCGTGAATTCTTGACGGGAAAGTGTGTCCCGATAAGGGTTGATAATGTCCCCGAGATGAGTTCATAAGGAATTATTATGTAAACCCTGCAGGTGGATTTGTTCCGCATAATAATTAAGGTTGAATGGTACTAGTCTTGGATACAATAGATGAATAAATTAATTACGCAATTAATTTAAATTTATTCATGGACATTTCTATCTTAAACGCACCGAATAAATAATACTACCGGAGAGATAATATTATTTGATATAATATGGTATAATATTGGGAGTGCAATTATATTTATATAGTGGAAAATAAATATAATTAATATTAATGGATTAATAGATTTGGGCTTGGGCTCAATTTAATCATTAATATTGGAAGCCCAATATTCCACCTCCTTTAAATCCCCATACGTAGCCTATAAAAGCACTACATGGTCTTTTCTATTCTCATAACTTGAAGATCACAATTCTAGAGAGAGAAAGGAGAGAAGGAGATCCATAGGAGTTCGGAGGATCGTCGCCCACACGACGTTCGAACGAAGTGCAAGGAATACGTGGAAAGATTCAAAGGTCTTCCAATAGATCTCGTTTCTCCGCACAACGAGAACAAAGGTAAAATCATGGAAACCCCCTCGATGATTTTAATAATTAATTCGTATATGCATATGAACGAAGATCCGAGGGACGAAACCGGGGACGGGGTTTGACCGCGCGGTGGTGATCGAAGATCACCGGACCGCGGGCGGTCAAGCGAACCCCGCAGGGATCGCGTGAAACAAATTCCTCGGCTTTGCCGAGGGTGGCGGTCGAACCTAGGGTTCTGACCGCCGCCTCACGTAAGGAGCCCCGGCTGGAGCCGGGGCATGCGATCGACCGAGGTGGTCGATCGCTGGGCAGCCGTGGTCGGAGCCACGGCGGGTCTGCATGGGCAGACCGCCCTCCTCGATCGGAGAAGCCCCGGCTGGCCGCCAAGGCATGCGATCGACCATGGTGGTCGATCGCTGGGGGCAGCCACGGGCTGGTGCCGCGGCAGGCGCCCCCTCCTCCTCCGTAGCGGTGGCGGTGAGTCGCCGGACTCACCGCCGGGGGCTACCGTGAGCAGTCCCGGGGATGCGCGTGCATCCCCAGCGATCGCATGTGCGATCGCGAGCCTCGCTCGCGGGGGCTCGGCTGGACAGCCGCGGGTTTACCCCGCGGCGGGTGTTCGGTCGGGCCTCGGTTTGCGTACGGTGGTTCGCTAGTTCTCCGCCGAACGGGATTTTGATCGGGGTCGTATATTCCGCATATTCCGACGACCCCGGGACATCGATTTCCAACAACGTGTTGAAGACAGGGGCCGATAAGTTAGAACCTCGTACTGAAGTGCGGTTGTTTATAGGATATCCCAGAGGAACTAAAGGTGGCATGTTCTATAGTCCTACGGACCAGAAGATCGTTATAAGTACTAACGCTCGGTTCTTAGAGGAAGACTATATCATGGACCACAAGCCCAAAAGTGACATTATGCTTGATGAGTTGAGAGGTAACAAGGAAGACTTAGATACAGCC
The DNA here is from genome assembly GCA_954870475.1 of Euphrasia confusa. Lineage (NCBI taxonomy): Eukaryota > Viridiplantae > Streptophyta > Magnoliopsida > Lamiales > Orobanchaceae > Euphrasia > Euphrasia confusa. The sequence continues at coordinate 16,835,617 of OX940955.1, forward strand.
GAACCGAGTAGTGATACACCACTAGAACCTGCACCTGACACTGTCACTGTTGATACACCGGAACGCCGTCGTAGTGGGAGGATTGTTAGACAACCAGACAGATGGATTGGACTGGGTGAGTCTTCGGACTCTGCACCCGGAGTTCATGAAGTCGATCCCTGGACCTATGATGAGGCGGTACAAGATATAGATGCGCCTTCTTGGAAGAAAGCGATGAAATCCGAAATTGAATCTATGGATTCTAATAAAGTCTGGGATCTTGTAGAACCACCAAACGGCGTACAACCAATTGGGTGTAAATGGGTCTACAAGAGAAAGAGAGGATCTGACGGAAAGGTTGAAACCTTTAAAGCTCGGCTTGTTGCGAAAGGATATACTCAGAAAGAGGGAATCGATTATGAGGAGACCTTCTCGCCGGTAGCCAAGATAAAGTCGATCCGGATTCTCTTATCCATAGCAGCGCATATGGACTATGAGGTGTGGCAAATGGATGTCAAGACAGCTTTCCTAAATGGAAGTCTTGACGAGACGATTTATATGAAACAACCAGAAGGATTCATTGCTAAGGGGAGAGATTATCTAGTGTGCAAGCTTAATCGATCCATTTATGGATTGAAACAAGCCTCGAGATCGTGGAACCTGCGGTTTGATGAAGTAGTCCAATCTTTTGGATTCAATCAAAGCATGGACGAATCGTGTGTGTATTGGAAACGTGATGGGAAGAAGGTGGTGTTTCTCGTGCTTTATGTAGGCGACATCCTTCTCATTGGCAACAGTGTGAAGATGTTATCAGACATAAAGGGATGGTTGTCTAGACAGTTCGATATGAAAGATTTAGGAGAGGTTGGGCATGTTCTAGGGATCAAAGTTATAAGGGATTGCCGGAATAGAACATTGTACCTTTCCCAGCAATCTTACATAGACACGATTCTGGCTCGTTTTAACATGCAAGATTCCAAGAAGGGTGAGTTACCCTTCAGTAAAGGAACTTATCTTTCTAAAGAATTGTGTCCTCAGTCACAGAAGGAGAAAGATGAAATGAAAGAAATTCCCTACGCTTCGGCTGTGGGAAGCTTGATGTATGCAATGTTATGCACGAGGCCTGATATCTGTTATGCGGTTGGCATAGTGGCAAGATATCAGAGTAATCCTGGAAAGGCTCATTGGACTGCCGTAAAGAGCATTTTCAAGTATTTTCGAAATACTAAGGATTATGTTCTAAGATACAGAGCAGACAATCTGATTCCTTTGGGTTACACAGATTCGGATTTCCAAGCTGATAAGGACCGGCGTAAGTCGACATCAGGCTATGTGTACACTTTGGGAGGTGGAGCCGTATCATGGAAGAGTATTAAGCAAAAGTGCATTTCGGACTCTACCATGGAAGCTGAATATGTAGCAGCCTCAGAGGCAGCGAAAGAATCAGTGTGGTTCCTTAATTTCCTCCAGGACTTAGATGTGATTCCGAGTTTGCCAAAAGCTATGATAATTTATTGTGACAATAGCGGTGCAGTGGAAAACAGTAAGGAACCACGGTCCCATAGTGCTACGAAACACATAGAGCGCAAGTACCACCTGATTCGAGACATCGTCAAGAGAGGCGACGCTGTAGTTGTTGGAATTCGATATCCCGGGTTATTTAAATTTGCGGAAACCAATAACCCGAACGAACCCTTCGCCGGAGATCACATGAACGCCGACTCATCCGCCGGAGTCCGGCCTTTGGAGACCACGCGCCCGAAGGCACGCAGCCCGCCCCCATCCGAACCCCCGCGAGCCGGGGTTCACACGATCGAGGGATCGATCGCACGCCGGCGATCGATCGGGGTGGGGCTGCCCAGCATCCCCCGCGGCGAGTCCGGCGACTCGCCGCCACCAGGAGGGCCCCGCCTTCACGGCGTGGTAGTGTTGGAGTTGTGTACTTAATGTCTAGATTTAAGTATCGGTAAACTCCCGGTCATAGCATTTAACCTATTTAATTAATAAACAATTATTTGCAATTAATTATTATTAATTATGCAAAATATAGTCCTGGATTTTATACGTTGTAGTTAGAATGGTGTGTCGGGCCCACACAGAAGATCATACTATCGGTTACTCGTATTTAATCAAACAGTTGCTCACGACCTAGATGGACACGGACCAATCCATCGGTATAGTCGTTGTGTGAGAGAGAAAATAATTTGTCTTAATTATTTTATCACACTTGTACACTTGGTGTATTGGGCGGATCAGCTTGAGATTTATTGATTAGGATTGCCTAAGATAATCAATTTAAATCTCGGAGTATTTTATTCTTAATCCCTGATATTATTGCGGGTGTGTATATTTAATATTAGAGACTTTGATTTTCCAAAGGAATTAACCGATTTAATTATTGGGTTAATTACCGGTAAAATTGGGTCTCTATATTTTATATATGACATGCCGTGAATACTTGACGGGAAAGTGTATCCCGGAAGGGTTGATAATATCCCCGAGATGAGTTCATAAGGAATTATTGTGTAAACCTCATGAGTGGATTCGTTCCGCACAATAATAAAGGTTGAACGGTACTAGTCTCGGATATAAGATATGAATATTATTTATTGAGCAATAAATAAATTTATTCATGGATATTTAAATCTTAAATACACGGAATAAATAATACTAAGATGGAGAAATATTATTTGATATAATATGGAATAATATTGGGAGTGCAATTTTATTTATATAGTGGAAAATAAATAAAATTTAATATTGATAAGAATTAATGGATTTGGGTTGGACCCAATTTAATTTTCAATATTAAAAAGCCCAATATTTATTCTCCTTATGATCCCCTACGTAGCCTATATAAGCACTACATGGTCTTCACTTTTCACAACCTAAGTTACGCCAACTAAAAGTCTTGAGAGTGAGGAGGATCCATAGAGTTCGATAGATCGTCGCCCACATGACGTTCGAACGGAGTGCTAGGAATACGCGGGAAGATCACGAGGTCATCAAGGATTCGTTTCTCCGTACAACGAATCAAGGTAATAATCGAGAACCCCCTTCTTTGATTATGTGCGTTGAATAAATTGTGATATATACATGAACGCACGATCCGGGAAAAACGACGAACCTCGGGGACGGGGATTCGAGATCCCCGGCGAGGATCGAAGGTGCGGCCGAACCCTAGGGTTCGGACCGCCGCATCGCGCGACAAGGGACGAGCCCCGGCTGGACGCCGGGGCATGCGATCGACTTCGGTCGATCGCCGGGGATGCCGTGGGCTGGTGCCACGGCGGATCCCCCCGCCCTCATCGCCGCCGGCGCGGATACGGGAAGCCCTCGGCCGAAGCCGAGGGATGCGATCGATCCTCGGATCGATCGCGGGTCAGCTGCGAGGTGACTCGCAGCGACCCCGTGCGTGCTACGGGTTCGCCCGTAGCGGCTCGCACGGGGTGATCCCGTGCGCTGGGGCAGCGAGTCCTTGACTCGCTGCGGGGCTGCTACGAGCAGCCCCGGGGATCGCTACGAGCGATCCCAGCGATCGTCGAGGACGATCGCGAGCCCCTCGCGGGGGCTCGGCTGGGCGCACGCAGCCTTCGGGCTTCGCTGGGCGTTCGGTCGGGCCCCGGCTCGTGAGGTGGTTCGCGTTCGTGGATCCGACTCGCGGGAGAAAATCGGCTGGGGGCGGGCTGCGTGTCTTCGGGCGCGTAGTCTCCAAAGGTCGGACTCCTGCGGATGAGTCGGGGATCCAATCTTCGGTGATCGAGGGTTTTTGATCGGGTTATCGGTTCCGCAATTTTGATAGCCCGGGACATCGAATCCCAACAACTGGTATCAGAGAGTTTGGTTTCGTGTTCATGTATGTATTCGATTGTTGTTCTACCTTGCAGGATTTCCGGCTATCATGGTTGGATATTAATTAATTGTTTTTTTTTAATTAATTATCATGATTATTAAACTCTCGGACATGTCGAGATTCGTTTTTGTGTGGTTGAATGTTTGTAATAGTAAAAATTCGGGGGTTGACCGAATTTAGGATTTATTATTACGCACTTTATTTTCCGGAAAATGTATAGGGTCGATTTCATGTATAGAATCGATACCGGAATTGTAATTTAATTTTGTAAATTATTTACGTTGGTTCGATGATGAGACGATCGCCGGAAGACGAAGAAGTGACGAAGAGAGAAGGGCTTGGGATCGATCACATGATGGTGATCGACCCATGGCCTAGCCGGCGTGGCTAGGCGGCGGCGGCGCTCCTCCCCGAGTTGCCGGCCGGTCGATTAAGGTGGGGATGGGGTGGGGTCTCCCAATCCCATGCTATTCCTACCAAAATCTACTTTCCTAATTAATTCGGATTTTTCCTATTTGAGTACTTTCCTTTTAGGAAACTCTCATGGATTAGGAAAAGAATTAATTTAAATTGATTTTATTTCTATTGATTTATTTCCTTCATGGAAATATTCATAGATTAGAAATTTAATTAATTTAGTACTAAATTTATTTTTCCTATTTGATTATTCCTACTCATGGGAATATTCATGGATTAGGAATAAAAATAAATTTGGAAAGTAGTAAGTCCTAATTTATTTTATTTCCTTGTTCTATTATAGATATCTTCTAGAATATTCCAAGTTTTACTTGGATAGATTATTCTAGAGATTTAATAAGAACTAGATAGGAAAATAAATAAATAAAAATATTAATAATATTTAATTTTATTTTGAATATATTCAATTGACTTAATTTTCGAATTAAGTAACTTTTGGATTAATTGAAAATAAATAGATTTAAATATTGGAAATTAATATTCTCGTCACATGGAGCATTCAAGAAACGAAGACTGAAGACTAGAGGATGCATATGAAGATAAAGCCATGATAGTCGGGAAAAATAATTCTCTAGCATTATTTTGACTATGTGATCTATGTGCCTTATTGCTTTCATGCATGCTATATGTGTTTATTTTATGCACTAGATAGCGTATCCCTTTATCGTGAAAAGCTAAGTGGGAGAGGGGATGGAAACATTCCCATGGTCTCCATCACTGTTCTCTTGGTGACTTTTATGGACTTTTGAAGTTCATATAGACAAGTCATTGGAGGAGAATTCTTGTAATTCCTCTTACAAGAAACATTGATCAAGTTTATCAAACAATGCCTAATTTGTCTTTCCAAAACTGATTTCAAGTCGACTCATTCTCACCCCGGGGAGTGGAATGGAGCCAGAGCCACTTGGTCATGTAGAGGACACAAATTAGAGACCTTCGTACCATTCTTTGATAGATGGATCGATTGTCTGCTCGGCTCCCTCATTTATGAGAGATAGGGTCGTTCGCATGGTGAATCACTGGTTAGAAACTTCGAGTTTCACTTATGATTCTCCGAGTCTTGATTTACGAAATCAAATGGATCAAGTAATTGGATTTCAATTATATAAATCTATTTGGTATAGTAAACGTCCACACGAACGTGGCTTGCTATACTGAAAGGGATTTTAGAATAATTGATGTAGACAGTTATAGGAAATTGTGAGGGATTGCGAGTTATCGTAAACGTCCACACGAACGTGGCTTGCGGTGACATAACAATTCTAAACGATTTGCCTTAGTACTGAGTGGTGGTTTACACTTAGGTACGCTTTGTAGTATTCTTCCCAACGAAGTAACGCTACAATGATGTACGACCGAAGAAAACCTAATTGCTAAATCATTTGGGTGGGTAAACGTCCACACGAACGTGGCTTGCCTTACCTGATGGGATTTTAGACGCAATTAGTAATTTAATGATATTATTTGAGGGAGATAATATCGGACATTAAATTGATTGTTTGTTTACATGTGCTTATAGGTTTAGAGAATAGCTATGAATCCACTTTCTGTGATACTCAAGGAACATAAACTCACTGGCCCCAATTATATTGATTGGAAGAGAAATTTGGACATTGTCCTGACTGCTGAAGAGTACAAGTTTGTACTCTCTGATAAATGCCCTGCTGAGCCCACGGCTGCCTCAACTGATGAGGAAAAGGCAACATATCGGAAGTGGAAAAAGGCTGATGAAATGGCTAGGTGCTATATTTTGGCTTCCATGTCAAATGTACTCCAAACCCAACATGAGCCGATGGACACTGCCCGGGATATGATGACTAACCTCAAGGAGATGTTTGGAGAGCAGGATCGTGCGGCGAGGCAAGAAGCCATGAGAGTCCTTATGTCGACTACTCAGTCTGAAGGAACGCCCGTTGGGGAGCACGTTCTTAAGATGATGAGTCTGTTGAATGAATTGGAGGTCCTGGGAGCTATGATTGATGGTGAGACGCAAGTCGACATCATACTCCAGTCTCTGCCCCCTAGTTTTGAGCAGTTTCGTATGAGCTATAATATGGGTAAACTATCTTATACTCTTGCGCAACTCCTGACTGAACTAAAGGCGGCAGAGGGGATCTACAAGAAGGGCAAGTCTCAAGCCCTTGTGGCTACCAGGTCCAAAAGCTTGAAAGCTGTTGGAGGTAGGGGCAAGAAAAGGAAGCAAGCCATAAAACCCAGTGGTGCCAAGAGGAATGGACCACGAGTGGGGGCTAGTAAGCCAAAGGGCTTGTGCTTCCGGTGCAAGAAGTCTGGACACTGGAAGTCTGAATGTCCTCTCAGAGGTACGAATTTTTCTTTAGTCGTAAAAACATAGTCAGCGGTATTATCTACCAGAATTCTGATGTGTAGATATGGAACCACTGACGGTATGTGCATTTCTTTAAATGCAGGGGTTCCAGAAAACCCGGCGACTTAGAGAAGAAGAATTCGAGTCTACATGGGCGAAGCTGTTGGGGTAGCAGCGGTTGCAGTGGAAGACATTTATCTGTTTTAAGTTTTCATTTCAGTTATTGCTTATGTACCCCTTTATTTTGAAAAAGAACTTTGTTCTGGTTTTCTTTATTATTAATGGATATTTTATTTCTTTAATCATTTGATGGTTTGGATAAGAAATAATGGTCATATCCGTTATGGTACATTAGATAGCAATATGTGAATGATGAATCCTTAGTCTACCACGATGCAACGAACCGTTATATATAACTTTTTTTACTTATTAGATGTATTTTCTCTTGTTAATCATTATATTTGTGAATTCTTGAACTTGGTAGTATCTATTCAAAAGGGATTCAAAAGGTCGAAATTGATTTGATCAATTAAAGTTGGAGGAATGGACTTCCCGACCTAAGAATCGATCTTGAAAGATTATACAACTGAGTAACCTTTCTAAAGGATGGAATTCGGACAAGTATAGAAAATGATTAATGATTAATGCGGTATGTGTAATTAGAGAAGGTACGAGTCATTCCTTCAAGAATACTCGAAGATGGATTAGACTACTTGTTGTGCCATAAAAGCAGAGTGTTTTAACACAAAGCCATTATGGGGAACCCTCAAAGTATATCCATTGAAAGCCTGCGACTTGTTCGCGGAGGCTATCACCTATCTAAATAACACATAGCATAAATCAAAGGTTGAGATTAAATCTCAAACGACTACACCATACACTGATGTGTAGACATGGTGTGTCAGGAATAAGAAATGGGATTCTAATAGTAAAAGGACAAGTTTGTTCGGAACTACCTATGTTCTATGGATATTTCTGGATACAACGGCACATTCTATGTGGTTGTAGAATAATCCTAGAAGAACAAGTATTTGTAAGTTCAATAGTACTGAGAACCAGATGGGTATCCTCACCCGGTTCTTAGAGGAAGACTATTAGATGAACTACAATGCCCTAATTGACAAAGTACTTTAAAATGAGGAAAGGAGAGACTGAGAACCAGCCTGACCGAGTAGCGGTACACCACTAACTGCACCTAATGTTATTACTGTTATGCACCGGAACGCCATTGCAGTGGGAGGTTGTTAAGCAACCAGAAATGTTCATAAGACTGGAGGAGTTTTTGAACTCTGGATCCAGTATACATGAAATCGATCCCTAGTTCTGCATAGGAAAGGTGTGTTAGAGACGTAATGGAAACAAAGGTGGTGTTTCTCGGAATTTTGTGTAGATAACACTTTATCATTGGCAACAATGTAAAAGTGTTGTCAGACATGAAATAGAGGTTGTCTAAATAAATCGAGATATAAGATTAAGATGAAGTTGGATCATGTTCTTAGAAATCTTTCGATCTCTAGATAAGAACATTTGTACTTTTCTTTAGATATCTTATACGATTATGGTTTGTTTTAAACATGCACAATTCTGAGAAAGGTTATTGCCTTTCGGAAACAGAATACATCTATCTAAAGGTATGTGTTTCGAACACATGAAGGAGATAGATATAAACAGAGCATTTATCTACACTTCGAGTGTAAAGAGCTTTGTTGATGCGGTGTTATAAAACAAGAACCTGATATCAACTATGCGGTTAGCGTAGTGGGAGGATATCAAAGTAATCTGGATAAGAGATATTCGAATGCTGTAAAAGTACTTGGAAGTACTGGATTACTGGCAAAAACGAAATCTTCTTAGATTACAGTTTCTCAGATCCAAAATCAGAGAAAGGACCAGTGTAAGTCGATATCAGGCTATGTGTTCACTTTTAGAAGAGGTGGAACCAAAGGATGAAAGAGTGATAAGCGTAATGCTTCTCGGACTCTATCATAAACCGATTAGCAGCCTCAGAGGCAGCGGAAGTTTTGGTTAGGTTCCGGAATGACCTCTGAACTTGGATATGACTCTTGGTTCACCAAAGGCTATGTACATAGCGGTGCGTGGAGAACTGGAAGAAGTCATAAGTTCAAAAGGGTGATGATAACACATAGAGCCAGTACCACCTGATACGAGTCGTCGTCAGTGAGACGACGCAGTAGTCACCAAGATAACTTCAGAGCGGCAACCTAGATTGCTCATTCACATAATACTTCTGGGAAGTATAACTTAAGCACGTGATGAGTATGGGAGTCGGGAGTTTGGAGGAAATGACTAGACCTTAGTACAAGTGGGAGATTGTTGGAGTTGTGTACTTAATGTCTAGATTTAAGTATCGGTAAACTCCCGGTCATAGCATTTAACCTATTTAATTAATAAACAATTATTTGCAATTAATTATTATTAATTATGCAAAATATAGTCCTGGATTTTATACGTTGTAGTTAGTATGGTGTGTCGGGCCCACACAGAAGATCATACTATCGGTTACTCGTATTTAATCAAACAGTTGCTCACGACCTAGATGGACACGGACCAATCCATCGGTATAGTCGTTGTGTGAGAGAGAAAATAATTTGTCTTAATTATTTTATCACACTTGTACACTTGGTGTATTGGGCGGATCAGCTTGAGATTTATTGATTAGGATTGCCTAAGATAATCAATTTAAATCTCGGAGTATTTTATTCTTAATCCCTGATATTATTGCGGGTGTGTATATTTAATATTAGAGACTTTGATTTTCCAAAGGAATTAACCGATTTAATTATTGGGTTAATTACCGGTAAAATTGGGTCTCTATATTTTATATATGACATGCCGTGAATACTTGACGGGAAAGTGTATCCCGGAAGGGTTGATAATATCCCCGAGATGAGTTCATAAGGAATTATTGTGTAAACCTCATGAGTGGATTCGTTCCGCACAATAATAAAGGTTGAACGGTACTAGTCTCGGATATAAGATATGAATATTATTTATTGAGTAATAAATAAATTTATTCATGGATATTTAAATCTTAAATACACGGAATAAATAATACTAAGATGGAGAAATATTATTTGATATAATATGGAATAATATTGGGAGTGCAATTTTATTTATATAGTGGAAAATAAATAAAATTTAATATTGATAAGAATTAATGGATTTGGGTTGGACCCAATTTAATTTTCAATATTAAGAAGCCCAATATTTATTCTCCTTATGATCCCCTACGTAGCCTATATAAGCACTACATGGTCTTCACTTTTCACAACCTAAGTTACGCCAACTAAAAGTCTTGAGAGTGAGGAGGATCCATAGAGTTCGATAGATCGTCGCCCACACGACGTTCGAACGGAGTGCTAGGAATACGCGGGAAGATCACGAGGTCATCAACGATTCGTTTCTCCGTACAACGAATCAAGGTAATAATCGAGAACCCCCTTCTTTGATTATGTGCGTTGAATAAATTGTGATATATACATGAACGCACGATCCGGGAAAAACGACGAACCTCGGGGACGGGGATTCGAGATCCCCGGCGAGGATCGAAGGTGCGGCCGAACCCTAGGGTTCGGACCGCCGCATCGCGCGACAAGGGACGAGCCCCGGCTGGACGCCGGGGCATGCGATCGACTTCGGTCGATCGCCGGGGATGCCGTGGGCTGGTGCCACGGCGGATCCCCCCGCCCTCATCGCCGCCGGCGCGGATACGGGAAGCCCTCGGCCGAAGCCGAGGGATGCGATCGATCCTCGGATCGATCGCGGGTCAGCTGCGAGGTGACTCGCAGCGACCCCGTGCGTGCTACGGGTTCGCCCGTAGCGGCTCGCACGGGGTGATCCCGTGCGCTGGGGCAGCGAGTCCTTGACTCGCTGCGGGGCTGCTACGAGCAGCCCCGGGGATCGCTACGAGCGATCCCAGCGATCGTCGAGGACGATCGCGAGCCCCTCGCGGGGGCTCGGCTGGGCGCACGCAGCCTTCGGGCTTCGCTGGGCGTTCGGTCGGGCCCCGGCTCGTGAGGTGGTTCGCGTTCGTGGATCCGACTCGCGGGAGAAAATCGGGTGGGGGCGGGCTGCGTGTCTTCGGGCGCGTAGTCTCCAAAGGTCGGACTCCTGCGGATGAGTCGGGGATCCAATCTTCGGTGATCGAGGGTTTTTGATCGGGTTATCGGTTCCGCAATTTTGATAGCCCGGGACATCGAATCCCAACAGGTAGGGCACGGCACCAGCCCGTGCCCAGCGATCGATCCTCGTGATCGATCGCTCACCCTCGGCCTAGCCGAGGGTTCGCCCCCCATGCCCACGGCCGAAACCCTAGGCGGCGATCCGCGGTCCGGTGGCTTCGCCACCACCGCGTGATCGTTCGTCTAATCCGGGCTTCGATCTCGGATCTTCGTCCTACGGTATTTTCAATAATCGAATCAAATTAAAATCATAAAGCGCGTTTAGATTTTTACCTTCGATTCGTTGTTCGGAGAAACGAAATCAAGATGACCTTGCGATCTTCCCACGTATTCCTTGCACTCCGTTCGAACGTCGGGTGGGAGACGATCTATCGAACTCCTATGGATCTTCTTCACTCTTCAAGACTTTATGATTGGCGTATCTTAGGTTAATGAATTGTGAAGACCATGTAGTGCTTTTATAGGCTACGTAGGGGATCAAAAAGGAGATTAAATATTGGGCTTCTAATATTGAAGATTAAATTGGGTCCAACCCAAATCCATTAATCCTTATCAATATTAATTTTATTTATTTTCCACTATATAAATAAAATTGCACTCCCAATATTTATCCATATTATATCAAATAATATTTCTCCGGTTAGTATTATTTATTCCGTGTATTTAAGATTTAAATATCCATGAATAAAATTTATTTATTGCTTAATAAATTTATTCATCTCTTATATCCGAGAATAGTACCACTCAACCTTATTTATTATGCGGAACAAATCCACTCGCGAGGTTTACATAATAAATCCTTATGAGCTCATCTCGGGATATTATCAACCCTTCCGGGATACACTGTCCCTTCAAGAATTCACGGCATGCCATATATAAAATATAGTGACCCAACTTAACCGGTAATTAACCCAATAATTAAATCGGTTAATTCCTTTGGAAAATCAAAGTCACTTATATTAAATATACACACCCGCAATTGTTTCAGGGATTAAGAATAAAATACTCTGAGACTTAAATCAATTATCACAGAGCAATCCTAATTGATAAGTCTCAAGCGATCCGCTCAATACACCGAGTGTACAAGTGTGATAAGATAATCAAGATAAATTATCTTCTCTCTCACACAACGACTATACCGATGGATTGGTCCGTGTCCATCTAGGTCGTGAGCAACTGTTTGATTAAATACGAGTAACCGATAGTATGATCTTCTGTGTGGGCCCGACACACCATACTAACTACAACGTATAAAATCCAGGACTATGATTTGCATATATATAATTAACAATAATTAAAAGCAAATGAATGTTCATTATAAATAGGTAAATGAAAGTGTACACAGAGTTCATAATACTCAAATCTAGACATTAAGTATACTACTCCATCAATCTCCCACTTATACTAAGGTCTAGTCTTATCTTCCAAACTTCTGACTCCCAAACCCTCCAAGTGCTTGTAATATACTTCCTTAGGAAGTATCTTGGTGAAAGGGTCCGCTAGGTTGTCCTCCGAAGCTATCTTGGTGACTATCGCATCGCCCCTCTTGACGATGTCTCGAATCAGGTGGTACTTGCGCTCTATGTGTTTCGTAGCACTATAGGACCGTGGTTCCTTACTGTTTGCCACTGCACCGCTATTATCACAATAAATTGTCATAGCCTTGGGCAAACTCGGAATCACATCTAAGTCCTGGAGGAAATTAAGGAACCACACTGACTCTTTCGCTGCCTCTGAGGCTGCAACATATTCAGCTTCCATGGTAGAGTCCGAAATGCATTTTTGCTTAACACTCTTCCATGATACGGCTCCACCTCCCAAAGTGTACACATAGCCTGATGTCGACTTACGCCGGTCCTTATCAGCTTGGAAATCCGAATCTGTGTAACCCAAAGGAATCAGATTGTCTGCTCCGTATCTCAGAACATAATCCTTAGTATTTCGCAAATACTTGAAAATGCTCTTTACGGCAGTCCAATGAGCCTTTCCAGGGTTACTTTGATATCTCGCTACTATGCCAACGGCATAACAGATATCAGGCCTCGTGCATAACATTGCATACATTAAGCTTCCCACAGCCGAAGCGTAGGGAACCGCTTTCATGTCATCTTTCTCCTTCTGTGTCTGAGGACACATCTCCTTAGAAAGATAAGTTCCTTTACTGAAGGGTAGATCACCCTTCTTGGAATCTTGCATGTTAAAACGAGCCAGAATCGTGTCTATGTAAGATTGCTGGGAAAGACACAATGTTCTACTCCGGCGATCCCTTATAACTTTGATCCCTAGAACATGTCCAACTTCTCCCAAATCTTTCATATCGAATTGTCTAGACAACCATCCCTTTATGTCTGATAACATCTTTACACTGTTGCCAATGAGAAGTATGTCGTCTACATAAAGCACGAGGAACACCACCTTCTTTCCATCACGTTTCCAATACACACACGATTCGTCCATACTTTGAATGAATCCAAAAGATTGTACTACTTCATCAAACCGCAGGTTCCACGATCTCGATGCTTGTTTCAATCCATAAATGGATCGATTAAGCTTGCACACTAGATGATCTCGCCCCTTAGCAATGAATCCTTCTGGTTGTTTCATATAAATCGTCTCGTCAAGACTTCCATTAAGGAAAGCTGTCTTGACATCCATTTGCCACACCTCATAATCCATATGAGCTGCTATGGATAAGAGAATCCGGATCGACTTTATCTTGGCTACCGGCGAGAAGGTCTCCTCATAATCGATTCCCTCTTTCTGAGTATATCCTTTCGCAACAAGCCTAGCTTTAAAGGTTTCAACCTTTCTGTCAGATCCTCTCTTTCTCTTGTAGACCCATTTACACCCAATTGGCTTTACGCCGCTTGGTGGTTCTACAAGATCCCAGACTTTATTAGAATCCATAGATTCTATTTCGGATTTCATCGCTTTCTTCCAAGAAGGCGCATCTATATCTTGTACCGCCTCATCATAGGTCCAGGGATCGACTTCATGAACTCCGGGTGCCGAGTCCGAAGACTCACCCAGTCCAATCCATCTGTCCGGTTGTTTGACAACCCTCCCACTACGACGGCGTTCCGGTGTATTAACAGTGACAGTATTAGGTGCAGGTTCTAGTGGTGTATCTACACTCGGTTCGGCTGTATCTAAGTCTTCTTTGTTACCTCTCACCTCATCAAGTATTATGTCCCTCTTGGGCTTGTGGTCCATGACATAGTCTTCCTCTAAGAACCGAGCGTTAGTACTTATAACGATCTTCTGGTCCGTAGGACTATAGAACATGCCACCTTTAGTTCCTTTCGGGTATCCTACAAACAACCGTAATTCTGATCTAGGTTCTAACTTATCGGCCCCTTGTCGCAACACATGTGCTGGACATCCCCAGATCCGAAGGTGCCTGAGGCTAGGCTTGCGCCCGCTCCACCTTTCCATGGGTGTTGTGGGTACCGTTTTTGTTGGAACCATGTTGAGAATGTACGCCGCTGTTTCCAAGGCATGTCCCCAGAACATTGTAGGTAAGTCCGAGTAACTCATCATCGAACGCACCATCTCCATAAGAGTCCTATTCCTTCTTTCCGACACACCATTCTGCTGGGGAGTATATGGTGATGTCATCTGGGAATCAATCCCATTCTCTGCTAAGTATGCCTTGAATTCTCCAGACAGGTACTCGCCTCCGCGATCAGATCGCAGGCATTTAATGGATTTACTTTGAAGGTTCTCCACAAAAGCCTTGAACTCCTTGAACTTGTCAAAGGATTCGCTCTTGCGGCGCATCAAGTACACAAATCCATACCTTGAGTAATCATCAGTAAAAGTGATGAAGTACTCGTACCCTCCCCTTGCCTGAGTAGACATAGGTCCGCATACATCAGAGTGAATCAAATCCAATACTTGTTCAGCTCTATGTCCTTTACCAGAAAAAGAACGCTTGGTCATTTTACCCTCCAAACAGGATTCGCAGGTTGGAAGGTCCTCTCCTTCTATGCCGCTAATGAGACCATCAGCTTTCAACCTTTGAATTCTATTTGAATTAATATGACCTAGCCTTAGATGCCACAAGTATAATTGATTCATTTTAGAAGGTTCCTTTCTCTTATTGGTGTTCGTAGATGTGTTATTACTCTCGGTTAGTTGCATCGTGTTAGACTCAGGATTTAGAACATACAAATCGTCCACCAATGTACCAGAACAGATAATCTCACTATTTCTTCTTATGACCACAGAGCGATCAAAAGAAACAGAATATCCATTCAGAATTAACTTAGAAACTGAAATTAAATTCTTTCTAAAATTCGGTACATAAAGACAATTTTGTAAAACTAAAACCCTATCACTACTAAAGCGTAAGTGAACGTCTCCCACTGCAACAGCCGCCACCTTCGCGGCATTGCCCATGTAGACCACGATTTCTCCCTCTCTAAGTCTCCGGGTTTCCTGGAACCCCTGCAATGAATTGCAGACATGGTCAGTGGCGCCCGTATCTACACACCAGGTGCTGGTAGATATCACCGCTGACAATGTTTCAGTGACTAAGGAAAATTTCGTACCTTTGATGAGAGGACAATCAGACCTCCAGTGTCCAAACTGCTTGCATCGAAAGCACTTGCCCAAAGGCTTGCCTCTCCCAATCCGTGGTTTTAAACCACTGGGTTTCTTTGCACGCTTCTCCTCCAGCCTTGCCACAAAAGCTTGTGATTCTCTTAACTTACGCACAAACTCCGCTTTCGCCGAATCCTTTTTAAGGGACTCATTGAGAGAGAATTCTGTGAGTATGTTAATCACCTCTTGTCCAGCTTCCACGCTATGTCTCAACATCATCCTGAGGTCATTTCGAATGTCCTCATCAGTTGGGACAACAGTGGATTCGGAAAGCTCAACAGTCTGAACAATGTCCAGATTTCGTTCCCAATCATTACTATATGGAACCGGTGAGTTTTCATCCTTAAGTATATCACAAAGTGGGGTCACAGTCATTCTTAACCTATAAGCACATAAAACAAACAAACAATTTAATACCGATATTATCTCCCTCAAATAATATCATTAAATCACTAATCACATCTAAAATCCCATCAGGTAAGGCAAGCCACGTTCGTGTGGACGTTTACCCACCCAAATGATTTAGCAATTAGATTTGCTTCGGTCATACATCACTTACAGCGTAACCTCGTTGGGAGGAATACTATAACGCGTATCTAAGTGTAAACCATTACTCAGTACTAAGGTGAATCGTTTAGAATTGTTACGTCACCGCAAGCCACGTTCGTGTGGACGTTTACGACAACTCGCAACTCTTCACAATTCCCTATAACTGTCTACATCAATTATTCTAAAATCCCATCCAGTACAGCAAGCCACGTTCGTGTGGACATTTACTATACCAAAAGATTTATATAATTGAAATCCAATTACTAGATCCATTCAATCTTGTAAATCAAGACGTGGAGAATCATAAGTGAAACTCGAAGTTTCTAACCAGTGATTCACCATGCGAACAACCCTATCTCTCATAAATGAGGGAGCCGAGCAGACAATCGATCCATCTATCAAAGAATGGTACGAGGGTCTCTAATTTGTGTCCTCTACATGACCAAGTGGCTCTGGCTCCATTCCACTCCCCGGGGTGAGAATGAGTCGACTTGAAATCAGCTTTGGAAAGA
Source organism: Euphrasia confusa (assembly GCA_954870475.1). Taxonomy (NCBI): domain Eukaryota; kingdom Viridiplantae; phylum Streptophyta; class Magnoliopsida; order Lamiales; family Orobanchaceae; genus Euphrasia; species Euphrasia confusa. The sequence continues at coordinate 16,852,120 of OX940955.1, forward strand.
CAAATTAGGCATTGTTTGATAAACTTAATCAATGTTTCTTGTAAGAGGAATTACAAGAACTCTCCTCCAATAACTTATCTATATAAACTATAAAAGTTTATAAAATTCACCAAGAGAGCAGCAATGGAGACCATGGGTATGTTTCCATACCCTCTTCCACTTAGCTTTTTACAATAAAGGGATACGCTATCTAGTGCATAAAGTAAACACATATAGCATGCCTACATGTAATAAAGCACATAGTATTATCACATAATCAAAATAATACTAGAATATTATTTTCCGACTATTATGGCTTTATCACATCTCCGTACGCATCTTCTAGTCTTTAGTCTTCGTTTCTTGAATGCTCCATGTGACGAGAATATTAATTTCCAATATTTAAATCTATTTATTTTCAATTAATCCAAAAGTTACTTAATTCGAAAATTAAGTCAATTGAATATATCAAAAATAAAATTAAATATAATTAATATTTTTATTTATTTTATTTTCCTTTTCCACTCCATTAAATCTCTAGAATAATCTATCCAAGATACTCTTGAAATACTCTAGATGATATCCATAATGAAATAAAGAAATAAAATAATTTAGGACTCTTATACTTTCCAAATTTATTTTATTCCTAATCCATGAATATTCCCATGAGTAGGAATAATCAAATAGGAAAAAATAAATTTAATACTAAATTAATTCTTTTTTTATTTCTTGAATATTCCATAAAGAAATAATCAAAATAGGAAAAACCGAATTAAAATAGGAAAGTATATTTCCGGTAGGATTAGCGTGGATTGGGAGGCCCCACGCCACCCCCACCTTCGTCCGATCGGCCAGCCACGGGGAGGAGCGCCGCCGCCCAGCCACGCTGGCCAACCACCGAACCGGTGGTAGCCGTGGCTAGGGCAACCAGCCCCGGCCCCTTAGCCTTCGATCGGGCATCCATGGGATCGATCCAATCGATCCCAAGCCCTCGTCCATCTCGTCACTTCGTCTTCTCCGGCGGTCTTCGATTCGTCGATCCAATCGTAAAATAAATTTACAAAATCTAGATTACAATTCCGGTATCGATTCTATACATGAAATCGACCCTATACATTTTCCGGAAAAACAATGAACATAATAATAAATCCTAAATTCGGTCAACCCCCGAATTTTTACTATTACAAGCATTCACCACCAAAAACGAATCTCGACATGTCCGAGAGTTTAATAAAACCAACAATTATGACAAAATAAATTAAACGAGTAATTAATCAAGCCATAATAGTCGGAACCCTGCAAGGTAGAACAATTTTATCGAAAATACCGCGAACGTAAACCACGCTCTGATACCAGTTGTTGGAATTCGATATCCCGGGTTATTTAAATTTGCGGAAACCAATAACCCGAACGAACCCTTCGCCGGAGATCACATGAACGCCGACTCATCCGCCGGAGTCCGGTCTTTGGAGACCACGCGCCCGAAGGCACGCAGCCCGCCCCCAGCCGAACCCCCGCGAGCCGGGGTTCACACGATCGAGGGATCGATCGCACGCCGGCGATCGATCGGGGTGGGGCTGCCCAGCAGCCCCCGCGGCGAGTCCGGCGACTCGCCGCCACCAGGAGGGCCCCGCCTTCACGGCGGGGTAGGGCACGGCACCAGCCCGTGCCCAGCGATCGATCCTCGTGATCGATCGCTCACCCTCGGCCTAGCCGAGGGTTCGCCCCCCATGCCCACGGCAGAAACCCTAGGCGGCGATCCGCGGTCCGGTGGCTTCGCCACCATCGCGTGATCGTTCGTCTAATCCGGGCTTCGATCTCGGATCTTCGTCCTACGGTATTTTCAATAATCGAATCAAATTAAAATCATAAAGCGCGTCTAGATTTTTACCTTCGATTCGTTGTTCGGAGAAACGAAATCAAGATGACCTTGCGATCTTCCCACGTATTCCTTGCACTCCGTTCGAACGTCGGGTGGGCGACGATCTATCGAACTCCTATGGTTCTTCTTCACTCTTCAAGACTTTATGATTGGCGTATCTTAGGTTAATGAATTGTGAAGACCATGTAGTGCTTTTATAGGCTACGTAGGGGATCAAAAGGAGATTAAATATTGGGCTTCTAATATTGAAGATTAAATTGGGTCCAACCCAAATCCATTAATCCTTATCAATATTAATTTTATTTATTTTCCACTATATAAATAAAATTGCACTCCCAATATTTATCCATATTATATCAAATAATATTTCTCCGGTTAGTATTATTTATTCCGTGTATTTAAGATTTAAATATCCATGAATAAAATTTATTTATTGCTTAATAAATTTATTCATCTCTTATATCCGAGAATAGTACCACTCAACCTTATTTATTATGCGGAACAAATCCACTCGCGAGGTTTACATAATAAATCCTTATGAGCTCATCTCGGGGATATTATCAACCCTTCCGGGATACACTGTCCCTTCAAGAATTCACGGCATGCCATATATAAAATATAGTGACCCAACTTAACCGGTAATTAACCCAATAATTAAATCGGTTAATTCCTTTGGAAAATCAAAGTCACTTATATTAAATATACACACCCGCAATTGTTTCAGGGATTAAGAATAAAATACTCCGAGACTTAAATCAATTATCACAGAGCAATCCTAATTGATAAGTCTCAAGCGATCCGCTCAATACACCGAGTGTAAAAGTGTGATAAGATAATCAAGATAAATTATCTTCTCTCTCACACAACGACTATACCGATGGATTGGTCTGTGTCCATCTAGGTCGTGAGCAACTGTTTGATTAAATACGAGTAACCGATAGTATGATCTTCTGTGTGGGCCCGACACACCATACTAACTACAACGTATAAAATCCAGGACTATGATTTGCATATATATAATTAACAATAATTAAAAGCAAATGAATGTTCATTATAAATAGGTAAATGAAAGTGTACACAGAGTTCAGAATACTCAAATCTAGACATTAAGTATACTACTCCATCAGTAGTCACCAAGATAGCTTCAGATGACAACCTAGCAGACCCCTTCACAAAGATACTTCCTAAGGAAGTGTATTTCAAGCACTTGAAGGGTTTGGGAGTCAGAAGTTTGGAGGATAAGACTAGACCTTAGTATAAGTGAGAGATTGTTGGAGTGGTATACTTAATGTCTAGATTTGAGTATTCTAAACTCCTTGTACACTGTCATTTATCTATTAATAAATAAACATTCATTTGCTTTAATTATTGTTAATTAAATATATGCAAATTATAGTCCTAGATTATATACGTTGTAGTTAGTATGGTGTGCGTCGTCACACAGATCATACTATCGGTTACTCGTATTTAATCGAACAGTTGCTCACGACCTAGATGGACACGGACCAATCCATCGGTATAGTCGTTGTGTGAGAGAGAAAATAATTTGTCTTAATTATTTTATCACACTTGTACACTTGGTGTATTGGGCGGATCCCTTGAGATTTATCAATTAGGATTGGCTTGGATAATTGATTTAAATCTTAGAGTATTTTATTCTTAATCCCCGATACTATTGCGGGTGTGTATATTTAATATAAGTGACTTTGATTTTCCAAAGGAAATGACCGATTTAATTATTGGGTCAATTATCGGTAAAGTTGGGTCACTATATTTTATATATGACATGCCGTGAATACTTGACGGGAAAGTGTATCCCGTAAGGGTTGATAATATCCCCGAGATGAGCTCATAAGGATTTATTATGTAAACCTCGCGAGTGGATTTGTTCCCGCATAATAATAAAGTTGAGTGGTACTATTCTCGGATATAAGAGATGAATAAATTTATTAAGCAATAAATAAATTTTATTCATGGATATTTAAATCTTAAATACACGGAATAAATAATATGGTTTAATATTAGGAGTGCAATTAATTTATATAGTGGAAAATAAATAAATTAATATTAATGGGATTAATAGATTTGGGCTTGGGCTCAATTTAATCATTAATATTGGAATCCCAATATTCCACCTCCTTTAGATCCCCTACGTAGCCTATAAAAGCACTACATGGTCTTCACAATTCAACACACCATAAGATTATCACACTTGATATTCTAGAGAGTTCGTGAAGGAGATCCATAGAGTTCGGAGGATCATCGCCCACCCGACGTTCGAACGAGTGCAAGGAATACGTGGGAAGATTCAAAGGTCATCTTGATCTCGTTTCTCTGAACAACGAATCGAAGGTAAAATCGTTAAACACCGTTGATGATTTTATTCGATTTATTTATTGAAAATACCGTAGAACAAAGATCCAAGGACGAACCCCGGATTAGAGGAAGAACGCGTGGTGGCGATCTAGGATCGCCGGACCACGGCGCTCGCCCGCTAGGGTTTCAAGGCGCGCGGAGGCATCGACCCTCGGCTGGGCCGAGGGCTTGCGATCGATCACAAAGATCGATCGCTGGGGGTGCGGGCTGGTGCCGCCCCCCTCCCCACCGTGACGGTGGGGGCCACCAGGCGGCGGCGAGTCGACGGACTCGCCGCGGGGGCTGCATGGGCAGCCCCAGCCGATCGATCGCATGAGCCCCGCGGACGGGGGCTCGGGCTGGTCGTGCACGCGGCTTCGGCCGTGCCGTGCGTTCGGTCCGTGCTCCGGCTCGTACGTAGTGTTCGTGTAATCCGGCGACGAGGTTTTTGATTGGGTTATTGTTTTCCGCAAATTTTAATAGCTCGGGATATCGAATTCCAACACTATATACATACACATTCAATATATATATATAGAGAGAGAGAGATCAACGAGTTCTTACATTTGGTGATGCGTGCCTCATTGATGATGAAGGGACTGCGGTTGTTGATCGTCTCGACCACCACCACGAACTGATGCTTCGCTTGAGGAATGACCACGTCATGATCGCCCGGATGATGAAGCCGCACAAATGGCCCAGCCTCTACGTGTTGCACACGAAACCGGAATCAAACTTGCTTGCTAGATTGGAAGCCTTTCTAAGAGCTCTCTCTTCTCTCCTTTGTGTGTGATTTTCGTGGGTCAATGAAATAGTATTATGACTCGAAATCTCAAATACTATTCTAGTCGGGTCTGTTCGATCATTAGCTCCCAGCTAATATCTATGAAACTATACTTGACGTCCCACGTCACTAGCCCATGAAGTGGCGCTATAGTACACATTGCAATCTAGTTCTTTGTATCGTCAGTTTGTCCGTACTCGATGATACGAACTATGAAAATTTTTATGATTTAATTATATTAGTTCAACAATTGGGACTTCATTATGTGGTAAATCGACCTCATAACCCAATTAACATAATTTAATCATTTGGACAATTCATACAATTTAATTAAACCACAATTATATGAAGAAATTTGAATATCATAAAAGATACGTGAATGTTTACATAAACTTCAAAAGTAGACAATATAGTAATAGAAATCACGACCAATCTCTAAGATGCCGTATCCCTATTGCAGTCGTATGAGCATCATGGTTTTACTGTTGGAGTTGTTTAGTTAATGGATTTGCAAAATTATCATCAGTTGCAACTTTATTTATCTCGACGTCTCCACGACTAACAATATCTATGATAATGTGGAACTTCCTGAGCACATGTTTGGTTTTGTGGTGCTCCCTAGACTCCTTAGCTTGCGCGATAGCTCCACTATTATCACAATAGAGAACTATCGGATGGGTCGAGCTAGGTACGACACCTAGTTCATCCAAGAACTTTTTCATCCAAACATCCTCCTTTGCTGCCTCCGATGCAGCAATGTACTCATCTTCTGTAGTAGAATCCGCTACGGTAGTTTTCTTGGAACTCTTCCAGCTCACTGCACCTCCATTCAGAGAAAAGACATAACCGGATTGAGACCGGAAATAATCTTTGTTTGTTTGGAAGCTTGCATCGTAAAGCCTGTCATAACCAACTCTTCTTGTCCTCCTAAGACAAGAAAATACTCTTTAGTCCTTCTAAGGTACTTAAGAATATTTTTGGCCGCAGTCCAATGCGCCTCACCTGGGTTTCCTTGAAACCGACTCGTCATGCTCAAAGCATACGATACATCTGGTCGTGTACATATCATGGCATACATTATAGAACCTATTGCCGAAGCATAAGGAATGTTTTCCATCTTCCTTTGCTCATCAGGTTCCGAAGGGCACTGCCTCTTGCTCAGAGATGTACCATGAGTCATTGGAATGAGACCCTTCTTGGCGTCTTTCATTCTGAACCTATCAAGCACCTTATCAATATAGGTTGCTTGACTTAGTCCAAGCATCCTTTTCGATCTGTTCCGACAGATCTTGATGCCCAATATGTACTGTGCTTCTCCAAGATCCTTCATTGAAAAACATCTTCAAAGCCATTCTTTAACAGAATTAAGCATAGGAATATTGTTTCCAATAAGGAGTATGTCATCGACATACAACACAATGAATACAACTTAACTCCCGCTGACCTTCTTGTAAACACAAGAGTCTTCCATGTTCTTTTGAAATCCAAACTCTTGTATGGATTCATCGAACCGAAGATTCCAGCTCCGAGATGCTTGCTTTAATCCATAAATGGATCTATTAAGCTTGCATACTCTCTCAGCCTGATTAGGATTGATAAAACCCTATGTCTGTGTCATAAACACATCCTCTTCTAGAATCCCATTCAAGAAGGCGGTTTTAACATCCATTTTCCATATCTCATAACCATAATGATCAGCAATAGCTAAGAAAATCCGAATGGATTTAATCATAGCAACTGGTGAAAAGGTTTCATCATAATCCACCCCATGAATTTGATTAAATTCTTTTGCCACCAACCTTGCTTTGAAAATACTAGGTTTTCCATTCATGTATGTTTTTATCTTGTAAATCCATTTGCATCCAATGGGCCTAGCCCCTTTAGGCAAATCGACCAAGTTCCAAACTTGATTTTCAGACATCGATTCCATTTCAGATTTCATGGCACCCTGCCATTTCTCGGAATCTAGACTCGTCATAGCTTGGATATAGGTCGAAGGTTCATTGCTTACTAAAAGCATGATTTCATAGCTCTCATTTTTCAGAATACCTAAGTATTTGTCAAGTTGAGTTCTAATCCTTCTAGACCTTCGAGGGTTAGGTGTGGTTTCCAAAACTACTGGAGTACTCTCGACCAAATCTTGAGTCTCCATCTCAGTTTGTTCTGCTTGAACCTCGTTTAAGTCTTCTTGAACTTCGTTCAACTTAACTGAGCTCCCACTTACTTTCTTGGAAAGCTATTCCTTTTCAAGAAATAAACCATCTCGAGCAACAAAGACTTTGTTCTCAGATTGGTTGTAAAAGTGGTACCCTCGTGTTTCTTTTGGATAATCCACAAAGAAACATTTATCCGATTTGGGTTCAAACTTTGTAGAGATATTTCTCTTCACATAAGCTTCACATCCCCAAATCTTGATATAAGATAAGTTAGGGACCTTCCCTTTCCATACCTCGTATGGTGTCTTATCAACAGCTTTTGACGATGTCCTATTCAGTGTATAGTTCGCTGTTAAAAGTAAGTGTCCCCAAAAATATTTTGGTAGTTCACTAAGGCTCATCATCGATCGAACCATATCCAATAAGGTTCTATTCCTAATTTCGGAAACACCATTCATCTGGGGTGTTCCAGGAGGAGTGAGTTGATATAGAATACCACAACTCATAAGATGATCATCGAATTCTTGGCTAAGATATTCACCACCTCGATCCGATCGACTGGCTTTTATTTTCTTACCAAATTGATTCTCAACTTCATTTTGGAATTCTTTTAACTTTTCAATGGCTTCTGACTTATGCCTCATTAAATAGACATAACCATATCTACTTAAGTCATCGGTAAAAGTTATGAAGTAGAAATAACCACTACGTGTTTGTGAGCTCATTGGACCACATACATCAGTATATGGATTAAACCCAATAGATCACTTGCACGTTCTCCTTTTCCTAGAAAAGGTGACTTTGTCATTTTGCCCATCAAACACCCTTAACTTGTATCAAATGACTCCAAATCAAAAGATTTGAGAATGCCTTCTTTAAGAAGTTTCTCTACACGTTTAATGTTGACGTGGCCTAATAGACAATGTCAGATATATGTTTCATTGAATTCATTCGATTTGGCCTTTTTGGTATCAATGTTATATATATGATTGTCAAATTGAAGTACATATAAACCATGTTTTAATCGTGCCGAACTATAAAACACTCCACTTTTTGGAATAGTAAACAAACCATTTATTATAGTGAAGGAAAATCCTTCAGTATCCAATACTAAAATAGAAATGATGTTCTTGGTAATACTTGGTACGAAATAAACATTATTCAATACTAAAACAAGGCCCGAAGGCAAACACAAATCATAAGATCCTACGGCTAATGAAACGATCCTCGCTCCATTTCCAACCCGCAGATCGACATCTCCCTTTACCAAACTTCTACTTTTTTGCAGTCCCTGCACATGTGAAACAATGTGAGTACCACAACCGGTATCCAATACCCTAGAAGAAGAATTTGTAAAGTTTATGTCTATGACATAAATACCTGAAGATGAAGGAACGACACCCTTCTTTACATCCTCCTTGAACTTGGGGCAATCTCGCTTGTAGTGTCCAACACCCTTGCAGTAGAAACACTCAGATTCCCCAGGAACTTTAGAAGCTTTCAAGAACCTCTTGGAAGGAGCTGCCACAGCTTTCCCTTTCCCTTTGCCTTGCACTTCTGGTTTCTTATTCCCCTTGAACTTTTTGGTACCTCCTTCCCGAATCATAAGAACATCCCTCCTAGGGTCCTTCTTATTTGCCGGCTCAGCTGCCTTAAGCATCCCATGGAGCTCATGAAGCGATTTCTTCAGTCCATTTATGTGGAAATTTAGCCTAAAGGCGTCATAACCATCATGAAGAGAATGGAGAGTAAAAGCGGTAGCCAACTCGTCATCATATGAAAAACCGAGGCGAGCACTTGAAGCAAATAATCCAATCATGTGCTGCACATGTTGTCCCACGGGTTTTCCCTTTTCCAGCCTAGCTGTAGCTATAGCTCGGGTGACACCGAAGTGCTCAATCCTAGCCTGTTCCCCGAACATGCTCTTAAGCTCTTCTATGATGTCATAGGCCTCCATGAACTCGATTTTTTTTTGCAACTCGGGTACCATGGATGCCAACATCAAACATGTCACCTCATTTGAGGCTTTCTTAGCAAGGGCATATGATGCCTTTTGAACATCCGTGCCCACATCAGCGGGAAGCACGGGAAGGGGTTTGTCCAACACACTTTCCTTTTCCTCGTGTTTGAGGACTATCCTCAAGTTACGTTGCCAATCAAGTAAATTGGTGTTGTTCAACTTTTCTCTATCCAAGATAGAGCTGAACTTGAATTGAGTTGAGACAGACATAGTATACTACAAAAGAAAGATAAACTAAGTAAGTAAACATTCACAAACCGGTAAAATAAGGTTGTCTAGCAAAACTGCTTCATTTGTTCAATTTTGTTCATTCGATATCCAACATCGTCGTTCCCAATTATCTCAATGTCAAAAAATGTGATAAATCGTAAGTGAAAACTCGAGGTTTTCTAACCAGCGATCTTATCATGCAATTGAAGCCCTATCTCTTATTAAAATGAGGGAGCCAACGAGACAATCGATACACACCATCCAATGGCTCGAAAGTCTCTAATTTGTGTCATTAATGAACTTAAGTGTTTTGGATTAAATCACTTCACGAGGTGTAAATAATCCCCTTAGCACGAAGATCAGTGAGTTCTTTCGGCGAACAACGCGTTAAACCCGTACGGCCTGTGGACTGCCCCGACACGCCCGATACGGCTGGTTATGGGTTGTCATTGCTCTTGGTGGGCTGCCCTGTGGCGGAACTGCCCTGTCGGTAGAAGCTTGAAGTGATGTTGGACCTTGACGAGAAGACAGGTTTCGAAAACAAGGATGAATGTGGAGCCGGCAAAAATTCCTTGTTCGGACTCCCGCCGGACTGTACTGCCAAGTTATCCTCCACATCCCTAGACAACTCCATCGCCGTTTCTAAATCTGATGGTCGTAGTAGCCGCAGCGAGCTGCGAACTATATTATCCAATCCGCTCATGAAATATCCTAAATAGTGTGGATCGCTGAGCCTCGGTACTTGGCTCGCCAACTAAACGAACAAGTTAATATATTCACTGACCGACCCTTTTTGTCGAACATTCGACAATCGCTCATATTGGATGTCCTTGAAGAGACTGTCAAAACGGGAAATCAGTGCGTGAGAAAAATCGTCCCACGAAAGCCCTGATTTGCGAGTGCGCAACCAGGTAATCCAGTAAAGTGTTGCCCCCTCCATTGCTACAACTGCTGTTGAGACCTTTGATTCAAGTGTTATATGGTTGAGTACAAACTACTTATTAGCGCGGGCTAACCACCGATAAGATCAGAGCCATCAAACGACGACAATTGCACCATCTGACCCGTCGTGCTCGACGTCGCTGTCTCTCTGTCCAGGGTTGCGTCTCTCTCTTTCTGTTTGCTGGCGGATAAGTGTGTGTCAGCCGATCTTGTTAGCAACGTACTCAAGTCCGCTAAGGTGTTGGAAATCTCCTCCAGCCGTTGAGTATGTGAATTCAGCACGGTCATCATCACCTCTTGTTCTTTCTCAATCTTGTCCAGTCTCTCTGTCGTTTCTGTTGCAGGTCTCGTCATGTCGGCGGGAACGGGATCCGGCAAGTCGTACCAAATTGTTAGGAATAGAAATTTCAATCAAACGGTAGAACCGTTTGCCCACAAAAGCTCCAGTTTTTCCAATAAATAATCTCAATAATGAATAACCTTAAACCCTAATTAACAACTTATATACTAGTAAAACTCTAAGTAATACAAAAAATAAATAACTATAAATATTAAAAAGATACTAGTAATCTACAATAATAATAATAATAATAATAATAATAATAATAATAATAATAATAATAATAATAATAATAATAATAATAATAATAATAATAATAATAATAATAATAATAATAATAATGATAATGATAATAATAATAATAATAATTAAAAAAAATTGTCCAAGTATCCAGTAGACCTATTAATAGGTTAACTGCATACCGTGTTAATCTCGATTAAGTTCAATTTAAATACATTGCATTTAGTTTAGTTAATATCAATTAAGTTGAGTTCAAATGCATTAAATTTAGTTCAACTAATCTCAATTAAATTTTGTTCAACTCTATTAAGTTTAGTTCAATTTAGTTTATCTTGATTAAATTTAAATATATGTTATTATTAGTATTAGTAAATTTTGATTGAGGCTCAAAAAGAGTTCGGTCTTGGCTTGGCCCGATGGGTTGGTGTTGGTCCGGCCCGACTATCATTTTTATTACAATTTTTTAATTATAAATAATATTAAAACTTAGTATTGTTATATATTTGTTTGAAACTAAAATTTAAAATCAAAATATTCATTAATTCAACAATATTTTTAGTACATAAATATTATTTTTAGTATAAAAGAAATATTAAATTATTATTTAAAATGAATTTATAAACATAAATTTAATTTAATTATTTTTTTCAAAATGAAAATTTATTATTTATTATTTTTCTGTAATTTATTAGTGTAATTAACAATTTTTATAATTAATTAATTTTTATTTTATTTTATATTTTGGGTCGAAAAAACTCAGTGGTCCGACGGCCGTCCAAAGCCGGGCTGGGTCTAGAAATTCTAGGCTCATCAAAATTCAGGCCGGGCCAGCTCGGCCCATGAAAGTCTCAAAGCCCGATGGGCTTGGGCCGGCCCAGCCCGGCCCAACCATTTGACACCTCTAGTTGTAGGTAAATAATAGTACATTAAATTATTTTCATTTCAAGATTAGTTGATAACAAATAAATTTACTCATACGTCACGTGACTGCGATTCATACATGATTAAATTTAGATCTCTAAAACTCGTACGTGATTAAATTTAGATCTTTATTATTATTAGTATTAGTAAATTTTGATTAATTGTAGTTAAATAATACATTAAATTATTCTCATTTCAAGATTAGTTGATAACACAAATAAATTTACTCATACATCACGTGACTGCGACTCATACATCATCATTCAGAATCTAGTCCATGTACATCGGTCTAAAAAGTCGAAGCATCACACATTGAGGCTATTATATGAAGCATGAAAAAGTTAAGGAGTTCATGTTTTCAAGCCTAAACATCAAATGGCAAAGAGTGGGAGAGTGTGCTATTTAATTATTATAGTAATACTTTATTATCTCTTAAAAATATTTTAAATAAAATCTATTTATAATTGTAGTATAATTTTCATTAAAAAATATGTATTAATATTTTATAAAATAATATTTAATAGTATAATTAGAAATTGAAAAATATGTATTATTATTTTTAAGTTATTTCTTTTTTTAAATATTGTAATGTCTAGCATAATTATATAGTTAATATATTTACTATTTAAATAGTTTTGTTAATTTAAAGTTAATTAAATATAATTTTAAATTTTTATTTTTATTGTGAAGTATGATAAAATAAATAAATAAGTAAAATGAGTGACCCATTGTTGTTGGTAATTTTTTTTAGTGAAGGATAAAAAAGTGAAATATGAGGCAGATAAGAGAGAAAAATGATGCCGAGGTGAGAGTTCAAAAAAAAATGAAGGATGTAGGACTCATTGATGTACATGGCCTTATGACTTAGCTTGATCAAACAGGACACAATTTCTTTGATACGTAGTATTTGCTCTGAAAAACGGCCAAATTGATCCTGATTGTTGTTAGTTATCAGGTAAAGCCAACAGACTGTACATTGCATTTTCTCCAAACTCCTTACATACGGATTGAAACTCATCCATAAGTTTCTGAGAAGACAATTACAACCTTGGCGGCCTTCAAATGAATAATTCATCCTGCTGATTGGGGTTAATTTGCTTCTGAACACTTGCTGCATTATTAGCACCATTAGTCGTTGTTACCATGTCGAAAAGGCTAGAGCGACGCTTCTTCTTGTTGAGGTTTGCCTGCTTTCGCAGAAAATACTTCTGCGCGTGACTTGCAACTTGAGTTGGGGTCCTCGTTCTCACATAGCTTCTTGAAATGCCTCTCCAATCTCCTTTCCCCAGCTTCTCCAGGCCCATTAGAAAAGCTCCGTGTTCTTCTTCAGTCCACGCAAGTCCTGACCCATATAAACACAACTATTAATTAGTTTTCGAAGATTAACTCTGTTTTGTATAGCTCAATTAGCTACCATATAATTAACTTGCCTTTTCTTCTCTCCAGACGCTGGCCATCAGAGAGGTAACCAGTGAGAGCCTTAACGTCGGAGCTGTTTTCACCATTTGACGAGGAAGAGGAAGCCCGTGTGGATACGGACAAGCAATCCAAGCTGAGGCTTCTTTTCTTGATTGGATTTGACTTTGAGGAGACGTCTATTTGTACACCAAAGAGTCTCAACCCACCGACGCTAACAGCACTACTGCTGCAAGTTCTTGAATTGTGGCCTATGTTACCACAATTTGAACATTTTCTTCCCATTTTCAACATTACCATAATTATTACTACTACTTCTATTAAATTAAAAAAAATATGTTCTACACTAACACTTCTAAAGACTCTTATTCATCATCTTCTTCTTCATGCAAAATATAATGTGTGTGTGTGTGTGTGTGTGTGTGAGAGAGAGAGAGAGAGAGAGAGAGAGAGAGAGAGAGAGAGAGAGAGAGAGAGAGAGAGAGAGAGAGAGAGAGAGAGAGAGAGAGAGAGAGAGAGAGAGAGAATTAATATAACTGGTAAAATAATGTGATGGTATAATATGTAGGACATAGGATAAGTGGGGTTTATGAAAATGTTTGGAACACCAAGTATACATGATTGGATGGACGTTGTCTTCTGCTGGATATTTTCACAACTTAAATCTTACTCAGGATATACCATATATGATTCTATCTAAAAAGATTTGAGAACACAATAAAAAAAATATAGTACACACATAAAAATGGAGATAGATTTTGAGAAAGTCAATAACCACACGTGTAGAAATGTAATTCAAAAGCACTTGATTATTTTCTATTGTTAATTACAAGTGATGTGCTTGCATTGCAATTACAAATTCTGGACTGCATAATCAGACTTTCGCCAAGGTTATACAGTACGTTCCAATCGTAAGCACGTCTTAAATATCTGGTTCAACAGGACCTTGCATACTCGATGAAGTGAGACTCGACACTCCAATAATATTGACTAGCAATGAATACATTTACATACCAAACACAATTATTTACAGGATGTAAAAAAAAGTGTTACAAACAACTGCAATATGTTACAGAACTTGATGAAAAGAACATATATAGTCATGCCTACAGTCATGCAGTCAACAACATCACCATACCCCTTGCCTTCGTTCACCATAAGCTATTGAGGCAGCAGCTTAGAGAAGCTTTGAGATTACATGACACGAACTCCAGAAAACTGTGGTGGCGGCTCTGAGGAGGGCAGGATTTTGATAAATTCTGTTCCACAGCAAATTTATTCAGAAATGTGGTATTGCATGGTTATGGTAGACTGAATGTAAAATGAAATACATGTCAGATCGATAATATTGATTTAGCACAAAATGTAACTACTCATGTTAAGGGAAACTGACTATTTCCAGGTAATCAGGAAATCCCGTTGATCTATTAAGCATGTTAATTTGTGCATAACTCATGAGGCAATACCCATCTATATATATATATATATATATATATATATATATATATATATATATATAGTAAGAAATAGGTCTACGACAAAAGGAAACTGGGGAGGAGCAAGTGACTACTGTTCAAATTCAGATGCTTGCTTTCTCTCAGCATGACCAAACTTTTCCATCAAAGAAAGTACAGGTTTTAACAATCTTGTGCGAGATTATAAACCTTTTGACAATAAATTTTCAAGCTTTTGAATTCAGAAAGCCAAATGAAAATTCCATCATAGATATCTAAAATATTAGAAAATGGCCTTCATTTTCAAATTTTTAAACTCGAGATGTCACAGGTTGCTATTGCTTGTCTAACCAGCTGCATCAATTCTTAAAACCTTGATGCAATAACTTAGCAGCTTAAGCAAAACCAAAACACTCAGATGCTTTAATTTTTCTTAAAATAGCTTACCCAATGGCTGTGGCTCCCCAGGATGCGACATTGTAAATGACTTTGCTGCCATCCCATGCCTTACGAAGCTTACCCTTCTTGTTCTTTACAGAGAAAGTCTTGCACAGAGCTGAAACATATGTTCAGAATGAATTTAGAAATCTTATGTTTTGGCTCAAATTAAGACACTGATTACGATCTATTAGATCTTAAGCACACGATACAAAGTAATACTACGATGTTGCAGCAAACAGCGTAAAGAAAGACAGACTCACCTGCTTGAAGTTGATTTGGTGTTAATTCCTACAAAACAAAAACCACCAATATTTCAATGAGAAGAAAATAACAGGATGAATCCAAATATTTAATTTTAATCTGGTATTAGTCGAAGCTGTGTGTACATTGAAACAGAGGAGACTGAACAAAACCTACCAAATACAGGGAGCTTTTTTGCTTCTAGAACTAAGTATATATATTCCTAATGTTTGCTTTCACAGAAAGCGGTTTAGAGTTGAGTGATTCAGAATCCAATGCCTCAATTTTACAGGTTGAAGGACTTTCTTTCGATTATTGTTTCACGTCTCACCTTCTTGAGGTGGGGGGAATCTTTCAAGAAAATTATGTTGTTAACAAATGGGTATCCAGTCGTGAAGATTCAACTCTAAAGGAAGCGTATGGGAGAATTTTACTGACATTTGTTTGTTTAAGGGATAAAAGGTACGCAGCCATGAAGGTGGCTATCCCATCCACTATATCTTCTTGCCCGACCAAAACATAATCTTCTGGGTCTAACTCAATATCTCCACCTTCCCAAAGATCATTCTCGCTGACCATGTCCCATGAACTGCCTTCCTCTGCATCATTGGGTTGTAAAGTTTTAACAATTTCATTTATTAAGAGGACGATTAATTTTTGAATCATTTTCTCAACACGAATGAAAAGTCCAAGTGATATTTATTTTCTAATAGCATCCCAATGAATCTCAATCAACAAAGGCAAAACTAAAATAGCCATAAACAATTTATTTATTCTGGAATCCAAGAAAACGATGTATGTTTAATAAACTAAGGATTATGAACTTCCCAGGATCTTTTTCTTTTTAGAAGTCACGTATTAACATATTTTATAACTACAAGTAATCTAGAAGTCATACCGATTATGTTTTCAGGAAGCGATGCCTGGGCACTTTCTAATTTCTGGAGGAAATCAGCGCATTCCACTCTAGATTTAAGCAGATCGTAAAACTGAAGGGCACAAAGCAAATGAGATTTAAAATGTGTTCAGACATAAAATACAGGAACTGTCATTAACTAGATTAATTAGATTGACTGACTTATGTTGATTTCAAGGCCTATTTTTTCAGCCAAAAAGTCTGAGTTTTATTCCTCTTAAGAAGGTGTTAGGCTAAGATTTTGCATAGCATCTTATAAGCTTCTCATCTGATAAGTTGTTAGAACTTAGAATCAGGTAAGATGTTAGATCTTATATGAAAAAGTGATGTTCAAGTGTCTGAAAAAAATTGATGGTTGGGCTAATAGTTTTTTTTTTATTTGTATTCCAATGTTAAAGTCATATAGCCTTAAAATCTCTATAAAAAAATGGTGGGACTGAGGTACCATTTTTAAGGAGCTTGTAAGCACTCTAACAACTTATTTGAAGAGCTTATAAGCTCTTATAAAAAAATAACCAAACATTTTCAGAGTTTATAAGATCTTAAACATCTTATAAGATGTTTTAAAGAAGTTAAGCTCATCAAAATACAAAACACCTTGTAAATAAAAGCATGGGTTGAGACGAGCAAACAGAAAAAAGAGTAAAGAGAAGTCGATATGCTAACCAATTACATCGATCATCAAACCATGACATAATCACAGGATATCTACCTCAGTTGTATCAGTACTATTGCATGTGGCGTGAGCAGATGAGGTTTCTCCAGAGTTATGGGGAAGTTCAAGTTCGTCATCAACGTTGTCCTCGTCATCACAGCCAGAGGCAAGTTGTTGGAGGGCCAGCTGACACTGATGGAGCACCTCTTCCAAGGTTTTCCTCTTCACCCGAACAATATTTCCCTCAACTCCCATCAGCTCTGCCGGCTCCATTGCTTCTGATTTTTCCTTTTTGATTAATTTTACATAGAGGCAGCAGTGGGTAACAATGATTTTTTGTGTACAGGAACTCTGTCCGTAACAGTGTCACAATGTTAGATGATTATTTCTAACCAAAATAACAAAAATAACCAAATAACAGAATAATAAGGAACACACATAACTTGTAAAAACGAATCTTCAAAATATTGAAACTTTGAATCAATGAGTAGCTAATTTTAAAGCATCCAACACATACCACTTGGACAGAAAATTAAACAGTAATATATATTTCTCCATAATATGTTAAAATTATTTGACAAAAAAGAGAGGCTAATATTACAAGTATGCTGGTCGAAAATGCCAACTTTTGTAGGCAGCTATTAGTCATTCCACTAGTGCCCTTTCATTACAGATCTCCTACGACATGTATTTTAGGAATCCGTAAAATTAAAAAGAAATACAAATCTGCCATTTCTGCATTCACAAAAACAATGCACTTTCCCGGGATCCATAAATTGTTTCACTTCCAAACAACACATGTGCTATAGAAAGCAAACGAAGACACATAACATATATTGATGAGCTGGATTTGAAGAGGTTAAACTCGCAAAGGGTTTTAACACCAAAATCACAATCTGAAGCGGCAAACATACAAATTACTCTACAAATCATATACAAATAAAGTCAAGCTGATAAGAAAGGAAAACCAAACATAAAATGATGGAGGAAATAATTATACTACAAATTACCGATTGTGGAAAGAAACGAAGACCCTGCCCGCTGCTTGCGTCTGGTGAATTGAATTGATGAAGAGAGGCGTAAATTATCTGGTCTGAAAGTTAAGATTAAAACAAAATAAAAATAAAATTGTCTGATATCGGGTCGGGCTGGATTGTTTTTAAATAAACTTGTGGTAAAATTGTGGTATGCTAATTAGTTGGCAAAGTAAAACATTCCTAATATATTTATTTTAAATAAAATAAACAAAAAAATAAAACACAAAAAGAGATTGTTATTTTCCATTTTTTACTACTAGTTTAAGAATTATTATCTTTGTCTCAACTAATTGATTAATTCTATGTTTCTTATAAAATTATTAACTAAATATTAATAATATAATTTTATTTTAATAGTAAATTACACTAATTTGCATATCTCTATCAAACTCTAATATTCCGAGGTTGGCTATAAATAATTGATCAGATATTCACTAGTTTTCAACACATTCATAATCTTAGTCTTAAGCAAAAATGTCTATTGAATCAAATTCTTCGTCGTGTGTTAAGATCGCCGAAAATGAGTTGCGAGTCAAATCACCAAAGGTGTATTATCTTTTCCGTCTAAAACTACGTGGGCATGTATATTACTATGATATAGATTATTCAAATCAAAATTCAATTTGGTTAGAAAAAGAATATATAAATATACAATGTTTTAGTTTATTATTTATATGTTCACTGCAGGTTCAGAAATTTTGGACAGTTGTTAAAGTAACTCAAATTATATCCGATAGATCTTGGTTTTACATCAATTGCCCAAATTGCAACAATTCAGATGATGTTTCCTGTTGCAGTTTGGAGTGCTATTCATGTCGTAAAGATCTTATTCCTCACTCAAAATTTAATATTCATATACGAGTTGAAGAAGAAAATGACCATGCAAATTTTGTCTTAATGAATGACCTTTCGGTCTTTCTAATTCAGAAATCAGCACCTGAAGTTATTCGTTTATTTATCTCGTTTTTCGGCATGATTTTTTAGTATGGTATTATTCTAACTACATTTTTATTATATTGTTACAAGGTTTCTCCAAACCATTCTAAATCATATTCTTGCAATGAAAGTTTAAACAAAGTACCCTCGAGGTCAATTCTTCACTTATTGGAAAAGAGTTGATATTAAAGGTCATTGTTGAACCAGACTATCTATGTGGAAGATCGTCAGAGTACATTGTTGAAATGGGGAGTGATAATTCTGAATTTCTCCCGCTACTTAAATAAAAATTAATTCAGAATAAATACTACATTAAACTTGATTATGGAGACTCAGAGGAGGAGTAATTCAACAAAATGAAACATGATTCTTTGGTTCGTCCCATAATGATGACATTTGAAGCGACAAACCAGAATGAACAGAGTTTCGTGAATTATTTCAACATAACACGATTCAAGACACTATTTTGTTTCATTTTCTTTTAATTCACTTTTGTTAATTTTCTTAGATTGGAATAATTTCTTATAATCTTTTTCTGCTTTTATTAATAAATTGTTGGTTCATATAATTGAATTTCTGTTTATTTTAATTCCGTTAATTTAATAATTCTTATTAACAATAAGGTCTATGAACTAACTCTCATTATAATTAGTATTATATTAAGTGTTAATAAGATGATTGATATTCGAAAATACAAATGATACACGGAAATCTTTAATTCTCATAAAATACAACATTAAATGATTTAAGTATACATTTAATTAAATAAACAATTCCCTAATTCAACAACTCTTATCTTTATATTGATTTATTTATATACTTTACAGGAAATACATTATTTACTTAATATAATCATAAGTTTGTCAAAATATTTACTATTTTTACAATAATATTTTTAAAGTTAATGGAATATTTCAAATAAAATATATTTTGGTCCAATATATTTCAAATAATTATATAAAGTCTTTTTGTATATACTTATTATATTAATTAAACTAAATATGGATAAAATTATGTGAATATATATATATATATATATATATATATATAATTATATCAAAATTGAACTTACTTAACTCAGTATATATATATTTAATTAAATAAACAATCCCCTAATTCAACAACTCTTCCATAATTTTTGGGGGATTTTCAAAAAGGGTAAATATCTTACTGTCAATTATAAAGTAAGATCAATCACACTATTTATAAAAAAATTAGATTTACCCAAATAACCCTTTTAATTATTGAAAACTATGTAATATATTTCATTATCCAAACATTATGTGGTCTCATTGATGCTATTAAATATACACTTACCATATTGGACAATACACTACAAAAAAAATATCACGGTATTAATTATTAACTTTTCATATAACCCAAAGCTACTATCAATACACTACGTATATCACAATTGGAAAACTGAAACCTCGAAGCATTATACAGTAAAACGCCGATTTGTGATATTTGTGATTCCTCCGCCGGTGTCGTCATCGTAGTGTCTCCTCTCAATCCTCGAAGCGTACTCTTGTTAAGGTAAGTTTTCTCAAATCATTATCAATTGAAATTATCGGGTAACTAGATTTCATACTTGATTTAGGGTTCTTGGATTTGGTATTTGATTCTACCCAAATCACTTCTCTTATACTGAAACGTACAATTCAATTCCTACACCCGGCGATTTGCGATTCCTCTTACAGTGTCCAAGCCGTAGTTTCTCTTCCAAAACCTCAAATTTTTTACAGTTTAAGGTAAGTTCTCTTCCAACTGAAATTTATTCAGGTAAACCAACTATATCATAAATAACATGTGAAACAAACATGTATTTTTTTAAAATCAATTTCAGTTGCTTGGGTTTTCTTGATCTCTAATTGTTTTGTAGTTGCTTCAAGATGCACAAGCAGGCTAGCTAGGTTTCTTCCTCACATTGAGGTATATATATATAGAACCCCTTGTCACCGGGGAAAAATTTATTTGTCATACACTACAAGTGATTGCAGGTAGAACCTAGTATGTGCTTTCTGGCTATGCTTGCTGGTCCATTTTATCCCATTCTTCAAATTGTCAGCTAAAGGTAGGTGGACCTATCATCGCCGATGCATAATTCTTTCGTTAGTTACATTTGTTTAATTACAAAAACTACCACTGGGGTTTTTCTTAATCACAAACCATACCATTGTTATTGTAGCAAGCTTCATATTTTTTAAATATTGAGCTGAATCTACTTCATTCAATTTATTGTGGTAACAACTACATAAGCTCACCCTCCATCTAAACATCTAGTAGAAAATGTCTCATGCAAGTGTTTTTGTGGCATGACAGGGAATCTGCGCGTTTGGCTCTCAATAGTTTGGACCATGAAACTCCTAAAACCAATATAACATCTATAGCTTTGATGGTTTCTTCAAATTTTGAGGTACTGGATTTGTCCCTTTCTAGATTTTTTATTAATGCTCTGAACCTGGTGAAATATATTTGAATTGTGGCTCCCACTATTTCAATTGTTTCTATATCTAGGGTCTCTCAATCGTTTGGCTCTCAATAGTTTGGACCATGAAACTCCTAAAACCAATATAACATCTATAGCTTTGATGGTTTCTTCAAATTTTGAGGTACTGGATTTGTCCCTTTCTAGATTTTTTATTAATGCTCTGAACCTGGTGAAATATATTTGAATTGTGGCTCCCACTATTTCAATTGTTTCTATATCTAGGGTTTCTTCTCAAACTATGTGTGTAACACAAGCGAATACTTATTACACATGTAAAAAGAAGGAAAAAAATTAATCCACAGTTTTAGTTCTAGTTCTAATTTCGCGGTGCGTGTATATATATGATTCATAAAAGTTATGATCATTTGAGTAAAATTATCAGCATATTTAGAGTTAAAACAATAGTAGAATTATGAATTGTCTTGGAATGTAGTCTACTACGTCATTCAGACTTTTTCCATCTCTAGAGTTTTAAAATTGGTCACATGCTTTTATAGTTTTATCATGGCTGTCAGCAATGCCCCCATGTTCCATGTGCTCAAAACGAGAATTGTAAATTACCTCATTACCTGCTTCAAAACTTATATTAATAATAATTTGTGATGTTTGACATTATATTAATTTAAAATAAACATTGTCTGATGTACGAGCTTTTTATGTGTTCATACTTAGTTTATCAAATCACTTGGTTTTCCTAATAGATTTCCCAATTAAATAATGTAGATTTTATTGTGTTCATGTTTTAGCTAGTTGTTAATATGTTGCTATAATGTATTTTTGGTTAACGTACATTTTTAACAGTTTGTATTTTGGAACAGGCGCTTGAAGAAGAAAGTACAAAACCGTGAGGCGTATTCGAGAACGGCTAGGAGGATGCGCATGGGTAAGTGTTTTACATGATCTGATCCTTGTTTCACACGCAGGCGCAAGTGTTTTATACAGTGTATTATGGTGATTGTCCATTAAAATTACGTATAGTTTGCAATCTGATAACGTGTAAACTAGTCTGATGTAACACTGATTAATCAATGGTCTTTGGTTTATTCGTTATAATTTAACTTCTATTTAGAATCTTGTACATACACTCTATCTGGTTGTGCAGTGTAATTGATAGTTCAAAATGCATAAAGTGAATTAATAGTTTACGAACAAGTGTTTTAATTGCTTCAGAGTTACACTAATTATAATTTATTGATAGACATAACACATATTAGTCACAATAGTTTAACATTGATTATAGTTTGGTCTTTGTTCTAATCCTGATAGTTAAACTGCCAGTCAGAATCTCTTACATACACTGTACAATTGTTGTCTAGTGTAGCTGCTAGTTCAAAATGTATAATGTGACATTATAGTTTACAAACAAGTGTTTTAATAGCTACAAAGTTACTGTATATATACACTGTACAACTGCTTATTTTTCAAGCAAAAAAAAAACACTAACAACCTAATGTTAACAACCTAATGTGTAACAAATTTTATTTTTTGTAGGAGTCAGAAAAGTCACTTGATAGTGACGATGATTTCCAGTCAAATCAGTCGCTGCTTAAGAAGTAAACACGCGTAAGTCACCGATCTAATGCACTAAACTATTGTGTGTTTTGATATTAGTGTAATCACGTATTTATCGAATTACATAATAACATTAAACTTATCTATGTTTCTAACTATGTGTGGTGGTTATTTTGAAAATGTTGACACAAGCTAGTGAATCTATGTTGGGTACTACTATTTTCATACATATACGATCGTTTGTAATATAATTATTATCAGATATCTTCTTGTTTGATGTTGTTGAATTTGGTTAAACATATTGTGTACGTTGACTCATATCGCAGGTGGCCGTGAGCAATGGGATGTTCTTTTGAGTGGAGATGAAGGAAACGTGAGGTACGGGGGCACGGTCGGAGGATCAGAAGCGTTGATGGATGATAGTTTTTAACGTTGGGTTTCATTATATATTAAAACAACATACAACTAAATCTATTTTCTTATGCTTTATTTTGTAGAAGAGCAAATGGATTTGATTGTTGTCCAAGCTATACTAGAGTATGAAAAGAGGCTTGAACAGTCCGCAAAAAAGGAGAAGGTGATGGATTTGATTGTTGTCCAAGCTCTACTTTTGGTTGCAAACATGTTGTTTAGGTCGTGTCAACGAGCTTACTTCTCTTGGATGTCTTGCCGTCATAACTCTTAATGTCTAAGCTCATATTTTTTATGAATATTTGTGATTTGGGCCATGCATATCTATTAATTATCATGTATTGTTAAAAGACTAGTAATGGGTGACATGACGTCAATTCATTATGTTTCACGATTTAATCTCTTGTTCTTACTAGTTATCATATATTGTTAAAAGACTAGTACTGGGTGACATGGTGTATAAATAAATTACAACACAAACTATTTTGTGCTGATAGATTTTTATTGGTTTAAGATTCGTCGGCGACGTTAATTTTCACCTGCTACCTGTCATATTCATGGTAAACAATGAATGGACTATTGAGAATAGCAATGAAATAAAACTTATTCTAATGTCACCAGATGTCCGGGGATTCTCTAAGAACAATCTCATATATTATTTGTGTCATGCTTTAAAAAACAACCACTGAAACCATTTGAAGAATGCTGACAAAAACAACCACGAAAAGTATTTGGGCGATGTTACAAACAATGAAATCAATTACACATTATGATGGAATATATTACACACATTATAAATCAAGAAAACTATTTGGTGTTTTCATTAAGTTTAGGAAAGAACAAAAGGTCCATAATACCAGAATTTTTCCAATAAACACAAAACGTGACTGTTATTATTATTCAACTGGTTACAAACCGTTCTTATATAACCTCGGGTTGAAACAAGTGACTCATCATAGTTTTAGAAATAAATATTCAAGCCAAGAAATTGAAGGTTAAACTAATGAAAAACCCTAAATTACTTATTTACATGTCTTCCTGTTATGGCCACACAATTTTTTACTTCTGATGCACTTGATTATACGTTTGATTCGTTCTTGCTCTTGTGCCTAGTGTTTTTAAGTCTGCCAACAAGTCTTTTAGTAAGTGGAGGCTGAATATTTAACGGCATGTGCAACCATTTCGACCCCCGAACGAGATTGATGCCCCTTCTTCATTATACAATATCCTAGCAATATAAAACTATATTGTACCTGCCATTGTTAAAGGGTGAATTGCGTCCAGTGAAACAACAAAATAGCTAACACGTGCCAACAAAAAAACATAACCAAAACAAACTACACCTCCGGCCACCAAAAACCAAAAGAAAAATTAAACAGAAACTAGCAATTAATATGATACACGGTGAATTTCGAATTCGTCCCCGATTATGTGTTTGACCGACGGGCACGACTAAAGATCCTACAATAAAATCCATATCATTGAAGGTTGCGATGACGCCCACAAACACGACCGGAGAAAAGAAAAAATCACATGGGTCGATATTGATCCAATTCAAAGTTCAAAAAATTAAATTCACCAAAATACACAGGTGTGAATTGATCGAAATATCAAGAGACGAAGAGGTGGTGAGGCAGATGAAAAAAACGATTTACCCGAGGGTTACAGAGGAAACACTATCCGGATCAAGAAAAAATCAATTAATGTGATTGAGAGAAATACTACGGCTAGTGAGAAACACTACCTGCGGATTACAGTTGAAAGACCACGACTAGTTAGTGAGAAATTTTGAAAAAAAATTCAAATCTCAAACCTAAACTAGTTACCGAAAAAAGATTCGGTGATTGATATGAAAAATATTCAACTAAAACGTTTATGATTTCATATCCAATAATTTATATAAGGTATGTAATAAAATCATATAAAATTGATTTAATACAAAGGTTAAAAAAGACAATTCAAATTTTAATACACTACCTAAATTGTGATTATATTAAAATTTATGGTATTTAATTATATAAATGCAATTAATTAATTATCTTTTTTAATAAAAAGCTAAACTATGATATTTTTTTAAAAATCTAAAAACCATTCTTATTTTTTCTCTAAATTATCCATAATTTTTTTATATTGGTTTATTTATATAATTTAAAGAAAATACATTATTTAAGTAATACAAGTATAAGTTTTTCAAATTGTTTATCATTTTTACAATAAACAATATTTTTAATATGCTTTATTTCAAATAATGCAATATTTCAAATAAAACATATTTTGGTCCAATATTGTAATAACCCGATTTTTACAATAAAAATTAAGTAATTAAAATAGTTCGTTTGTACACGTGTTAACTGGATTTCAGTATTTTATAATTTGGGCTTTTTAACTTAACAAACTCTTATAAAATATAATTACTTTTAATGGGCTTAACTTGTATTAATGGGCTAATAAAATTATAAATGGCTACGGTTATTTACACCTCTAGCTTTACTTTAGACACCCCTATTTTAATTTCACCCCTATAAATTATTGATTTAATTATCATAGATATTATACATTACCAATATTACCCTTTTTTTACTTTCCTTTCTCCGTATGCTCCCTCTATCTTCCCGATCGAGCTCCACCCTTCAAACCACTACCACCACGATTATCTCTCTCATTGTCGGAAATTAGAGAAGCCTGCCGCACCTCCGTCAAAGTCGATTCATGGTGAAGCTTAGCTACCAATAGAAATAAAAATGAGTGTCCTGCTTTTATCCCGGACCCTAGTTGTTCAGACCACGGGGACGCAGGCGCAGATCCAGAGTGTACGCCGCATCCCTCCGCCGTACGTTGTTAGGCTTTTGCCGAGAAAGCTCTGTCAGCACCGAGTGTTGTCGTTTCCCCCTGAGTCCGCCTGCAGTTGACGTCACGAGAGGCACCGCTTCGGCCGCCGTCAAGGATTTCCCAAATGTGATCTCTCAATTTCTTCTCAATGTCTGCCACTTGATTTGAAAAAGAAACTGTGTTTTTTTTTCTTCTGAATTATTGGTCTCATGGTCTGACATCGGCGATGGAGAAATACAATAAAGTTGTGTACAAGAGGGGTAATTTAGGTATTAGGTGGGGTGTACTTATCAATTTATTAAATTTGCAAAAATAAAAATAAATGGGAGGTGTGAAAAGTAATAGAGGAGGTGTAAATAACCTGAGCCATTATAAATGAGTTGAGCTTACATTTACTAAATAGGCTTTTAATTTAATTGGCATTATTTGGCTAAAATAATAATTGAGTTTCTTTAAATGGGCTATACAAGTTTTTAATCTTTTATGTGCTAAGTAATTAATTAACCTAATTATTTATATATCAAAACAAATAATAAAGAAGGAAAAAGAAAAAAGGGACTTACGGGAAGGAGAAGAAAAGGGGGCGGCTATGGACGAGAGAAAAGGAGAAGAAGAATGGGACGATCGGTCCGATAGGATGAGCAGAGAAGAAGAACTTGGCGAATCTCACGAGGAACTTAGTCTCTCAATCTCGATCTCGTAAATTAAACAGGCAAGTAGGTTTTAAGTTCACGTAGTTAGATTAGTATACAATTTTAGGGTTCTTATCATGTTAGTTGAAATTATGTGATTCTTGCTCAAATGTTAATTGTTCAAGGTGGATTTGTTGTATGATAGATTTTCCTTATGCGTGTTGTGATATATATACTTGTTGGTCTTGCTAGAATATGTACATACATACTGTACATGAAGTGAATATAAATATACAACTAATCTATATGTGTGATGTGTGTGCAGAAAAGTAATACGTGGTGTAGTGTGAGTTGTGTGTGTGAAGGCATATATGTATATATAATTGTAAACTGTATGTACGTAGATGTTGTAGTAAAATATATTAAGTAATGTGTGGTGGGTGTGTTTGTATATGTGTGTACGGGCTGCTGCTTATATAACAGCAGCAAAAGTTTAATGTTTCATATGTATAATAAAGTGGTTGGCTTGAATTGTGTAGTAATTTGATGTTAATTCATTAATCTTGGTGATGGGGTAAACTATACTTTTTCTATCTGTTGATTGTATTTTAATATGTGTAGTTATGTTGATCATTTATAAGGTAAATGCATATAGATAATACTTATATGTTTGCAATGTTATGTATAAGTCTGAGTATAGGTATGAAGAGGTACAGCCTTATAGATGTGCTTGTAGTCGAGGTATCAAATTGTATAATCTTGCAAGTTTAGTTGTATGTTCTGAGTGTTACTTGTATTTATTGTTTGAGAGTTTGGAGTATATTGTATGATCGATTATGTTTGTTCGGTGCCAATCGTATTTCTTATGTTTATTTACATTCATTGAGATACGTATTTATTTATAATGTGAATTCATTCATAACATTAATTCATGCATACACGTAAGAATGCTTTTGCATTAGATGTCCAGTTCACGGTCAAAATACTAAAGAGTGTCAAAATACTAAAGAGTGAAAGTTAAATGTTAAAGTAAACGAAATGTTGGGCATCGTAAGGACCTACCTTAAGCAGGGTGGCACTAACTTTAATGGCCTCAATGGCTAGAGCGTCGAAAGGGCATCTAGACCAGGGTGTGCAACTAACTTTAATGGCCTCAATGGCTAGAGTGCGAAAGGGCCTCTGGACAGGATGTGCAACTAACGAATGAATGGCCTCAATGGACTGGGGTAGCCCTTACGATGTCAAGTGAGCTCGCGTCTAAACGTGAAAGAAATGATATGAACGTTAATGTTAAAAGAAAGTTACGTAAACGTTTCAAGTTAAAGTTAAAGTTTATGTCCTACGTCTAAGTTAAGTACATCGTGCATTGCATTAAAGATTAACGTTGAAAATACGAACTAAGACGACAAGTGATAACATTAAAGCATATAAAATGCATGCCTACTTGCCAGTCAGTGGACTGACCCTTGCTGTTATAAACGTTTTCAGGTGATACTATTTGATAAACTGGAGTAGTCGAGGATGCTGCGTCGTGATTCGTACAATGTTTAATGAGTAAAATTATTTTAGTATTTAACGCACGTGTTTTACAACTTTAATTATTTCCGCTGCATCTCGCGCCCTTGAGATCTTTAAAAATTATTACTTGTAGTTCTTTTATTTATTAAAATAAAACGGGGCGTGACAAATGGTATCAGAGCGCAGAGTTTTAAAATCGATTCTCTCGACCTGTGTTAAACAAAAAATAATAAATCGTAATTTAAAAATTTTAAAAATTAAGTTATGAGTATGAATCACGCCAGACATTTTCGTTGCTCCGGTAAGTGAGTTCTTTTCGCAGTTACTTGTTATGTGATGATTATATCGATGTTACTTATGAATATTTGAATGCTTTATGCTCATTATCATTGTTTTAATGATGTGAACATTTGTAGTTATATTTGGTAAGTCGACTTTAAATTTTTGGTAATAGTTACATTCTTGCTGATATTGCGTGATGACTTTAATTTTTTGATACATGCTCTATAAAATTAAACTAAGTTTCGCGGACGAATTTTTTTAAGAGGTGGGTGTAGTATATGTATAACTTACCTATATGTATATAATGTTTATTATAAATATTAACAATAGTTACCTGCCTTTTCTAGCAACAACATCTAGTATGATCCTTGTATGATTGTGTAGTATATATATATAAATAACCTATATGAGTAGATGAATACATATGTAATCTGTAGGTCTATATAATTGTCTATATGTTATGTTTGTATGTATATATGAATGCTTAATGATTTTAATTGTTATCTTGTTGTTATGAGTATATGTCGCTATTTATGATAAATTAATTTTGATTCTACGAATGGTTTTATTCTTGCTGATACCGTGCAATGTGCATTTAAAACTTGAGATAACATATCCTTATGAATTGAACTAAGTTTCGAGTACGAAACTTTTTATATGGTGAGTAGAATGTAAAGACTCGAAGTTTTATGATAAAAATTAGTTAATTTAAATAGCTCGTTTGCTTACGTGTTTAATATTTTATGTGAACTTCAATATATGATGAATCGGGCTTTTAATTTAATGGGCTTTTATAAAATATATTTACATTTTTTAATGGACTTTAAAATATTATGTGTTCGGTTACTAATTTGATAAAACATATTAATTTTTAATTTGGGCTTTAACATTTTAGAAAATGAATTAAGTTTCGAGGACGAAACTTTTTAGAAGTTGGGTAGAATGTAATAACCCGATTTTTACAATAAAAATTAAGTAATTAAAATAGTTCGTTTGTACACGTGTTAACTGGATTTCAGTATTTTATAATTTGGGCTTTTTAACTTAACAAACTCTTATAAAATATAATTACTTTTAATGGGCTTAACTTGTATTAATGGGCTAATAAAATTATAAATGAGTTGAGCTTACATTTACTAAATAGGCTTTTAATTTAATTGGCATTATTGGGCTAAAATAATAATTGAGTTTCTTTAAATGGGCTGTACAAGTTTTTAATCTTTTATGGGCTAAGTAATTAATTAACCTAATTATTTATATATCAAAACAAATAATAAAGAAGGAAAAAGAAAAAAGGGACTTACGGGAAGGAGAAGAAAAGGGGGCGGCTATGGACGAGAGAAAAGGAGAAGAAGAATGGGACGATCGGTCCGATAGGATGAGCAGAGAAGAAGAACTTGGCGAATCTCACGAGGAACTTAGTCTCTCAATCTCGATCTTGTAAATTAAACAGGCAAGTAGGTTTTAAGTTCACGTAGTTAGATTAGTATACAATTTTAGAGTTCTTATCATGTTAGTTGAAATTATGTGATTCTTGCTCAAATGTTAATTGTTCAAGGTGGATTTGTTGTATGATAGATTTTCCTTATGCGTGTTGTGATATATATATATATATATATATACTTGTTGGTCTTGCTAGAATATGTACATACATACTGTACATGAAGTGAATATAAATATACAACTAATCTATATGTGTGATGTGTGTGCAGAAAAGTAATACGTGGTGTAGTGTGAGTTGTGTGTGTGAAGGCATATATGTATATATAATTGTAAACTGTATGTACGTAGATGTAGTAAAATATATTAAGTAATGTGTGGTGGGTGTGTTTGTATATGTGTGTACGGGCTGCTGCTTATATAGCAGCAGCAAAAGTTTAATGTTTCATATGTATAATAAAGTGGTTGGCTTGAATTGTGTAGTAATTTGATGTTAATTCATTAATCTTGGTGATGGGGTAAACTATACTTTTTCTATCTGTTGATTGTATTTTAATATGTGTAGTTATGTTGATCATTTATAAGGTAAATGCATATAGATAAGACTTATATGTTTGCAATGTTATGTATAAGTCTGAGTATAGGTATGAAGAGGTACAGCCTTATAGATGTGCTTGTAGTCGAGGTATCAAATTGTATAATCTTGCAAGTTTAGTTGTATGTTCTGAGTGTTACTTGTATTTATTGTTTGAGAGTTTGGAGTATATTGTATGATCGATTATGTTTGTTCGGTGCCAATCGTATTTCTTATGTTTATTTACATTCATTGAGATACGTATTTATTTATAATGTGTTCGTTCATATCATTAATTCATGCATACACGTAAGAATGCTTTTGCATTAGAGGTCCAGTTCACGGTCAAAATACTAAAGAGTGAAAGTTAAATGTTAAAGTAAACGAAATGTTGGGCATCGTAAGGACCTACTGAAATTGTGTTTGAAGCACTACAGTGTTAAGAACTGCAGTACTTGGTAGACCCGTAGAGTAAACAGCGTTGGGTCTATGAACTATAAAATATGTCAACACAATAAAGAGGTTCTTGAATGAAAGCTTTGTATTCAATACTTCAATCAAACATCTATAAGTCCTTACGAACTTATAGAAAGGTCACACGACCAAAAACAACGTCTATTAGTTCAATGTACTAGCGTCCTATGAACCACAGACTAAACAGATACACTATGAACTCTTTCTAGCGAACTTGTTCTAAGTGAATCACAGTAGAGTGAACCGGAGCTTTCTAGCGAATACTCTCGGATTACAATATTTCTCTCTCTAGGAAGTTCCAGATTAAAGCATTAAGTTCTACAAATAATCTAGCGACTATTTATAAACCTCGTGAATGAAACCCTAATGGGCTTCCGGGTTTTACGCTTGATGGGCCGAGCCCACAGCATCTTCTATGGAATCTCGAATATTCCAATACTGACATGTTCTCTGTCCTTTGTCTCTGGCGAGCCTTCGAACTTCGAACGGGGAGTGCGTAGAGCTACTTGATGTTTTACTTCAGCGAGTTCGAACTCCCTTAGCAGGGCCTTCTCACTCTTCGCGCTTCTGGCTTCATAGCCTTAGCAGGATGAACTCCAGAGCCATCAGCTTCTACAACACTCCTTTGGTGAGTCAGTGGACAGGAAGTTCGCACCCTTGACCTCTTCGAACTCCAGGAACTTATCAGCACAAGTGGTTCCAAGGCCCACAGTGTAATTTGTACTTGCATATGGCTAAGTCTTCCAAGCACTAGCATACTTAGAATTACTTAACCTGTACAAATAACAAAATCACATAAGAATGAAGTTCATTCAAAAACCAAAGTGTGAAGTTCAAGCTAGTTCACAGGAGTCCGAAGACTCCATGTGAACGAGAGCGAACTTTCACACTAACAATCTCCCCCTTTTTGAGTCAACTTCATAATCGGGGATTCGAAGTGAATCTCCCCCTCAAATTAGTATCACACTCAAAAAGTTGAAAAGATAAACACAAGTGCACACACGAGAAAGAATCATAACAGAGAGATAGGCACAAAAGTTCGAACATCAAAAACACTTATAATGAAAATAAGAGAAACCAAGTTCATACAGAAACCAAAACACAAGTAAACAGTCAAATGAGTTCGAACGAGCAAGGAATTTAAAAAACAGAGTTTTAATCAGATCCAGTTGCTGAGTCGTTAATTGGGGTGTCCGGCCTTCGAAGATCCTTCTCATCAAAGTCATCATCACCACTGAACGTGAAATCAATGTCTTCATCATCAGTTTTCTGATCCTCGTCTTCGTCCTCCTCCTCTTCATCATCTTCGTTCTCTTCATCTTCGGTCGCAGGAGTAGGAGAAGGAAGCTCGACTGGTTTCTTCTTCGTAGTTCCCTTGATAGCAATTTGCTTTCTAGGAACCTTCTTCACGGACACGCCTGTTCTTTGATTAACGACCAGTTTCACAGAGTCTTTTGACTTCGAACCTGCAAAAGATTTGTCAGTTGACTTAATAAAATCCTTCTCCGTTCCTTCGGTGGAAACATCACTCGGAGGCTTGACGTTGGACTTCGATCCTTCAGTACCATCAGTGCACGGAAGTCCTTCAGCATCATATTTTGAGAATTTAGCCTTCGCTCTCTTGGCAATAGGGATCTCATCCACTTCCAATTCCCGTACCTCGTCATCATCATTCTTCACAGTATCTTCAAACAGAACTTTTCTCTTCTTTCCCTTAGACTTCGAAGCCCTGGACTCTTCGATGGCAGCAGCATCAGCCTTTTCTTTTTCAATCCTGATGGTCTCTGCTACTTCGAGAATTTGTTTGTACATTTTGCCTAGGCGTTCGGAGTCCTTGGAGGATGACCCATCTCCCCCTCGACGACTGGCTCTTCGAACCTTTCGCTCCATGTGTCTGTTGATATCTATTGCAAGTTTCATGTAGTATCTTTCATTTCGAATATCCCGGATAAGAGTAGTCGGCGCAACCAAATACATGTCATCCTCCGACGAGTCCGAGTCCGTAGAGTCAGACGGAGAGAGCTGTGGCTTGCGCTTCGAAGAGCTTTTGGGTTGAGTCAGCTCAGAGGCAGCTGTGATGACTTTTATTTTTGTTTTTCCAAACATCTTTTTGTCCAAACTTCGATCCCCAAAATTTTCCCATGGGAGATCCTTCACTCTCCTGTTGCTCAAGTACGAACCATTCCATACAAAGTTTTGAATCTTTATGGGATCACCATCCGAAGGCAGGGGAATGAAGCCTTGTTCATACATTATCGAAGCCACCAAATGAGGGAAAGGAAGTCTCTCAGCAGCTATAGAATTGTCAGTCTTCGCAGCATAAGAGCACATATTTTCGAAGACAACCTGTCCCAAATCAACTTGAATGCCCCGGCTGAGTCTATAAATGAGATGGAGCGAACCCGAATGGACTTGAGCGGTGCTGGTTGTAGGGATCCAATTACTAGAAACCATTTTGTGCAAGACACAAAAAAATTGTGTAAGTTTCGGGAACGCAGGCTGGGCCGAAGGATCACGCCCACCAGTAAGTACGAAGCCCAGCATTTCAGAGTCAGGGTGGGTGGTCTTCGGAGAGTCCCAAGAGGCTTCGATCCTATCTCTTTTGAAAAACTTGTTAATGACAGAGGGAGTGAAGATGTAGACTTTGCCGCGAAAGATAAATTTTCCATAGAAAGGAGAAGAGGGGTCTGCGAAGTCCTTGGTTACATGAGCGAAGAAAATTTTGTGCACCTTCGAATAGCACGGGTAGTCATAGTTGAGTGCATAGTTAAGTTTCATTTTAGCAAGAAACTCAATGATTCCAAGTTTCTTCAGCTTCGAAGTGTACATCTTCTCGTAGGTAAACAGGGTGTTGGCCAGCGCAGTGAAGCGAGTCTCCGCAGCCTTAGTATAGAAGTCAGCAGAAAAGCCAACCAGTGATAGAGTGGGAGAGCGAACCACTATTGTGGTTTTGACATCAGGTGCCACGGAACCCTCGCCCTGCGAAGTACCAATGACAATAGGCGAATCTTGTGATAAAGTAGGGCTGGGTAAAAAATTCGGTCCCACACGCCCAGCAGAGAGAGCATCTGGGATTTCAACAGAAAGGCCCTTCGAACCCGAAGTTTTAGTAGCTTGAGGCTTCTTCGAAGCAGTAGAGAGTTTCTGTTGAGCAATCTTTGCATCCTCAGAGCGCTTTTTCTTGAGTGCCTCATCAGATTTGGCCTTCGCAGCCTCTTCATCAGCCTTCTTTTTCTTCTCAGTCTCAACACGAACCCTCTCAGCCTCTTCATCCTCCTTTTGTTTCTTGAGGAGCTCAGTTCGAATTCTTTCTGCTTCCTCATCTTCCTTTCTCTTCTTCTCCTCTTCCGCAATTCGAAGCCTCTCAGCCTCCTCGAATTTTTCCTTCTCAATTCTTTGTCGTTCCTCCTCTGCCTTTCGATCCTCCTCTTCCTTTTCTTTCCTTGCTAACTCATTTTCTGCTGTCTCTTTTTGAGACTTTAGTTCGAAGAGTGTTTTCTTTAGAGAGTTAAATTCTAAGAGGATGGCGTCAGAGTCATCCTCTGCCTCTGCGAATCTCAGAGAGCAGGCCTTCACAACGGCGGCTTGAGTAGTGATCTGTGAAGTAAGGAGTGTAATTTTGTCTTGGAGTTCGGAGATAGACAGATCAGCGAATTGAGAGTTTGAAGTAGTCATGGTGGTAGTGCGAAGTTGAAGAAGTAGTAATTTAGTCCAAAGAGCACTAGTAGTTCGAACGTTGTAGAGAGAGAATTTTTTTTCAAGGGTTTAGCTCTGAAAACACACAGTGAAAACG
Source organism: Euphrasia confusa (assembly GCA_954870475.1). Taxonomy (NCBI): domain Eukaryota; kingdom Viridiplantae; phylum Streptophyta; class Magnoliopsida; order Lamiales; family Orobanchaceae; genus Euphrasia; species Euphrasia confusa. The sequence goes on from OX940955.1 coordinate 16,887,000, forward strand.
TGGACTATGTGTTTCATGGAGGGGGTATTTATAGACGACAGCGAAACCGCTTCATATTCAACCGCTGAGATCGTGCCACGTGTAGTACCAATCGGTGCAAGTTCGAAGGTTCAATTTCGTTAGCACAGCAAGAGATCGAACTCGATCCAGTATGAGTTCATGCCTGTGTTGAGTAGAGGAGCGAACCTTTAGGGCATGAGATCGAAGCTGTGGACTAGTAGACCCTGAAATTCCTGTGTAGACTACATGCGAAGAGCAAGCAGGGAAGTGTGATAGAGAACCAAAGTAAAGTAAAGACGAGTACGAAGACGTGGTTAGTTTTAACAAACGTAATAATCAAGAGTAAAACGGAGATCGAAGCACAGACAAGGAAGAATAACAATTCTCAGAGATCGAAACAAGAAATAGAAAAAAAAAAAAAAAAATTTCCAAGTTCGAAGTCTCATGGAGAGACGACTACTATTGTTATCATGTGGCTTCGAAGTCGTGACGTGCAAAAATACAGAAATTAAAGAGAGTAAGGAATTCGAACCTCCACACTTCTGTGTGTTCCATTGCTGATGCGCCCACAAGGTAGAGATAGAGAGACATCGAACTCGTAGAGTCATGGGAAATGAGTGAGTTCGAAGCACAGGCACGCAAGAATGAATATGTGGTATTACAATGAATCATTTTTGAAAGAAATTTACTTTTCAATCGTCACAATCACAGAGTCAAATTCGTGTTTCGTCGGAACAAATTAATGAGTTAGCACCACACAAGAGATTTTAATTCATGAGTGTGAGGTGAACTTTTAAGGCACTCCATTTGGGACTAGCAATACTACAATCAGAGAGGAGCCGGCGGACAAGTGATCCGGCGTTCTCCAGACGAGTTTATTAGCTTTAAATGATATGCAACAAATGCTCATTACAGCAATCAGAGGGGAGCGAGGATCATCTCGCATCTCCGAAGTGTGATTTGAAGAGCATTTTAAACAATGTTGTTCATGTGCTACCGTTCGAAGAGGGGAGCCGGCGGACAAGTGATCCGGCGTCCTCCGTTACTTGGTATTATGAATCTATGCAAATGATAACGCAGGAGTTATAAGCCAAGTTCACATGTTCACACTCAGAGGAATAAATACACTTGGAGTCAAAGACTTAAAGTGGCCTCAAATTCAAGTTCTACTGATAAGATTAATCCACGAATAGTTCAAGGTGCATATTCAGAGAGGAAGAAAATGAACTTTCAAATTTATCATAGTTATATGTATAAAAGAGTATATGTATAATGCAAATACCATAGTTCAAGCACTTTCAACATCCAGGCAAAGTGAGTCATACCCTCTTGTCAATCTACCTGTGGGGCTTCCTGCAAAGTGACACATAAAAAGACGGAAGCCGTAGCCTGTGTCTCTTCAACAAGTTTATAGAGCACACATGCATAAGGAATTTCTGAGAGAAATGAATCTCTCCGAAGCCAATGGTTTTGTAAAGAAATCTGAGAGTTGTTTTTCAGTGGGAACATGTTCCATGATCACTTCTCCTTTTTCAACTAAATCACGGATAAAATGGTGTCGAATACTAATATGTTTAGTTTTAGAGTGTTGTACCGGATTTTGACTGATTTTTATCGCACTTTGATTATCACAAAGAAGGGTGAGAGGGGTACTTGTGATTTGGTAGTCTGCCAACATTTGTTGAAGCCAAAGGAGTTGAGTGCAACAGCTTCCCGCGGCTACATACTCCGATTCAGCAGTTGAGAGAGCTATGCAATTTTGTTTCTTACTATGCCAAGAGACCAAGTTATTTCCAAGAAAACAACACCCTCCACTCGTGCTCTTCCTATCATCGGCATCACCAGCCCAATCAGCATCCGCATACCCAACAAGAGAGGCTGTGGTGTCTTTGGTATACCATAGTCCCAGCTCAGTAGTCCCGGCAATATAGCGAAGAATTCGCTTAACAGCTGTAAGATGTTCTTCCTTTGGTTGAGCTTGATAACGGGCACATAGGCAAACACTAAACATGATGTCAGGCCTCGTAGCAGTGAGATACAACAGACTTCCTATGAGAGAGCGATAGTTGGTAATGTCTGTGTCCTTACTCTTGGAAGCCCGAGAGAGTTTATCCGTAGTGGCCATGGGGGTCTTCATAGGCTTAGCCTCTGCCATACCAAACTTCTGTAGCATATTCAAGGCATACTTGGTTTGTGAGACAAAAATTCCATCTTTTCGTTGAGAAATTTGGAGTCCAAGAAAATAATTGAGTTCTCCTTCAAGGCTCATTTGGAAGGAGGATGACATAGCCGCAGAGAATTCTTTTACCAATTTTGGATTGGTGGCACCAAATACAATGTCATCGACATATATTTGTGCAATGAGCATATCTTTCCCAACCATTTTAGTGAAGAGAGTAGTGTCAGCATTCCCTCTTGTGAACCCATAAGCAATCAAGAACTCTGTCAGACAAGAATACCAAGCTCGGGGTGCCTGCTTTAGACCATAGAGAGCTTTATGAAGACGGTAGACATGGTCGGGCTTCTTTGGGTCTACGAACCCTTTAGGTTGTTCAACATAGACTTCTTCATCCAATACACCGTTTAAGAAGGCAGCCTTAACATCCATTTGTCTCAATGGAATATTTCGATAACATGCTATGGCAATGAGGAGGCGTATAGACTCAATACGAGCCACAGGTGCGAAAGTCTCATCAAAGTCCACACCTTCAACTTGAGTGTATCCCTGTGCAACAAGACGAGCTTTGTTTCGAACAATTTGATTGTGCTCATTTGTCTTGTGTTTATAGATCCATTTTGTGCCAATGACGTTAACGTGTTGAGGACGAGGCACCAAAGACCAAACTTTATTTCGTTCAAATTCATTCAACTCCTCATGCATAGCAGCAACCCAGAATTCATCCAATATGGCCTCCTTGATATTTTTCGGTTCAATCTCGGAGACAAAATTCATAATCCCAATATCAGGAGATATGAACGCCAAGTTAGATGTCTCACACCAAGGAGTTGAAGGTCTAGAGGAGCGAGTAGTGCGTTGATTCAAATTTCCAATAATAAGTTGAGTAGGATGACGTTTTCGTATGTGAGCTGGAGGTCCGGAGTTAGGGACTCCAGTAGAGTTCGAATTTTCAGTAGTAGTAATGGATGGGTTTATTATATCTGGAGTAGACTCATCATCTGAGGAATCTGTACTAGAGCCAGACTTCGAACCAGTAGCAACTTGTTCATCCAATGGCTCAGAGTTCGAAACTGTAGAGTCTAAATTTTCAGGCTTTTCCCTTTCGTGGTTTCCATTTGAGATTCGAACATCAGTATCAACTTCAGTGGGTTTTCCTTTGAAGTCATGTTCATCAAAAGTTATATTCGTTGATTCTTGAACAGTACGAGTTCGAAGGTTGAAAACACGATATGCATGGCTATCAAGAGCATAGCCAATAAAAATAGCTCTGTCGGATTTGGAGTCAAATTTCTTCAAAGGCTCACGATCATTCAATATGTAGCATAGACACCCAAAGACTCGTAGATGAGCAACATTTGGCTTTTTACCAGTAAGAAGTTCATAGGCAGTCTTCTCTGTTTGGCTTCGAAGGGTGATCCTGTTGATCACATAACAAGCTGTGCTGATAGCCTCCGCCCAAAAACCTTTAGGCATTTTCTTAGACACCAACATAACAGTGGCCATCTCCTTTAAGGTTCTATTTTTCCGTTCAACGATGCCATTTTGTTGAGGTGTTTTCGGTGACGAGAATTCATGATGAATGCCTTTTCGAGTGCAATATTCTAGGAAAGCTTGATTTTGAAACTCCCCACCGTGATCACTACGAATTCTTTGAATTCGTGCCCCATGCATGTTTCGCACTTTCCTAGCCAAATTATGAAAGGCTTCAAAGGCCTCATCCTTGGTAGCCAAAAAATTTACCCATGTGTATCTTGAAAAGTCATCAACAATTACAAGAGTGTACCATTTGTGTCCCAAGCTATGAACTTCCATTGGTCCCATAAGGTCCATATGCATAAGCTCAAAACAATTGGAAGTTCTGAAGTTCAAAGTTAGAGCAGGGTGTGAACTTCTGGTTTGTTTTCCCATTTGGCACTCGCCGCACACTCTTTTCTCAATCTTTGGTAGATAATCAATACCTCTCACAGCTTTGAGACGAACGAGGTTTTCCAAGTTTCGAAGGCTGGTGTGGCCCAATCTTTGATGCCATAAGTCTATCTCATCAGCGGATTTGGTAGACAGACATTTCTCTTCAATAGCATAACAATTATTTTTAGCACGAACTCCAGTCAGTATACATTTCCCTTTTGAATTGTAGACTTCACACTTGTCTTTGTTGAACTTTACATCAAGTTCATCATCACACAACTGGCTTATACTAATCAGATTGGCACACAACCCTTCCACATGAAGGACATTCTTTAGAGATGGAAGACCCTTCACACTCAAAGTGCCACACCCAACTATGTTACCCTTTGCACCTCCTTCATAGGTAACTGGTCCCCCAGAGTGTGGTACATAGTCAGTAAGACTCTCTTTCACACCAGTCATATGTCTGGAGCATCCGCTGTCAAAGTACCAAGTTTCCTTGTTTCCGGATTTGGTAGCTGTGAGTGCAACATTGCATATAATATCTTCTCGGCGCTTCCATACTCTTTTTACAGTAGACTTCAAAGGGCTATGAGTGTTTGGCTTCTCTTTCCAGATTTTCTTTACACAAGAATTTGTAGCCACAGGGCTTTGAACTTCCTCCCTCCATACCTTTCTGATAGAAGAAACATGATCTTTCTTCAACCAAGATTGTTTGGGAACATGAGATTGAGACCTTTTCAGATCTTCTATTTTCTTGTAGCAATAAGGTCTTATATGTCCAGCCATGCCACAGTAATGACAAATATATCTTTTTACAAAGCTTTTACAAGGCTCAGTAGGACGAAGATCCATTTTTGTCAACTTCACAGACTGAACTGTTTTAGCCTTCATAGACCTGGATCCATCACTCTGGGTCTTTGAACTCTTTAGGTCAAAAGACTTTGACCTATCTGACACGTTGTGTGTTTTGATGAATTTAGAGACGTCAGTCTTGGTCTTTGAAGTGGAAGGAGTAGATTTAGATGTGGAAGCCAGTTTTGTTGTTGATTTTAGAGTGTTTTCTGATTTAGTCTCAACAGACTCAATGATCTTTCTATCCTTTGGTCGAATGAATTTTGGAGGAAACTTTATCGGCTCAGTGTAAACAGTCTCAAGAGTCTCTTTAAAACCCAGTCCATATCTCTTAGGGTTAACACAGCTTATGAGATAGTCAAGTTTGGAAGTTCCAGTGTTCAATTTTTTGAATAAGGAATCTGTTACATCCATTTTGTCTTTTAACTCGTAGAGTTCTTTTGTTTTCATAGCAAAGGCTTCTTCCATTTGAGTCAATGATTTTCTAAGAAAGTCCTTCTCAGAGTCTTCTTTCTTTACAATCTCTCTCAGTTCATTGACTTCTTTCAAAGCTCTTTCAAGTTCATTTTTAACTATCTTGAACTCTCTTAAGCTAACAGTCTCAGGCTTTGAAGTCAAAACAGTTTTGTAGGAGGAAGAGGTAGAACCAGCAGAAGATATAGAGTTCGAACCTTCTTTAATATTAGATGAGAAGCAGAAAATGTTATCATAAGTAGCAACATCCTCCATTTCTACTTCATACTCGCCTTCATACTCATTGTCAAGGGAACCCATGAAAGCATTCACATTCTTTCCATCCTCCCGGACATTATCTCCCTCGTCATCAGAAGAGAACAACGAATTTTCCTCATCAAGGACAAGATAGCTCACATCAACATTGTTCTTTCTATGTAGATTGGGACACTCATTCTTGACATGCCCCATGCCTTTGCATTCAAAACACTTGACTTTGGACATATCTTTACCAGAAGTATTGGGTATGAACTTCCTGAAGTTTGAAGTGCGGTTTCCAGTAGAGCTAGAGAAAGGAGAGTTCGAGCTCCTCGTAGGTCTTTGATTCTGAAATTTCTTGAATCTCCTTTTTCTCCTTATGTCTTGACGGATAAGATAATTCACAGTGTCTTTAAGAGCTACGAGTTTATCTGGATTTGGGGAGCTTAGAAGTGCCAAGGCTTCGGACTCATCATCAGATTCTTCAGCATAGTATGCACTCACATCCATGCCAGTAGTAGAGCTCGAAGCTGGAGGAGTAGAAGGAGAGTTTGATCCCACTCTCAGTGCTCTCATAGAATTGTCAAGTGGAGACATGTAGTTGTCATCTTTAAGTTTTTTGTTCAATTCATAGTCCTTGAAAACACACATCAGTTCATTGTAGTTCGTAGTATTAGCCAACTTAGTGCTTTCCACTGCAACCACTTTTGGTTCGAAAGAGTCGTTCAGAGTTCGCAGAACCTTGGTACATATGTATGAAGGAGGAATGGGATCTCCCAGTTCATGACATTCACTCACAATGGACATGATTTTGTTGTAGTAGGTGTCCAAGTTCTCATCATCACGCATGTGAAGTTTTTGGAAGGCAGTGTTCAATCCTCTGATCTTGGACTTTTTGATACTCTCACTCCCTTCACATATATTCTCAAGCGTATCCCAAACTTGTTTAGCAGACGTCAGATGTTTGATGAGTTGGAACATGCTTATGTCAATGTACTCAGTCATAATGTGTATAGCTCGATCATTAAAGGTTGCAGCTTCATGTTCTGCCTGGGTCCATGTAGATTCGTCTTTAGGAAGGATATCACCATCATCATCTGTATATTTAGGAACCTCCCATCCTTTAATCACTGAACCCCACACTCTTGAGTCAGCTTGTTTAAGTCTCATTCGGGTTTTACTTTTCCAGTAGGAGTAGTTATCAGTGTTGAGAATGACGGGTTTCATGACTGTATATGTCTCCATGATTTCGAACCTCTAGCTAGGATCACACCGAAGAAGCACGGTGAACTGCTCTGATACCAATTGAAATTGTGTTTGAAGCACTACAGTGTTAAGAACTGCAGTACTTGGTAGACCCGTAGAGTAAACAGCGTTGGGTCTATGAACTATAAAATATGTCAACACAATAAAGAGGTTCTTGAATGAAAGCTTTGTATTCAATACTTCAATCAAACATCTATAAGTCCTTACGAACTTATAGAAAGGTCACACGACCAAAAACAACGTCTATTAGTTCAATGTACTAGCGTCCTATGAACCACAGACTAAACAGATACACTATGAACTCCTTCTAGCGAACTTGTTCTAAGTGAATCACAGTAGAGTGAACCGGAGCTTTCTAGCGAATACTCTCGGATTACAATATTTCTCTCTCTAGGAAGTTCCAGATTAAAGCATTAAGTTCTACAAATAATCTAGCGACTATTTATAGACCTCGTGAATGAAACCCTAATGGGCTTCCGGGTTTTACGCTTGATGGGCCGAGCCCACAGCATCTTCTATGGAATCTCGAATATTCCAATACTGACATGTTCTCTGTCCTTTGTCTCTGGCGAGCCTTCGAACTTCGAACGGGGAGTGCGTAGAGCTACTTGATGTTTTACTTCAGCGAGTTCGAACTCCCTTAGCAGGGCCTTCTCACTCTTCGCGCTTCTGGCTTCATAGCCTTAGCAGGATGAACTCCAGAGCCATCAGCTTCTACAACACTCCTTTGGTGAGTCAGTGGACAGGAAGTTCGCACCCTTGACCTCTTCGAACTCCAGGAACTTATCAGCACAAGTGGTTCCAAGGCCCACAGTGTAATTTGTACTTGCATATGGCTAAGTCTTCCAAGCACTAGCATACTTAGAATTACTTAACCTGTACAAATAACAAAATCACATAAGAATGAAGTTCATTCAAAAACCAAAGTGTGAAGTTCAAGCTAGTTCACAGGAGTCCGAAGACTCCATGTGAACGAGAGCGAACTTTCACACTAACACCTACCTTAAGCAGGGTGACACTAACTTTAATGGCCTCAATGGCTAGAGCGTCGAAAGGGCATCTAGACCAGGGTGTGCAACTAACTTTAATGGCCTCAATGGCTAGAGTGCGAAAGGGCCTCTGGACAGGGTGTGCAACTAACGAATGAATGGCCTCAATGGACTGGGGTAGCCCTTACGATGTCAAGTGAGCTCGCGTCTAAACGTGAAAGAAATGATATGAACGTTAATGTTAAAAGAAAGTTACGTAAACGTTTCAAGTTAAAGTTAAAGTTTATGTCCTACGTCTAAGTTAAGTACATCGTGCATTGCATTAAAGATTAACGTTGAAAATACGAACTAAGACGACAAGTGATAACATTAAAGCATATAGAATGCATGCCTACTTGCCAGTCAGTGGACTGACCCTTGCTGTTATAAACGTTTTCAGGTGATACTATTTGATAAACTGGAGTAGTCGAGGATGCTGCGTCGTGATTCGTACAATGTTTAATGAGTAAAATTATTTTAGTATTTAACGCACGTGTTTTACAACTTTAATTATTTCCGCTGCATTTACTATTATTTAAACCTTTTTACCGTTGAAAATTATTATACCGACGTGGAGTTTGAAAAATTGCATCTCGCGCCCTTGAGATCTTTAAAAATTATTACTTGTAGTTCTTTTATTTATTAAAATAAAACGGGGCGTGACAAATATAGTACAAATAATTAAATAAAATCTTTTCGTATATACTTATTATATTAATTAAACTAATTATGGATAAAATTGATGCAACCAAGAATTTTTATTGTCATAATTACATCAAATCAGTTTCTTAAATAATTCAGTTTACATTTAATTAAATAAACAATCCCCTAATTCAACAACTCTTCCATATTTTCTTTATATTGGTTTATTTGTATACTGAAAAGAAAATAAATTATTTACTTAATATAATCATAAGTTTTTTATAATTATTTATCATTTTTACAATAAAAAATTAATTGTGCGATGCTTTGTTTAAAATAAAATAGATTTTGGTCCAATTTATTTACAAATAATTATAGAAAGTCTTTTAGTATATACTTATTAAATTAATTAAACTAATAAATGATGAAATTGATTCAAACAAGAATATTTATCGTCATATGTATATCAAATCAATTTCTTAAATAATCCACTATACAATTGATTAAACAAACAATTCCCTAATTCAACAACTCTTCCATTATTCTCTATATTAGTTTATTTATATACTGTATATATATAACTTCATAATTGAAAGAACACAAAACAACTACAACGTAAAGGCTATGGTTGGTCATGATTTGTTATGCGGGCTAACTACCACCGGAACCAACTGGAATATCGTTGTGCGTAGGGATGGGCACTTCGTCCCGGAATCCCGATCCCGTCCCGATCCCATCTCGAAAATTAGCGGGATGGGACGGGATCACTTTTGAAAATGAAAATCTCGTCCCATCCCGTCCCGTTTTAATTTTTTCATAATGGGACAGGACGGGATCGGGATGATCCCGTTGTATCTCGTCCCGTCCCGATAATTTATTAAATAATAATATAATTTTTATTTTTTCAAACAAATTAATAAAATATTAAAATATTAATTATACTCTCAATTAAATTATTATTTAATTAAGTATATTTTTAAAATCTCATAATATTTTACAATAATTTAGTTTTTGTTATATAATTTTTCTTTAAAAATACTAACATTTCTATTTTAAAATATTAAATAAAGTCAAAATATCATTTAAATTGAATATAAGCAAGTCCAATATTATTTTACTTATTTAATAATGTATGTTTAAAATTAAAGTTTAAAATTAATTCAATATATATATGCGTGTGTATGTATATTTATATATTTGTCATAAAAAATTGACGATTTTTATTTTATTTGAATTTTTATTGTTTTATAAGTCGGTAATATTATTATTTTTTTATTTTTTTATTTAATTAGTTATTTTTATTTTTTATTTAATATTTTGGGACGTCCCGATCCCGTCTCGATCTCGACCCGAACCCAAATGGGATTGGGACGTGCGGGACGGATTTTTAAAATGCAAATCCCGTCTCGTCTCGTCCCGAAAATTTATTTCCGGGACGGGACGGGATTCTCCTAATCCCGTCCCATCTCGTCCCACGTCCACCCCTAGTTGTGCGAATTTGTCGTAAGTGGTTCACACCCGCCCTCGAGTCAGGAAGGGATACCATGCATACAGTAATGATTGATCTGATGGTAAGAAATTTATACTCAATATTTTATTTTTAATTTTAATTTAATATTTCTTTGTACATACATTTTGTGTTACTTAGTACACATTATTTGATTTTTTTGTTTTTTTAAATAATTATACTCAATCCTACTAATAACTTGATTTACTTTATATCTCTGGTTATAATTTAATTTTTCTTTTCAGCGTGATCAAATTCATGCATATGTTGAGCCCGGTCTCATACAATATTTTAGCTCTAATATTGTAGAAGGTGAACTCTACAGTGTTAGGAATTTTCGTGTCGTTCTGTCACCGGAAGTCACTATGATTGCCGATAATAAATATGAGATCTTTTTTTGGAAAAAACACCTGTTAAACCAACTTGTTATTCATAGTTTCCTAAATCCATAACTTTTGTCCTTGGTTTTGTATCAATGAGCATAACTTTCCGTCAGATGGTCCTCTACTTGGTATGTTATGTTTTTAAAAAAATCGAAGAATTATTATTATTTTGATAGTATTTTTATAACCATTTATAACACATTCTGTAATTTATGTTCTGCAAGACATCATTGGTCAAATTGTTCATGTTAACTACCATATGATGAATGGAATTTCCGATCAAGGATCCAAGTTCATTCGTATTCGTGTTTGATACGAACCTCGTTGGGGATCGAAAAATAGAAAAGAACGAATAACAGAAAATTAGAAAGATACCGGCGGAAGGTCCCAAAACCTCTGAATCTGATTCGTGAAATAATCTAAGGACGGAACCCTAGACCCCAACACGTGATCGACGCAGCAACTCGGGGATGAGGAAGACACACAAACGAAGGGTGATGGCTTCGTTGATTCGTCGGTTGAATTCTTTGGATAATCGGGTAGAATTCGAACCCAAGAGAGATTTTAATAAAACTCACAAAATATAATTTTATTCATCAATTCATGGTTGTTCTTGAAACAATAAACTAGGAGGCCTTTATATAGGCAAAACAAAACGTAAAGGAAAAAGGAAGGAAAAACAATTAAAAACGCGGAACCCTACAATCCGCCTCCGCTGCCAAATCTGTAAAGATGTCGCCCGACAGTAGATGCTGCCGGCCGACATGGCCTCCGTCGTTCGCAGGCTCAACCTGCGATTCGAATATGCTCCGTATGTAAATTTCCAGGACCTGTCGCCCGACGGGTTTTTGCTGTCGCCCGACATCCAAATGTCGCCCGACGCTCTCGTAGTGCAATTTCTCTGTCGGCCGACGGCAGTACATTTTCGCCCAAAAAGTCCAAAATCCTCTCCGAACTTCGCGGCACCTTCTCGGCACGTTCCCGACTCCCATTTCGATGCTTTCTTCGTCGTCCCGGACCTTGGGTTGCATCATTCCCCTCCTCTTCAAAAGGATTTGTCCTCAAATCCACGTCGATGCCAGGCTCGAACACCACTCTCACGAACAAGCTCGGAACAATATCAGTCTGATGCTCAATCCCTCGAGTCGATGATAAATCCGGAAGTGTATCCTCAGGGAAAACATCATCAAATTCCTGCAGTGACACAAAAAGAACGGAAGGGGGTAGAGAAGATAGACCGTTAGTGAGGAACAACTTCTCCTTGCCCAACATCACCAAGGTCGGCTGCTCCTCTGTCACTGCTTGTGTCTCCTGAATGTCACCGGTTTCACTCAACCACAACAATCGATTCGGCTCAGGGTGCTTCACCATGGGTAACTCCAACTGTCGAACCACGGTTGCACCAACTTCATCAGTGGTTAGAATCTCCTCCTCGTACTCCACCGAAACCTCCTCCTCGGACTCTACCGAAGCCGACTCTTCCTCGGATTCCATCGAAATCGAATCTTCCTCGGAATACACCAAAACCGGCTCATCTTGGGACTCCACTATGGCCAACGGTTCTGGTTTCTCGCCTTCTTCATCAGTCGCTACTTTCCCAGGCTTCATTGACGCAAGTACCCACTCCCCTAACAGACGCTCAATATTGCCCCAACACTCGTCCTGGATCTCAGTTTTGGACCTCCTCTCATCGATGTTAGAGGCTTTATTCTCCTCATCACGAAACTCCCGACTACGATCACGGGCTCGATGATAGCCATTCTGAACTTCTTGGTATCCGCCGCCACCTCTTCGATACCATGCATTATCTTGACGAGGTCTCTCCTCCAGGGCGGTAAGTCGCTTATGCACCACCTCCATCTCCGACGTAATCATCGTTCCTAACTCCGCTCGTAAAGTCTCCACGATTAGCTTAGCTTGGGTATGATCCATCTCAGTTATCCTGCAAAAGTGTTAGAAACAAAATAGAGAATTCCTCACCACTCTCGTGTATCACTCAATATGGTAAGTCACTCAATAATCGGTTCTCTCACTTTCTCTCTCTCAAGAATCGAACTCTCCCAACTTACCGGTCGAATTCAATCCCAACAAAATCTCAATCCAACAGAATTCACGAATGAACGAATGACTTTAAATTGCTGAACGAACGAAGAACAGCAATAAAAAGAATAATCAAACACAATTTCAATTTTTTTTAATAATTACTGTTCATGAACAGTAATTTTTTTTCGAAAATAAAAAGAAATATTTTTTTTAATCAAGGAAGAAGAAGAAAAGAATAAGAAGAAACGAAAAAGAAAACGAGGCTACGTATTCAGAAAAATAAAGAACCCTAACCTGGGCTCTGATACCAAATGATACGTACCTCGTTGGGGATCGAAAAATAGAAAAGAACGAATAACAGAAAATTAGAAAGATACCGGTGGAAGGTCCCAAAACCTCTGAATCTGATTCGTGAAATAATCTAAGGACAGAACCCTAGACCCCAACACGTGATCGACGCAGCAACTCGGGGATGAGGAAGACCCACGAACGAAGGGTGATGGCTTCGTTGATTCGTCGGTTGAATTCTTTGGATAATCGGGTAGAATTCGAACCCAAGAGAGATTTTAATAAAACTCACAAAATATAATTTTATTCATCAATTCATGGTTGTTCTTGAAACAATAAACTAGGAGGCCTTTATATAGGCAAAACAAAACGTAAAGGAAAAAGGAAGGAAAAACAATTAAAAACGCGGAACCCTACAATCCGCCTCCGCTGCCAAATCTTTAAAGATGTCGCCCGACAGTAGATGCTGTCGGCCGACATGGCCTCCGTCGTTCGCAGGCTCAACCTGCGATTCGAATCTGCTCCGTACGTAAATTTCCAGGACCTGTCGCCCGACGGGTTTTTGCTGTCGCCCGACATCCAAATGTCGCCCGACGCTCTCGTAGTGCAATTTCTCTGTCGGCCGACGGCAGTACATTTTCGCCCAAAAAGTCCAAAATCCTCTCTGAACTTCGCGGCACCTTCTCGGCACGTTCCCGACTCCCATTTCGATGCTTTCTCCGTCGTCCCGGACCTTGGGTTGCATCAGTGTTGGAGATTTAAAGTAAGCTATATTATTTGTTTTTTAAAAAGCATTTTATATTCATAATTTTATTAGCTTGATCATATAAGTATTTTATATTGATTATCAGTTATAAGCTTCTTGAATTCGTATATTTCGGTCCTTTCACGGCCAACATAATTGAATTGGTCAATATGAGGAGGAAGAAACGATTGCATGTTCTTGTTATAATTATCCAACTTGCAAGTACAATGCTTTTTAACGGTAAATAACTTTATCATATTCTTTTTTAAAACTCTTATTAATTACTATTATTTAGTCATAAAATTCATTTAATATATTTTGTAGGTCATTTTGTTTTGCACAATGCATGTGATGCTACTAAGGTTCAAATTTATCATCATATAGATGAAGCTTTTGAATATCGTCTAAGGTACATATTATAATTACATAGTCTATATGTGTAATAAATTTTATAAATAATTTTTTTAGCATTCTTAATATTTTCAATGTTCTAAACATCTTTATATGTCAAATAGGTTGCAAGAACAATGGCGTATCGAAGATCTAGACGAGAGGATTGAATTTGAAAGTTGTCTCATTTGATTTTGCAAGTGCAACCATATTTAATTATACTAGTCCTCTTGCCCGTGCGATGCACGCTTATTAAATTCAATTTTTTGTTAATCGGATTAGTGCACAAACTGCTTAATCTTAATGTTTAACATAAAGTAATTTTAAATGTAGATATTGATAATGGAAAAAATTAAGAATAAGTCTAATTGAAATAGTACAAATAATTTATTACAATCATATTACAAATTCTGGAATACTTCTTTATAGACTACATTTGTTGTTCTATTCGTAAGACGTCCACGCTCATCACAAAGCAGAAGCTTCAAACCGGTCGTGTTGGTTACTCTAGATAACGCAACGTACAATTGACCGTGGGTAAATACTGGTTTCTTCAAATATATTGCAACATTTGTCAACGACTGACCTTGGCTCTTATTAATAGTCATGGCATATGATATCATAATCGGAAATTGTCTTCGTTGGAAAGAAAACGGGAATTTGGTGTCCGAGGGCGTCAGGGCAATTCGAGGAATAAAAACCATTTCCCCAGAATTATTTCCTCCTAATACTTTGGCCTGGATAATATAATTACCGAGTTGCGTTATAACCATCCTGGTACCATTGCATAGTCCGACAGAGGCATCCATATTCCGCAACAGCATAACGGGCACCCCAACCTAATAAGAAACAGTTGATGCATCAATAACTATATATTTACTCATAACATCATTTCATACATTTTTTAATTTAAATATAATTATATTTTAGTAAAAACTTTATAACAACACCAACCTTCAACTTCAGCTCATGGTTTGGTAGTCCGAAACACTTGATGGTATTTAAGAACTCAACCGAATGCATTTGATCAGACATATTATCTCCCCGTTCGGAAGGCACAACACTATCCGAACTCAGGTAAATTCTTTCGTCCGTATTATGCATCGCAACCATGTAATCATTGATTTCATAGACGTCATCCAGGGTCGGCGCAAGAATCGCTCGTCCTTCTAGATAATTGATATCCCCAATGTGTTCATGGAAAGATGGATACGCGACATCAACAATCGATTCAATATAATTATCAGATTGCGTTATCAAATATTCATTCGGGATCTCTATATCTATTTCCCCATCGTTCTCGCCGCCAGCAGTACCATCCCCTATAGAAGACAGCCAATCGGAGAACTCACGCAACCTACGATCATCATTTGCATCCCCGATATTTTGCAACCTCATGTTCTTGGTCAACCGCAAAACTTTGCAATCTGTCCATATATTGGAAGAATTAATAGTGGCTTGAACAATATCCTGTCTCGTACCTTTAGGAATAACCGGCAAAATTTGACGAAAATCTCCTCCGAAAACAACAACCTTGCCTCCGAAAGGCAGATGCTCGGCTTCAGGTCGATGTGAGCTCATGATATCACGCATAGTACGATCGAGTGCTTCAAAACAATTCCTAGAAAAAAGAAAACCCAAAAAATGTTAAAGTCTGATCATATTGAACTTAAAAATAATTTGTAAACACATAAATATAAGACAACCATAAACAAATGCACATAATATTAATCGTTAATACCTATGCATCATGGGAGCCTCGTCCCATATAATAAGTTTCGTCTTAATAATCAATTTTCCCAGATCTGTTTGCTTCTTGATATTACACGTAGAGCTTTCGTGTAACGATATGGGAATCTTTAACCTGGAATGGGCCGTTCTACCTCCAGGTAAAAGAAGAGAAGCTATACCACTCGATGCGACATTCAGAACAATGTCGCCTCTAGCTCGAACAGCTGCAGACAGAGTCCTCCAAACAAAAGTCTTACCGGTTCCACCATAACCATACAAAAAGAAAACCTGTCCTTTTGGATCGTCGAGAGTTCGAACGATTGTCTTATAAGCCTTCAGCTGATCCTCATTCAACATGGACACCAAATGATCGTACTCAACTCGAAGAGCATTTCTGTCATAGGCAAGCTCGACAGCTAAGAGGCTGTTTTTTCCAACCGTAAGGTCAATAAATTGTGGATAAGGCATATTTGGAATGTCTTTCAGCGTTTGTCCTTGGCGCTTCATCATCTCTTCAATGAATTGCAAGCACAAATTATAAATTTCATCTTGCGAGAGAGTTACATCTGAGATTAATATGAAACAAAACACGTCAGTAATTTACAATAGTAATCCAAAACTATTGCAGGATATAATTAAAATGCAAACTCTATATTAAGAAGTCAAATTAAATAACAAACGCGTGTATCCGAACTAAATAAGAAACATGCATAAACATTAAAAACTCAGACCAAATATTGAAAAAATAGAAAATAAAATAATTGAAATAATAATATTAATACATACAACAATTTACATATAAAATTACCTTGATTATTGACGGTGTTACGATATATTTTCAGCACGTCAACCGACAACTCATCTTTGCATTCTTCCCAAACTTTGTCTGGCCTGGTCAATGCTGAACATGTCAGCATGTTGACGAAAAGAGTTCGCAACATGAAATCTGTATCCCACTTTGAAGCTTCTTTTAGTGCATCGATGTATTCTTTATCGTCATCCAGCAAACCACGTGCATAACAGGCTTCTTTAAAGGTAGCATACGTCTTTCCTTCGTAAGATTTAACATCATCGAAAGATGTGCATCCACGAACGATATTCAGAAGAATTCTAAAATAGTACCGCTCTCCGGCTCCTGGATACATATAAGCTAATCTTCCCAGAGCTATTCCTCGTTGCCTCGGTCGCCATTCCATTTGCTGCTCATTCCATACGAATTTTTGAGGAAATTCAGCATAAGTCAAGCTCCTCGCTTCAGGATATTTAGAATTGGCGTCGAGCCAAGCTGTGAACATTGTTTCTTTAGAAGAAGCCTTGGACAAAACTTTCCTTGTAGAATCAACGAATCTAAACGTAATATTCTGTTCGTTGTGACAATGGTAACCAAGTCTAATGACGTTCGGTTCTCTGAAATGCATTTCGTATGCAAACAACCTCCATGCAGCTTCGGAAGCAGATATGTACCTACAGTCAAAGTACTGTTTGATTTCATCAATAACTTTTGTTCCTTGACTCGGAACGTAAGACTGATAAAATACAGCCGTTGTGCGATCATTCCCTTTGTGGACGTATTTAAACAAATATTTGATGGAGCGTGATCGGTTGCACCATTCGACGTTAACGTGAGCGCCATACTTTTTAAGCAGCGTAGGGTTGTGGGGAACGACAAACCTGTATTACGTAGGTAGATATAGTAAGAATGTATATATTCAAAAAATATATATGATTCTCTCTCTCTCTCTCTCTCTCTCTCTCTCTTTCAATATATATATATATAGAAATGTGTAATATTAAACATGTAATATTTAAATTACATATTAACTAAACCTGTAGTATAATAGATGGAGTTAAAAATAAAAAATACCTATTGTCAAGATCGATGCCATTTTTATTGACGTATCGAACTAGATCCCTTCGTCTGTACACGACGAAACCATCATTATCTACAGAAGTTCTGCTAGCAAACTTCTTGGGAAAATGCTTGGTGCATTTATTTCCGACCATGCAAGGTGATTTCATATTGGCAACTCCGCAAGGGCCGTGAAGCATGTGTTGTTTAACTGCTTCGTAATATGCCTTGTCGTCATTCTCATCAGGGATCTCGGCCTTTATTATTCCGTCTACAACGTTAGCACTCACGTTCTCAGGAATACCCTTGAGAAAAAGGAGAATGTGCGCATGCGGCAAGCCACGTTTCTGGAACTCCACCGTGTATATAACTGTAAAACAGCATAATTGAATAAAATTAATCAATTGATCGTAAAAAAACACAAATTATTGAATTAATATTCTTTTTTGTTAATAAATTAATTTCATATATTTCAACATAATATAAAAACATATTACCTGCGCTGGTTTCTCCAAAAATCTTGTCAAATCGAATTTCTCTCAACAAATTATCTAGCTTAGAGTGGAAAACCCGAGAAACAATATCTGGTCAGTCGGCGGCAGTGAGACCTCTTTTTTTAACGTATCTTGTTATTTCATCCCAATTAGAATTGCACGTGAAAGTGATGAACAAATTCGGATATCCAACCCATTTGCATATAGACATAGCATCGTGATAGTTCTGTATCATGAAGCGCGCGCCTCCAACAAAAGTAGAAGGCAAAATTATTCTCTTGCCAGTATTGGCGGCGTTCTCTTCTCCACGATTCAACGCATCATCTAGCGCAGAGTAAGAGTCGCACCGAAAATCTTGTTGATGATGTTTCATATAAGCAATTCTGTAAGATTCAACCATAGTATAGGCGTCGACAATAAATTGCTGCAACAAACGACGACTGAATAATAAGTGAGGAGACTCGTTGGACCTCTCCATGAGTCTGTACGCAAAGTATTCTCTCATGGTAACAAATTTTTCTGTCTGCTCATTGCTCCTATCAGTTTGGCAGTGAACAACGTCATCTCTAAAACCGTCTTCTCCGAATAAAAACAGCAAGGGATATTGGAGAGGCAAATAAGATGTGTGCAATTCATTTATGCGTTTCAACTTTCCATCTTTATGTGTAACAATTATATCTCTCCGGTCTTTAAGATTCTCAACGTCTCCAACTATCAATGCAGCAACTTCACTTGCTTGGGGCAAATTATGCGTCCGTCCATCACTTTGATGTTTAGAAATTAATCTCAACCTGATATCAGCTGTTTTATACTTTTTAATCGTATCTCCGGAAGAACGAAAACAACTCACCAGTAAGTTGTTATCATCTAAATTTTTTTTTAGAGATTTAACTATTTGAGAATTCGCACTATCAGTATCTTCGTTGTCTTCTTCGTCGACCGGTTCCGGTTCTTTTCTGTACAAACAACAATGAATCAAGAGTTATTTATTATATACAAACGAAAAAATTAATTTCCATAAAAGAGTTGGCTGACCTCATCATGTTTAATCGATGTTTTACTTCATTTTCCGTATCGTAGATGTATAATTGAGCAAACATTGGTTTTTGATCATCCTCTGGCATCAAACACCCAATGCGATGAAAGTTCTCTCCATATATCCTGTAGTTTGGCGGCGAACTTCCGGTATTATAAGAATTATCAACTTTCCCGCCCATAGAAGTAAAGGAAAAAATCGTATTGTAGAATCTCATCGATGTTTGGAATTTTTTACTGATTTTGTCGGTCCCGTATAATAATTTTTTGTAGTCAGCAGGCGGATCTTGCATAGCAGCTAATTTAATTTTTCCTGTCGAAAATTTAAACGTTAAATAATATCAGATCAATAAAATATCTAAAAAATGAGCTAACATGTTTTAGATTTTAATGAAAAATAAGATTAAGAGACAAACCAACCATGCATGCAACAAAGATTGAACAAAGGATTTCCGCGTGGATTACGGGCCTTTTCGAGTCTTTCGTCTAACCAAAATACAGCTTTACAGTGTTTACATGTCCACTCCGGATCACCGATATCATGGTAACCTTGTATTGAAAAGTTGAAGTTATAAATAAATATTACTTCCGTTCAAGTAATATGTCTCAAATAACTTAGTATTTTTTATAAATAGCAATTTAAATATGCGTAGCATCGTACCTGTGTACTTCTTATCCGTGGATTTTGGAAGGGTTTTATTTTTTGGATCAATGGCAACAAATGTATTTAATATCTTGTCGGGTGGTTTTGCAACATTTGACGTCCCCTCATTTACACGATTTGCGGGATTTGCAACATTCGCAATACGGTCACTTTGTACGACCGGTGCTGAAATTTACATGAACCAAAATAATTCCATTAATTTTACGTGCAAACAAAATATATGAGAACATAAATAATAAGATGATAACAAAAACTATATAAAGAATTAATAAGTAAAATACCAGTTGATTGAACGGATGAGAAATCAACATCCAAATTGCGCGCAGCTTGAGTAATTATATTTTCTTTATTTCTGTTAGCATGTATAGCACTTGACTCCAAAATAGGAAAAGTTGGAATATTTGTACGATACACAGAGGGACTGGGAGTTGTCACTTAAGCCAAACAAAAAAAAATTATTAAACGATTATTTTATATAAATTAAGTAAGAACAAATACGATCTAAATAACTCAAAACAACAGTGAATATAAAAAACGAACCGTTTGTTATGTCCCTCAATGGCATGCTGTTTTTATTACGTTTCACAGTATGGACGTCACTACCATTAATTATGCGTTTGTTGTTGCGCTGCTCAGTGAGACACGATATTTGATAAGGAGATATATTGTCCGCAGCCGTGAAATTATTGATCGTTGGAACTCGAACAACTGCATGAAAGTTGTCAACGTAATAAATTCACTTTATAATATAACTATAGTAATAAGATAGATAACCATCCTTACATGAGCTGGACACTCCTTGGGGTGAAAAAAAATTGCCTCCATCAACATTGTTATTGACGGCTCTAATATTATTTGTATAAGACTCCAACACGAAAGGATCTGCAAAGTTAAACACCCAGGCCCTCATATCATCAATGATATAATAATTGCAAAAACATTTTGAATTAGTAAATGAACTGAAAATATATATTATTTAATTATTGGATGTCTAAGATCGAGTGTACAAAAAACTAACCGTTTGTCTTGTCCCTCAATGGCATTCCGTGTTTATTTCTTTTCGTAGTATCAACAACACTGGCAAAGACTTTTCGTTTGTTGCCGCGCTGATCGGTGACACACGAACTTTGATACGGAGATATATTTTCCGCATTAGTCGTAATATTGGTCGTTGGAAGCTTACCTACTGCATAACATTTGAGAACGTAGTGCTATACAGTAAAATATGAATATATCAATAAGATACATTAAAAAAATTACTTGAGAAGGATTGTGCTTCGGGTGAAATTACGACGCCTCTATTAACTTTCTTTTTTACGGCGCTGACATTGTTAGTATAAGACTCCAACACAAACGCATCTAAGAATTTAAAAGAAATTAGTATTGACAGTGAATAAGTATTAACTAAACATATTTCATTATAAAACATTTTAAACAAAATATGCTTGTATGAAATAATAACCGTAATCATTGCCGGTCCTCTTTTCCGTATTTCCAACTGGTGAGGTGCATTTGCCTTTTCCTTTATCTGTATATGAAAAACGAATATAAAAAGACATATATCGAAAAGGTGCATCAAAATAGCGAAATCAATTGTACAACAAAAAGTGTATGGAACAATATTATTACCTGTGCTCCTTGTATTTTTGTTCGACGACATTGTTATCACCCAAAAGAATCAAATGAGATTCTTCCTAACACGAATATTTCAGATTGCGAATTACAAAATCAAGAATATAACGCATTAGTTATTGCCTATAACATAAGCAATTTATAAGCACGTTTAGAACAGAACAAATATATAAATCACTTACACAATTGTTGAAAATTGGAATAAGAGAAGTGTCGGTAAGACATCTACAAAAAGAATAACATTTGGCCGCGTTACTCAAATTGAATGAACGAACACGGGAGGAATAAAGGGTTTATTATACAGCTAGATATAAGTAATTAATTTGGAAAAGATTGAAAATATATTATTGGATAACAACGATCATCACAATTTAAGGAAAACAATATACGGGAACATAAATACATAAGCAATAATTAAACACGATTCCTAAAAATCCGAACCATTAATTCTTATTTTTTGGAAATGTTTTATATATTATTATATACCATGTATTATGCATCATATATATAATCATTAATAGTAAAATATTTATTTATATTTGTTAAATATATATAGATTTATGTAAGATAACTTAACTTTCACGTAAGTTACAATAATATATCAAAAATAGTTTTATTTTACTTACTGCATGTAAAATATAAGAAATTTTAGCTCTTTAAATATAATATATAGAATGTAACACGGAAAACAAATAATTAATTAAATGTTTCAAATAAAAAAATCAAATGATTAAAAATGAAATGTAACAAAATAAAATTTAAAGAAAATAAAAATAATCCCAAAGAAATAAACAATGATTCAAATTTATTAGGGAAAAAAAACAATTATGATAAATAAATAGTACTCAAATGGAGATCTTTAATCAGACTTTAACTTTGAAGAAATGGATCCCTGTCCGTCAATAGGATCATCTTCGTCAGACCTCATATCGAAAACTCTCTTGCAAACCTTCTGAATTTCTGGTGATTTGAAGTCTTCATCAAAATTCTTATCCAAATTTCTTTCAATATCGAATGCATTATCCTCAACTAAATCTTTGTAGGACATCAATGGAAATCCCAATATTTTGTGATCAGTTTTCCTGTGAAATTTGATAAGCTCATCATCATCAGAATATTTATCCACCACAAACTCTTTCTCTCTACCCTCGATTTGCATCGCCTCAGAGCTCACTTTGAACATTAACTCTCGTCCAATGAGGTCATCCAATGATTGCGGAACGGGAAGCTTAAAAGAATCCTTGAAAGATCCTTCCACATCCGCATCAGCACTTGAATCCTATTTCAGTAATGTATTCGGGTTGAATAAAAAGACATTTCATATTGGAATTCATATATTAATTAATAGTCGAGTTCAGAAAAAGGTATAATCTAAAATATATGTTATTACCTGGATAAGTTCGGATAATGATTCACCCGCTGTTTTACCGATCAGGTTAGTGATAGTGTCATTCCAAAGGAGTAAAACAGCATTATCCGTACCATCAACAACCTTCACATGAACCTTGTATTTCGAAACAGCAATGACATAATCAGCACACGTTTCACAATACATTTTGGATTCTTGCTCGATAACCTTCTTCTTGCACCTACTACATCCGGTGTAGCACCATCCCCTTTCGTACAAAACTTCAGATATTGAAGCAACTATCCAATATTTACCGACCTACACATGTGTTTGTGATGAAATCGAGTGTTAATGAAAATTGGATGTTAGTATTCATGTTTATAAATCTATATAATCTGAAATTATAGACACTAAATTAATATAAAAACATAAAATAAATTACAAAGTACTCACCACGTTGGTAGATTTGAGATCTTTCAAACTCAGAAAAACAGTAGCAGAATTTTGCAACTCATCTTTAATGCTAACAAAAGAGGAACCGGACATCAACGAACAATCAAAGGATCTAGAGCTGTTGTCATTTAAGGGTAACCTGCAAGAATAAAATGAGTCATGGAAAAGTTACGTAATTTATGTGCAAATTTATTTAAAGGCTGTTGTTAACATTTTAGAGTTCAGATGAACATTACTTGGCCGAGAACTCAACAATCTCATCAAGATTCTGATCGACAATGACTTTTGTAGCATGGTAAGTGTTTGTGACAGAAACCAAATCTGTAATTTATTTTTGACATGAATAAATAAAAAAGTTAAAGGTCATGATGATATAAATAAATAAGTATAAAATGTAAGAGTAACATAAACATGTACTATAAATTTTTACGTCGAAAGGTTTTACGACGACACATCTGAACAACGATACAGTTGTCATCGAGAAGATTTTTTTCACGCGCTCGTTCGACAAATTCTCTCAGCTCATGGCAATACGGCTCCCAAAGCGTACAATATATGGTATTTTGTCTGCATCACAAAATATATTTTTAGTCACTTTCTAAACAATCATATATAAAATAAATTATAATTACAAAATTGATCAAACTTACTCCAAATCTTCAAGAAAAAGTTGGATACTCTTTGCGCCAATAATAGAAGGGTCATCTTTCATCTTAGAGTCATTAACGTCAATAACACGCCCAATAACGTCTTGAAATAAATTTAGTCATAGAACATTAAAAACAAAACACGATAATTTATCGATAACAATATATATTAACAATTTCTATAAAAATAGAAATTAGGTAAGATAATACCAAAAAGAGGTCCTTCGTCATTGGGGATATTGTTTTTGATATGAGTGAAACTCTTGAAATCGAAAACGGATTTTGGAAATCTGGGATAAACAACAGGAGCAATCAAAGTGTTCCTCTGTAGATAGATTCTGTAGGAATGGTCGGCTATTGCAAAATTCTTTTGTCGTTCAGAAACAGAAAATTGCCTCACGGATATCAGATCACCTTCATTGGTGTTGTGTTCAAATAGTTCCATAAGCCATTTTCTGGCCGTAGCTTGAATTCTGGTACCCTTCAAAAACGACAAATAAAAATTTATCATTGATTATTAATTTGTAAATATATGATATTATCGAAATCACATTTATACCTATATAATACTAATGAATAATCTACACACAAATTATAAAATTAAAGTAAGGATAAATATTTTGACTTACATCTTTATCCATAAATAAGAACTCAAGGGTTTCTTGTATCTTGCCGACTGCAGTAGTCCGCCACTTTCTACAAACTCGAACGCGAATATTCCAATCAATTCTATTTTTACTTATTGCAGAAAGAGGAGTGTATGGGTGGGATGATTCGAATTCACTCGCCATGTTTCTTAATGATGGACGTTGCGATATAAAAATTAAGACTCTCTACGACTTTTTATAAGGGACCGGGTGATAAGTATTTTTTCAATATATATGGTAAAAGATATATTCCAAATTATTTAGTATATATCTAAATCTTTTATTTAAAGATAATATAGGGATTCTGAATAGTATATATTTTGTACTTAATCGTAAAAGGAATAAAATAGTATAATTATTCTGGAATGATTCTTTATTCTCAGTACAGATACACAAAATGCAAATATATATTTATTGTATTAAATTAATTGAATAGTTTAATAAATTCACTTATTAAATAATAATTAACTTCTTAAAAACCTACGTTTTAGAAATTTGTAAGTATTTAAATTGTTGATGATGATAATGATAATAAATTCTATAGAATTCAAAGGATCCGGGACAAATCAAAATTGGAATATAGTCAAAATAATAATTCTGTAATTAATAAGGTAAATTTAATATTTGGTCAAACTTATCATTATATAAACACTGCCCAATACTTATTATTCATTATATATTATGTAAGTCTATATATCTTTACATAAATTGAACTATTATGATAATCAATAAACAATATTTTTATTATATCAGTCCAGGTACCTTTATATAATAAAAGTCATATAATGGTACAAAAATTGAAAAATAAGTCATTCATAAATAATCAATTCAAAACATGCATGAAATGAAGAATTATGAAAGAAAGTAAACTGTTTAATCATACTTTAGCAAGTCAATTTCAATTGTTTTTTAGTTTAAGCAGTAAGTAGAAGAATAATAAAACAAACAACAACTAAATGAATTAAACTAAAGTAGGGATGTTGTGCTGCTTTATATCTTCTTCCCATTGTTCTTCAAACCTATTACACATTAAAAAGAATATTAATTTAGAATTATTCGAGTGTGATTACATAAATACCGAGAATACATAAAGAAATATTCAACATTTAAATTAAAATTTTACCGCTTATTGTATTCAACCGCCTCATCAATATTATAATAGATAAGAACATTAGTGGCACCTTCAGTATTGTGCAAGACAAAATCACCTACAAAATGTGTACAAAATAAAAATAAATTTTAGCAGACTAATACCAAAATGTGTACAAAATAAAAATAAATTTCAGCAGGCTAATAGATAATATCAAGATACATACTACATTACCGTTGAATAACATGGTTCTGGCAAGTTGAATGATTATAACAGCACGCCCAAACGTTTCTTTCATAGACATGTCGAGAACTCTCATAATTTCGGTTGAGAATGGGCCGAAATATATGAAGTCCAAAGCACCAAAACTATCGAATTCAATATTAGATAATTTGACGATTATATAACATAGATTATATAAAAAAACATTCAATTAAAAGTAGTAAAACTTACTTTAGATCTGCAACACGAAGACGAATATACTTTGTTCCTTCACCGGCAACTCCATTCACCATTGTATAATCAACACCAATAACGTGGCCAATGATGTCTTGTAAAGTAAAGTATGAAATAAAACGAATTAAATACGATACACGTTAGAGCTAATGGATTTAAACTTTGATTAACTAAAAAAAACCGTTGATTCAAGAAGAATTCTTTGTAAAACAAACAATCTACTCACCAAGGAGAGGACCACATGCTGGAAAGTTGTACTGATTCACACAAAAAAACGGACGAAAATTGTAAATCGATTTAGGAAAATCTTGATACAATGTCGATTCAACAATTGTTTCTTTTAAGAAACAGATAGTATAAGGATTATCGACGATCATAGTTGTCTCGCTGGAGGGCAGCACGGTGAAATTTTTCACATTGATCAGATCACCTACGATGATCTTATCGTAAAACTTATTAATCAATTCCTTCTTCACCGAAGCATGAATCTGATCGCGCTGATTAACAAACACTTCGAAACTCAGTTTCAATTTATGTGCGGATGCATAATTTAAAAACATTAATAACTAACTACATATATTCAAGCAGAAATTAACTTAAATTAACAAAAACAGTAATCAGCAAAGTTTTTTAAATATTAGAGCAATTCAAAACATGACATTTTTTATTATATTAATATACAAATTTAAAGATTCAAAATATTTAAAATGAGTTGTTCATGTCAGTAACTGTAAGAAACAACATTATCAGATTTAATAATAAAGTAATAATAATAAAAAGAAGGCAGTTTCATCAAATAAGTATGAATTCAAAGATTAGATAAATATAGAACGGATTAAAAAAGAATTTAGTTATCTAACCATGAGATCTATCAAAACAATTTCCATCGAGTGAGTTCCTTGTTGTACACCCGGAGAGATCCATGTTCTGCACACTCTCACAACGATATTCCAATTAGTACTGGACGTAGTCAGACCGCGTAGAATATCATGTCCAGCCATTAATATCTTAAATTAAGAACTGCAAAAGATAAAGGCGTTCAATATAAAGGAAGAAGGAGATAGTCTGGATACGCTTAAAGAAATATGAACCGTTGTAAAAGAAAAGGTCGCTTTCTGTACCAAAGATTGTGTCTTGAATAGGAAGCGAATCAGTGATGCATATAAATATATTTAATATAGGAATTGAATAGAAAAGAGTGGGGATGTTTAGGTATTTTAAATTTATCTAAGTTGTTCGATTGACATGTTTTCCATATATAATAAGTATATAGCAATCTTTTAAAATATTTAATTATTGTGATAAGTATAGCTAACCGGTTAATAATTATCTTTACTAATAATAAGTTTGTGAAAATCAAAAGAGCACGACATTTAAGATGTTGATAGATATGAAAATTCATTTCCTATTGAATCAAATTTAAATATGAAAAATTATAAACATTTGACAGTAATATAAATATGCAGACTATAGATATCA
This sequence comes from Euphrasia confusa, assembly GCA_954870475.1. NCBI lineage: Eukaryota > Viridiplantae > Streptophyta > Magnoliopsida > Lamiales > Orobanchaceae > Euphrasia > Euphrasia confusa. Next base: position 16,914,470 of record OX940955.1, read on the forward strand.
GCTTTTTCATTAGATTTTTTTTATTAGTAGAAAACATAAAAATAAATATATAATAATAAATGAAGAATTTATTCAATAATCCAAACACACGCAAGAACGTTGGATCAGTCTTAAAAATAAAACGAATTCAAGCGTAAATTAAAATGCCAATAGACTAAATCTATGTTTAATAAAACTATTATTCTAGCTGAAAGGTAACCACTATAGAACGAATCACCGTTTAACTTGCTACTGCTTCTTGGAATTTCCATAATATTATTTAAGGTAATATTTATTCCGAAATAATTCTTTTTTGAGCTGCGGGAGAAGGTGAGAATTATCGCTACCCATATCCACAATGTACTCCGACAATCTTCCAAGTAGATGGCCTGGATCAACTCTGACCTTTAATATCAACTCTTTTCCAAGAAGTGAAGATACAACGTCAGGGATTATTTTTTTTATACTTTCATTGCCCAAAGTAACAAACGAATTGAGGGGAGATTCCTTATAACAATACAATAAAAATGTAGTTAGAAAACTGAAATAAAGTAAAATTCATAGTTAAATTAAAAGGATTTATATGTGAATGATCAAATTACTTACCGTGATAATTGAATGAATAACTTCAGGAGCTGATTTGCGGATTAGAAAGAAAGCAAGGTCATTCATCAAGATAAAATTTGCAGAGTCATTTCCGTCGTTAACACGCACATGAATTTTATATTTTGAGTGAGGAATAAGATCTTGACCACAGGAATAGCACAACAAACTGAAAGAGGAGACGTCTTCCGAATCATTGCAAATTGGGCAAGTGGTGTAAAACCAACCATTATTCGAAGTGATTTCAGTTACTTTAACAACTGTCCATATTTTCTGAACCTGTATTAAACAGAAAAGAAATAAATTAAAACATTATATAATACCCTTTCAGGCAACAATAAAATTGGAATTAAGATCTGAATAAAAATTATTATAGTAACATACCTTCCGACAAAGTTTAAGACGGAATAGCGATAAGACATTTGCTGAGTTGCTCTGCAATTCCTTTTCGGCAGTAATCACACATGGTGACTTAAATTCAGATTCATCCAATGAAAGAGATTCTATAGTAATAGGCATCCTAATTTCGAGTATAAGCAAGGGACAATGAATAAGTAATTTAAACAAAAAAATATATAGTCAAATATTATATAAATGGGAAGATTATTAAGTACTTTTTTCCAAATTGTGCCAGTATTCGTTTAATGAATAAATTTCAAATACACTTTTACCTTGATTTAAAAAAAAGAATATCAGGCAAATCTTGGTTCACTATTATGGTAGTTGCATTGCCATGATTTGAAACACATCTTTCACCTACAAAAAATACATTTACACAATTAAAAGAGTCCACTTAAAATTTTGCGTGTTTAAAAAAGTAGTAAGAATTAATAATTTCCAAAATATACCACGGATGATTGCTTTTTTACAGAGATGCACAATCAAAACGATTTCAGATATTTGATCACTTTTCAAATATTGAATAAATTCGGATATCTCGGGAGAAAGAGGATGGAAAAAAATGCAACGCAAACGGTCACCGCTGTATGAAAAGAAAAATAATCGATTATTTTTATTAGTAATTGAAATATTCATCGAAAATAATGGCGTACAGTGAGATAGTCATGCGTTAATTTAACAAACGTACTTTAAATCTTGAAGCATAATGTGCAATCGATCGACATACGTATTTTCCTTGAGAACAATTACACGGCCAATGACATCTAAGCAAAAGGAATATTATGAAAAAATAACATGAAACATAGACAAACATAAATACTTTGGAAATTTAATATTACCAAATAAAGGATCGTCATCGACAGTTGAAGGATCTTTAACGTCTGCGAAACTCTTGAAACCGAATACTTTATGATATAAGAAAGGATAATCAGATTTCTGAATATAAGTAAGACACTTAAATAGTATCATGTACTTATGATCACATATGCAGTTTGCAATAGGTTTCTCTACAACATCAAAATGTCGAATATTGCACATAATCCCTTCTTTAATCTGGCTGTCAAAATATCCAAAAAGGGATTCTTGTACAGAGGCTTGTATACGATTGCCCTTTCATGAGAAATTGAGAGTAAAAACATATAAGAACAAAAAAAAAACAATGAACTGTTAATAAGGTTGAATCATAATGAACGACTTACATAAAAATCCACCAATAGAATTTCAAAGGACTTTGCAATTTTATCTTCTCCGTAGGTATACCATTTCCTACATATCCGAATAGCTAAAAGCGGTTCTGAGTTAGATGGGTCTATTTCAGCCAAAGATGAATAAAAATTAGACATTTTTTATTAGGAATAAGACTATTTTTTTGATTTTAAAACTACTGAAGTATGTTTACCTCTTTTATAGATAAAATCCGAAATTTAGGGCTAAAGAAAGATATGAGAATCCATATGATTTACAATTCAAAAAACAGTACGATTCTTATAGTATTAATATTTAATATATTGTATGTTAAGAATCTTTGTTGGAATTATCTGAATAATTGGAATTGTACAATTTACTGATACAATATATCATTAAATAGTTCTAATAATTAAGTACGATTATATGTCAACATAAATTTATGAATTTATTGTATACACGATTTCAAGTATTAAACAACACACAAAAACATTGGTGAAGAGAACATGATAAGGGAAATCTAACTCAAACACCATTATTATAAAATGATTCAATCGCGACATTTATTATTAAATTGAATATAATATAAAATAATATTAATAAAAGACAATCTTCTTATTATAAATAAGATTTAAAGATAAGAAAAAAGCATTAAAAACTAACGATCCTTCATAATAAACAAAGCTTCTGGAATATTCAGGAGATGTTGATTACGTTGGAAGATTTTCGCTTCTTTTGGTCAAACCTGTAAAAATAATATGACCAGGTAATTAGATTTATATGCACGATGCTTAACCTTTGTGAATGTAGAATTTTATTTATTGATAGACGTAAAACTTTGCATACCTTTGTAAGTATTCAACTGCCTCGCAAACATGATGATAAATAATAACTTTAGTAGAACCATCAGTGTTGTGCAATACAAACTCCTCTACAGGAATGAGTTAATATTAATATGCGTTTAAATTAATTACTAAATAGAAGCAAAAAGTAATTAAACAGTAAATATAATATAATATTTAGTAGACAACTTACCGTTGAACATCATAGTGGTCGCAAGTTGAACAATGATAACAACACGACCCAATCTTTTATCCGCAGCCATCTCAACAATATTTTTAATATCGCTCGAGAAAGGAGGGAAATGGACAAATATGAGGTTTTTAGAACTGCAACGTCAATTTTAAGTTACTTAATTATGAACAAAAATTATATTAACCAATATAAATAAAAAATTAATTAAATAAGACATACTTGACGTCTCCAATACGAAAACGAATGTACTTCAATCCTCGGCCACAATTCCCATTAATCATCGAGTAATCAACATCAAGTACGTGACCAATAATATCTTGTACAAATAATAAAGAATTCAAAATCTTGTGGTAAAATTATCTTTGTAAAAAAACGATCTTTGAAAAAAAGAAAATACTGAAACATACCAAGAAGAGGACCGCTTTCTGGAAAGGAATGCTCACTAATAGCCCAAAATGGTTGGAATTTATAGACCGATATTGGAAAATTTGGGTCGCATGTTGATTCAACAGATGTTCCTTTCACGAAGCGGATCATCAAAGAGTTGTCAACAATCAGATTTGCATAAGAGGTATACATCACACGAAAGTTCTTCACGACGTATAATCCACCTTCCACAATTTTCTTGTCAAAATCTTTTACGCAAACATCCTTGGGAACGCATGCATGAATTTGTGTTCCCTGGTTGATTTTTTTAATTATAAGGTTAATACAAATATATGAATAACATAATCATGAACTCAAACAAAAAATATAGGGCTATAATCTGATAAACAAAAAACAATGATCATACATCTGAATCCATCATGACGATTTCCAAATTACGCGGAATGATATTGGAACCGGGAGACATCCATTTCCTACATATGCGTACCAAGATGCTCACGTCGTTGCCAACAGTAGTTAAATTGACGATAAATTTGTGCGCCATTATTGATTACTCGTATATTGAATAACTTAATAATATGTATAGAGTTATATAGGATCAGTGACAACAAACTATCATAAATAAATGGAAAAGATATGTGGTAATGTTATAGAAAAACACGATATTAGGTTAAAATAAAAATAAGAGTAATATACGCAACTTGTAATTATCGTTTATAGAATATATATATTCCATATATATATATATATATTCCATACGTATACTGTTATACTGATACATATATTCGATACATATTTGTGTTAAGATTTTTATTAAGTTTAATTGGTATTTTTTAGTAATTAGTTTATTAATATAAAAATATAATAAAATATAAATCTTTCTAAAATAAAAATATTATATTAAGAAAAAACAATGTCGGATAGTCCTTTAAAACAAGCCCAATAAATTGCTAAAAAATTAAAACATGTTAGATGAGCCCAAAATTTTGTGAAAACATGGTGTAGTTGGATTAAGCGTCCAATATGATCAATGATTAAAAAATTGTTAAACATTAATGAATAATTTAACTTGTTTAATCGAGAACATGTAAATGATTGTGTATGCCAATTTAAAATTCATTGAGATATGTAGTTCAACATTTAAAATAAAAATCAAACTAAATTTTTCAAGAAACATATACAAAACAATTAGTAAAAAACATTAAAAGTTGTACACAACGACACATACTAATGTATGTACAATAACATCCAGAATAAGTTATATAATACATGTCTGTGTCTTAGCACAATCAACTTCAAAAGCCACAAATGATAAAGATTCAAAGTCTAGCAAAGGTACAAAAGCATAACAAAAAAGAAAACATACATACGTACGATCAATTGTCTTGATAATCAAAAGCATAAACAAATCAGTACGAAACTGATTCAAAAGATGAGTCAATTACTTTTCAAAAACATCAAATATTTAGCTGGTTCTTCACAGGACAATTCAGATATCAATTCATATCGACATCGTCGACGGCTTTGTTGGGAACATCTGCCAGCCTGTTTAAAATATAAAAAAGATGAAAATAAAGTAAATGTATACTTGATCTAAGGATGAAATATAATAATATACAACTACATGGAGATTCAAATTAAGACATAACGTACATCTTACTATACACAACAGCAACATCAGTAAGGTTATACAACGACACTCGCGTAACCTTGTCAAAATTACAAAGAACAAATTGACCTGCAACACAAATTAAAAAATGGCATTTATAATTTTATACAACTTGAAAATGACAATTGTATCCATAAAGACAATATCAGATAAAAGATTACCATTGAACATAGTGCTATCACAAAGGGATATGATCAGAATAGCTTTGGTCAATCTTCCTTCAGACCACAGGTCAACATACCCTTTCACCTCATTGGAATATGGACCAAACAGGAAGAAGTTATGCTGGTTTTTGCTAATAGAAAGATATAAATAAATTGTGATAAGTTACACAGAAACTTTGAATTAAATATTATTATACATAAATGGCTATAAAAATTGTAGAGAGAACCTCTGATCAGAAATAAGAAAGCGAATGTATTCATTTCCTCCAACTCCATCACCATACATCATGGAGTCATCCATTTCAATGAGGTTACCAACACAATCTTGAACAATCAGATAAAGCAATGAGGAAACAAAGATCATCATTAAACAGATGATAAAATATATTAAATATACATGCAAGAGAACCACTTATATGAGTTGTACATACCAAACAATGGACCATCCTCCGGATAAGAGTTGTTGTTGTAACATCCCATTTTTCATAACATAAACTAAAGAGAATATTTCTTTTATTTTTGAGATAAAAATTAGAAAACACTTTAAATAAACAAAGTCAAATACTTTTTCCATAAACATAAGATCATCCTCAGTAGTAGAAAATAAAATACTTTAATGCAATATTTTCAATAGCGGAAAACGTAATAAAATAAAGTCTATAAAATAGACATTTTTGTACTACTATCGGCGTCATCCCCATCGTCTCGCTCCGAGTTCGCTTAACCTGAAAAAGTTGGGTTTTTAAAAAGGGATGAGTTATCAACAACTCAGTAGGGAGACAGTTCATATAATATACAATACGATATTCACCGGACAATCCACAACTTAGACCATTGACCTTGTGGGATGACCCAAAGATAATTAAATCTCGGCGCCTTAAATGACGCGCCTGGCCGTAACTTGAGGTACTGTGGGACGACCCAAAGGTATTACTACCTCGGCACCTTAAATGATGCACCGGACCTAAACACAATCATGCGGTACTGTAGGACGACCCAAAGGCATTTCTACCTCGGCACCTTAAATGATGCGCCTGACCAAACATAATCATGCGTCGCGCGACTAATATGTGCACATAAAATAAATAGATCATCCATCATAAACCATCACACAGCTAGTACACATACGATATATTAAATGAACTGTAAAAGAAAAGGTTTTAGTAATCCCTACCTTGAAAATGCAGAACTTGACATGACGAAAAATATAACTTGACATGACGAAAAATATGCGTGAACGAATGCTCGTGCAATCCTAATCCTCGAGATCCATACATCCTAATAATATAATATAATAATATTAACATGAATATATGTATATATACACACACACGTATATAGTAACAATATATAATAAGGAATTGGGGTTTTGGGTTTTAAAAGTGTAACCTGATGAAAGGGCACGTATCTTAAAAAGCTTGATTAAGCTACAAAATATTTATATAATATTTGAGCTTAAAAGACAAAACTGGAAGTGGGTTTTAAGTTGCTGTGTTCGGCTCTGAAGACATAAAAAGGGCCGAAAGAGTTCACTTTTGGAATTGGAAATTGTAACGGGCTAAAAGAGGTTAAAGTACAAATGGTATACACCGATGGGTTATGAGAGTCGATCGAATTGAAAAATCCCTAATTAAATTCCATACCTCTTTCTTCTTCTTCTTCTTCACGCTGCGATACTAAGAGGGGAGAGAAATCTTGGATGGAAAGCGGAGCTATAGGAAATAGCAGCGACGCAATCAATAGAAGACTGGGGTCAAGGACCTCTGATTGGTGGCGCGTCCAAGCCTCTATAGTAGGCAGATCTCGGCAGGTAGACGAAACTCTGTCTCCTCGTCGGAGGTGGCGTCTTGGCGAGGAGGAGGTAGCAGTACCATGTAAGAGAACAACTCCGGCGATAAGGGTCGAAGTTCAGCGGCGTGTTCTTATGATAGTGTCCGATCTCGGTGGTCTTCAGTCGGAGTTGGCAAGAGATCTTCGATCAGTGAATCCCACAACATCGATGTCGTAAAGAATCGAACGAGCAAGGGTTTCCAATTTGAAGAGCAACACCATCGGCGGCCTTCCTTCCGACAAAAGTATCTTGGCATAGATCCGCGGTACATAGAGAAGAAGAGTGAGGCTCGACTGACATCATCTTGGAGGTGGCTCTCCTGGTGGGCTTCGTCGGCTTCTCATCGGGCGAAACACTCGAGGACAATAGATTAAGACCATGGTTCTCGAACGGAGTTCGGGTGAGATGAGTGATCGGAATAAATATAATATTGGGTTATTGAATACAAAGAGTTTGATGGTCGTGGAAAGAGAGGAGATGAGGGTTGGTGGCTGAAGATATAATAATTTCTTTTAGGGTTTGAATGTAAAGTAGGAACATGAATAGTATTTATATATTTCCTAAACGTAGCTAGAGTTTTGTTAGGGATATACCATATGGTTTAATTAAAATGTAGTCAGACTAAATAATGTATGCTGTTTAGTTACATTCTAATTAAACTAATAGCTCAACATAATAATAATAATAATAATAATAATAATAATAATAATAATAATAATAATAATATACTTATAAAATAGTGTTCATAAGATTATTAGAATTTGAGGATATCTATATGACTTAAATACTAAATGAAATTAATCGTGAATCAAAATGCAAAATATGACTCAACATGAAAATTAACATGATCTTCAAATAATTCAAACTTATGCATAGTATAATTATCTCATATGGTTAATTAATTGGCCCCAAATTAATTAATTAATATATTTAAATTTTGCGGTTGTTACAGTTGTTGATCTGATCAAGAGGCACGAATTTGTAAGGAGATAAAGGCAAACCTGGGTCCACAACACAGGAAACAATTGTTTCTTCAAGGAAATTAATCATCCTGGTGTTAGTCAAAAGAGGATTTATACTTGGGCTTGGTACAACTTCAACGTTTCTGATGTTGTAAACATCTCCCTCGTGAATCCGGAAACAGAAGCGATTCACCAATGAACTCCCAACATAACCATGAATGCGAGAACCCTAATTCATTAAAATAAATGAAAACCTAATTAGATGTATTTATGGTCTTTATAGATGTTGCTTTTTATTTTGATATTCATGAAGTAAACAACTCTAATCTGTATATCTTTAAAACCCAGATATATAAAATTTCAAAAAAGATTGTTAACACAGCAGATTTCGATTTTGATGCTCGATAACAGAAAATGGACAAATTTTAAAACATGCTAAAAAAAGTACATATTACCTGCTCATCCATGAGAACCAAATCCATACACAGTGGGGTTTTCTCAGAGCATTCCGTAACCACTTTTCTTGTGCAACGGACAACGATAGTCCAACCAACTGAGTTCGGTTTTAGTTCAGAAATCTGCTGAACATTAACCATGTTTTTGTTTTTCAAAGGAAAAGAAGACGAAGAGCTTCGACGGTTTACTTTGATTAGAGAGAATGACAGTAGAAAGAAAGTGATTACAGCTTTTGCGTTTATCTATAAAAGAAGCCTAAAAGTCCTTGTTTAGTAGAGCGGTTTAAGCATCTTTTTCTTAGATGCAATCATTACTGAAATTAGATAATTTTTTTACAATTGCTAACTAATAATAAAATACATTAATTAATCATACATTATATAAATCACATTGTGTAATTGTGATCATAACATAATATTTGCAAGGTTTATTTAAAGGGTTAATTATGATTACAACGTAAGTATTTTTAATACACTAATATTGAGAAGTTGATACTAAATAAAATTGTAGCTTAAAACCCTTAAGGGAAAAAACATAATAATAGGAAATAGTGACATGCACACTTCTTTGTGTCTTCAAAGAAAATCATCACTTGTGGAACAATTCGTCGAAGTATTAATGGATTCCGAGACGCCGTCACGAAGTGTAAGGTAGGATGGATTACGGATTAATCGTTCCTTGTGTAGCCATAATAATATAGAATCCACGTTTGGCATAACCACAATGTGATTACAAAATCTTTCTAGTTGGTTGTCTCCATCAACACCGACCTTCAACATAAACTCGTTTCCAATAATAGAGGATACAACGGATGGAGTTACTTTGTTTATACATCCAGTCGTAGATCTTACAATAGGATTGTCGGCACTATCCTTTAATACACAAACATATATAAGTGAGGATAAAAATATATATTTCTCATAATAAAATAAATATTGACATATGCGAGAGAGAATTAAATACCTGGAGAATTGAAAGAATATATCGATCAGCTGAGTTCCGATTTAGAAATAATGCCACTTCATTAATCAATACAAAATTCACGATGTCTTTTCCGTCATAAACTTGGAGATGAATTTTAAATTTGGTGCGACAAATAAGATCACGGAGACAGAAATAACACGCAAAATTGCAATGGTTGACATACTGTGAATGATTGCACGTGGGACAAATTACATAATACCAACATCGCTTGGACAGTTGCTCATGGAGTTTTACCACTGTGCAAATCTTAGTAACCTGTCGTAAACATAATAATAATTATAAATCAAATTTGCTTAACACATATATTAAAAATAACAATAATTCAGATTTATACACATGAACTTTTAACTCATATACCTCTAGTAAAACAGAAATAAAATCTTTTTCGGAGGAATTGCATCCGGACAATGAAGAAAATAACCAAGACATAGATCCTTCTGAAAAATAAAAGTATTGTTTCTGCAGTTGAATGAAAAAATGAAATAATTCTATCATATTTATAATAGGTACACAAAGATTTCGGAATAATAGGAGTGATAAGAATGAATCGATTATAATTAAAGTGATCACATATCTTTAATTGCGATTTTTTCTATACTTGTTTTAGAGTACGTTTCAAAAAAATTAGATTTTTTAATTATGTAAAGTAAATATATGTATATATATATATATATATACAAAAGGATAAAGCAATGGTATAATACAATAGTAATTTGATAAATTTTCAATAAATCTTTATATAATACAGAATCAGTAATGTAAATATATAGATTGTAGGTTAAATATATAATTTAAAGTTTATAACACGTTCGAACACATGTTAATTACGTTTCTTACTGTCTAGGGTTTGGGTTATTTTATATATGCTATACAAAGTAGGTGTATTTCAAAATTATTTGGTGTACTAAAATTAGTTAAGAAATAACAATACAATATTTTGACTATACATAATAAAGAACATGCAAAATAATAAGAATCATATAATTTTTTTTAAAGAACCTGCACTTAGAATTCGGATATAACAAATGTTTCAAAAAAAAAATAAAGAAGATAATAATGAGGAAACAAAACAAAAGATTTATAATGAAGACTTCATATAGCAAAATATATAAAAATAATAAAAGTAGCAGTTCATACTAATAAGAGAAATAATAGTTAAAACATAATCTGGGTAATGCGCGCAGTCACTCGGAGTCAGAATCCGGATACAAATACTCACGTTGTCGAACAACGTACAAAGTATTCGACTTACTGTCGTAATAGAAGTATAACTTAATGCTGACTTCAAACTTATTCAAATCATAAAAGTCTTTCCATTCGCTGCCGATATAAATACTTTTATTTGTTTCTGATTCAGTTCGTCTACGCAAGAACGCTTCCATTTTAATTCCTTTATTATTTGACAGTGTCAACTGAGATTTGTTCTCAAGTTTAGTGTCCATGGCAAACATCCTCGGAATAGTCTGAAAATCATGAAAAAATTATAATGTTCAAATTAATTTAAAACTAAAGTAAGTAGTAAAATAGCTTGTAGTAGAAATTACCAGTCGATAGTGTTGATGTGCTTCAAGTTGTTCAGAAAACTTGTACGCGAGACTCTTTAAGTCTACTTCGCGACCTATTTTTTTGTGGTCAGCATCATACGTTATCTCAACACCATCGACATCATAGATGTGTACATGGAAGTAGATTGGATCGATCCAATGAAAAGTAAGCAACTGCCCCGTTCTAACACCATATCTTTCCACGAACTCCTGCCAACCGGAGAATATATGCAGACGACCGTCTTTGTCTTCACCCAAAGCAACCGAATGAACAGGACCATAAGGTGTCTTCATTTCGGCGAAGGACGGCATACGGTATGAGCACTTTTCAAGGAATGATGCAGGTATTTGCTTAGCAAAAGAGATAATTGGTTAAATTCAAATTTAAACATAAACGCAAAATCTGGAGACGACATAGTATATATACTTACAACACTATCAATATCTCCATCGTTGATCGTAATGTGGAACCTCATTGGACATGGTACTCTTCTTGTTACTTGAGAAACATTTAGAATATCAGTAGATAATACTTAAGATGTATAAAACTTTACAAACAAAAAAAGACAACAAATAGGTATAATGCTCAGTTAATTGAGTTAATGATACAAAAATGTAAATCTTAATAATTTAAACAGAGAATTAAAAGCATAATTTAACGAAACTAAATTGAGAAATAAAGAAATCGATAATCCAATCTCGCCCTAGACCAATTTTGCAACAAAATCTAATCACCAACAAAAAATTTAAAAGAAGTATAAGATTGTCCAAACTAATCGATACAATAACAAAAGGAGAGAATACTCACAATCAACTACACCAGGATTCATCTTTCCGAGATTTCTACTCGAACTTCCAGCGGAATAGTTAGGATTAGGAGAGTTGGAATCCATGTCTAGTATGTACTGCGACCTCCGCTTCTGAAATAGGAGAAGAAATATTAACGACTAAACATAGATCTTCTGAATAAGGAGAAAATAGATTAACGACTAACCCTAGATAGTTTTTGAAAAAAGCTAAATTTTTTTATGAAGACGATGAAGCGACGGGTAGAGTATAAAAAGTAAAAGTATTAATATTATATTTATTAATAAATATTGATTATTTAAAGTGTATTTCAACATAATTATATAAGATTAAATTTGGAATAAATATCATCATTATTATCTTCCTATAATTAAGAGTTATAATTTTAAATTTTGACTTAAACATGATTAAATTTTGAATAAATATCATCATTATTATCTTCCTATAAATAAGGACTAATTTAACCGAATATGTTATCAGATCAATTCATTAATATCTATATATAATAGAATTAATTTAAGTGAATACAATTAATATTAAAGATTAACATTGATTTAAAAATAAAAAGAAAAAAAATATTCTTTAAGTAATTAATTAAGTATCTAATTAAGTATTTCATTGAACGGAAGTAAAATCTTGAATATATAAGAAGATGCAAATAATTTATATTGATTACCATGATTTTGTAAAAATCATCAAGAAGATACAAATATAAAGATTATGATTAACATATAAATGGACAGAATAATCGAGAACTTTTACAACATTATATAGTCCAACAACTGCAAAATATACAAACACACAATATTGAATTAAATACACATAATTACATAACCCTCGTAAATTAAGAACTTTGAAATCAAGAGATGGATCCAAGGACAAATTGACATCGATCAGATAAATCACCGCGAGAGACATGCGATTATAGGGCACATAGAGAGTTTGAGTTGAACAATAACATCACTTGTAGAAATCTTGTACTGATATTTAGCTAAGGACCTGTTAACATCGATGAAAATTTTAAAACGATGTTAGAATGAGCGCATCATAAAATTACTTCATCCGAACTAAAGGGCTTCATGGGATTTCGGTGCAAAGAATCAGAACTAAAGGGCTTCATGGGATTTTCGGTGCCAAGAATCATGTTGTATAAATATAGGATGAGGAAGACTATATTGGAAGAGGAGTTCACGACGGCAGCTCCGAAAGTACTGACAAAAGAGAATAAAGTCATAAATATATAAAGAATTATTAAGATCAAATACTTATTAACACATAACACAAAATAGAAATGTTCATGTCTCTCTCGTGAGTCGAATTCCTCAAAAGACCTCAGGGTGGAAAATTGTCTGTGAAAGCAATAATCCTTTTCGCCTAAAACAATGATCAAATTCAATAAACCGAGATCCAATTGCAAGAATAAAAGGCTAATCAAATGAATTACCCTGAGTCAAAGAAGATGTCTTAGATATGTGAAGATGAAACGGAACCTCAGGATCGAGCCCCGTCTTAACCTTGTCAGGGAAATTGCTGAAGAAATCACATTTCAAATTATTGATCGAATTTCTACTTTTATGTGCCGTGGGCTCCTCGTTCGTCAACAACGGTAATACTCACCTGCAAAAAATACAAAAATGCTTATAAAACGATTAGATCAATAATCACAAAACTATAACGATCCTAATACTTACAATTCTCCCTGAAAAAAAGAAAAAACATTAATAGGATAACTGATACATTAAGAAAACGAAAATTACACAAATAAGGAGATGAATATACGATTTGAATCAATATCAAAGTATCACACAAAAGAAAGTAATACTTACAGTGTGTTCCTGCAAAAAAAAGTTAATATAGAATAATAATAAATCATAAATAATTTAATTGCGATAAAAGAAAAAAATAATGAAAGCAGAATGATAAAAATGAAAGAGAGAAGACGGATTATATAGTGATAAAAGAGCTGCTATTATAATGGAAATTTTTGAATTTAATATCTTTTGAATTAAATTGATTGATTCAGTAGAGATAATTATGGAGAAAACGCGTGAATTAAATTAGGGAGTCAAAGATTTTACTATAATTAAGGAGTTAATAAAAGTAAACATAATAAAGCAAAATCGGCCGAAATAAATTGTGAAATTGATATAATTAGTGGCGTAATTAATACTGATTTTCTTAATAATAATTAATAAAAATTAATGACATTAGCGTGAGAACACATTCTTAATCTTTCTTAATCTGACGGTGAATTGTTAAACAATAAGTGTGAACACAAAAATATCCAACGGGTAAGACATATGCCACCTAGGACAATTGTTAGCTGATTTATATTATATATAGATTGTATGCAACACGATTTTTGGACAATATTTTTTTTTCTTTTTTTATGTTACTTATTTTAATAATTATTTTTAAGATTTTGGTCTATGAACTAACTCTCATTTTTTAGTTATTAGAATTTGAGAAGACTTTGATTGTCTCCGATTCAATTAAAAATAAATAACCAAATAGTGTATAAATTAATATAAATATAAATTGTATATTTAAAATTTTCATTTACCAATTAAAAATAAATAACCAAATAGTGTATAAATTAATATAAATATAAATTGTATAATTAAATTTTCCATTTATGTACAACTCAAAACAACTTAATTGTAGAAAAATATTTTTATTATGGTAGACATATAACATTAATATTATAAATAATAATAATATGGAAAAAGATTAATAAGTATGATTTAGCATTATAAATTATATGTAATTCACACGAAAAATTAATTTACAATGAATGTATTTTAATAATTGCTGAAAAAACAACGGTTAATATTTTATTAAAAAAAATTAGCACTCATTTTATTTGCATAAATATATTAGATAAGTATGAATAATATCTCCTAAAGTCTTTTCTTCTTCTCTGTCTGGTAATCTCTGCGTCTTTTCTTCTTCTTCTTCTTATTCTCTTAATCTCTAACTGGCAGTAGCAAAAAATCAGAAACTCCATAACCATGTCTTTGTACGATTCCATCAACGTTCTTTATCCTTCCAAAGAATCTTGGAGTTTGTGATGGAGTAGTATACTTAATGTCTAGATTTGAGTATTCTGAACTCTGTATGCACTTTCATTTACCTATTAATAATGAACATTCATTTGCTTTTAATTATTGTTGTAAATGTTAGTTTTGGCGACAACGTATTTTTCCTTGTGTTTTTGTTTTGGTTGATTTTCAGGGTTGCAGGTTAAAAATCCGAAGTCAACTACCTTGCGCGTGGAAATGGAGACTTGAGTCTCCACTTTTGGAATGACACGGAAACGGCGACTAGAGTCGCCGCTTTGGATGCATGGACAAGGAAACGGCGACAGCAGTCGCCGCTTTTGGTGCAAGCATGGAATGCAAGAAAACGGCGACTCCTGTCGCCGCTTTTGATGCAAAGGATTTGTGTCGTGGAAAACGGCGACTCCAGTCGCCGTTTTTGGTGTAAGGTGAATGTGTCATGGAAACGGCGACACGAGTCGCCACTTTTGTTGCTGCGAAGAAACGGCGACTCGAGTCGCCGGTTTTGTGTTATGGTGTAATTCCAGCGACAGGCTCTTTTTGGTGTGTTGGAGAAACGGCGACTCCAGTCGCCGTTTTTGGTGCATGGAAAAATTCCAGCGACTGGAGTCGCTGGTTTTGTGGCGTACATAAATCCGGCGACAGGAGTCGCCGGTTTTGGTTCCTAGTGACGTTTTTCATAACTCTTGTTTTTGTGTTTTGTTTTTAAGACTAAGTACTTACAACGTGATTTCTTTCACCAGGTACTCAGTTCAAGGAAATGAAGATTTGTTCCAAGTTTGCAACTTCAACAATATCGACGACCATGAAGACGATGATATTCTGAGACTTCAACACTTAGAGATTTTCACAAGAAATTGAAGATGAAGAATTGAGATCGATGGAGTCAAGATTGAAATTGAAGTTTGTTTTTGAAATTGAAGATTCAAGATTCGAAGATTCAAGAATCGAAGATTCAAGATTCCAAGATTCAAGAATCCAAGTTCTACAATGATGATGTCATCTATGGAAAAGTGACATAGGCCAAGCATGCGACGAATGAGAACGTGCCACGTCATCACTCTCACATGTGCGGCTCTACTATAAATACCCATGGATGTTCATTTCATCATTTGACGATTTTGAGAGAACGAAATCTGATTTTTAGAATCGTAGTCGAGCTTCGAGTTTGTGTAGTAGCTTTTGCGCCGTGTGCCAAGATTAGAGCTAGGAGATATAGCTTTAGGTACTCGTGTGCTAGTTTGCAAGTTAGTGGGAGTTGTTGCGACACTCGGGAAACTTCTTGTAAACGTTTTACCTACCATACTCTACAAGTGTAATAGTTTAAGTTTTGTGATCAATGAAATGGAAACTATTACATAACTTTGTCTCCACTTTTTATTCTACAATTTGTGTGAGTGTTTTACTTTGACGGAAGCTGCTGTCTGTGAGTTCAAGACCAATTTTACGAAAAATTGGTATCCTACGCTGAAGGCGTAATTTCAATTGGTATCAGAGCGGGACGTCATACGTATAAGACGTGATCCGTTACTTGACTTCATATTTCCGCTATAATGGAGTCGCCAATGTTTGTTCAGAAACCGATTATGCTTACGCATCAGAACTACTCTAACTGGAAAGCTAAAGTTTCTGCTAGAATTAAAGGCCATGACTCTCGTGCATGGATGGCTGTCCTGGAAGGTTGGGAGTGTCCGTATACTGAAGATGCCGATGGAATAAAAATTCCCAAACCTGAACGTAACTGGACTAGGGAAGAGCATGACTTGTCAACTGCGAATAGCAAGGCTCTACTTCTTATTTGTGAATGGTTGGAACTTAGTATGTACCAACTGGTGAAAAATTGCACTTCAGCGAAAGACGCATGGGAAACTCTTCAGAGAACATGCGAAGGAAGTAAGGCCGTGAAGCGCTCTAAAATTCGAACTATCACTGCTCAGTTCCATCAACTCCGTATGAGAGAAGATGAAGACATAAATGAGTACTTAGACAAAATCATGAGATATGTGAACGAAGTTCATGAACTTGGAGAAACGTTTCCTGCTGTCATGATTTATGAGAAGACTCTTCATAGTCTAAGTTCTCGGTTCGAAAGTAAAGTTCTAACTCTTGAAGCACGAGAAGAAAAAGATAAAAAATGGGACTATGCAGATCTGATGGCTGATTTGAGAAACTACGACTTAACCCTAAAAGTTCGTAGCAACCCGGATATGTCACTTGTTTATGAGCCGATGACTGCTCTAAAAATTTCTGAGAAGGGTAAGAGCTCTAGAAGTTCGAAACCGCAGAAAACTCCTTCAAGAAATGAGAAATCTGAATGTAGTTTTTCAGCTGATGTAGATGAATCTGATGACGATGAAGCAGAGGACATTGAACGCTTGATGAATCAGAATAATCCTGATAAACTTGCTGCACTGACTGAAATTGTCACGTATCTTGTGAAGCAAGAATTTAAGAGAAAGAATCGTGCCCGAAACTTTCGAAAGATTCAGAAAAATTCTAACTCTTTTCAGAGAAACTCAGACAACCGAAATCAAACTTCATTCACTGACAAAAAATTTAAGGAGACAAAACTTTCTCCATATTCTTCAACTAGCAAGGATGTTTCTAAAATGCAGTGCTTCGAATGTAAGGGATATGGACACGTTAAAAATGAATGTCCTAATTTACATCGTAAGAAGAAGCTACCAGTTAGCTATGTCGTGATCGACGATGAGGATGTCATTTCTGAGAACGACGAGTCTGAGGACAATAATTCTGATGACGATGAGGACAACGCTCTAGTTGTCACTTTTGGTGAAGACTTTGAACTGGCGAATTTCGAAGTTGAAAACTTTGAACTTGACACCTTTCTGAAGGACACTGCAACTGCAGACAACATTTCCGTGTGGCATCGACAAATCGAAATTTTTGTGATGATAACATTTTCTCGGATGATGAGTCTGAGTCTGAGACCGAAAGGGAAGAGATGACATCTGATGTCCATCAAAGTGTGACCGAGTCTGCTGAACTGGTTGATCTGAAAGAGAGTTATTCTAAACTCGAAAAATTGTGTGACACAGCTATCACTGAGAATAGCACACTTGAAGTGTCACTGAAATTCATAAAAGAATCTCTTGATGAACTCTCTGAAGAGAAACGAAAAATGATTGATGAGGCTGTAGTCTTGAGAAACTCAGTTGAGAAGACTGAGGATGAGAAGAAAAAGTTGAACAACTCTCTGACAATTCTTAAAGTTAAATTTGATGACCTGTTCGAGGAAAAGCACAAGTATTTCAAGGAAGTTGTCGAACTGAGAGAAGTGTGTGAGAAGTTGAGTTCTGAAAACTCAAAACTAAAGACTTCACTGAAAAAGGAGTCAACTGAAGTTAAGAAGCTGCAGACCTTGTTTAAGAACTCGGACGCTGAAAATGACGAACTGAAGTCATCTCTAATGAAAGTTCAAACTGACCTTGCCATGACTGACAAGGAACGATATGTGTTGAAAGAAAAACTTCATATGACTGACGAGCTGTTGAGGAAAATGAACACGAACTCTTCTGTGTTTGACAATGCTGCTTCATACATGAATCCTAATCGTTACGGTCTTGGATTTCAAAAAGTTTTTGAGTCTATATACTCGACATCCGAAAAGAAGAAGGAAGTGAGTTTTGTTAAGGCATCGGGTGATTTGCTTGAGGATAAAAGTAAAGATGACATTGAATCATCTAAACGGAAGGAGATTGCTGAAGGGAAGAAGATTGCTAAGTCTCCAGAACCTAAAACTCAAAAGTCGTCCTCGACTTCAAAATCTGAATCTGAGACATATCAATTTCCGAAGAATATTGTCAAACATCCTCGTGGTATCCTACCTTATGAAAAGACGTTGCTGAAGAACATAGACAAATCTCAGAACGTGAAGAAAACTGGACAACTCTCTCGCACAAAAACATTTTCGGTCAAAACGTCCATGAAGGTTGAAACTCGTCAAAGGAGAAAGTATGTTTGTCACTACTGTGATCAACCTGGACACATTCGACCATTTTGCTACAGGATGAAAGAAGACATGAACAGAGAACTTATGACCTTGAAGAAAAAATCTGAAGTGACTAAGGAAATGAAGAAACCCATTTCTTCAAATCCGAAAGCTAAGACAAATCCGAAAGCTGTGACTGAGAGGAACGGTCAAAATTCTAATGGGAAGAAGAAGTGGGTGCCTAGGTCCCAAAAGTGCAAAGCTGAACTTAATTCTAAAACCAGCTGTTGGAAACCAAGAGAACTGATTTTCTGCCATGTCGCACTTAACGCATCTGAGACTGGAACCAAAGGAATTTGGTATTTTGATAGTGGTTATTCCCTCCATATGACTGGCACGAAAAAGTTTCTGAAAAATTACGAGCCTATGACTGGAGCTCCCGTAGTGTTTGGAGGGGGAGCAAAAGGCGTCGTAAAGGGAAAGGGGACTCTACAAATCAAAGGACTACCTCCTATCAGAAATGTAGTCCATGTAAAAGGACTTGTTGCTAACCTGATTTCCATCAGTCAACTGTGTGATGAAGGACTGAACGTGAGTTTTGATAAGGAATCGTGCAGAGTTTTTGATGGTGAAGGAAAGTGTATAATGGAAGGTCCACGAGCCAAAAATAATTGCTATACAACTGAGTATAGTTGTTTTTCTGTGACCGTTCCTGATGAAGTGGATTTGTGGCATCAACGACTTGGCCACACCAGCACTCGAAATTTGAGCAAATTGGTTAAGGGGGAGATTGTTCGAGGAATCTCTCAACTCCCCAAAATTGAGAAAAGAGTGTGTGGTGACTGTCAGAAGGGTAAGCTGACAAGAACTCCTCATCCGGCACTGCCAATGCTCATGAGTACTTCAGCTCCATTCGAACTGTTACATATGGACTTGATGGGTCCAATGGAGGTTAAAAGTATAGCAAAGAAAGAATATGTGTTGGTTGTAGTTGATGATTTTTCTCGCTACACTTGGACAAGATTTTTGGCTACCAAAGATGAAACTTTTGATGCCTTCAAGGGCATTGTGAAATGGATCAAAACGAATCATGAGGCTAAAGTAAAAAGGATCAGAAGTGATCATGGAACTGAATTTCAAAATGCTAGCTTCAACGAATTCTGTATGATGAAAGGAATTCATCATGAATACTCGGCCCCAAAAACTCCTCAACAAAATGGGATTGCCGAACGAAAGAATCGAACGCTGCAAGAAATGGCACGTGTAATGCTTATCTCGAAAAATCTTGCACGAACTTTTTGGGCAGAAGCTGTCTCCACTGCTGGATATATTTTGAATCGGATAAGTATTCGATCTGGGACGACCGCAACTGCCTATGAACTGGTAAATGGCAAGAAACCTTCAGTTGCACACTTTCGTGTTTTTGGCTGTACGTGCTACATTTTGAAGGATCGTGATCCTCTGAAGAAATTTGAAGCCAAAGCTGATCGTGGTATTTTTGTTGGTTATAGCCAAAATAGCCATGCTTATCGTGCCTACAATCTTCGAACTAAGAAAGTCATCGAAACTGTCAACATAAATTTTGACGAACAAGACTTTCTTGGAAAAGATACTGAGGAAACTGGGTTAAAGAAGGAATTTTGGATTATCAAAATTTTCCACCAACACCCACAACTGCTGCTCCTGAGAATGTGTCTCCAGGAACTTTTACTCCAAACACTTCATCTGAAGTTGGAGGTTCTAGCAACCAGGACAATGATACTTCTTCGTCTGAAGATGAAGAAACTGAGCTACACATTGAAAATCCAGCTACTGCTACTAGAGAGGCACCTCGACTTATTCAAAAGAAACATCCTCCGACCCAAATGATTGGAAACTTAAATGAGCGAACTACGCGCTCAAAGAAACCGACAAATTCTCCGAATGAACTCTACAACATCTGCACTTCTGCAATATATAACGAAATCAACATCTCTTGCTTTCTTTCTGAACATGAGCCGAAAAATTACAAGGAAGCCATGCAAGATGATTTTTGGATCATGGCCATGCAAGAAGAGTTGAATGAGTTCACACGAAATAATGTTTGGTCCTTAGTTCCCCGAACTACAAACATCAATGTTGTTGGAACTAAATGGATTTTCAAGAATAAAACAGATGAGCATAACCAAGTCGTCAGAAACAAAGCTCGTCTTGTTGCCCAAGGATATGCCCAAGTGGAAGGCATAGATTTTGATGAAACCTTTGCTCCGGTCGCACGTATTGAGTCCATCAGACTCTTGATTGCTATTGCATGCCATCTAGGCATCAAACTTCGACAGATGGACGTCAAAGCTGCCTTCTTGAACGATGTGCTGGAAGAAGAAGTCTACGTTGCTCAACCTAAGGGTTTTGAGGATCCGAAAAAGCCAAATCATGTATACAAGCTTCACAAAGCTCTCTATGGCTTGAAACAAGCGCCCCGCGCCTGGTATGGATGTCTCACGGATTTTCTTCTAAAGTTCGGCTTTGAGCGTGGATCGGTGGACAAAACCTTGTTCATCAAGCGAGAAGGCAAACACATGATAGTTGCCCAAATTTACGTTGATGACATTGTCTTCGGAGCTACTTGTTCTAAACTTGTGACTGCCTTCACAGAAGCTATGTCCTCAACATTTCAGATGAGCCTTGAGGGGGAGTTGCATCAATTTCTTGGCCTTCAGATTTCTCAACGACCAAATGGGATATTTGTATCTCAAAGTAAGTATGCTAAAAACATGGTTGAGAGGTTTGAAATGCATCATGCCAAGCCAGCTAACACTCCTATGGCAACTACGGAACGCTTGTCAACGTCAACAAAAAGTCGGAGTGTCAACCAAACTCTTTATCGTTCCATGATTGGGAGTTTACTTTATTTAACTGCCACTCGTCCTGACATTATGTTTAGTGTTTGTATGTGTGCCAGGTACCAAGCTGATCTAAAGGAGGACCATCTAAGAGCTGTGAAACGGATTCTCCGCTACATCTCTGGAACTTCTCAGCTAGGTCTGTGGTATGCGCGCGACACTTCATCCAACCTTGTCGGCTTTTCTGATGCCGACTGGGCGACGGACACGGACGAACGAAAAAGTACCTCCGGCAGCTGCTGCTTCCTTGGAAATAATCTCGTGTCTTGGCATAGTAGAAAGCAAAATTGTATTGCCCTGTCAACTGCCGAGTCGGAGTACGTTGCGGCTGGAAGTTGCTGCACTCAACTACTTTGGTTGAAACAAATGTTGAATGACTATCTCCTTGAGAGTGCTCCATTAGTGCTGTATTGTGATAACCAGAGTGCTATCAAAATCAGCGAAAATCCTGTCCAGCACTCAAGAACTAAACACATCGACATTCGACATCATTTCATTAGAGATTTGGTTGATCGTGATATAGTCAGTTTACAGCATATTTCAACGGAAAAACAGCTCGCTGACATCTTTACCAAACCTCTTGACTTTGAGAGATTTCAGAAACTAAGAAATTCTCTCTGCATGTGTTCTCTCTAAGAGTTCACGGAAAAATTTTGAAGTCTGAAAGAGTAGTTTCTTTACTTCTGAATACGCACTCGGAATCGTCGTGGATTAGTCTAGTCAGACAAACATGGATTCGAGGC